>CM072090.1:2417500-3017500 GCA_036850905.1 Luffa acutangula | reverse complement strand
AATATTCATTAACTATGGGTCATTCCACTAAAGACCCACAGCTGAACTCTTCTCACTGTAGAACATTTCTGTGTCCACGGATATAGACCTATACCTGTAAGTCAATCCTTCATGAGTGCTCGTAATCACAGTTGGAGTCAAATTACCATTTTACCCTTGTGTTACATCTATCTCCTTAAGTACCAGCGCTCCTCTAATGAACAACCTGTTTATGGTCCAACCATTAAATAGAAAGTCTCTCTCAGACCAGTGAGAGGGTGGGATCCCTTTGTTCAAGCCCCGGAGTCACCACTTAAGGGAACACTCATCTACTTCTCCTAGAAGTGGGAATGAGCGAATTTCTTCTTGTGTTGCCATGTCCCCATCCTCTCACTCTGTCTCTTGTCCAAAAAAAGGAAGGCATATTGAGTCGGCGTATTGGCTATTCTCACCCATGCTAATCAAAGGACAATCCCTCATGAGAAGGAGTTCATGACACACTCAGGATTAAGACTGGGTTACCTAGGCCATCTTATTGAAATAGTAACCTAACTAGTTAACGGTGTTATATCTAGTGGCTTACAATTTCATGGTCCGGTCTTATGCAAATTCATTGCATATGATACCCTCACTCGCATGTCTACTACATGGACGCTTTGGATCAATATGTATGTATCAAATACAAAGCAGGTCGTATCACATAGTGTTACCAGGATAAGGTATCCAACATTATCCTTGTACTATAGACCTTTTAGGTTGTTACTTGAACATCGATCCCCGTATGTCCCCACATACTAGTTCAAGTTACATACAAACAACCTTGGATCTTAGTTTATTGGATTTGGGTCAAATTGTGCAATATTTAACAATAACACTTTATTGTAGAAACTCAATAACACTTTATTGAAACAAGTATACTATTTGTTTACATTCACTATCTACGAGTTTTAGGGCCTAAAACCCAACAAACTCCCACTTGAACTAAAACTCTAGTTTAGTGGGATGTACAATAATCTATACAGCAGCGGGTGTATAAATACATGTATAAAACATATACAATGTACAAATACAATAAACTAGGGCATCACTATACCCATTACATTTCTCCCACTTGCCCAAGATTTCATCTTTGTGTTGGGTTTTATGCCCTAAAACTCGTAGATAGTAAATGTACTTTTGACTGAACATTAATAAAATGATGTATTATTCATTTGTCTATGTTTGTATTGTGTAATCTTGTCTTATTAACCCTAATCCAATAAACTAAACATCCTAGGCTAATAGAATGAGGCTTGAACTAGTATTTAGGGACATACGGGGATCAATGTTCAAGATTTAGCCTGAAGGGTTTGTAGTATAGGGATAAGGCTGGGTACCTTATCCTGGTGACACTATGGATACGACCCGCTTTGTATTTTGATACAAACGCAATGATCCAACGCGTTCATGTAGTTGACATGCGAGTGGGGGTATCCTGTGCATAATGAGTTTGCACAAAGACCGGACCGTGAAATAGTTAACCACTAATTGTAACACCGTTAGTTAGTTTGGTTTCTATTTCACTAGGATGACCTAGGCAACTTGGCCTTAATCCTGAGTGGATTATGGACTCATGTCCGTAGGGGATTGTCCTTTGATTTGTACGGGTGAGAGTGACTATCGGGTTCCTAGAGTGAATAAAAATATAGTGTAAAAAGACTCTAGAATTCTTGTGCAAGTATACACAGTCTGTAGCAAGTAATATTATCAATCCAGGGTCTGAATGAGCTTCCACTTTATCTATTTTGTGTAACTTTCTAATGGTTTCAAAGATAATAAAAATATTTGGGTTTTATAAGAATTATGTTGAAGCAAAATAAATGACAGAACAACAAGTAAACAAATAGGCAGACAAATTAAAGACAGGCGCTGGTTAGGATTTAGTGATCGTTCTAAAAGATGCTCTAGCAATATTATTGATCATGCATTTCTCGCAGTATTATTAGCGGATTCCTCCCGGAACTCCGAATCTTTTGGGATGTGTTTCAACCCCAATGAAGTACGACCGATCGAGCACTAGGCAATTGGCTATCCCTAGCTCAGTCACTGGCGTTCACCAATACACAATGATCGTAGTGTGGATAATTGTCACACACTCTCTAAATCATCCCTGAAACTAGAGAGAGGTATTCACATCGGTTGGCCAGGCGGGCATAAAATGGAAATAAGCACAACAATTAACCAAAATGCAATAGTCAATATATTACTAAAGATGAAGCACAATAATCACATGTTCCTAACCAACACCTTAAGCTACTTAGTTCATAATAAACATGGAAACATGAATTACAATCTGAGTAGGCATGTCCATAATCACAAGACAATAAAGAAAATAATAATCTCCTTAATCACTTGCGAATGATGGTGTTCTTGGTAATCTCTAATCTCTCTATACTACTCGACTTCCAAACAAAGATGGAATCCTTTTGACTTTGACGGCTACTTCCTTTTATAGAAGGATGAGAGGCTTGAATTAGGTCAACTAGGACACGTGTAAGACTCTCCTTGATCCTTTATCACGAGAATAACTCAACAAAAGTCGGTTCATGAAGTTGGCTAACGAGTTGTGATGTGGCAGTTTTGTTCCCAGTTTTGCTGCAGCACAGAATTTGCTCCCTCTAGTCGCTCAGCAGCATAATCTGCACAAAATAATTTCCAGTACTTCCATTCTTCCAAATGGGTTAAAACATGTAATATCCATCTAAAACCAACCCTCTTAAGCACAAAAGACACACAAATCCCTATATAAATGAAGTCTAAATAACTACCTTCTGGGCAGTTATCAGTGACCTACACGTCGACTCAATAAGCCTACCATTTTGGGGACAAGATCGAGTGGGGAGCTGGGAACATAGTCACACAAGATGGAATTCACTCCTTCCCGGCTTTAGGGTAAGTAGAGGTGTGTTCCCTTAAGTGGTGTCTCTAGGTCTTGAACAATGGGCCCTACCCTCTCTTTGGCACGAGAGGGGCTTCTGTTTGTTGGTTGGACCTCAAATAGGTTGTTCATTAGAGGAGCACTGGTACTTAAGGATAAAGAGGTAGCCTAGGGGTAAAACAGTAATGTGACCTAGTTGGGGTACGAACACACGTGAAGGGCTGACTTGCTGTTGATGGTCAATATCCGTGGACACAGAATATATATCTGCAATGAGAAGAGTGCAGCTGTGGTTTATAGTGGAGTGAACCATAGTTAACGAACATTGATTAACTTGGTTAATGAGTTTAGCCAATTAATCTCATATCGTTGGACCTTCTGATCTGTAGGTCCATTAGGTCCCACCGGTAGCTCTATAAGGGCGTTGAGGTAAATTTCTAAGGGAGAATTGAATATTCGAAGGGGTTCAGATATTAAATTAAAATATGAATTTGATTCATATTAAAACTATAGAATATAATTAATGCACATTAGATGTACATTAATACTATAGTTTATTTGAGAGAAATATATAATATTAATTAATTATAGAATTAATTAATTTTTTGTTTTAATCTAATTTGATTAAATTTTGATTTAATTCAACTATATTAAAACTATAGGTTATGTGGAACATTTATATAAAAGTGTTTTAAATAAGTGATTTTAAATTAAATATTAGTTTAATTTAATTAAAGTTAGTCAATGATTTTGAATTATTAATTAATTTTATTTATCAGTTAATTGAATTGATAAATTCATCCACCAACCTAGGGTTTACGCATGAAGCGGAGTGTTTTTAGGGAGTGGGAAGTTTTCATTCGTAGAATAACCACTCTGTCAGTTTAATCACGATCATTGACTTGGTTGCTCTCTCTCTAAGCCCTCTCACGTGAATTCTCTCTCTCACAGTGCTTCTGCATTTTCTTTTTCCAAGGAACACAGAGACTAAAATTCTCACCAATCAACCCTTAGAAATCGTGTTCCCACTAGCCCCAATGCAATATTCTTCAAGAGGATATCGGTGCAACCTTTTGGTGGTGTTCATGAGATTATTCCAGCAAGTAAATGAGCTTTTTTGTTGCTGGTTTAGGTGAAAAATCAAGGGAATTTGGTGAAATTTTGTCAAGATCATCAACGGCAGTAAGTTACATTTAACCTTAGATCATTAGGATCTTCTTGTAGATTAGATCTAAGGTTTTTTGCTTTATTATCAGCATGTGTATTATAACCTATTCAGTAGTTTAATTTTGATTTTACTGCTGTGATTGTATTGCCAACGTACGGTATTTTAATCCAAATTAAAATCTGAGTTAATGGTCTGATCGTTTTCGCCACGCTAGGGCTTTTATCCCTACACTTTGTACATAACTCGTAGACCTAGACCTTCTATATGACCCTCATACATATTAGCCGAGAGAGCTTTCATGAATGAATCGGCAATATTCCATTCAATTCAATGTGTCTGCTTGTCTTGAGCTGCAATGTTCTTTAGAATTTGCCACAGCACCACTGTATCACTATAAAGTGTGATGGGCAAGTTCACATTTGGAACACATTCCAAATCAGTCAAGAACTTCTTAAGCCATGCAGTCTCTATCGCTGCTTAACAAGTAGCTATATTTTCGGCCTATATGGTCAAGACTGTTACTATGCCACACTATTGCTCCTTGGTAAAGATTGACAATAGATGCTGATGTATATTTCCTTAAATCTTTATCAGTCTTAAAATCCGTGTCAGTGTATCCTGTAAGGATAAAATCCTTAGTCCCATACACGAGCATATAGTTCCTCGTTCTCCTAAGATACTTGAGGATATTCTTAATGATTTTCCAGTGATCAAATCTTGGATTAGATTGATACTTACTGACAATCCCTACTGCATAAGGCATTCGTCTCATGTCCTCAACTTCTTGAGGTGTCTCAGGAAACAGTTTCTTAGACAAAAGAATTTGATGTCTGGAAGGTAGTGAACCTTCTTGGAATTCCCCATCTCATACCTAACTAACGTTTTGTAGATATAAGACGCTTGAGACAGGGCTAGCATTTTGTTCTTTCTATTCCCAATAATTTCGATCCTAAGAACAAACTAAGCTTCTCCCAAATCTTCCATTTGGAAATGAGCTACTAGTCACTTTTACTAGTCAGTAAGATAACCTACATCATTCGCAATGACTAGGATATCAATCATATACAACACTAATACAGCTACTAAACTATTGACGATCTTTCATTAAGACAAGATTCATCAATGTTCTGATCAAAGCCAAAAGATTTTATCACAGCATCAAATCTTATATTCCAAGATCAAATTTCTTAGGTCAATCCATAAATGGATCACTTAAGCTTGCAAATCCTTTGGATTTTGATCTTGCTAAATGAACCATTCTGGTTGAGACATGTAGATACTCTTCTCAAGATTACCATTCAAAAGGGTAGTCTTGACATCCATTCAAAATGGACAAGAGTTCTAACAAACTTCAGCATGACGATAGGAGATAAGGATTCCTTACAATCCCCTGTTTTTGGGTATAACCCTTTGCCACAAGTATAACCATAACATTAAGTCTCGTTTCTTCTTGTAGATTCATTTGCAATCCATAGGCGTTATCTCATTAGATAGATCTACAAGATCCCAGATGGAATTGAAATCAAAGATTTTAATTTCGGGTCCATTGCTTTAATCCATTGGTCCTTGTTAACATCATTCATTGTCTTGCTTTAAGACAATGGATCCTCAATGCCATCATCAAGTATGACGATTTGGGTTTCAGTTAAGCCCATGTAACGGTCGGGTTGTAGAACAACCCTCTCACTACATCGAGGCACTCTCGACTCTTGAGATAGATGTAACTAACCAGTTGTATCGGCCCCATCAAGGACTCTTGTTGAAGGTCCAACATCATCAACAACCCTTGTTGACTTATCAACAACTCTTGTTGATGTTTCTGTAGCTTCATCAGTTAATTTACTTAAAACGACTGTTTACTTTGTGGCTTATTATTTATCATGTGGTCTTCTTCTGAGAATGTAGCATTTGTCGATACAAATTCTTTATTCTCTTATGGATTGAAGAAGTATCCACTTCTCGTTTCCATGAGGTGGCAATGAACATAACTTTTAATAGGGTTCAAATTCTCCTATTTGATACACCATTCTACTGAGGTGTACTAATTTTATTTAAAATGGATTAAAGAAAATTCAAAATTGGTTTTGAATTTTGGAGGTGGTGGAGAATGACATGTTTCATGCATTAATCCACCACAAGACACATAATCTCATGCTTAATTTTTTGTCTTCTTGTGCTTGAAAGGAGATGCATGATTTCTCCTTTAAATAAGCAATGGAGTAGATAACTATCCAAAAGGTAGATATTTAGGCCTTAATTCTATAGGGATTTGTGTCTTTTGTGCTTAATAGGGTTGGTTTTAGATATATATTATATGTTTTAACCCATTTGGAAGAATGGAGGCTTTGAAAGTTATTTTGTGCAGAAAATACTGCTGAGCGACATGAGGGAGCAAATTCTGTGCTGCAGCAAAACTGGGAGCAAAACTGCCACGTCACAGCTCGTTAGCAAAGTTGACAAACCGACTTCTGTTGAGTTATTTTCGAGATAAAGGAGCGAGGAAAGCCTGCCATGTGTCCAATTTAACCTAATTCTCATCTTATAAAAGGAGGAGCCGCCAAAGATAAATTTATTCACGATTTGGAGACCGAATCAATCGGCCGAAAGCCGAATTGATGGCGGAATGGAGATCTAAGAAGACCATTTGCGATTCCACTCAAGGAGACGAAGTTCTTCCATGTTCTTGGTGGTTTGGAGCAGTCGTTTCATCCCCATTTGCTGAAAAGGATTAGTATTTCTTGTGTATTTCATAATATGGATGTGCTTATCGAGATTGTAACGTATTTTATGTTTTCAATCATGAATTAATTGCTTTGTAGGCATATGTTAAGAATTATGTGATTGTTATATTTATAAATCTGGAAATTCTATTGATCATGATCATCTTGAATTATTGTTGATCTTTATTTTCATTATGTGCCCGCCTAGCTAGCCGGTATGTATACCTTCTCCTAGTTTCAGGGATGATTTAGGAGTTGTGTGGCGATAATTCACGCTAGATCATTGTGTATTGGTGAACGCCAGTGACTGAGTTAGGGATAGCCAGTTGCCTAGTGCTTGATTGGTAGAGCTTCATTGGAGTTGAAACATATTCCAAAAAAATTCGGAGTTCCGGGAGGATCCCGCTGATAATACTGCAGGAGATTGACGGATCAAAAGAATTGCTGGAGCATCTCTATAACAATTACAGAAGTCTTAACCCGTGTCTGCTTCCATTCTGTTTTCTCTAGTCGTAATCATTTACTGCTTTCGCATATCTTTTGTTTTAGCATTTTAAAAACCCAAATCAATTTAACCAACCTTTTGAAATCACTAAAAGGGAAAATTAAATCAATAGAGGTAGGCGTTTCAAGACCCTGTGGATACGATAAATACTTATCACTTGCTGCTAGATTGTGTATACTTGCACAGTAATCTGAAATCAATTTATCTCATATTTTTAACCACTTCAGAATTGCAACAAGTTTTTGGCACCGTTGCCGGGGACTTGAAATTGTTTTATTTGATTGATTTTTTTTTTGTGTATTTTTGGTGATTTGGTGCGTGAACTTTTTTATTGTTTCTTTTTGTTTTGTAGGTGTGACTTTGGTGTGTGAGCGATCCCCTTCGGATTAGATTTTCAAAAAAAAATTCAAGTGAATCTCGAAGAGGAACTGTGCGATGCAGCAAAATCCGCCGCTGGAGCAAAATGGACAGTAAAATAATCAGGCTAAGAATCCTATCCTTGTAGCAAATGATAGGGACAGAGTCATTAGATCGTATGTTTTCCCAATAATTGATGAGTTAAATCCAGTGATAATGCGTCCAATAATTGAGGCATCAAACTTTGAAATGAAACCGGTCATGTTTTACATGTTAGAGATGGTTGGCCAATTCCACGGTTTACCATCCGAGGACCCTCATGTTCATCTTAATTCTTTTCTAGGAATTAGTGATTCATTTGTTATCGAGGGAGTGTCGAGAGATGCCCTTAGATTAATCATATTTCCTTATTCCCTTAGAGATGGAGCAAAAGCGTTGTTGAATTCTTTTGCTCCAGCATTGATAAGTAGTTGGAATGAGCTAGTAGAGAAATTTCTTAGTAAGTATTTTGCCAACTAGGAGTACCAAGTTGAGGAGTGAGATACAGGGATTTAGGCAGGATGAGAAAGAAACTTTTAGTGAGACTTGGGAAAGGTTTAAGGAGCTTTTGCGAAAGTGTCCCCACCACTGTTTTCCATATTGTATTCAAATAGAAATATTTTACAATGGGTTAAACATAGCAACCCAGTGTATGGTTGATGCTTATGAGATTTTAGAGAGAATATCAACCTATAGTTGTCAATGGTCAGATGCTAGAGGCTCTAGTAAGAAAATTAAGAGTGTGATAGAAGTTGATGGTGTGTCTACCATTAGGGTCGATATTGCAGCATTAGCTAACGCTTTTCAAAACATAATTGTGGTAAGCAATGTTCAGCAGTCGCCAGTGGTGGAATCTGCTGCAGTTGTAAATCAAGTTACAGAAGAATCATGTGTTTATTGTGGTGAAGAGCATAATTATGAGTTTTGTCCTAACAATCCAGCTTCTGTGTTTTTTGCAGGTAATCAAAGGAATAACCCCTATTCAAATTTTTATAATTCAGGTTGGTGTAACCACCCAAACTTTGCATGGGGAAAGCAAGGGAGCAATTTGCAAGTCCCCCAAGCACAGCAAAAGGTGGTGAACCAGTTCGGATTTGCTAAATCACAAGCATTGCCCCAGCAAAATAAGCAGGCTTTGCCCCAGCAAAATTCGGGTAATTCTCTGGAGACATTGATGAAGGATTATATGGCTCGTAATGATGTCTTAATCCAAAGTCAGCAGGCTTCATTGAGAATCTTAGAGTTTCAAGTGGGCCAGCTAGCTAATGAGCTGAAGGCACAACCTCAGGGGAACATTTCTTCAGATACTGAACACCCTATAAGGGAAGGTAAGAAGCAGGTACAGGCAGTTACTCTAAGGAGTGGTAAGCCACTAGAAGAGAGAAGATAGCCTAGTAAACCCCAGGTTGTAGAGAAAAATTGTGATAAAAATGTTGTTGTTGAAAAAGAGTTGGAGTTTGGTCAGGGTGCTGGAGGCAGCAATAATGATGCTAGAGCATCTGGTTCTGTTCCAGATGTGGAACCACCTTATGTACCGCCCCCACCTTATGACCCACCCTTACCTTTTCCGCAAAGGCAGAAGTCTAAGAACCAAGATGGTAGTCCATTTTTGGCAACTGGTAGATCATTGATGGATGTCCAACAAGGGGAGTTTACAATAAAGGTGCATGACCAAAAGGTGAAGTTTAATATGTTTGATGCAATGAAATATCCAAATGATTTTGAGGATTGCTCGTGCATTCAGGTGTTGGATGAGTTTGTTGAGGACCACTTTGAGAAGGATTTGATGGAGTACCATACCCAAAAATTTGGAGAGATCCAAATTGAGGATTTGGAAATAGGTGGATTGGATCATGAGTATGACGATGTAGGTAAGATTTCTAGTTTTAAGAGGAATTTTGAATTCTTAGAGCCAATAGATAAGAAATCCAATCCTATTAAACCTTATAATTCATTGGCATTGCTCCAGCAACCTGAGATTAGGAAATCCTTCATTGATAAGCGGTTATTTATTGTAGCTCATATTAAGGAAGTGAAAACACCTTGGTATGATGGCTTTTCCAATTACCTTGATTTTGGAAATTTGCCTCCTGGTTTATCAAAAAGACAGATGAAATTTTTTTTCCATAAGGTGAAGTTTTATTTATCAAATGATGCATCTATGGTTAGACAATGTGTTGATGATGGATGTGAGTTTAAAGTAAAAGGGCAGCGAATAAAGCAAGAGTTTTGCGGGAGCATTTCATATTGCAATATTTTTAGCTCCTAGTGTTGTTGCGATTTTATTTTATCTCGTGGATTTTATTTTGTTTTTGAATTAGATTTTTTTTTTCAAGTTTATCTGATTTATTTTAATTCGTTGGTATTTTCGTAGATTTTATGTTCATTTTATTTATTTATTTTGGTCGATTTAATTCTTAATTTAATCGGATTAGTTCTGTTTAGATTTAATTTCAGTTTGAATTTTTACTTTCTGTTTCAATTAGATTTTTAATAATATATCTTCCTGATTTAATTCTGACATATTCTTCTTTGAAGTTGCTGGCAGATTTAGGGAGCGCAGGTTTTGAGGGAGCAAAATTTCAGCAGTCTAATTAGAAGCTCCCATTATTTGATTACGTTTTTTTATGTTATTTTTTTATTTCTTTTCTGTTTTGATATTATTTTGATTTTATTTTATTTTTATTCGATTAGATTTTTATTTTATTTTATTTTATTTTATTTTATTTATTTATTTATTTTATTTTGTTGCTTAGTTTAGATTTGATTTTGAAGAATTTTATTTTCGAAAGATTTTTTCAGATTTAAAATAATATATCTTGTGGATATTTAAAAAAAAAAAAGAAAGATTTGATTTCATAGTTTTGTTGAGAAGATTAGAGATTTTATTCGATTAAGATTTTTTTTTAGATAAGAGTAATAATTTTACCGTTGAGATTTTATTGTGTGAGCATGTAGTTAATTACCAAAGATTTCATGTGTTGAGCAACGACGCCAAAAACTTGTTGCAATTCTGAAGTGGTTAAAAATATGAGATAAATTGACTCCAGATTATTGTGCAAGTATACACAATCTAGCAGCAAGTGATAAATATTTATCGTATCCACAGGGTCTTGAAACGCCTACCTCAATTGATTTAATTTGCCCTTTTAGTGATTTCAAAAGGTTGGTTAAATTGATTTGGGTTTTTAAAATGCTGAAACAAAAGATATGCGAAAGCAGTAAATGATTACGACTAGAGAAAACAGAATGGAAGCATACACGGGTTAAGACTTCTGTAATTGTTATAGAGATGCTCCAACAATTCTTTTGATCCGTCAATCTCCTGCAGTATTATCAGCGGGATCCTCCCGAAACTCCGAATTTTTTTGGAATATGTTTCAACTCCAATGAAGCTCTACCAATCAAGCACTAGGCAACTGGCTATCCCTAACTCAGTCACTGGCGTTCACCAATACACAATGATCTAGCGTGAATTATCGCCACACAACTCCTAAATCATCCCTGAAACTAGGAGAAGCTATACATACCGGCTAGCTAGGCGGGCACATAATGAAATTAAAGATCAACAATAATTCAAGATGACCATGATCAAATAGAATTTCCAGATTTATAAATATAACAATCACATAATTCTTAACATATGCCTACAAAGCAATTAGTTCATGATTGAAAACATAAAATACGCTACAATCTCGATAAGCACATCCATAATGCAAAATACACAAGAAATACTAATCCTCTTAGCAATTGGGGAGATGAAACGGCTGCTCCAAACCACCAAGAACATAGAAGGACTTCGTCTCCTTGAGTGGAATCGCAAATGGTCTTCTTAGATCTCCATTCCGCCATCAATTCGGCCTCCGGCCGATTGATTCGGTCTCCAATTCGTGAATGAATTTATCTTTGACGGCTCCTCCTTTTATAAGATGAGAATTAGGTTAAATTGGACACATGGCAGGCTCTCCTTGCTCCTTTATCCCGAAAATAACTCAACAGAAGTCGGTTTGTCAACTTGGCTAACGAGCTGTGACGTGGCAGTTTTGCTTCCAGTTTTGCTGCAGCACAGAATTTGCTCCCTCATGTCGCTCAGCAGTATTTTCTGCACAAAATAACTTTCAAAGCCTCCATTCTTCCAAATGGGTTAAAACATATAATATATATCTAAAACCAACCCTATTAAACACAAAAGACACACAAATCCCTATAGAATTAAGGCCTAAATAACTACCTTTCGGACAGTTATCAGGAGTCATTGAATTAAGGGGGGAAAATCTTGGTGAATTGCTGGAAAATTCTACTCTCAAAACCAATATACTCCAACTCTCTCTCAAGGTCTCTTTATCCCTTAACTCCCATCACAATTGGCTCCCACAAGCCGTTCTAAGGCCAAAGGATAGCAGGGAAGACACTAGCGATGGTCCACGTCTTGTTCGTGATCAAAAAAACTGTAGAGTTTTTGTGAATTCGTCTCCAAAAGGTTGGTTATACTATCCTCTGTTTTTTGGTTTAAAAATCTTGTGTTTCCTTTGTAAAATTAATGTAATTAGAGTGCTTTCGATCCAAATCACTTTCGCACGAGCGTTGTACACTCCTTCATCTCAAACCGAGTTGGTGACCTGCTTGAGTTCATCACAAAGGTAATTTCACATTACAAAGGCTCACCCGTAGAAATTATGTGCTCAATTGCAGAAGATCGTAGTGTCTTTGGTTTGAGAGTTTTATGCAGGGATGCAGGAAGAGAGCTTGAACCTCTCGGTGGTAAGAAACAAGCTGGTGAGCTTTTCTTCGATAGACATCAACAGGGTATATCTGGTCAAAGCACCTTTGAACCCAAGGGACGATAAGGCTATTAAAAATCCCATGGCCAAGCAACTTAAATAGACGTTGAAGGTTATGGCAAGGAAAAAAGTCACTTGGAAGGAGTCACAGATGATGGTGATCCTTGGTGCCTAGCGACATCAAGCCCAAACCGACAGTTTGGCTTCATTTTATCAAGAATCGCCGGATGCCTACCACCCTCAACAACACAATATCAGTGGAGAGGGTGATGCTTCTCTACAGTATTCTGAAGGGGCTGGAGCAAAATATAGGCAGTATAATTTGAGAGGAGATCCTCTCCTATGGGAGGTAGAGAGCGGGGAAGCTTTTCTTTGGGTCGCTCATCACACAGCTTTGCTAGAGGGTAAAGATCGTTCCTGGAAAGGATGAAGAACGACATTTTTACCATCTGACCATCGATCTCCCACTAGATGAGAGGTTGAAGTACTTCAACACGTAGAGGAAAGACAAAGTCTCAACCTCTCAAGCTACCCCTTCACCGAGATCTATAGCCACCTCACCTCTACCGACTACCTCACCTATCTCAGGGTTGACATCATCATAGAGGCCCCTAACTTCGCCTTTAAGAAGCTAGACCGCATAGAAGAGCGTCTCACATCCTATTGGGTCTATGCTAAGGAGAGGGACGAGGCCATTAAAGAGTTTTATCTGTCGATCTCACCGAGCATTGATCCTATCTTTCCTGAATTTTTGAAGGGCTTACTGCCTTAAAAACCACCTGAGTCTGAAGATGAAGAAGATGATGAATCCTCTGAAGAGGATTAGGGGAGTTTTCAGTACCCCTTTACTTTTAGTTGCTTTAGGGTTTGAATTTTCAACATTAATATTTGCTATTTGGTGTTTGTTGTCTTTAGTTTAAAATTTCCAGCATGTTTAGTTTCTGTTTTAGGCTAGTTTGTTATTCAGTTTGCTTTAGTTTAGGTGTTAGTTTGATCTCTTTTATGTTTGATTTAGTTTAGTATTGGTTGGTTTATAGTTTTAGGCTTCGTAGTGATTTTGTTTAGGAGATTATACACAACAACGACTTGCTGTATTTTTTTTGCTATTCATTAAAAATATCTAAAAAACCAGCTTTTGTACATACTTTTGGATTGAAAACTGTATTTGATAAGCATGCTCTCGTTTGTGTTTTCTTTAAAGTCCTTGATGAGGATAAATAGAGCATATTTCTATCTCTAAAGTGTCACCGTCATAACCTATTTATTTTCTAGTCATAGGCTTTCCATTAGTCTTTTTCCTTCCAAAATTTTCCTAAGTCCAAACCTCCTCATGTTTAACCTTTCTAACACACTAGGAGAGTTTAGCCTTGAAGTTTTGAAAACAAAAAGCTCATGTTAAGCCAATTTTTCGAAAATAAAGGTCAATGAGGACATTGCCTATTTTAAGTTTGGGGGGTGCTTAGCCTTTTGCTACTAGATATCAGAATACGAGCTCTTCGTAAAAGCAAAAAAAAAAAAAAAAACAGAGAGAAAGAGAGAGAGTTACTCCTCCTTCCTAGAGTTTACTAAGTAACTAGGGACATTCATGACACTCATGGTTTGCCACTGCATGAAAGGTTTACTTAGGAAGTGAGTATTAATTTGAGTTTGTGATTTTGCTCGTAGCTTGATATCTTCACCAAAAAGTGTTGATAAGCTAGAACGAAGGTGAAAGTGACAATGAGGATTCTCTTTAGGAAAAAGAAAGGAACAAAAAAAAAAAGAAAAGTAGAATAAAAGAGAGCCCTAGTAGTCAAACAAGTTTGGGGGAGATAGAAAAGAAAAACACCCTTGTATGCTTATTTCCTCAGGTTTATTTTCACAACTAAAAGGATTATCCTAGGCTCTATGAATAGGAATTAGGTAGTTTAAGCATATTGGTTAGAATGAATTAAGGAGAGTTTTTCTTTGAAAAAGAAAGATTGAAATCCTTATGCCTAGAAGACTTAAAAGTTATGACTGACACTAGAGCAGAAACCTCTCCTGAAAGGCTAACTTTTTTAGAAAACTATCTTGAGATGCATGTTTACTTAATTTCAAGTTGTTTATCTCTGACATTTTGATTTGCAATTGCTTGAGGACAAGGAATGAGTTAAGTTTCGGGTTGTGATAAGTGTCAAATATGTGTATATTTTTCCCTTATTCTTAGCTTATTCCTTGTGAAAATGATTATGTTTTGAGTAAATTTGTCATATCCCAAGCCCAAAAAGAGTAAGAGTTGGTAAGATGAGTCTTAAGGAGTTTAACTTATCAAATCATGCTTATTCGTGGCTTAAATGACTGCTTTTATTACTTGAGTCAACAGTGTATACTTGCACCGCACACATCAAATAGTAAAAATTTTTCATTAATATATAAGTGGCTTTGCATCTTCTCATCTTCCTCTATTTTTCTCTACTTATTTAGGAAGAATTATGTGATAATTTTTCCTGCTGCTTTGGTAGTGTTGATGGTCGATTTTGGTCAGAGGGAACTCACCTGACCTTCACGTGCCACCAACGGTAAATTTGTAGATGAGGGGGGAAGACGTGGCCTGCAAGACAGTAAACCTGCACACCGGTGTGGTGCTCGCCACACCGGCTCCGATGCTTAAGTCAGCAAGCAGAACGGTAGGGAGTGGAAAAATAAGAGCAAGATGAGAGAGTAGAGAATATAGAATAGTGTTTAGGGATAGAATTCGGGTCCCCTTCTTCAGTGGCGAAGAGGGGTATAAATACCTGCTCATCCTCCTAGGGTTTTTAGGGATTCGGAGGCGTTTTAGGTCAAACCAGGCGGAACCGGGGCGGCCAAAGGCGAGCGGGCCGAGGCTGAGCAGGGGTCGGGCCAAAAACCCGACCCCTTCGGTCTTGGCCCGTCCCACTTGCCGGTTTTGCCCCCTTTGTCCATCTCTCAGCCTGATTTCTCCCCGGTTGTCCTTGTCAGCTCCTTGTATATCGGGGTGGTCCAAAATTGCCTATAACAGGTAGGATTTTGAGAAAAGAATAATGTTGTTTATGTCATTTTGAGTTGCTTTTAAATGGAATCAAGTTAAAATAGTTATAAATCACTAATGGAATATCTAAATTATTTCACTCTCAAGAGTTTAAGGTTTTAATTGATACAACCCCAAAAGTTTAGGGGTATAAATTAATTTTTTTTATTTAAAAAATAACATATTACTATCCAAATAAGGAGTAGGAAATGATTATCAATCTACTAATCGGTTAAACTATATTCAAGAAAGCACAACCTTCAATTTTTCATGATGTTACCTTAATTCAATAAACATTAGTTAATCAATTGAGTATAATCAGAGCTCAAACCCCATAGTCAATTATGCCAACTACCAACACCCAACACCCAAAATCATGTTATAGACGTTTATGCAATGTATGTTATAAGATTATAAACAAACCTATCACAAACAAAATGAAAAGGTTCTTGGATTCTATTATTTTGTACCTGAGGCTTATCTCGAATAATGCGATCATTGGATTTGAATACAACCATGTTGTTAATAATAGGCATGAAGGGAAAGAAATGTATGTAGCTATAAGCCTGAATATGAGCATATTATTGGGTCGAATGGATTTAACTTAGAAGGATTATATGCCAAATGGGTTTCTTGCATCATTGGATTGATTTAGTTATGAACGGTGTGGAATAAGTATCATTTTTCAGTCATAATCAACAGCTATCCAACAAAGACCTTCAGGTCCAGACGAGGCTTTAGACAAGGAGACCCTGTGTCCCCTTATCTATTCTTAATATGTACTTAAGGTCTTTTGGCTATTTTTCACAAGGAGAAATCTCTACTTAATTTCTCCTATTTTCAAATTAACAAATAATACTCGGTGATAGCTCATCTTTTTTATACAGATAACAATCTGGTCTTTCTTCAAAGCTAATCAAAACGATTACATATGCTTACAGGATATCTTTAAGATCTATGAGCTAGCTTTTGTACCGTTTGTAAATTATGATAAATCCATGTTCATGACAATTCCTAACACAAGTTTGTAGATGAAGCAATATATCCACAATTTGCTAGGAGTGCCCATAACAAATGCCCATTGGAAAATACCTAGGCTTACCATCACAAAATGACCGCATCAGGAGCGGGATTGTCAAGTCACTCAAAAAACAAGTTTAGAAGGTCCTACGGAGATGGCTGGAGAAATTATTTTCTGCAGGGGTAAAGAGATTCTAATAAAACTTGTGGCACAAGCAATCTCTAGTTGTACAATGTATTGTTTCCGACTACCTTAATAGGCTTTTTGTAGAGATCAACTCTATGTGTACAAAATTTTTTATGGGGCTTGAACGAGGGTGCATCCAAGATGCATTGGCGAAGCTAGAAGAAACTCTGCATAAGAAAAAAGCTTAGTAGGATAGGTTTTCGTGATCTAAGTCTCTTTAACCAAGCAATGTTTGTCAAACAAAATTGGATATTGTTACGACATCAAAATAGTCTTCTCTTTAGAATTTTGTGTGGACATTATTTTAAGCCTAGCAATTTTCAACATGCTCAAATAGGGTAAAGCCTATATTATGGCTCATTTTTACTATAGATAAAAATGCCTTGAGCACAATTATAGACTTAGGCATGGAAAACCTATTATGGAAAAGCCTATATGATGGCTCTTTATAGTTCACCTGGCCCAACCACTTAGGTAGAAAATTATATTAACATTTTCTAATTCAAACAATAAAGATAATAATAGTTTTTTTATATAAAAAAATAATAATAAAAGTTTTTATCCAAAATTATAGAATTTTAATATGACTAAAGTTCTTATAAATGGCTAAACTTTTTAATTAGAGTTTTTTTAAGGAAAATTATAATACATAGTAAAGTGGATACTCATATTTGCAAATTTGGTAATTGAAAAAATAATTTTCAAATACGATAACTTTTTACTCAGGTACTATTGATACTGAAGGAGTGTACGAGACACTAGCGAAAGCGATTTGGATCGAGAGCCACTCAATTTCATTAATTTTGCAATTGAAAACATACATAAACTTAAACCGTAAACAGAGAATGTTTTGTAACAACCTTTTGGTGCAAAATCCGAGAGCTTCTTGGTGTAATTCTCAGCACGAACAACTTATGGACGACCTTTGAAGTCTTCCCCACTATTCTCCAGCCTTAGAACGATTTGTGGGACTCTTTTGTGATGTCAATTTTAGGAAGAAAAGAGCTTCAGAGAAGTTTGGACTATCTTAGTTTTGCGTAAGAAATTCTCCAGCACAACACTTTGTACTCGCCCTTTATTCTCATCCCCTTTTCCTCATATATATAGAAGAATCCATGCAACCAAAGCTCAAGAGACAGCAATTTGAGGATGATTTTAGGTGGCTAAAGATGGGAATGTGCATGAGATGACAAGAAACTGCAAAATTTAGGTGATTTTTCAATTTTTTAAAACAAAATTGATTCATAATTAATTTCAATTTTCATATATTAATTTTAAATAATAATTAATTCAAATAATTTATTTTAAATAAAATTAATTTTAATTATTCAATTAAATATATTAATTTAATATCATATATTAAATTAACCATTTTGCACTAATCCCGTCTTTTCTCAAACCGACCTTTTGAACATGAATCCTTATTCATGTGTACTATATTTAAATCTCATTTAAATATTTCCATCTCTCTCTAATATAGTTTAATTTGCAACTAAACTACAACTCGTTAAGTATATCGTATATAGTTAATAGTCATTTTCCTAAACCGAAGAATTTAAACACTTCAAATACTTTTATCACACAGTTCTAAGGTTCGTTCCGTATGAGCTAGCAGGGGACCTAATGGACCTACAGATCATGGGCTCCAACGGTCCGAGATTAACCGGCTAAACTCACTAACCTAGTTAACCTACATTCGTTAACTCGGGACATTCCACTATAGTCCGATAGTTGCACTCCCCTCACTGTAGATATATTTTCGTCCACCCAATATAACCATGCTTAGTAAGTCGACCTTTCACAGGTCATTCGTAACTACAGCAAGTCAAATGTCCGTTTTACCTCTGAAGTTACTTCTAGTTCCTTAAGTCCCACTAATCCTCTAATGAACAATTGGTTTGTGGTTTAACCAACAAACCTAATCTCTCTCGATCAATGAGAGGGCGGGAACCTTTTGTTCAAGTCTCGTAGTCAACACGTAAGGGAACAACCTATCTACTATCCCTAAAAAGGACATGAGTGAATTCCGTCTTGCAGGACTATGTCCTCAGCTATCTACCCAGTCTCATTCCCAAAATAGTAGGCTTATTGAGTCGGCGCACTCGGGGCACTCTCACCCATGCAAATCAAGGGATAATCCCAAATAAACAGGAGTTCATAGTTAGCTCAAAATTAAGATCGAGTTACCTAGGTCATCGCATGAGATAGTCAATTTCATCACTAAACGGCGTTATAAAGTGAAAGTGACTCATCTCGTGGTTCTGTCTTTTGCAAACTCATTGCATAGGATGCCCTCACTCACATGTCAACACATGAACGATTCGGGATCACATCGTTTGTACTAAGGACAAAGTGGGTCACGTCCATACCGTCTCTAGGATAAGGTACCTAGCCCTATCCTTGTACTATAGACCGTTTAGGCTATTACTTGAACTTGATCCTCTTTTATGTCACTACATAAAGTTCAAGTTTTCATGACATAGCATGGGGTTCTTGGTTTATTGGATTTGTGGTTATTTAGACAAGACTAATCATTATAAAATCAATAACGCTTTGTTGAAAGGAAATAACTCTTTATTTATAAACAGTCGTCAAATGTTACATTTACTATCTACGGGTTTTAGGGCATAAAACTCAACAGATATATTATTTATGCGATAAAATATATCACTGATAAGTTGTTTTTGTATCGTGGATAAAATATATATAACTTATATACCATTTTATGTGATATAGTATAAAAAAATTGATATACTAATAAATAGTATGATTGATGTACCATTTTTGTATAATTAATTGATATAGTATATCACTAATATACTCATCTATACCACTAATATATTTGAGCAATTTTTATCAAATATTTTATTTGATATTAAATTTGTTTTATTTAGGCTAGATTTGCTATTTTCTTAAAAGCTATAAAGGGAAATTATTGATATTATTAAAGAAAATTTGACTTCCACCCAAATAAGAGTTTCTTAAAGAAGTATAAATAAGAATGCTAAGCTTTTCATAATTTCATTCAAAGTATTCCAAGTTTTGGAGTAAGGAAGGTTTTTTTTCCCTCCTTTTCTTCTAAAACAAGTGGAATGTTTGAGGATAAAATAGGAAATTTCAAAACGCTAAGGAAGGACCAAATTAAAACTACAAACTTAAGTTAAGGGTGTATTTTAAATAATTTAATCTAATTTAAAAAATATTATTATGAGAAAATAAAAGGATAGAAAGAAAGAAATAATACATGTATTCAATTATAACAAGAGAGTGAGAATAAAGGAAGGGAGAGAGGGAGGGGGAATGAAGAGGGAAGAAGCAGAAGGAAATATTGATTTGGAGAATGAAGTTTTATGATGTCTTGTCTGTCCACATCAAAAAATGAACTATAAATATCTTATCAGTTATCATCCCCTTTCATTTCATTGAGTAATTATTTGAGTTGGATTGTGCCATCACCTCAATTCTAGCCTTTTTTTTTTTTTTTTTTAGGTATTACTAATAAGTCCACGATTTTCAATTTCGGTGTCTTGTGTATGTCAATTATATTATTTTGAGGAGGTCAACGACATAATATTGATGCGATGAAAAAATGTTTATCCTCCTCTTCAACATCTTAAGTTTCCAAAATAATGATTTGTTGCAGAGTGAGGTATAATTATATACCTCAAAAAACAACTAAAGAGTAATCCTCCTTATAAATAATGCAAATTATGGATACTAAAAGATTTATCATGGGAAGCTAATAACTTTTTTTTAAAAAAAAAAAATGAGAGGTTTATTAACTAATATAATAGTTTTAATACTTGGAAAATAGCTTCACGATTAGCTTTGAAGTTATGACATATAAGGAGAAATCAATCATTTCCATATTATTTGCATGAAAAAAAAAATTACATTTCAAATGACTTATTCATGGAGTAATAGGTACAACTTCTATGTTATCTCCTTTCACGAATTATAGATCCAGTATTGGATAAGAATATTTATGCTAGAAAATAGCAATGAAACTCTTGTGAAAAATTAAAGCACACAGCAAGTAGAGAGAGTAATTGATGAAAAAGATGATTCAATAGAATGAATGTTCAGTGAGTATACAGCTACTGTACCAGCAGTATATAGTGGAAATAATACACCACGTGTACACATATAACAAGCCAAATACATACAGAAAATATACCCATAAATCAGAGAAATAGCCCATGAGAATATAAGGATAAAAGACACTCTATTATCCCCCGCAAGAGAAGCGGACGTTTATGGACTGTGAGCTTGGTCCTTAAATTTTGAAACCGAGATGTAGACAAAACGAACTAAAAGTTGTTTATGCAGAACACGTTCTCGAATGAAGTGGTGGTCGATCTCGATATGCTTCGAACGATTATGTAAATACTGGATTAGTTGTCAAATATGTAGCACTAATATTATCACATAATAATAATGGAGGAGAGGGAGAGGTAACACCAACTTCAGAGAGAATGGACTGAATCCACACTAGCTCGCCTGTTGCATTAGACATTCCTCTGTACTCGGGTTCAACACTCGAGTGAGAGACAACTTTTTGTTTGGCAGACGACCAAGAAATCAAGTTATCTCCAAGGAAAACACAATAACCACTAGTACTCCGTCTATCATCTGGACAACTAACTCAATTGGCATCCGTGTAGCAAGTCAAAGATAATGAACTAGTAGATGAAAAAGAAATTCCAAAATCCAATGTAGACTTTAAATACCGAATAATACGCTTAACAACATTCCAATGAGCAGATGTAGGGACATGTAAGAACTGACAAACTTTATTCACAACAAAACTCAAATCTGGACGAGTCAATGTACAATATTGAAGGGAACCCACCAAACTCTGATATGATAGTAATGGACAATAAATCACCATCACATTTAGACAGAATCGAACCAATAGCCATAGGTGTAGCAACATCCTTACATTCACTCATAGCAACACCCTTAATAACATCCATGAAATATTTACATTGACACATATGCAAAGATGAAGAATCCCTTTGAATTTCAATGCCCAGAAAATATGACAAATTGCCCAAGTCCTTGAGAGCAAAGAGACTATTCAAAGAGGTAATAAATTGTTGAATAAACGACAAGCTATTTCCAGATACCGATATATTATCAACATAAACCAAAAATATCACCAAATTTTTTTTTTATTATAGATGAACATGGAGGAATCAGATTTAGAAGCTATGAAACCCCATTCCAAAAGACACGAACTCAACTTAGTAAACCAAGCACGGAGGCTTTGTTTCAAGCCATATAAAACTTTTTGCAATTTACAAACATGTTGAGGTCAATCCTTATCAATGAAACCATGAGGTTGAATCATATAAACATCTTCATTTAACTCCCCATTCAAGAAAGCATTATGCACATCGAGTTGCTTTATAACCCAATTAAACCGTACAACAAGGGATAAGACTATTCAAATGGTTGCAGGCTTAACAATGGGGCTGAAAGTTTCAAAATGATCTATACTAAAAGCTTAATCAAAGCCATGAGCAACCTCTCCATTAAGCTTAAGTTTGACCTTGTATACCCATTTACAACTAATGAATTTATAATTAGGAGAAGGGGGAACAAGGATCCAAGTCTTATTCTTAACCAAAGCCTCAAATTATCTTGCCATAGCATCGCACCATTCAGCTACCTTAACAACCGCCTTAAAATGTGTAGGTTCGAATGGAATAATAGGGGAAACAGAGGAGGAAGACAACCAACATTTTGGTTTAGTAATGCCAACTTCGGATCAGGTTATCATGGGATGTATATTTGTGGTGGTGGGGGGAAGAGAAACTGATGGCAAAGAGGTGGAATCAAGGGGTAAGGGAAGAAAAGACAAAGGCAATGATGGTGAAATGGAGGGAGTAGAAGAGACAGTTTCAGAAGAAATGGATATGGAGATGGAAGAAGGTTTGAATGATTTATGAGTCAAATTTGTTGAGGAAATACCAGCCGTGGAGGGGGCAGTCGCAAGAGAAGATGGAGAAGGAGAATGATGTTGAGCAGTGGCCATTGGAGAAGGAGAAAAACTAGGCAGATGGGAAAGAGAAGAATTGGTAGGGGAGGAAAAAACAACAACAAAAA
This sequence comes from Luffa acutangula, assembly GCA_036850905.1. Taxonomy (NCBI): domain Eukaryota; kingdom Viridiplantae; phylum Streptophyta; class Magnoliopsida; order Cucurbitales; family Cucurbitaceae; genus Luffa; species Luffa acutangula. The sequence continues at coordinate 2,994,706 of CM072090.1, read as the reverse complement.
TAGGAAGTTGAGGTGGGCAAATGGGAAAAGGAGCAGAATTAAAAGAAAAACTATCTGGAGGACTATATTTTACGTTCCGAGACTAAAAATCAGACTTAGAACAAAGAAACATAGATTCATTAAAAACAACATGACGAGAGACATAAAGCCGACCAGAAGAGGGATCAAGACATAGATATCCTTTATGATTAGAACTATAGCCAACAAAGATACATTCTTTTGACTGAAACAAAAGTTTGTGAGAGTTTTAAGGCCTCAAAAAAGGAAAACAAGTACAACCAAACACACGAAGCAACAAATAATCAGGGGACTTGCCATAAAGCATTTGATATGGACTTTAGAATCAAGAACAAGAATAGGCAAACGGTTTATAAGATAAATAACGGTTTGAAATGCATAGCTCCAAAAAGACAAAGATAAGGAAGAATGAACAAGCAAAGTTAAATCAATCTCAACAACATGTCTATTTTTGCATTCAACTCTTCCATTTTGTTGTGGAGTATGTAGACAAGCAATTCTATGGATAATACCATGAGAGGACAAAAAAGATGAAATGTGATGATATTCACCACCCCAATCAGTTTGCAAGCTCTTAATTTTGCACTCAAACTGAGTTTCAACAAGTTGTTTGAAGTGGAGAAAGCATGGAAAAGCTTCATCTTTAGTTTTTTGAAGGTATAACCAAGAAAAATGAGAATGGTCATCTATGAACAACAGAAAATAACGAAATCCATTGATAGAAGTTTGAGGGAATGGTCCCCATACATCAGAAAGTACCAAATGGAAAAGGGCAACATACTTTGACTCAGATAAAGAAAACGACAACCTATGTTTTTAGCTAACTGCCATGAATTACAAAATTGAGTATGTGAAGAGGACACACTACATTGAGACAAAATTTGCTGCAAAGTAGAGGTAGCAGGGTGTCCTATCCGAAGATGCCAATTAGAAGACGCAGTCGAAGCAAGAAAAACAACAACTAAAGACTTGGACTGAGAGTTGAAAGAGGAACTTGCTGAAGAAAACACAGTTGAAGAAGGCGACACTTTAAATAACCCATCTTCAAGGATGCCCTGGAGGAGAACTTGCTTGGATTGAAGATCCTTAACATGAAAATAAGAAGCGTAAAACTCAACAAAAGTTTTATTATCCTTGCAAATATGCACAACGCTAATAAGTTTTTTTGAAACAGTAAGAGTATATAAAACAAAATCAAGAAACAAGGTCTAATAGAACCATTTACAAAAGAGGAACTAAGATGAGAGATAGGCATTTTCTTACCATTTCCCACAATGACTTGCTCACCACCATTGTAGGGTGTTAGATTGTAAAGGTTCGATGCATCATGAGTCATGTGATGAGTGGCCCCGGAATCTAAAAACCAATTTTTATCAAGGTGATAGGAATCAGTGAACATTGTGGATAAAAGTGTCAGGAACAGAGGAGGGAGTGGGAGTGAACGTAGTAGATAACAAAGCTTGAGGTGGTGGGGTTTGATAGGCTAAATTGGTCCTATGGTGACAAATTAAAGCGGTGTGCCCAAATTTGCCACATATTTGGCACTAGGGTTTATTGGAGGATGACTTGGAAGGCCACTTTTGTATGGGTTGAGACTGAGGCTTGCTTAAGAGGCTCGGTGAAGCGGGGGATTGCTGGGAGGAAAAAGGGGAAAAGGCTTGTGGATTGAAGGGAGGTCTAAAAGGTGAAGATGTGAGTGATTTGGAGTTAGAATGATGACTGTTTTGGAGGTGAAGGGTGCATAGATTAGCTTGGTCAAGATTCAATTGATCCACATCATTATGTTTTTCCAAACGGGCTTCATATGCCAATAATAAACTTCTAACATCTTCCAATGAAGGATTATCAGACTGATTTTGTATTGTAGTGACAAAATTAAAGCATTATATCCACTACCAAGACCATCTAAGATATGAGCTAAATGGTCCCTATATGAGATGGGTTCACCTATAGCAAAGAACTTATCAGCTACCTCTTTAATTTGAGACAAGTATTGACTTATAGAGAGACCATCCTTTTAAATTTTTTGAAGTTGAGTTTTGAGTCCCATAATCCTAGTCGTAGTTTTAGAATCATAGGAACGTTTCAAAGAATTCCAAATATCAGCAGCAGACTCAAAACTAACTATCTCACTCATTTTTTCTACTGATAGAGAGGAGTATATCCAACACTTGATAAACCGATTATACCTTTCCCAATGGAGAAAATCTGGATTTGGTTGAAGTTGTTGATCATCGAGATACCTGGGAGGAGCTGCAATTGAACCATCGAGATAACCTTGAAGGCCATTTGCAATCATCGCATTCAATAGTTGGTTTCTCCAGAGGAGGAAGTTGGTGTCATTCAGCTTCATTGATAGGGGCTGAGGTAAAGTCAGGTATGAGTTAGGGTTAAATGGATTTGGATATTGAACAAGATTTGGCATTGGATTTTGCGGAAATGGTTGTGGAGGTGGAAAATATTGGGGACGAGGATCTCCCAAATTGAACTCCCTTTTTACGACTGAAAATCGTTTCATATTTATAAAAATCTGCCACAGCGCCTCGACGCTGCCCTGTTGCTGCCTCTTAATCAGATATGGAAAATTGGAGAGCGTCGAGACGCTCTCAACATAGCAACACAACGTCTGAACGCTCTCCTCTCGGGAAAAATAGTTGCTGCAACTTCTTGCATCTTCCTTCTTCAATTTTTTTGCCTCTTCAACTCCCAAAGCATCAGATCATCTTCCATATTCAACATTTCATCTCAAGAACACAATTTCTACAAAATAACACAAAAGAATATGAAATTGGCCAAATTAATCTCTAATATTAACAATAAATTACCAGGAAAAATAGCACATAACGTGAGCTATCAATAATTGAGTTGCTAGATTTAAATTTGATTTCTAATTGGTCCATTATGTTTGAAATTGATACCATATTGGTTCATGAATATATATAAAAGAAACCCAATTCATTAAAAAAATACCTAGATTTTCAATCACATTATTAATTTTTTTTATATCAATTAGGAGTTAAATCTATTTCGAAACCATTTAGACATTTCAAACTTTATGTACTAATTAAAAATCAAATTCAAATTCCAAAGCAACACATATTACTTTAAAAATCAATAGGACCAAATAGAATCTAAACATTTTTTTTTCTTTTCTTTTTGAAAGTAAATAGAATTTTTTTTTTAGAAAAATAACTTCATTAAGAACTAAAATCATTACAACCAAAGTCCTCGGTAAAAATAGAGGAAAGCCAATTCGGCAAACACGAGCCCCTACCAAAAAAACAACCTTCCAAAGAAGAAGAAGAGGAGACTCAGGAAGACAAAAAGACATAATCCACAAAATTTACATTCTCCAGCTGTGGTCGAGACAACATCAACTGGACAGCATTCCGTGCCAAGGCATTCGCCACCCCATTCCTTTCTCTACAGCACCAAGAGAAAGAGATCTCTGCACAATTCCTAGCCCAGATAAAAATATCCTTCATAATCAAGTGGGTTTCAAAGAGGTCCAAATTAGGATTATTGAGCGATTTCACAACGGATGCAGAGTCTGATTCAACCACCAGTGGGGCATTGAGGCCTAAATTAAGGTAACTCGTTAGCCCTTCTTTGATCGTTAGAGCTTCAAGCGAGGGAATTGACCACTTTCTACTAACACTTTTGTTCCCAGCAGCTACTAAAGATCCCAGAGAGTCACGGATCATCCATCCTATGCCCCCAGCCTTGCAGTCGTCGCTCCATGAGGCATCCACATTAAGCTTCAACTGCTCGCTAGAGGGAGGAACCCAACACATGTGACTCGTGGGGCTCTTCGAGCTGATATCCAACAGGTCAGAATCCCTAAAAATTCTAGCGCAATGCTCCTTGATACTGACATCAATTGGTCTGAGAAATTGATCCTTGTCTGCTGTTGAACCTTCCATAAGAATTTTGTTGCGATAAGCCCAAATGTTCCACATGATGATAGCCGCTTTCTTCCTTTCTTCTTCAGACAAAATAACCATCATTCCTTCCCACCAGTCAATTGGCCTCCAATCCTCCCTGTTGATAGAGAACAAACTATCCAAGTTAGGGAGAAAATTCATCCACGATAGCTTAGAGAACTTACATTTCCACACCACATGAGACGAGGATTCCTCTTTGCACCTGCAAAACACACAAAACGGATTAACAACCATCCCTATCTTAATTAGATTAAGTTTAGTAGGGAGAGCATTATTGATAACTCTCCAAACACAAAATTTAGCTCTAGGAATGATCTTAATATTCCAGAGCTTTTTCCAAAAGGACCTAGAGGAATTATCATTCGACGAGGATTCCTTCAACCCCTCCCTAAGGTTGCTAGCAAGATGATAAGTAGATTTCACCGAGAACGTGCCCTTGTTATCCAAGGCCCAAATAATATCATCCTTAGAGGGAGTGGAGGCCAAAGGAATGTCCAGAATATCCTCAGCATCCATCAACCAAAACATCCCTCTAATGAACTCTTCATTCCAATGGCCCTGACCATCCATGAGAGTACTAACTCTGTGACCTTTTAGCTGCCCGGGGTGAAAAAAAGGAGATCTCTTGCTGGCTTTATTAATCCAGGGGTCTTGGTCTATGTAAATGTGACTTATGTCAAAAATGGGCTTTAGTGCCAGCTGGATTGAGAAAGTGATGGGGTGTGTGGAATCAGTGGAGTTTTTTATTTTGCTGAATGGAGTTCCTCAGAGAGCGTTTAAGCCTAGGAGAGGGATTCACCAGGGAGATCCTTTTTCCCCTTATTTGTTTCTCTTTTGCGTTGAAGGTCTCACAGGTCTCCTAAATAGGGAAGAATCTCTTAACCATTTTAAAGGCCTTCGTATTAATAGTCATTGTCCCTCAATTTCTCATTTTTTTTTTTAGCTGATGATAGTTTGATCTTTTGTAGGGCAAATGAGGAAGACTGCAAGAGCATTAAGGAAGCCTTGAAGACCTATGAAGAGGCATCTGACCAAACCATCAACCTCGATAAGTCGGTTTTCATGACTAGCAAGAATGTTAAGGGGCCTCAGGTGGAGGTTCTTAGGCGAATCTTGAGGATTCGTCAGAAGGACTCCATTGGGGACTATTTAGGCATGCCTTCCCTAAATAGGAGGAATAAGTTCAATATGTTCAAGCGCCTTCAAGATAGAGTTTCTAAAGCCTTGATGGGGTGGAAAGAGAACCTTTTCTCCTCGGGTGGGTAAGAAGTTCTTATTAAAGTCATCATACTGGCCATTCCCACTTACACTATGGCTTGTTTTCGCCTGCCTAATCAACTATGTGAGGAGATCAATAGCAAAAGTGTGCGCTTTTGGTGTGGCTCGAGTAATGGTGCCAAAAAGATCCATTGGAAAAAATGGAAAAAACTTCGTATTAGCAAAGAAAAGGGGGATGAGTTTTAGAGATATATCCCTTTTCAACCAAGCCAGGTTAGCCAAATAAAGCTGGAGGATCGTGAGGAACCGGAAATATCTATTAGCTAAAATTTTAAGAGGGAGATATTATAATAATAACACCTTTCTAATAGCCCCTATTGGTTACAAGGTTGACTTGGTGCACTATTGTTTGGAGGAGGGATCTATTTGTTAAAGGGATAAGATGGAGAGTTGGGAAGGGGAAAGTAAATAGAATCTAAACTAAAAGTATTGACTTTGAAAATTTTGATACCAAATAAAAACTAAATTTTCTAATGTACCAAAATTATTTTACCCTTCAAATTAATTAGCAGACAAAAAAAAAAAAAAAAAGAAAAACAAAAAACTTTGTAAACCCAGCCCACAACAAAACCTCATTTCACAAGCAACTCAGTGGAACCCACTATGATAATATCAATATATCTATATAAATATATTTTTGAGAATAATCAATACATCTATATTTTATTTTTATATAGATAGATATTTTGCAGAATATATTAAAGAGAAAAAAAGTAGGACCCAGAGAGAAAATAATGGAGGACAAGTGGGACCCACAGTCATTCCGTTAAGATAACGAGATACCATGAATCTTAATAGAGATGCGATGTACTACATAATAATCTCTCTCTTTCTTGTCGTCCTTTCTCCCTTTAACCAACTTCAATCTTCAAAATAAACTCGAGATTTGACAAACCACTTATTTCCCCACGCGCCGCCGCCTCCTTCCACGCGCCACCATCCCCCGTTTCTCCCTTTTCTCCTCCTACTTTCCAACTCCCTTTCTTTCCTTCGCTGTCCACTTTGTTGGCTCCACTGTTCCTCTTTTTTTGGACTAGTGGAGACCAAATTCCAACTTCCCCCCTTCTACTCCAACTCCTCGCTCTTTCTTCTCTTCACTTTCTCTCTTTCTTTCCATGATTTTTCTCAGCTAAACCTTAAGATCTGACCTGGGTTTTGTCATTTCGCGTCGGAATTTTCGAAGGAGTGGTGGCTCTTGGGGGCCTTCTTTATGATTCCCAGGCCTCTGATGAGAAGAAGAGCAAAATGGGGGGAGTCACTTCTTCAATCGCCGCTAAATTCGCCTTCTTCCCGCCCACTCCGCCCTCTTACACTGTAATCGCCGATGAATCCCACGATGGCCGTCTCTACATTCCTGAGATTCCCAGACGTGACGATGTTGATGTTCTTCGTCTTCGGACTCGTCGAGGGAATGATATTGTCGCTGTCCATGTTAAACACCCTAAGGCTTCTGGTACTCTGCTTTATTCCCATGGGAATGCTGCTGATTTGGGCCAGATGTTTGAGCTTTTCGTTGAATTGAGCGTTCGCCTTCGTGTTAATCTTATGGGGTAATTTTCCCTTTTCTTTTTGTGCTTGTTTGTTCAAAGTAGCAGCACCTACGGCCCTTTTTTCCCGCTAATTTCTGTTAGTTTTAATGTGGGTACTGCTTAATTTAGTAAAGTTTTCGTTACTATGTTGACGGATTTCTCTCCCCTTCTTAATTTGGAAGTGGCATAGTTCATTTATTGGTGGGGATTTCATAGGACTTCAACTTCAGCTCAAATTGTTAAGAAATGGTTCTCTGGAAAATGCGGCATTTATTGATGGTTGTTTCGATATAACTTTCAACTTCAGTTTAAATTACAAGGAATTAATGCACTGGAATGAACATATTTGCAAATTTCATTCGGTAGTTACTGAAGCTACGTTTGGAGTATTTGGATGAGAACTGCTTACGATTTCATGAATTCTGATTAGTTTGTTGAGTGTGGAAAACTGTCGAATCATTCCCTTTAGAAAACTCGGTGGGTCGGAGGGGAGGGGAGGGGAGGGGAGTTATATCTTGACTTCTACTTTTGAGATAATATCCTCTTGGAAATGAAACGAATACATTGATTGCTTCAGATTCGTTTTTCTCCCTGGAAGTGGAGGGAAAAGGGATGGGATAGAGACAGTAGTAGGGTGAAGATGAAAACATTACAAGAGTGGATTTTTCTCAATCTATACTTCAGAACCAGTGTCATTAAATGAACATTCATGCATCATCTCAATCCTTTTTTTCACATTGGGAAAGACTCTTCCGATGATATTACTAAGCAAGGTGCTTGGACTCGGCTTTCAGAGTCGGATTTCCTATCTTCGTATTTTAGAACTTTTATATCATATTTGTCAGTGGTTGGTTTCCAAGGAAAATGGGTGGTAGCTAGCGTGAGTATTTGTTTATTTGTGCTAGGTGACATGCAGCGTAATGGTCATGAATTGCAACTCATTTATATCTGTCTGACTTGATTTATATGTTGATCATTTTATACAAAGGGATAAGTTTATGTGGGGACTTTGGGATGAGAGGAACAATGGAATTTTTAGTGGGCTTGTTAAATTCTATGTTTATTTGTGGGCGCATGGGACCCATTTCTATAGTTTTTATGGGTGTTTCTTTGGTGGGCTTGTGTTTTGTATGTCCTTGTGTATTCTTTCATTTTTTCGGAATGAAAGCGTGGTTTCTTATAAAAAAAATTATATGTTAGGTCTCCTTTTGCCGGATTGAAGGCCCTTTTTGTAGTTTACCTATTTTTTTGTCGCCTCTCTTTTTGTATGCCTTATATTCTTTCATTTTTTCTCAATGAAAGTTTGGTTTGGTTATTAAAAAAAAAAACGGATAAGTTTATGATCGAGGAGTTTGAATACCGTAAGGCGGTGTCCACAATGGGGATTTACTATAAATCTTTTGGAGCTTTGGTAATGGTATTGATTACTATGTGGATTTTTCTGAAAGATTGAATCATTTGGCAGGCTGGAATTCAATATACTTTAGAACATTTAGTTAGAGAGGATCGAAAGGGTTTAAGGGTGAAGATACTCTCTACAACTGGAGCCCCTTTTTGTAGTTTTCATATCTGAGATTTCTTTTTCTTTCTTGATCTTTTGTTGTTGAAGTCTCATTCATCTTCAGGAAAGTTGGTTTTTTATTTAAAAAAAATGATACGATAAGGAGTAACTTTATCTTGCGACAACTTTTCTGCTAATTACACATGAACACAATGATCAACAACCCTCAACTGCTGAAACTGTTACTTTCATTGTACCACAGATTTCTTGAAGTATTATTTAAACTGCACCTAATTGCAGAATTGGTTCATGATCCTTTACTTTGTACTTCATGCAGGTATGATTATTCTGGCTACGGACAATCAACTGGAAAGGTAGGTGACCTTTTCCTTTCTCTTTCTGTTTGTAAATTTATATGAGTATTGCCTATTTAAATGCCCATTTATTTTGTATGTTTCTTTCTACAAATGGCTTCTTCTAGGAAAAATTACCCTTAGGCCTGTTTATTTTATTGGTTTTGAGTTGAGTTTCGGTAATGATATAAAAAACCCACATTTGTTTTTTTGACGTTTGCTTTTTAAAACCAAGGTAATTATTATCCATGGATAAAAATATCCTATGAACCATGAGATTTTACTACCCTTCTTGGGGATGAGATATTTTTACTAGGGACTTTTTTCCATGGAAAATGGGGAGGAGGGAGGAGAGAAAAAGAGAGAAAATTAATCATTACTCTCTAATTGAGGTGTCAATTAGTTTTAATTGTTTTAAGGTATTAATCATTTATTAATTAATTATCTAATATGAATATTTTAATTAAATCTAATAATTTAAATGACTTTTACCATAAATAAAGCCAATAAAACAAACACAAATATTTAACTCTCAGATATTAATCATCCTGCATATCCAAACACATATATTTATTATCCTAGACTTTAAATCCTAGGTTTTTAACGTCCAAATATTTAACATTAGTGATCCAAACGGATCATAATGACCCTTGAGAATAGGGGTGTAATCAGTTCGATTGGAATCAATTTGAGTGTTGAACCAAAAAAAAAATATTAAAGAAAAAGGAAAAATCGAACTGAACTACCACATGATGCTCTGAACAAATTAACTGATGGTTAAGTTGGTTCGGTTTGCGGTTTGCCGTTTGCTTAATCCCAAATGTGAGAGCGATGTAGGTCGGGTTGGAGTCGGATGCAATGGGTCTGCTATGTTCACTTCACGTCATTGGGCTGCTGGGAGTAATCCTAACTGATTATACCCCTATTCTCAAGGGCCATTACGGCCCGTTTGGATCACTAATATTAAATATTTGGAGTTAAACCTAGGATTTAAAGAATATTAAAGAAAAATGAAAAATCGAACTGAACTACCACAAAACCAAACCGCTCTGAACAAATTAACTGATGGTTAAGTTGGTTTGGTTTTCCGTTTGCCGTTTGCTTAATCCCAAATGTGAGAGCGATGTAGGTCGGGTTGGAGTCGGATGCAAATGGGTCTGCTATGTTCACTTCACGTCATTGGGCTACTGGGAGTTGGTTGTGCTGCTCACTCCAGGTTGTTGGGTTGTTGGGTTGCTCACTTCGTACGTAAATAACTCAACTCATGAAAAAAAGTTCAAACTCACTCACACCTTTGAATATAGTAAACAGATTTTAAAGCCACTGGACTACTTGTGTTATTTGCTTAAGTTTCGATTTTTAATATACGCATTATCAGTCGACTCAGGTATATTTGGTTTAACAGTTCCGAATCTACCAGTGACTTAATACAATTAGTTTTCTTTATATACAATTTGAAACTGAAACTGCCAACCCAATCTGGTCTGAAGAACTGATGGTGGTTTCGGTCGGTTTAAGCAGTTTTTTTTTTTTTTTAAATTTTAATTAATTAACTTTTTTTTCAATTCTCTCTTTCACCTCTACTTGAATTCATTAGTAGGTTTTTTCGGCTGGTGAGTTTTCAAAATGTGCATTTTACCCTTGTTTTTTTCGAAATAGGTTTAAAAGGTTACTCCAAATCCATTAAACCCTTTAATGGAAAGCTCACTGGGATTTATAATTAATTGTCATGGCAAGGTAACTTGTAAAACAATGATGACATAGCAACATGAGTTTTCTCCCTCGTCTCTCTTTTCTCCTCCCTCTTTCCAGCTCCATGGCTGATGCTCTACCCATCCCTTCAAATTTCCATCTCTGGCACTCTCCCCTCACTCCTGTTTTCATCACCGTTGCCTTCTCCCTTCCATCAATGACACTCCCTTTTGATTACCTCTTCCCCTCTGTCTATTTCGTTCCTCCCTCTTCCTCTTTGATTTTTGTTTCACTCTGCTTCATACTCCAGCTTTGCCACCACACATTTTGACAGAAATCTCGTTTGATTTCTTTTATGACACGACTCTGCTGTGTGATCTTTTTTCACCCTGAGGTGGCAATGTCTGCTTATTTTCTTATCCCAAGACTTTGGAGGTAATTTTACTTGCCCCTTTTTGTCCTACTTAAGATTGGTTTTCTGATCATGAGGATGTGGTATTTGCTCGTGATTCTTGTTATTAGGCTATTAGCCATACGTGTCCATAATTCTGTTGTTGAAATTTCGGAGAGATAGAGGGATGGGCTTTGAGATGTATAGCGGTGATGACAATCTTTGTTGAGCATGAGAAGATATAAAGGAATAAGATTTTGTTTAGTGATTCGGTTGGTTTTGAACTTACAACTCTTGCCTTGTAGAAGGGTCGACGAAATTTCTTGGTGAAAGACACTACATATGTGGATGAAGATGGAGAAATGAAAATCAGAGGGGAGGGGCAGTGATGAAATTGTGTAGAGGGGAGGCAGAGAGGAGGGAGTGGTATTGACGGCAACAAATATTGGAGGGAGAGAGGGTTGATGAACTCGCCATAAGGGAGAGGTGTCGTTGAAAGGGATGAGGGCAGGTCAATAGCGGGAAGGTAAGGGGAGGGGAGGAGGGAGGGGGGAGGGAGCAGAGATGAGAAAGGAGGGTGGAGGGATTTAAAAATATAAAATATAAAAAAATTATTATTTTTTGTATAGTTTGCTTGCCACACTAGTGCCTAGTCAGCTTTCCGTTAAAGGGTTTAATAGATTTGTTAGCTCTTAAATCTATTTCTCAAAACTCAAGGGTTAGAACTCACCCTAAGGGTTAGAGCCATCAGTCCTAAAGATATCCTTTAAGGCCGGGTGCCTTGGCCATGTCACCAAACTTGTGTTCGTTGTGCAAGGGCGATGATGGAATTTTTGGAACAAAATTTTCAAAGCTTTTAGTTGGTATCTGACCATTCCTAGAGATGTGAAGGGCCTCCTCACCATAGTTTTGTTGGATCATCCCTTTAAGAAAGCTAAAGCTATACTGTGGATATACATGACCAGGGCCTTCTTTTGGGTTCCTTATAAGGAAAGAAATTGACAGAAATTGCTGTGGATATACATGACATGGACACTTTAACGTGACAGAAATTGCTGAGAAATTGAAAAAAAAAATTAATCAAGCCCATTTGACGTAAGGGCGTGCAATGCAATTTGGTTAGGAGGTTGTAGATCAGACGATAATTTTATTAGTTGTGGGATTATGTTATTTTATTAGTTATTTTGTTATTTAAAAGTTACCGTTGGATAATTTTTAAGCTGTGAACAGCCATGGCATCCCTTATACTTTATTTCAGGCATTATTCAATAAAGGAAGATTTTCAGAATTTGTTTACACCACCATTATTACCATGGCCCAAACGTTACTTATCTTATTATGACCTTACCTAATATACATATATATTCTTTAAAATAAATGTATACCCAACGTGTCTGTCTTCTTTTTTAGAAATTGATGTATCGCTATGTCTGTGTCGTATTGTATTTGTGCCCATGTCTACCTCCATGATTCTTGGTCATTATAGTCATAAGGAAAATGAAATTTCGTATTCTTTCATTTTTTCTCAATGAAAGCTCGGTTCTTTATCCAAAAGAAAAAGAGATAAGACATCACCCAAGCCCCAATGAAGGGTTGCATATAAGCTCTGTGGTTGCTATAATAGAAGTAGAGTAATTTCAAACCACTGCCTATCTATAGGGATGAATAGCCTGTGAGTTTTTTGTCCACATACAGTCGAAAGGTCAAGAGGTTTATTTTCTCTGAGAGAACTAAACCTTAACTTCTTTAAAGTTTTTTTAAGGATGAAATATTTTCTTGCTTTAAACTTTATTATGGGTGCCAAAACTTGGTCCTTTTAGTTGCAAAAGATTGAAGTTATTTATGATTGTAGTGGATATTCTAGTGACTTGCATTCATTCTTACATTTTTTAACATGGTCATATTATATTAATAATAATTAAAAAAAATTGGTCTTATGATTGATAACTCCCAAAGTTGAACTGAAATGAGTATCGCGTTGGAAAAATATAAAATCATGTATTGTATTTGTGCAAAGACAAGGCCTTTTTTATTTTATTTAATTATATTCTAAAGACTTCCTTACACTAGGTACAAATAGCCTCTCTTAAGGAGGGAAAGCCCTAATAACATAAAAGGAAAAATACATAAAACATAAATACAATAAATACAAATAACTCTAATTAAGGAAAATATCACACACAGAAACCAACACTCCCCCTCAAGCTGGTTTGAAGATATCTTCCATTGCCAGCTTGTTAATCAACTTGTCAAATCGTAGCTTCGGAAGCCCCTTAGTTAGCACATCAGCAATTTGCTCTGTTGTAGGAAGATAGGGGATACATATCATTCCAGTGTCAATCTTCTCCTTTATAAAGTGTTTATCAACTTCAATATGTTTTGTCCTATCGTGAAGGACTGGATTGTGGGCTATGGAGATGGCAGCCTTATTATCACAGTAAACACGCATAGGCTTTATTTGGACAAATTTCAATTCTTCAAGTAGTCGTTTTATCCAAATACCTTCACAAATGCCATGAGCTAACACTCTGAATTCTGCTTCAGCGCTACTCCTGGCTACCACACTTTTTTTTTTACTGCGCCAAGTGACCAGATTTCCTCCAACAAAGGAACAATAACCAGAAGTAGATCTTCTATCTGTGGTGCTACCTGCCCAATCAGCATCAGTGTAAATTTCAACATGTACGTGATCATGTTTCTTAAAGAATATGCCTTTTCCTGGAGTTCCTTTCAAATATTTGAGGATCCTGTAAACTGCCTCAAAGTGGGTTGGCCCTGGAGCATGCATGAATTGACTTACCATACTTACTGCAAAAGCAATATCAGGACGAGTATGAGATAAGTAAATAAGTCTTCCCACAAGTCTTTGGTATTTTCCCTTATCTTTAACCTCTTCCTCTGTTGCAGCTTGCAATTTCAAATTTGGTTCAATAGGAGTTTCTGCTGTCCTACAACCAAGTAAACCTGTTTCTTGAAGCATATCAATGATGTATTTCCTTTGATTGACAAGAATACCCTTCTTTGACCTGGCAAATTCCATTCCTAGGAAATATTTCAAAATTCCCAAATCTTTGATTTGGAATTCATTTGCTAGTTTTTTCTTCACACTATTCAGTTCAACCTCATCATTACTTGTAAGAATGATATCATCAACATACACTATTAAAACAACCATCTTGTCATTTCCAGTGTGTTTATAGAAAATGGTATGATCTGCTTGACTTTGAAGAAAACCATAGCGCTAGTAACAGCTTTCCCAAAACGTTCAAACCACGCTCTAGGAGATTGTTTAGGGCCATATAGAGATTTATTTAACCTGCATACTTTGTTCACCCCAAGTTCCATTTCAAAACCTGGTGGTAAGTCCATAAATACCTCCTCTTCAAGATCACCATTGAGGAATGCATTTTTTTACATCAAGCTGATAAATAGACCAATCTGAATTAACAACAATAGATAAGAGCACTCTAATTGAGTTTATCTTAGCAACAGGAGCAAACGTTTCTTGATAATCAATTCCATAGGTCTGTGTAAAGCCTTTAGCAACTAATCTGGCTTTGTATCGTTCAATATCACCATCAGATTTGCATTTTATAGTGAATACCCATTTGCACCCTACTGTTTTCTTATCTTTCGGTAGTTCCACTATATCCCATGTGCAATTGTGTTTCAAAGCATTCATCCCTTCCATGACTGCCAAATTCCAATTCGGATCATTTTGGGCCTCCTGTATATTCCTTGGAATAAATAGGTTGGTTATCCTAGAGGTGAAGGCTTTATGATTATTAGACAATCTATGATAAGAAAGGTAATTTGCAATAGGATATTTGGTACAATTACGAATGCCTTTCCTATGGGCTATTGGAATATCAAGATCAGATACGTTGGATAAAGATTGGTTACCTGAATCTCCAGAATCATTTGTCGGAACGTTAGATTGGTTTTGTGACAAGTCCACTATCTGATCCCGATTCTTTTGATTCAATGTCCTTCTAGTGTAAACCTGAAGTTCAGGATTTCGATCAGGGAGATCATTTTGTAGTATTTCTCCCCCTGAAATAGCATTTTCCACGTTTGGCACAGAAGTACTAGTAGTCTCAGGACATATAATTTTAGGGAGGGGAGAAGTATCCCAAAAATTTTCTTCCACGCTAGATATCTCCCCCTGAAGAGAATTTTGGCTAAAAAACGGTTGGTGTTCCACAAACAGGACATCCATACTTTCAAAGTATTTTTTGGTCAAAGGGTCAAAACATCGATATCCCTTTTTGTTTGAAGCGTACCCTGAAAAAATGCATTTAATAGCACGAAGATCAAACTTAGACTGAGAAGGACTAGAAATATGAACATATGCCGTACACCCAAAAATTTTGATCGATAAATCAGAATATAGACGAACAGTGGGAAAAAAATTCTTAAATTGATCAAGAGGAGCTTTAAAGGCCAAAATCTTGGAAGGCATCCGATTTATGAGATAAGCAGCTGTAAGGACTGCGTCTCCCCACAAATAGTTAGGAACCTGCATATAGAACATAATAGCACGAGCAACATCTAGTAAATGTCTATTTTTTCGTTCAGCAATTCCATTTTGTTGTGGAGTATTTCGACAAGTAGACTGATGAAAAACTCCTTTGTCCTTCAGAAAATCCTCTAAATATGCATTATAGTATTCAGTCCCATTATCAGAGTGTAAAATACAAATTTTAGTTTGAAATTGATTCTCAATCATATTGTAAAAACGGATAAAAATATCTGTAACCTCAGACTTTTTTGTTAACAAATAAACCCAAGTTAATCGAGTATGATCATCAATGAATGTAACAAACCAACGTTTTCCACTATGAGTTAAAACTTTAGAGGGGCCCCAAACATCACTATGAATCAAGTAAAAAGGTTTGGAAACCTTGTAAGGTTTTGGCAAATACATGACACGATGATTTTTAGCAAAGATACAACTTTCACAATGAAAAATTGAACAATCAATTCCTTTAAATAAGTTTGGGAACAAATACTTTAAATAGAAAAAACTGGGATGTCCTAGTCTACGAGGCCAAAGCATGATTGTTTCTGTAACAGAGGAAGAACTAACACTACTTAAGCCCTGAGCTTTTTTATCACTAGTTGGAGATTCATCAAAATAGTAGAGACCATCAAGCATCCTAGCACACCCAATCATCTCCCCCGAGTCCTGATCCTGAAAGATGCAGTGAGTTTCAAAGAAGGTATCACGACAGTTAGCATCCTTAGAAATTTTGCTGACAGATAACAGATTACAGGCTAATTTAGGAACATGAAGAACGGATTGTAAGGTAATATTTGTGGTCAAACAGATGGTTCCTTTTCCTGCAACGACAGTAAAACTACCATCGGCAATTCTAATTTGTTCATTGCAATACAAGGGAGAGTATGAGGTAAAAAAACAAGAGGAACTAGTCATATGGTCAGACTCCCCGGAGTCTATAACCCATGGAGATGAATTAAGGCAGGATAAGGCTAGAGGATAATTACCTGTTTGTGCCAAGGAAACACTAGGATTACCAGATGACGAAGTGGCCTTTAGCAGCTTCAGGAGTTGATCAATTTGCTCTTGATTGAATGGATGAGAGTCAACAACATTGGCAGTGGAAGTGGAAGCAGACTGATGATTACCCTTATCACTTTGCTTGGTACTCTTCCAATTTGCAGGTTTTCCATGGATTTTCCAACATGTCTCACGAGTGTGTCGAGGTTTATTACAGTAGTCACACCATACTCGAGGTTTGGTGGGTTGAGTAGAAGCCTTATTTGCAGTAGACTCAACCACCATAGCAGACGATTCGACTGCACTAACAAATTTCTTGCCAAGCATGACATTGCGACGACTTTCTTCCCTGCGAACTTCAGAGTAAACTTCGTTAATAGTTGGGAGAGGATTCTTACCAAGTACTCTACTCCTCACGTCATCAAATTCATCATTGAGGCCAGCAAGAAATTTGTAAATACGACCATCCTCTACCACTTTCTTATAATGAGCTTGATCTGTAGTGGACTCCCATTCATAAGTGTCAAAAAGATCTAGGTCTTGCCAAATTGTTTTCAAGGAGTGAATGTACTCTGTAACTGTATTTCTATTTTGGCGAATATCTCTTAATTTGAGATTCAGTTCAAATACTTGTGATTGATTTCCCAAGTCGGAATACATCTCTTTTACACTATCCCATAAGTCCTTCGCAGTGGAGTAGCACATATAGTTACGACTTATCCTCTCAGTCATAGAGTTGACTAACCACGTCATAACCATAGAATTTTCAGCATCCCAAGTAGCAAACAAAGGGTCCTCCTTTTTCGGCATTTTCTTTTCTCCAGTAATATAGCCAATTTTTCCTTATCCTCGAATATACATCCGAACACTTTGGGACCAAAGCAAGAAATTATCCCCATTAAGACGGATGGTTGTAATTTGGACAGTAGGATGAGTACGTATGTCAGAGATCTTGGTCATCAAAGACTTTTCTTCAGACATATTACTGTTTTGAAGTTGTAATGAAACAAAACAACCCAAAAAAAATTGCTTCAGTGAGCAACAAACAACCCAAATAAACCCTAACAAACAGCACCAACAGATGATGATCCCTGGGCGAACGAACAACAACAGTGACGATGAGGAGCCGGAAGAAACTGAGGCGACAGACGGCGCGAGCTGATGAACGGCGTGAGTAGGACGAAACTGACGGACGGCGCGAGCTGATGAACGGCGTGAACTGGACAGGCTGAGGAGACGTGCAGGGGTGACTCAAACGGGTCGGGTCACGGTGCACGTTCGGGTCGAGGTCACGAGTTGCGTCACAATCGGCAAAAGAAAACTCTCTTGGTCGTTGGAACTGCTCGCGAATGGCTTCGTCAACGGTCGGTGAGTGAAGCGCCTGGGTAAGAGCCGGTTGGAACCTTCGTCAGCGACGGTGGGCTGATGTTGGCGGCGGCGGAAGCTGTGGTGGCTAGGGTTAGGGTTTTACCTTGTTGTCTCTGATATCATGTGCAAAGACAAGGCCTTTTTTATTTTATTTAATTATATTCTAAAGACTTCCTTACACTAGGTACAAATAGCCTCTCTTAAGAAGGAGAGAAAGCCCTAATAACATAAAAGGAAAAATACATAAAACATAAATACAATAAATACAAATAACTCTAATTAAGGAAAATATCAAACACAGAAACCAACAGTATTGTTTACTGTGAGTGATGGAGCCGAAGTAAGAATAACCTAAAAAATATATTCGATGATCTAAACTAAGGCTTATGAGCCTTTAAATAGGCTTTACAAGATGTGGTTAGCCTAACTAGCTAACTAACTAACTAACTAAAAAGGCACATGCCAAACACATGGTTGAAAAGAGGTAAGCTTAACAAATGATTCTAAAGCCAATATACGGCCACATCAACTTTCCCCTCCCTAAAAAGAACTCGACCACGAGTTATGTAGCTAAAAGAAACTCATCCGGAGGGTTGTATGGAAAGATATCAGCTATGTTAAAAGTAGGACTGATGTTGTAAGTGGCTGGGAGTTGTACGCGATAGGCATTATCTCCATATTTCTCCAAGATGGGAATTGGGCCAATCTTCTTTTCCTTAAGCTTGATGTAAGTTCCCGCTGGAAATCTGTTTTTCCGTAAGTGGACCATCACTAAGTCCCCAACAACAAATTCCTTGTGTCTTCGTTTTTTGTCTGCGACAGCCTTATACTTTGTTGTTTGTTCTTCGATGTGTTTGTGCACTTGCTGATGTAGGTCATGAATCCTGGTTGCCATCTCTTCTGCTTCAAGGCTAAGATCAACAGAGGAAGGAATTAGTGTGAGATCAAGAGTTAGGCGTGGAAGTTTAGTGTAAACAAGCTCAAATGGTGACCTCCCTGTTGTCCTGTTCTTCATATGGTTGTAGGCAAATTCAGCTTGTGCAAGAGTCATATCCCATTGCCTCGGTTTGTCGCCACTTAAACATCTGATGAGATTTCCAAGAGTTCTATTTGTTACCTCTGTTTGGCCGTCTGTTTGTGGATGGCTAGTTGTACTATATTTAAGAGTAGTATCAAATTTTTTCCACAAGGTTTTCCAGAAATGGCTCAAAAATTTTACATCCCTGTCCGAAACTATGGATTTTGGGATTCCATGTAGTCGGACAACCTCTCTAAAAAAAAATAGGTTTGCAATGTAAATTGCATCAAAAGTTTTTTTACAAGCAAGAAAATGTGCCATCTTGCTATAACGATCTACTACCACCAAGACCGAGTCAAAACCTCGTTGTGTTCGAGGGAGGCCGAGTATAAAATCCATGGATAAGTCTTCCCAAATATTGTCTGGAATAGGTAAAGGTGAATATAATCTTGTGTTTTGGGCTGTTCCTTTGCAGGTCTGACAAGTATAACATCGTGAGACATAGTTTTGAACATCCTTTTTAAGTTGTGGCCAATAATATCTTCCCTCTAGCATGTGAAGAGTTTTATCTCTGCCCAAATGTCCAGCCAGTCCTCCCGCGTGTGCTTCCCGGATTAAGGCTTCCCGTAATGATGAGAAAGGTATACATAATAAGTTCCCTTTAAAAAGGAATCCGTCAACCAAGTGGAAATCTCCAGTTGGTTTATGTTCAGTGCAACTTTTCCAGATTGAGCCAAAATCTTTATCATTGTGGTAGTCTTCCGGTAGGCTATTGAATGCTATAATTTCGCCCGTAAGGACTGTCAATAGATGTGCTTTTCGACTTAGAGCATCTACCACTTTGTTAGTAGAACCCGAGGTATGTTTGATAACAAAATCAAAGCGTTGTAAAAAAGATAGCCATCTAGCATGCATTCTACTAATAGAATTTTGGGTTTGTAAGAATTTAAGGGAGGAGTGGTCAGTAAACAAAATAAATTCTTTGCTTAATAGATAATGCTCCCATTGTTTAAGTGCCCTAATCAAAGCATATAATTCTTGCTCATATGTTGACCACCGTTGTCTTGGAGGGCTTAGTTTTTCACTAAAGAACTCAATAGGGTGGTTGTTTTGAGATAGGACTGCACCAATACCAATGCCGAAGGCATCCATTGCAACTTCAATAGGTAAGTCAAAGTTTGGAAGTGCGAGTACAGGACTGTTTATAATTTTTTCCTTTATGTTTTGGAAGCTCTCTGTTTGTGATTGTTCCCATAAGAATTGGCCTTTCTTTAGGTAGTTTGTTAATGGGGCTACTATAGTGCTAAAATTTTTGATGAATTTCCTATAGAATGAAGCTAAACCAAGGAAGCTTTGGATCTCTCTAGTTGTTTTAGGTTCGTCCCATTCCTGAATAGCTTTAATCTTAATAGGGTCCATTTTTATTTCATTGTGTCCAATTATGTACCCTAAAAAGGAAATTTGTTCTGTGGCAAATAAACATTTCTTTAAATTAATGACTAAGGCATTCTGTTTTAGAGCAGAAAAAATTGTTTGAATATGATTGATATGATCTTGCATCCCTCGGCTGTAGATAAGAATGTCATCAAAGTAAACTATTGCAAATTTATTAATGAAAGGATGAAGTACCTAGTTCATGAGCCTCATGAATGTGCTTGGAGCATTTGAGAGGCCGAATGGCATGACCAACCATTCAAACAATCCTTCATTTGTCTTAAATGCAGTCTTCCATTCATACCCTGGCCGAATCCGTATTTGGTGGTATCCTCTCTTGAGATCTATCTTGGAAAATATGGTTGCCCCGCTTAATTGGTCAAGGAGATCATTGATTCTGGGGATTGGAAATCTGTATTTTATTGTGATCTTGTTTATTGCTCGACTATCGACACACATGCGCCAAGATCCGTCTTTTTTTGGTGTTAGGAGAGCGGGTTCTGCACAGGGACTGAGGCTTGGTTGTATGTAACCTTTTTCCAGCAATTCTTGTACTTGTTCATGCAGGATTTTGTATTCATTAGGACTCATTTGGTAGTGTGGCAAGTTGGGCAGAGTTGCGCTTGGAAGGAAGTCGATGGTGACATGGTGTGCTGGATGTCACGCAGTGGGGGTAGTTCGGTTGGAGTGTCTATGATTTCCATAAAATCTTGTAAAAGATTTTGAACTTCACTTGGGATAGCAATGTTAGGATCAATATTATCGAAATGTTTAATTACTAAACCAATGATAGGAAATTGTTTTTCTTGGAGAAATTTTTCCCAGAAGATATAGAGAAGAGTTGACCTTTTCTTTTGGTAGTTGTACCTACTTGCTTGGATGGATTGATAGGTAGGAGCACGATTTTCTTCCCCATCCATGTGAATTCGTAGGTGTTGTCTCTTCCTTTGTGGATTAACTGCATATCATACTGCCATGGACGACCCAATAAGTGTGACATGTGTCCATATCAAGAACATCGCAAACTATTTGATCCTTATAGCTTGCTCCGATCGATAATGGGATTGTTCATGTATGTGTAACCGGAGCCTCCCCTCCTTTCTTTATCCAAGTGACTTTGTATGGAGCTGGATGTGGATTCAGGGGTAAGTTTAGGGTGGAAACTAACTTACTTGCTACCACATTCTCGGTACTGCCACTATCGATAATGACATTGCAAATTTTCCCATTTATAGTGCAGCGGGTCTTGAATAAGGCGTGTCTTTGATAACTTTGGTCGATCTTTGGGGCCAAGAGTAGCCTTTGAATGACCAAAGATAAAGCATCCCCTTCATCCGACTCAAGATAATCTATGTCTTCATCATGGTCTGTTGCGTCACTTTCTTCTTGATAGTCAACGTTGTCTGCAATTGTTAAGGTCTTTCTTTGTGGGCATTCATTCGACAAGTGCCCAGTTTGGTTACAACGGAAGCACTTCCCCAAAGTAGGCCTTGAGTATGTGTTGGTATTCCTTTTTGGAACCGAATCTTTACTCAATCCTGTATCTATTTGCTTGCCTTTTGTAGTGGCCGATGAGGTCTGGGATGAGTTCTTGTCGATTGTAGTGTTTCTTGGGTTGACAGTGCTTGACTCTACGACATTCCTTCGTGTGTATTGCCTTTTAAACTTGTTCGTGATTTGTTCTTCAGCCGTAGCAGCAGCAGTAATAGCTTCATTCAAGAAAGCTATAGGTTGTAAAGAAATTCTTTCTTGGATATCCAAGTGCAGACCACCTTTGAATCTTGCAACCAAGCATTGCTGATTTTCTCCAAGATTCGTACGAGCCCCCAATCTATGGAACTCCTCGATATACTCCATTACTGTGCGTGTCCCTTGGCGACAATTCTGATATTGTGTATATAGGATTTGTTCAAAATTGGCTGGAAGGAATCTGTCCTTCATCATTCTTTTTATTCTTTCCCACTTTCGTATAGGTCTTTTCCCAAATCTTTGACGGTTGATTTCGAGTTGATCCCACCGTGCTTGTGCTCCCCTTTTTAACTTGAGGGCCACTAGTTTTACTTTTTTAGTTTCCGGTGTATTCATGTAGTCAAAAAAATTCTCCACGTGCCGTATCCATTCCAAGAATGCTTCAATTTCCATTTTACCATTGTAAGTTGGAATGTCAATCTTCATTTTGAAATCGTTCTCTTGTTGATGGTAAGGAATTCTTGCATCTTCTCTTTTTTCTGGATGGCCATAAATTGGATTTTTCGGATAACCCTGCTGATGGTAAGAAATTCTTGGTTCTCTATCGTCCTCGCTTGATGAATCTGACCAATCTTGATACCTTCGGTACAATGGATTTTCCTTGAGTTCTTGGTATCTTTTAGACGCCCGTTCCCATTCTTGATATTTTGTTGGCGCCGTATTCCAATCTTGTACTGTTTTTTGTTCGCCCGAATGTTTTTCTTGTTGAATTTTTTCTCTGCCTTCTTGTCGGGCCTTGATCTTGCTGCATTCTCCTTGGCGGTTTTGAATTTCTTTTCCCCAATTTGTTTGTGCCGCTGGATTCAACGTTAATTGCTCGGTTTGGAAGCCGATCTTTTCCCACATTAGTTTTAGTATATCCTTGATCTCACGCACGTCGTTTTCAACTGACAGCAAGCGTGCCGTTGTTTCTTGCAGTGAGAGGACGGAGGTAGATTCCGCCTCTTTATCAACCAAAGATGGGTCTCCACTTACATTAGTTGAGACTTTCTTGGTTGTCATGGTGGGAGCGTCCCAAAAATCGAGCGCTCTGATACCAATTTGATGGAGCCGAAGTAAGAATAACCTCAAAAATATATTCAATGATCTAAACTAAGGCTTATGAGCCTTTAAATAGGCTTTACAAGATGTGGTTAGCCTAACTAGCTAACTAACTAACTAACTAAAAAGGCACATGCCAAACACATGGTTGAAAAGAGGTAAGCTTAACAAATGATTCTAAAGCCAACATACGACTACATCAGTGAGAAGATTTCAGTTAAACCAAAAAAATGAAAACTTAACACACAAGTAATGACGTTCGCCTAAGGTCACCTAACACAAGTCCAATGGCCCTTTAACACTATGAATGTCTCTTGATATACCTATTGAAGCCTCTAGATTGATTTTTTTTATTTTTTTACTTTATTTTATTTTTTTAAAAACCAACTTTCATGGAGAAAAAAATGAAAGAATACGAGAATAGTGGCTTATAATAGAAGATGGAAGGTGATTGGAAACTTCACTTTGAAATTTGAATACTGGAATTATGAGTTGCTCGGGAGAATTAATGTGGTCCCATCTTATGGTGGTTGGCTTCAGTTTCGTAACATTCCTCTTCAAAACTGGTGCATTGAAACATTTAAAGCTATTGGGGATGCTTATGACGATTACATTGAATGCGATGATAAATGCTTATCATTAGTGGGTTGTATGGAAGCTGTTATTAGAGTTAAAAGCAATTACTGTGGTTTTATTCTGGTCGAAATTGATTTGAAACAGGAAAATGGTTCAGTTGCGGTTGTTCAAGTGGTAATATACAAGGATCCCCAACTCTTGGAAACCAGAAGAGTCGACGTTCATGGAGGATTTACCAGTGAAGCAACTAGGGTTTTCTTTGGTGAAGATGAAGACAGGACCGAGCTTTGCACAGTGGACAAAGACCGAATATAAGATAAGAGGGAAAGGACGTCAATTCAGGCAACTGAAAATATGAATGTAGCTGAAGAAGTTAGCTACAAAAGGGATGAAATCGAGACAGATATCGAAAAAGAAAAAGGAGAATCTGTCATATCGAGGAAGAGTATGGAAGGGGATAAAGTGGGGCCTAGTTTCAGGATGAGGATAATAAAAATGAGGAATACTGTAAAAATTCAAATGATGGAGAACTAGAAAGCACGTGCCTCAAAACTCAGTCTTTGATACGAAAAGAAAGTATTAAAAAAGGGGTTTCCTTTGCCCCTGCAGCTGAAGTCAAGATTTATGTGAAGAAGGGTTAGATTTGCTCCACGTCAACCAGTTAACAAAACCACGAAGAAAAAAATAGAATTGTAGAGGGAGAGGAGTACGATTATGAGGGATCTATGGCTAGCGAATCAAGCTGGGAAGATGACTTCCCAAGTTTAGACGGTCAGAAAACGACTTTGAGTCAAGAAGAGCCCATAGAAGATATTGCAGCCATGTTTGGGACAGATGAAAAAGAAGCCACATATCATAGTCAAGAAGAGAGGTTGGCCATAGTGTCGAAGGAGATCCGAGAGGAGGAATGCTTAGAAATCAGTTCGATTAGAGTTGAGGAGGAAACTGTTAGTGATTCCTCAAGAGATGGCAATTTGTTAAAAAGTCAAGTAGACTTGATCAGTAATCGAGAAGTGGGATCGAGGATGGATATTCCTATTTAAAAGGAGACTATTGAGATTTTATGGCAAAATGGGCTTTGTATTAGGTCGATCCCTAAGAAGGGTGGGGGTAGGGGAACAAAAGGGAAGAACAATAAGAATCAGATTAAAAGGCAGATAAAAGGGTTAGTTAGCTCTTGGGAAAAGTTGATGGAAATCTTGAGATCTTCATAACAGGGCCAAACCGTTGATCAATGAAGATTCTATCTTGGAATGTCAGGGGGCTAGGGGAGACGGATAAAAGAAGGTTAGTGATTTGATTAGAAGTTGTTGCCCGGATATTGTGTTGATTCAGGAATCTAAGCTTGGTTTTGTCAATAGAAGTATCATCAAGCAGATTTGGAGCTCCCGTTTTATAGGCTGGTCTTTGTTAAATTCGGAGGGAGCCTCCAGGGGCATTGTGGTGATGTGGAAAGAGAAGGAATTCAAAGCGATTGATGTCGTCTCAGGCAGGTTACTGTGTCAGTGCAGTTTGAATTTGAGAATGAGAAGCTTTTTTGGGTGACTAGTGTTTATTGTCCAAGCCGATCTAAGGGCAGAGCTAAGCTGTGGCAGGAGTTGTATGATCTTAGTGGCCTTTGCAGTGGAGTCTGGTCCATTGGGGGGATTTTAATGTGGTTAGGAGGATTGAAGATAAATCTTCTCGAGGCAGAGTGACAGAGCATGAGAGCCTTCAACTGTTGGATTGAGAATTGCAGTTTAGTGGAGGTTGATATGCTCAATGCCAAGTACACTTGGTCTGATAAAAGAAAGGTTCCAGTGTTTACTAAATCAACAGATTCTTTGTCTCGATGGATTGGGTAGACCTCTTCTTGAATGTAAATGTCAATCGCTTGCAAAGGGTAACTTAAGACCACTTCCTTATTTTGCTTCAAGCTGGGAACTTCTCTCGGGGGTCGATGCCATTCAGATTCGAGAATGCTTGGTTGTCTTTTCCTGATTTTAG
The DNA here is from genome assembly GCA_036850905.1 of Luffa acutangula. Lineage (NCBI taxonomy): Eukaryota > Viridiplantae > Streptophyta > Magnoliopsida > Cucurbitales > Cucurbitaceae > Luffa > Luffa acutangula. The sequence goes on along the minus strand of CM072090.1, from coordinate 2,969,307 downwards.
AAATCTGGTTGATGGTTGGTGGAAGCAGTTAAATATTGAGGGGTGGGTTGGTTTTCAGTTCATGGATAAACTGAAAGGCATCAAAGGTAATCTTAAAGTCTAGAATAAGGAGACTTTTGGTGACATAAGGGAGGAAAAGGATAGAATCTGTCAAAGCATTAATTGGTTGGACAACCTTGAAGAAGAAGGGCCTATTGACGAGCACCTTTTTGTTGAAAGAAAGAAGCTGCAGGCAACCTTAGCTGATATTATTTTAAACAAGTAGAGATCTTGGTTGCAAAAGATGAAAATCAAATGGTTGAAGGAAGGGGATGTTAATTCTAAATTCTTACACAGATTGGCTTCGTATAGAAGAAGTAGAAGCTATATTTCCTCCCTCATCAACAGAGAAGGGGAGCTCATTACTAAGAAAGAAGACATTGAAGAAAAGATTATTAGCTTTTATCGGAAGTTGTATAGTAGCAATGGGGAGCAACGTTGTACTTTGGAAGGAGTTGATTGGGAGCCAATCTTGGAAAACCCAGCTTGATGGCTTGAAAGAACTTTCGAAAAAGAGGAAATTTTCAAAGCAATATCTTTGTTGGGAGCCTAGAAGTCGTTGGGGCCGGATGGTTTCACACAACAGTTTTTGTAAAATTCTTGGAACACCATTAAAAATGACTTATTTAAGGTGTTCTAGGAGGTTTTTTTTTTTTTTTTTTTTTTTTTGAATGGCATTATTCATAAGAAGACCAATGAAACCTATCTTTGTTTAATCCCCAAGAAGAGAGTGGCTAGCAAGGTTAGTGACTGCCTCCCTATTAGCCTTGTTACTTTGCTATATAAAACCATTTCCAAGGTGCTCGTTGAAAGAATTAGAACCGTTCTTCCCTCCTCTATAGATAATTCTCAAATGGCTTTTTGTGGAAGGTAGACAGATTATGGATGCTATTTTAATGGTTGCGGGCCGTGGATGGTTATCTTGTTTCGAAAAGAAGGGGTTTTGTGATCAAAGTAGATTTTGAAAAAACCTACGACAAAGTGGATTGAGATTTTATCCTTGAAGCCAAAGGCTTTGGTGAAAGGTGGAGGAGATGGATCTATAAAGCACGGACACCTCTAAAATGACGAAGTGTCAGTGTCCGACACCGACATGCCTCCGACACGTATCCTACACGCCATTTGGTGTGTCTTATTTTTTTAGACACGTGGGGGACACGCAGGCGACACATGGGGGACACATTTAAAATAAGTGACACGTTAAAAAAAAAAGCCCACTCGCGACCCAATTTAATTTGGGCTTTGTTATAAGTTTTTTTTAAGTTTTAATTTTCAACTAGGTCATTTTTATTTCTTCCCCTCTAGACCTGAGACCACACTTTCAAACAGAAACACGAAGTGGCCATACACTCGGTCTCCATCACAATTGACGGTCAGTCAATCCTTCTCTAGCAACGACTTCAACTACAAGCAGGGGTCGACATTTCACCATCATGACTGGACACGTCGACTTCTCATATCTTCTCTACCCACCAACCAATTTACATTAAAAGTATTAAATATTCACACTATGTCAAAATATGCATACTTATATGTATATATATATAAATTAACGTGTCCCCAACGTGTCGTGTCCTACTTTTTTGGAAATTGACGTGTCGTCATGTCCGTGTTGCATGTTAGTGTCCGTGCTTCTTAGAGATGGATGAGAGGCTGTTGCTTGAACTCCAACTTTTCTATTTTGATCAACGGGAGGCCTAGAGGGAAAATCATAGCTTCTAGAGGCATTAGACAAGGTGACCCTTTGTTCTTGTTTCTTTTTACTTTAGTAGCTGATTCCTTGAGCGGATTCATTTGTGTGTGCAAAAGCAAAGGGTTTATCAAAGGCAAGTTGGGAAGGAGGAGATGGAGATTTCTCACATCCAATTTGTGGATGACACCCTTCTTTTCAGCAAAGGCAGTCATGAATATGTGAAGAATTGGAAGGTTTTCTTGAATTTTTATGAAAAAGTTGTGGGCTGTCAATTAATATGCAAAAATCTGGCATTATGGATGGTGAACTGGATTCTCCATTCAAGATATTTGCCTCAACTGGGAAGCTTTTATTTTTCCATCTTAGTTCTGTTGATGTTTTCTTACGTTTTTTATGTTTCTTTATCTTATTTGGTCTTTTTGTATCTTTTCTCCTTTGTACTTTGAGCATTAGTCTCTTTTCATCTCTTCAATGAAAAATGTGGTTTCCTTTTAAAAAAAAAAAAAGTTGAGGATGGTGAAGTCCAAATTTTGGCTGAGATGTTGAGCTGCAAAGTTGAGAAGATTCCGTTTAACTACTTGGGGGTGGGTCACGTTTGGTGGTAGGCCTAAGGAGTCGTTTTGGGATCTGGTGCAAGATAACATTCGCAACAAGTTGGCTTTATGGAAAGGGTTTCCAATCTCCAAAGGAGGCATTACAACCCTCATAAAGGCTGTTTTATCTAGCATTCCAGCTTATTTCTTGTCGATCTTTAGAATCCCAGTGAATGTGGGTAAAACTATAGAGAAGTCTTTTTGAAGATTCCTTTGGAAAGGGGCTGACGATCTTAAAGGCTCTTAAAGAATACAAGGGCATCCAAAAAACCAGCCCACAAAAGGGAACCCCACTAGAGAAAGGGGCTCCAATCAAGGTTAATGAGACCTATCGAATAGTTACAAAAAGTTTTCGAAGTCGAAGTCCCGAGAGAAACATGAAATCTAATGAGGGTCCATACATCAGACAGGGGCCTCTCCACACCTCTAAAGACTATTATTCCTCCCTCCTCATAAGCCCCAAAAAACAAAACACACCCCAGCAAGCCATAACTCTCTCCCCTCCTCTCTGAATGGCGGATGGAGGAGGAACTCCTTGATCATCTCTCTCAGAACCCTGAAGCTCCTACTCTGCAACTCGAAAGCCTAAAAAAAACAAACTCCAGACTGAGTGAGCAAAGGCACAACTCCGTAAAATGTGATCTAGGTCTTTCTCTGCCCTCTGACATAAGATGCAATAGAACGACCCCACCAACGAAGACTTCTTTCTCATAAGATTATGAAAGTATCAACTCTTCCATGAATAACTTGCCAGGTAAAGAATCTAACCTTCTTAGGATTTTGAAGCCTCTAGGTAATCATAGATCTTGATATGAACCATTATGGTTTTCGACTTTGGGTATTTCTCCATGGCTCAGTTGGGAGAATTTAACAATCATGACAACAAATTTCAGTTGATCCGAGATAGAGTGAATTTAACAATCATGATAACAAATTTGAAAATGTGCAAAGTAGTGGAAATCATTTTGTTTACATATAATGGATGAAGGTAAAAAAAAAGATAAATGTTGAAAGTACAATGAAAGTTGCGATTGCAAAGGCACCAGAAAGAGAAACACGGTAAATCAAACCCTAAAAATAAGGATTTACTAGATATAAAAAAACAATATCCCCACTATAAAAATGATCCTTACCTCCAACTATCATATATTTTTTTTTAACAACATGTGGAGGTGGGGAGATTTGAACCACAAACCTCTTGGTCGTTAGTACTAACTTTATGTCAGTTGAGCTATGCTCATGTTGGCTCCAATTATCATATATATATATATATATATATATATATAGAAAGTGGGACAATATATTTAAGTCTGAAAAATAACTGACAATCTATCAATGGTCTTTTTATAATGATAACAGACGCCTCAGTTGGTGGCTGGTGCCCTAGGTTGTTGAAGGACCTTCCTCTTACAAGAAGAAGAATAGGAATATAGTACCTCTTTGAAGTCCTCCCATGAACTTTGCAATGAAGACATACCAAAAATGTGAAAAGGCAGTTTGTGCCGGATACAACAGTAAATGGGTATTAGACCAGGTGATGCTGTTCCCTGGGGGACCTGTTTAAGACAGATCGTATGATTTCGGGATGGACAAACGTTGCATGCCTCTAAAGGAGGCTATTAAGTTTACTTAGGAAACTTCAAGGCTATAATAGGTTCTATCATTATATCTGCAAAATTTAGTTATCATGCCTTCCGTGAGATGGAAATAGCATCTCTTTTTCTATTACCATTTTAAGTATTGATGCAACTTAAAAAGACTACCCATGGATTAGTGAAATGAGGCATGATACCATGCATATTTAAATAAAAGAAAGTATAGCATTGAACAGCCTTACAAGGGAATACGGCTTGAACTTAATCCTAGAAATCAAAGAAACAGTCTAAACAGGCTCATAATTAGTAGATGATTGCAACAGATTTTAGTTTGTATAAATAAAAGTTTGCTTATGTTTTGACTTACGAGTACGTCAATTCACTATTTATTTAGCCATGTGAATTATGTATGCTTGCGTGAGCATCATCCTTACCACCACTGCAAACCCAGATAGTTTCATGCCTACTTATTTGCCAAATAATAGCTGATTTTAAAGTATTTTGTCAATGAAATGCGTGTGAAATTATTTGTAGCATTGCATGTCAATGATGCTTCTTGTCAGCTGTACTATGTTAGTCAGCCACGTTTACCATGCAGAATTAAAAGAGGCTTATCTGAAAATACCATAAATTCTAGCTTGAAATTTTCATTTGCTTTTGTAAAGGCTTTAAATTATTAATTCTGAATCAGGATATTCAGATTGTGTTTTAAGTGCGACAGAAACAATAATTCTTAGTAACCCTTCTAAATTCTTAGTAACATCTTATACAATTTTCTTTTGAAACAGCCAACTGAATATAACACATATGCAGACATTGATGCTGCATATAAATGCCTCAAGGAGAAGTATGGGGTAAATGATGAACAGCTAATATTATATGGTCAATCTGTTGGTAGCGGCCCAACACTTGATCTTGCTTCACGATTATCAAACTTGAGAGGTGTAGTTTTACATAGCCCAATCTTATCTGGACTGAGGGTATTGTACCCTGTCAAACGGACTTATTGGTTTGATATCTACAAGGTATTCTTTACCACTTTGTTATCGCTTGTTTAGTTCAAGTGAAAGTTTCTTATTGTTCTGTTTCCTTGTTCAGAACATCGACAAAATTGGTTTGGTGAACTGCCTTGTTTTAATCATACATGTAAGTCTCTCTTTTTAAAATTTCTCCCTTTATCTCTCTCACACACGCATGTAGCTGAGCATGATTAGGAAGGTTAAACCTGTGCACAATTTAGCATGAAGGCCTCCTCTTTTGCACCAGTGTAGACGTTTAATAAACATCGAAGCTTTCAGATCAGTGATCTATGTGCACGATCATAAGCAATCATGTAAATTGAATTTATAGTATCATCATTATCCTATAGGAATGTTTCCTCACACCAAACATAGACACGAACATGAGACACAAATACAACACGAATCAGATACAGTGACACATTTTCTAAAAATCTAGGTCATGAACATTGAAAGGACACATTTATTAACATATAATTTTTTTAGAATATTATATCATTTGTATACCAGAAGATTTTTTTTAGTACAAATATAAGAAGTTTTGAAGTCAATAAAAAGTCAATAAACACATGCATTTATATACTTAAAGAAAAAAGTTTGAAGTATCTAACCCTCAAAGTTTATTATTTTTTCTATATTACTATTATTTATTATGTTTAAACAAGTGTCAAACTCGTATTCAACTGCATTAAAATGTGTTGAAGTTTCTTACATGTGTCTACAGATTTGAATGTTTGTACTTCATAGGTTCACATAAATAAACTTCTATCAGGGGATGCAAGCAAACGATTGAAGATTATTAGATGGTCGTGGGGATCAGGGGGTGGCAACAGGGTTGCGCATAGCTTTCATATACAGGCCATATTCTTGATTGTGCAATGATATCTTTTCTTATCAAATAATTTTGTTAACCATCCAATCATTGATATCCTCAGATCCACTGCAATAGTCACTGGCTTAATGGTTTCAAATAATAGGCAGAAAAAGTAGGCTACTGACCCAATGTGTTTGTCATGCAGGGGACAGCTGATGAAGTTGTGGATTGGTCCCATGGAAAGCAGCTCTGGGATCTTTGCAAGCAAAAGTATGAACCTCTATGGCTAAGTGGAGGTGGGCATTGCAATCTTGAGCTCTACCCTGAGTTCATTAAACATTTAAAGAAATTTGTACAGTCACTTGGGAAATCAAAAGCATCAGCAAATGGTTCTGAGAAAGCTAAAGTAGAAATCGACAGTCAGAACAAACCATCTGAAACTGGCCCTTCAGATACGTTTGAACTGGCTGCTAATCTTCCAGAAGTTTCCCGGAACAGTTTAGATAGTCGGCTTGAGAAGTCAAAAAAAGTAAACAAGCCTGAGAAATCTCGAATGAGCACTGATCGTGTCGATAGGTTTAGGAAAAGAAAGGGCCTCGTTTGGTAATCGATTACATTGAAATTCATCTCAAAATAAGCTATGCACTAATCTCAACTGTGTCCCCTTAATGATGCATCCATTTACCAGCAATGTACCAATTGTGTGTGATTCTGTTTTTTTTCTCTTTTCTTTTCCCTTTTTCATCTTTATGTATTTTCACAGATGGAGGAACTTTTCATTTATATTCCTTTTGTACAAACAGCAACAAGATAAGAGCAAAACCTTTGCAGTTTTTGCTAATCAATTATTGCTTAGATGAATTTCCTTCACATTGTAGGTTTAAAGAGGCTGAAATGTTGATGTACCATGACGGGCAATTCAATTCCCTGTATCTAACTTTAAGCATTTCCTTTGGTAGTTGGATGTTTTGGGAGGTGGGGTCACTTCCTTTTTCGATGTCAGAAATAGAATTGCATGCACCACTTGTTATTTTGTTGTAATCTGAGCGAATGAATACTCTTTATTATTGAAAGGTGGGAGGCGAATGAATACTCTTTATTATTGAAAGGTGGGAGGCCTTGACTGTTTTGGACAATGTGTATTGCTTTGAAAAGTAAGATGTAAAAAGGGAGGGGAAAAAAAAGCAAGTTGTCAATGTCTCTTATTCTACTTGCTTTTGGTAGTGGTTTATTCTCTCTTGCAATGGAAAAGCTAATAGAAGGCCATGGAGACACTTTGTTTTAAATTATAATTATTCTATAGCAGTTCCCAGTTGCAGAAAGTTGTAGCTAATCATAGTTTAGAGGCCCTCACCTCTTATTGTTTAATATCTTGGGCTTTCTTATGGAAAACAAAATGCTCTAATTTTATGTTCTCTTTTATATTATGTACCCTAGACAGAAAGACTATTTCTTTTGTACTTTACACAAAAGCAGTAAAAGATTACGGGTGCTTTTTTTCTTTAAAAATCAGTGTATTGGAAATGTAATGAATGGAGCTTACTAGTGGAATTGGAAGTGTTTGACAGTAATATTACTAACTTTTCCTTTTCTGATTTCAGGAGATACATTTCAAAACCTGCACAAATTGAAGATGGGGAAATCGTGAATTCAATTCTCCCAAACATGGTGTCATTTGCTATTTTTTCACACAAGTTTTCATTTAAATTATGATATACAAAGGTACAAACTAATGCCTCCAAAGTTTTATTTACTAATAATAGCAGCAAGCAGAAGCAGAGCACACAGGCCTTATGGATTTCCTAAACGCTGCAATGGCAACTATTCTATAACATACTACAAGACATGACTTATCAATAACCAACTTGATTTACATTGAACACAAAGAATCACCAAAAACTATATTGAGTCGGCAGTTGATATCGAAACAACTGATCACGACCCCTTGGCTGAATCCATTGGGTCAATAAGCGTCCCGAACATCCAATCCATCCATATGGTGTAATGGCCATAATTGTAGCGGTATCTCGTATGATGAATTGTGTGGTAGCCTGCACCCATGACTGGCCACATCTGTGCATGGACACAGTCGTGAATGTTCGTTGTCCATACCACCTCGAGGAATAGCAGCACAATGTGTGTTCTAAAATGGGTTGGAATGAGAAATAAAGCAAACAAATGAGGTATTGCCTGCAATATCCCATCGACCGGGTGAAATGCTAGTCCTGCCATACATCGAGACCATTTATCAGACGATTTTCTAATAATGAGAAAGAACCAAACAACTTCTTTAGTCTCAAGTCAGGAGAAGCAAAGAGAATGATGCAATTTGATAAATCATTATCCCAACTACTTCAGAATGCCAAGTTTCCCTAGCATCAGTGTACACTGGGATTTTAAACTTCATCATCAAACTATAGTCATAAGTCAACTTGATTTCTATTTATCACATTTGAACAGCAAGGCATGAAAAATGGCTATATTTCTCTCATCTCCTCATCCAGAAGATGAGCAGATCCTGAAGTTTCTGTCAAAATGAAGCAATGCATATGAACTGTGTTCTCGTCATAAAAATGGATTACCATTCACTACGACTCTATTTTGTCGATAAAAAGAAAGTGCAGTGGATGCGAGTAGCCACTCCTGACAATCGTCGTAAATCAGAAATTCAGATGGTTTTAAGGAGACAAAAGTGTTCTAGGACCTTTAGTTTTAATACCTGCTGTTCCTAACATTTAACAACAGCAACTTAATGCTGAGTATACACTTTCCACTTTCCATATATATCAACCAGTTTTTTTTAGAAAGAAAAAAAAAGATATTTTGGGAAATACTTCTCATCTATAGTTTATACACCTCAAGTAAATCAAACAAGAATGAAATATGACATACAATCTTTTCAAAGAAGTTTCTTTGACATGAATGGTTGCAAAAATTGAGAAAGTAGGTGAAGAACTTACCAGCAAAGGGGGAGAGAGTGGCTTTCTTGTTGTACATATGATGTTTAGCATGAAGATACTTGTAAAGAGGCTTTATATCATGCAGCGCCCTATGCATCCAATAAATACAAAACTCTACGAAGATAAGATAAATGATTACATGGAAGGCATATGCAGGCCATCCGACGTCGAGTATCCTTGCATAGCATTTCGTCCAATCATGTTCAACCACGTATTCAGAAAACGTCGGAAGGATGCAGTACAATGGCATGGCCTTGATTGTTACAATGATTTGCAAGAGCATCGATTTATTAGATGGGATAGAATCTGCAGTAAAGTGTCCAGCAGGTCAACAATTATGCAAGCATAAAGCTATAACATTCATAACTTATAAATTTTACTTAAACATGAAGGATATTGCAAGTCTAAAAAGAGTTACAGCCTCTTCCAACTCCAAAATATACTCTAACAATAACAACTTTTAAATATTAAGATGCACGAAAATTTTCGAGTAGTATTTCGAGAGCCTGGTGTCTTAAACTGCTGATGAGTTTTGGGGGAGAAGTAACCAAATCATCATATTGCAAATTGGAGGGATGATCAACAGAATGTCTGAGTTTTAAAGCAAAAGCTTATCAGCCTCATCCAACAGATAATGGCCAACAAAAAGATGGCATATACTATTCATAGAGAAGTATCAAATTGGAAAAAGGAAAAAAAAAGTCACTTTTGAGAAAAGTTTCCAATTCAATAGTGTACTGATTCTAACAAGCTCAATATAGCTACCTAACTAAGCATCCCACAAGTTTGTTGAAGCCTAATGTATAAAAATAGGCAATTGTTTCTTGAAATTAGTCTTATCCAAAGACCACATGTTAAAAAAAAAAGAAAAACTAAATCACAAAGATCATATGTGTGAATAATCTTGTTTTCCAAAACAAACAAAGATTCTTGGAGAAAATACTATGTTACCATGTTTACTCAAATGAAATAATAAGAAAAAAAAAGGGTTATCAAAAGGAAACTATAACATAGACTGGCAAAAAGTTAATGAGATCCTATGTAATATTATAGTAAAGTAATAACCAATGACTATATAGGAACATGAGAAAGGTAAAAATTGAACTAGAGATTGAACAAGACCTTACTGTTCCAACCTTTTAGGTATGTCCCTTCTTTTATATATTCATGTTCATCCATAGAAGAATGATCCATTTGAACAACAAATAAAACACCCTCTTAGAGTAGTCTAACTGAGAAGAACCAACAGACAAGAATCCCAATATAACATACCATCCATTAGTCCTAAAGTATCATGGTTATATGTTGGTTATGACAGTTCTTTTCATAACAAATCATCTAGGAAAGACAAGACAGAAGATCAATCAGCTTTCACAAATAAAACAGGCCTTTTGGGAAATCTATGAAACAAGAATCTATAGATGATCCAAAAATATGGTGGTGATCAGTAATGAGTGCAAAAGTCCATCCTGGAAAAGAAAAGAACCATCAGCTTCTCAGAAGGAAGAAACAGCCTCTCATCAAACACATGTCAAGTTCATCTCAATCAGAGCCAATCACAAGAGAGTCAATCAATAAAACAGCTCAACTTTCTAAAACAAAATTGATCAGTGGAATCCAAATGAATCAGATATAAGTATAACATTCAGTACACACACGTGAAAGAAAAACAAGTTGAAGAATCCAGCTCCATCAATCTGGCAACAGCGGCTCAAATTAGCAAAAGGATCATCCAGATTTTTGATAAAAAAAAGTGACCCAACAAAGAAGAAAATGAAATGAGAGAAGCCAAACAACCAGAATTAGAAGTAGTAAATGGGGCAGTTGAGATAGAGAACCAAAAGAGGGGAAAACCTTTAGGTATATAGATATTGCGCTTCCAGTAATAGAGGTAAAAGCACCATAGACAGCAAGAGAAGAGGTAAATTAGGAATCCACCAATGCAGTTTCTAAGCCATGTTTGAACAATATGGGGAAGTGGGTCCAAAGCAAAGGCTGGAAAAATGGTTCCCAAAACAATGCGGTTGTAGAGACAAGTCTCCTCCACAAAGAGCTCCAAATACGGCGGCCCGCCGCCCATGGCCGTCGAAATCAGCCAAACTCCGGCGACCGGAAAACAGAGAAAGAAGAGGGAAATCAAAGGCAGAGGAGGTTGAAACAGGTAAAATAGAGAGAGTGTGAGTTGGAATCGAAAAGGGTCGTGGGATTTATAGCCGAAGAAGAGCTTCTGCTACCACATTGATGAAAAAAAACAACACAACACACTCTCAACTCTCAACACTCTGCCAATTGGTAGGACCGGACCAGACCAGACCAGACCAGACCAGCGCCGACCCTTCATTTCAAACGGATGTCCCAATTGTCCCTTCAAGATTCACTCGCCAATTCAACATTTTTTCTTTTTCTTTTTCTTTTTTTTATGGTAATTTTGGGTGGGGGTTTCTTTTTATGTTCATGGGGCTCGATTCTTTTTTGCTGTTGCGCCACACTGTGGGCGGCTGCCAGCCATGGTCTAAGCTATCTGCAATTATTACACGAAATGGGGTTCTCTTCTGGGATTTGAGATTAACTAGAAATTTAAGCTTTTTTCAGTTTCTTTTCTTTTTCTTTTGTTCTTATCTCTCGGAACAAAGGTTGATTTTGTTTTTTGTTTTGATGGGCAGTGTTTTTTTTTTTTTGGAGAGATTTAGTCAAACTTCGAAAGAATTTTTTTTTTTTTTTTTTTTTAAAGGGCAGTTGGAGTTGAAGAGTTTGAAAGTCACATGTTACGTCAAATCCTTGCAGATTTGGGTGTGTGTGACAGACACAAATTTAGGAAAAAAATTTAATAATTATGAGAAAGAACAGGGAAATCACAAACAAAGTCTGTCTTTTTTTTTTTTTTTTTTGACTAAAAAGTCTGTCATTTTTCAGTTACGTTTTTTGTATAGAAGAAGAAGAAAGAAATAAGGGTAATTACACAAATCCGTTTATTCCAAAAGTATCTATTTTATTATAATTTTACATTTTTGTCGGCCCACAATCGGATATTAAAGGAGTTTAAGAAATCTGTTATAGGTAATTTTGGACCACCACAGCGTACGAGGAGCTGACAGGACAACCGAGAGGAGATAGGACCAGGAAGGGGACCCAGAGGGAAACCATACCGACGGGCCGGGCCAACGTGGCCCGACCCGTACGGGCGGCCCCGGCCCCCGGCCGCGGCCGCCCCCTCGGCCCGTTTGCGCGGGCCGAGTCCGTTTGCCTCCGCTCGGCCCCTATCGCTTCCAGCTACCTCGGTCCAGCCTGCTTCGTCCCCGAACGCCTCCAAACCCTAGGAGTCCGAGCAGGTATTTATACCCCTCTTCGTCATCGAAGAAGGGGACCGAAAACTCGATTCTTGACTTCTTTCTCTATTCTCTTGCTGCTCAGTTTCTTGACTTAGGCATCGGAGGTGGTGTGGCCTACACCACACCGGTGTCCAGCGATTCTTGCTGGTCTTGCAGGTCACGTCTTCCCCAGCTTCTACAAATTCATTGTTGGTGTCACGTGAAGGGCAGGTGGATTGCTTGGCCAAATTTTGGCATCAACAGTTGGCGCCGTCTGTGGGGAAGAATGCTTGCCAGTTCGGATCGCACATCGGTGGTGGTATGCACGATGGATCGGGTTCAGAAACCAGATGGAAGCCTCGGGTATGAGCAGAAAGCTCCGAGCCAGACTGGGTTCGACCTTGGTATGGAAAAGGCCGACCCTGACTTCAGAAGGAGAGAGAGAACCGGGAAGCTGCTATATCCGACCAGCATCAAGAAGACAAAGGAAAAGGATGTCGGGTAGAAGATGTAGACCAGATCCGACATGAGCACTCCTCGGCCAATGGCCGAGGCCGAGCAGAAGCCCAATCGCAAAAAAAAAAAGCCCGCAGAAGTTCGCCGCAAAAGACAGCGTCGGGCACGTACACAGGAAATAATGCCAGGACAAAGTAAGAGGCTCGGGAAAAGTCCGAGGCCGACCAGAGGCCAAGGAGCCACAGGGCTGTGCGGAACCAAAAAGCCAGATTCGACAGGTATACACCACTAACAGCTTCGTTTGAACAGGTCTTGGCCGCAATACAGGACATAAATCTGTTGAAACGCCCAGGAAAGTTGAGATCAGATCCCGATAGGAGGAACAAAAACAAATACTGCATGTTCCACGGAGACCACGGTCATGCAACTCGGGAATGCATACAGTTGAGGGACGAGATGGAAGCCCTAATCCGAAAAGGTTACCCCAAGGGGTTCGTGGGGAACGACAAAAGCAAGAGGCCACTGTCGGCAGATAAAGGTAAGGGTGGTGCCAACCCGCTATTCGAGATGCAAACAATTTTAGGAGGATCATCCGAAGAAGGTGGAGCAGCGCATGGCGAGCAAAAAATGTCAAGGGAATGTTACTTTATGGCGCTCGGGAACATCGACAGGAAGGCTCAAGCAACGTCGACCTCGGGAGATGGCCGAGGCCGAGCCTTTGAGGGGTCAAGTTATCCCCTTCCAATGAAACGTTGATCGATTTTCTTTCATTTCAATAGCATATTACTCAGGAATGTAATTGATTCATTTGAAATAAATTACTCTGAATTTTGTTTCAAAAGTTTTGACAGCGCTTGCAGAGAGACTCGGGAGATTCCCAGGCCTCCCAAAGCTTTTCCCCAGAGGAGTGTACGCACCCCTGGGAAGACCACAACACTTGACCTGTTATCGTAGCCGAAGCGGTTCAAGCCGAAAGGGAGATGCTCTGCACATAAGTCGAGTCACGGGCTGAGTGCGCAGATGACACAGAGGAGTTGGTCGGCCTCATGCCAAGGCTGAGGCCGACCACCTAGAGGCTAAGGCCAAACACCACCTTCAAGAGCTCGGTCACGAAGTAAGTCTTTCCTTACTCAAAAAATGCATATTTTGCGTATTGAATACATTTTTTTGAGTGGGGGACTGGGAATAATCATGGTCGTTAGTTATATTGCAATGATTTTTTCCTGGCTATATTTTCAAGCTTCAAGCTTTTGACAACAGTTTCTTCCCTTAAAATACTTTGTTGCTTGATATGCCATCAAAATTGTGTGGAAATATGATAGAAGGCAGTTTGAACATACATTTTTCCCCAGAAGAGTGTACGCACCCCTGGGATGACTATGCAGCTTGAAGAGAGGCTTGAGAAATTCCCAGGCCTCCCCAAGCTTTTTCCCCAGAAGAGTGTACGCACCCCTGGGATGACCACGACGCTTGAAGAGAGGCCCTGGGAAATTCCTAGGCCTCCCCAAGCTTTTCCCCAGAAGAGTGTACGCACCCCTGGGATGACCACAACGCTTGAAGAGAGGCCCTGGGAAATTCCTAGGCCTCCCCAAGCTTTTCCCCAGAAGAGTGTACGCACCCCTGGGATGACCACGACGCTTGAAGAGAGGCCCTGGGAAATTCCTAGGCCTCCCCAAGCTTTTCCCCAGAAGAGTGTACGCACCCCTGGGATGACCACAATGCTTGAAGAGAGGCCCTGGGAAATTCCTAGGCCTCCCCAAGCTTTTCCCCAGAAGAGTATACGCACCCTTGGGATGACCACGACGCTTGAAGAGAGGCCCTGGGAAATTCCTAGGCCTCCCCAAGCTTTTCCCCAGAAGAGTGTACGCACCCCTGGGATGACCACAATGCTTGAAGAGAGGCCCTGGGAAATTCCTAGGCCTCCCCAAGCTTTTCCCCAGAAGAGTGTACGCACCCCTGGGATGACCACGACGCTTGAAGAGAGGCCTTGGGAAATCCCAAAGCCTCCCCAAGCTTCCCTCAAACTTCTCAAACCATGCAGGAAAAGCGCTCGTCCTCATGTCAAGGCTAAGGCCGACCATTAGACAAGGAATAGGGCTCGACTGAGTCCGGTAGTCACTTCGCAGACCAGGTATCTGCACATGAGTCCAACTATGAGGCAAACAAACAAGTGATGGAGAAGCGAGGCTCAACCTCATGCCAAGGTCAGGGCCGGCTGCCTCAGCTTCAAGAATGAACTTTGTCCTCAAAAAACCAGGTATGACATTATATTTTCTTACTAAAAAAAATGCAACTCATTAAATCTGGAATGCGTATTTTGAGTGGGGGCTCGGGAAATTCCTCGACCTCCCCAAGTTTTCCCTAACTGGGTGCACGCACCTTTGGAATGGAAAACAAGCAAGCGAACAACACAGAGGAGCTGGTCGTCCTTATGCCAAGGCCGAGGCCGACCATCCAGAGGCCAAGGTCGAGTTCCGCCCCTAGAGGCCCAGGTACGAAGTTAGTTTCTCCTTACTCAAAAAATGCACGCCCAAGGTATTGAACGCATATTTTGAGTGGGGGGTTGGGAGTAAGGACAAACCGAGTCCATCATAATCATGGTCATGTTGCGATAATTCTGATTTTCCTTTCTTACTTATTCAAGTTAGGATAACGTTATGAATATCAGTGGAGCTATTGGGGCAATTACTTATTTTCATTTTGTATAACACATGTCCACAACTTTTCTCCATGGTACAATGTTGACACTTGCAAATTAGATAAAGTTCTTTATACTGTGTTTGTGCAAAAGCATTTTTCTATAGGATGTGGTGCATGTGGCTAGACAGGAATGATTCTTGTAGAGGCCAAACTTCCACACTTTCCCGTGGAAAGAGACTAAACTCTTGCAGAGAGGTTGACGCATGCCCTCAACCTCCCCAAGTTTTGCCCAAAAGAGTGTACGCACCCTCGGGATGGATACAACAGAGAAAAGTAGCAAGCAAAGCAGAAGAAATGCTCAGCCTCATGCCAAGGCCGAGGCCGAGCATCCTAGCTCCAAAGCCGCAGGGAGATGCTTAAGGTAGGACCGGACAAATACACACATAAGCCTAACCGTGGAGCGGGCAAGAAGAAAACAGCACGGAGGAGTTGGTCAGCCTCATGCCAAGGCCGAGGCCGACCAGTCACCTGCAAAAGCCCCGGATCTGGAATGAAGCGTTCCGAATGACCAAGTACAGGGGTTTAGCTGCTGTGCTCGGCCTTTTCCCAAGGCCGACCAGATAACCCAAAACGGGAAGCTGCTGTGCTCGGCCTCTTCCCGAGGCCGAGGCCGACCAGATAAGCTAAAGAGAGAGATTGATGTGCTCGGCCTCTTCCCGAGGCCGACCAAAGCCATTGTTGTAATCTCTCAACTCTACTTTGTCCAGTTTATCCTATCTTGCAGGATAACCAGGAATCATACATAAGTCGGCATGGAACGAGAGTTATACTCTTAAATCAGGCTTAAGGAGCTCAACCCTGCAGGAGGTCAAGTGTTACTAGACCGCACCAACGAGTCTATCTCACCACCTCCTCTGGCCCGAGCACCTCTTGCCGAGGCCAGGCACAAACTTTAATGGTATTCTCCTATTTCCTCAACCATACTTTATGTTTCAGTGAAGTTCTACTTAAGATTGGGGGCTACAGAGGGGATATGCACTCCCAATTAAACAAAAAGCAAGTAACCAGGGATATGCACTCCCTATTAAACAAAAAGCACCTATGTTTAACATGTTCTACTAAAATTTACATGTTCGAACCTATTCTCTTATTATTTTCCTACAAGGACTAACATATGGATGCAGGGAGTCAAATTTTAGGCTAACGGGGGCTTGAGGCCGAGGCCGACCCTAGCCTTTTCCCTAACTCTTCTCTTGCAGACATGAACCTGAAATGAAGCACTCCGAATGACCTAGTACGGGGGTCTCGCTGACCGGCCTCTTCCCGAGGCCGAGGCCGACCAGTACCATTTTTGCAATCCCTCACCTTTTTCATTTCCATTTCATCTAACCCCTGGTCAGGGAGCGTCTACTTCTATTCTATTTTGCAGGATGACAACAAAAGCTACACATAAGCCAATCCAAGGCAAGAGTTATTACTCTTAAATCGGGCTTAAGGAGCTCACCCGATAACGTTAAGCCGCACCTGAATCCCAATTCAAGAGTGGGGGCTTAATGTTATAGGTAATTTTGGACCACCACAGCGTACGAGGAGCTGACAGGACAACCGAGAGGAGATAGGACCAGGAAGGGGACCCAGAGGGAAACCATACCGACGGGCCGGGCCAACGTGGCCCGACCCGTACGGTCGGCCTCGGCCCACGGCCGAGGCCGACCACTCGGCCCGTTTGCGCGGGCCGAGTCCGTTTGCCTCCGCTCGGCCCCTATCGCTTCCAGCTACCTCGGTCCAGCCTGCTTCGTCCCCGAACGCCTCCAAACCCTAGGAGTCCGAGCAGGTATTTATACCCCTCTTCGTCATCGAAGAAGGGGACCGAAAACTCGATTCTTGACTTCTTTCTCTATTCTCTTGCTGCTCAGTTTCCTGACTTAGGCATCGGAGGTGGTGTGGCCTACACCACACCGGTGTCCAGCGATTCTTGCTGGTCTTGCAGGTCACGTCTTCCCCAGCTTCTACAAATTCATTATTGGTGTCACGTGAAGGGCAGGTGGATTGCTTGGCCAAATTTTGGCATCAACAAAATCCATTTAGTATTTGTCCTTACCAGTTGACAGAACAAAATATAATATTAAAATAAATTAATAAATAAGAGTTATCAAATTAAATAAGGACATTTAGGAAAGAATAAAAATTGAATTAATGCATGATTTTTTTTTATTAAAAAAAAAATTGTTTGAAGTATGGTTTTTGACTTTTTGTTTTGGGCAGTCCAAAAAGTCTATGTTGATCGGTTGGATTTTGATAAGTTTTTAGATTAAATCTCATGATAGTTACGTTCTTAAATTTATTTTATTTTGATATTTGAGCTTTTGAAATATTAATTACAATATTTAAATTTTAAAGTGAGGACTATTTTAGAATTTGATATCAATTGTTTGATAAAAAATAAAAAGTCTTTCTTCAAAATATGTGTTGTATTAAGTCCTAACGTACTAATGTGTGTATTAAAACTATGTATGTGCTAACATAGGTATGTATTGGATTGATTGATACTGAATACTCGATGAAATTGAAATTAACAAAGAAATAATGGCAAAGGTCAAAATATTTATATATTAAAATTTAAGAAATAAAATAAAAATTTTGAAATTTAGACATCAAGAATAATGAAAATAGACCAAAGGGTTCAATCAAATGAAATTTCAACCTAAACTCTAAATTTAGTATTTATTGTTAAAATTTTAATCAATAATATTAACAAAAACGATGAGATTGTCTAATTTATAGAGATGTATGATTAATATTCATTATATAGAGATGAAAATATAAATATGTTATAAATAGGTTGCTTAGAAATTGTAAAAGATTAAATTATAAATTTGGTCCATATGATTTGTAGAAGGTAGAATTTATGATTAAAACTCAAATTTTACCCCTATGGTCTGATAAAACTTCATTACATTGACCCTACTGTTAGAAGTCACGTTAACAAATTGAGTATGTGACTATTAGAAGCAACTAATGAATTGAGTACGTGGCAAGATAGAGACGAAATTCTAACAGATTGAGCACACGATAGGAACTATTTAATGCTGTTTTATAAAACCATAGGGACAAAATTCTAATTTTAAAATCATAGGTACTAAATTCTAACTTTCGCCAAACCATAGAGACCAAAGTTATAATTTAATCATTAATTGTAATTCGTCCCTATCCTACCACATGCTCAATTCGTTAGTGGCTTTCTAATGGCCACTACTCAATCTATTAGTGTGTCTTCTAACAGTAGAGACTATTTAATGATCTTTTATCAGACCTTAGGGATGAAATTTACAATTTAAAATCATAGAGCCTAAATTTTAACTTTCTCCAAACCATAGGGATCAAATTTATAATTTAATATATATCTATAGTCTATAGTATATATATAAAAGCCACAATGAGGAGAAATTTTTGGGTCTATTTTACCCTTTTACATTTTAAATTGTGTCAATAATACCCTTTAGTCCTCTCTTTCCTCCTCGAGACATGAGATTGCACTCCATCTTTCATCTCCCTCTTCCATTTTCCTTTTCTTCTGGATGCCAACCTTTACCACAATACCATAACTATCATTTAATGTTCATGCAAGTTTCAAAATGGATCATTTAAAACATTTTAAGTGAATTTTATTGACATGTAACTACTAATTACAAAAATTTTGTTTTAAATATCCACAAAAAGAAAGTGAAACGAAATGAAACCGATGTCTATCTCTACATATATACAAAGGATTGTTACAACAATTGAGAAATCAAAATCAAATAAAGAATAAAAGACTAGGAGAGCTCATCCTCCAATCTAATGACCTTTCTCTCTCATAGAATTAGAAAATTCTTGAAGCAATTTCTCATAGAGCAAGATAAATTTTTTTATGAAGAACCCAAATTTAAGTTTGCGATCAACAACAAACAATGCTTCATGTGATCAACAGCAATGAGTCTTGGACGGACAAATAGTGGCAACCAAGAATAATGGAAATGAAGTCTTCCAACATTGTCAAAGGATGAAAAAAGAAAGTGAAAAGTGAATATAAGAAAGGGGAGGGGTGCGCCGCACGGAAAGAGAAAAAAGAGAGAAATATTTTGTTTGTTTATTTTTATATTTATTTTACTTGAAAAAAAAATAATTATACATATTTTTTTAGTTCAAAAGATATATATTTTTTCTTATGAGATGAATGCCTTTATTTAGTATATATGATTTAGAACATACTCCCATGTATACTAATTAAACAAACCAATAGTTTTTTACTATGTATTATAATTGTCTTATGCTTGTTTTTCTAGGTCCGAGGCAATGGAGATAGGAAGCTTGCTTGGAATGGTGGAAAAGATGGATATTCCGGACGAATCAGACCCAAGCTGGACTAGATCTTTATGTATTAAGATCAAGATAGATGTTCATCAACCATTGAAAAGAGGTATCTTCTTGACATCTGGAAGTTCAGGAGTGGGAAAATGGATTTCCATCTCTTAGGAGAAGCTCCCAGATTTTTGTTATGGATGCAGTCATCTGGGGCACATAATAAAAGAATGTGGAGACTACAATGGGACTTTGGAAGAGGAGTTGCCTTACGGACCGTGGATTCGAGAACCAACAAAACTGAAGAATAGTGAAACAAATTTGTCTCCACCGTTTGGTCAGGGAAGAGGAAGGGGAAGATTCGGTGCTGGCGGTCAAGGTGGGTGGAGGAAAGTCGTTTCTGACAGTGAGGGGGAAGAAAATGATGATCCATCCTTGTCGAAAAAAACATCTTTACCGAGACTTCCCCCATGTCGGAAATTCGTCCAAAACCGACCGCCACTACCATTACGCCAGTAGCAACGACCGTTCAGCCGGCCTCTACCAATGTGGCAAGTTCAACGGCTAGTACACCAAATAAGGAAGAAACGGATACAGAGGGAAAATTAGAGTTACAAAAAGGCGTAAATTTAGGGAGGGGCAAAAATAACAGCATTAATGGAGTATCAGAAATAAATATCAGCATTAATGGTGAGATATCTGATGAGATTAGTCTAATGGAGCTGGACCAGAGAGGCTATGTGTTGGAAAAAAAATACAGCGGATATTAAATCCAAGGGCAAGTCAATAGACATTCATGATTCTGGGCAACTATATTCGAACAACCGTGAAGGTCTGATTGGAAAAATTGGGAAGGATAAGACTAAGACCTGGAGGAGACTTAATAGAGAGTCGAGCAATATGAACAGACAGGAGAAGCCAGGGAACGTCATTATTAATTTAGTAGGCACAAAACACAAAACAGAAGGGGAGGATGCGAGTGTAAGTAAAAAGAGGATTCTGGACCCAGAAACTATTATTAATGCAAGATCGGTGGAGGTTGTTCAACAGCCCCGCCGGGCACAATGAAAACCTTATGTTGGAATGTCCAGGGGATGGGGAACCCTAGGACATTGAGAGCGCTACGACATTTGGTTCGTAGTTACCGACCCCAATTGGTTTTCTTGATGGAAACCAAACAACAGAGTTTTGGTTGTGACAAGATTAAAAGAGAGCTGAATTATGAGTGTGGTATTTCAGTGCCAAGTTCAGGTCTAAGTGGTGGAGTGATGCTTCTTTGGCAACAGGATATCATGGTTTCAGTTCAATGTTATTCAAAAGGGCATGTTGACGCTCTAATAAAAGAAAAAGATTGGACTTGGCGGTTTACAGGCATATATGGTAATCCAAACAAAGGCTTGCATCGAGATACTTGGGCGTTAATGAATCATTTGTACAGTCAGTTTAACCTCCCGTGGATTATTGGTGGCGATTTTAATGAAATTGTTAGTAACAGTGAGAAAAGTGGTGGGGTGCCGAGATCTGAAGTTGTTATGGCTGAGTTTAGGGATGTTATAGATTTGTGTGGGTTTCTTGATCCTGGTTTCATTGGCCCAAACTTCACTTGGTGCAAAAAGCATTTTGATAGTGACCTTATTTGGGAAAGACTAGATCATTTTCTTGTTAATTCAGAGATGCAAGACCGGTGCAACGACATTAAGGTTTATCATTTGGCCCTTATTGCATCTGACCATAGGCCAATTTTGGCAGAATGGAAGGAAGAGCCGCCAGATTATAGAAGGGGAGAGCCAAGTAGGGTTCGAAGGTTTGAGGAAGGTTGGACGAAATATGGGGAATGTAGGGATATTGTTGAGAACATCTGGCAATTTACGGGCGATCAAAACGGTAGAGACGTTAATGAGAAGATTAAAGAATGTTTGAACAGGTTAAGTCGCTGGAGTAGAGAAAATTATGGAGGGTCCATTAAAGGGGCTATTGATCGAAAAGAGAAAGAGATCCATCACCTTTTTTCTCTAAATGGTCATCATGACGAGGAGGCTCTAAGAGTCAAAGAGAGAGAATTGGAGAATCTATTGGAGGATGATGATATTTATTCGAGGCAGAGAGCTCGTGAAGACTGGTTGAATTGGGGTGATAGAAATACGAAGTGGTTTCATCTGCAGGCGAATAAAAGGAGGAAGGTGAACAAGGTGAGAGGTCTTCTGGATGAAGCTGGAAGGTGGCAAAAAGACGATGGGGAAATGGAAAGAGTGGCAAAGGAGTACTTCTAAACTCTTTCATTCTTCGTCTCCAAATCTGGATTCGATTGATCAGATTTTGGATGCCATTCCAGTTCGACTGACGGACGAGCAGAACACAAGACTTATGGCTACGTTTTCTAGAGAGGAGATACAAGTAGTGGTAAAAAATATGCATCCAACGAAAGCCCCTGGGCCGAATGGAGTTCAAGCGATATTTTTTCAGAAATATTGGGATGTCCTGGGAGAGGATTTATGTGATCTATGCCTTAAATTTCTAAATGGAAATGGAAGCTTAAGGCATATAAACAAAACTTACATCGTGCTGATTCCGAAGGTGAAGGACCCTAAATCTATGAAGGATTTTCGTCCAATAAGTCTTCGTACAGTGATTTACAAAATCATTGCAAAGACGCTAGCTAATCGGATGAAAAGAGTACTTGACCAAATCATTTCCTCAAGCCAGTCTGCGTTTGTGCCAGGGAGTCTGATCACTGACAATGCTCTTCTGGGGTTTGAATGTATCCATGCAGTTAGAAATAATCGGCAAGGGAAAGACGGAGTGGTTGCACTGAAGTTAGATATGAGCAAGGCTTATGACAGAGTGGAATGGATGTATATCCGGAAAATCATGGAAAAGATGGGGTTTGCGCCTAGATGGATAAATCTTATTATGGAATGTGTAGAATCGGTCAGTTTCTAGGTTCTTCTCAATGGTTCTCCAAGTACTAAATTCACTCCGACACATGGTCTCCGTCAGGGAGATCCCCTATCCCCTTACTTGTTTCTTCTCTGTGCGGAAGGTCTTTCGAGTCTTCTCACACAAGCAGAGGCAAGAAGGGAGTTTTCAGGTTTGAGTATCAATAAGCAATGTCCTATTCTAACTCATTTATTTTATGCAGATGATAGTTTGCTGTTTTTAAAGTTTCTAACAGAGATTGCAGGACCATTAAGAATGTTCTGAGCATCTATGAAAAGGCATCAGGGCAGACGATTAACCTTGATAAGTCCAACTTCATGGTTAGCCCAAATACAAGCGATGTTGTTGTCAGAGAGATTAAAAACATTTTACAGGTTCAGCATATGGAAAGTATTGGTCAATACCTTGGGTTACCCTCCCAAAATGCAAGAAGCAAAAAGGAGATTCTGAATCATATAAAAGATCGAGTGTGGAAAGCCTTACAAGGATGGAAAGGAAGATTCTTCTCGGCTGCAGGAAGGGAAGTTCTGATTAAATCTGTTACCCAAGCTATTCCTAATTATGCGATGAGCTGTTTTAAATTTCCTAAATCTTTTTGTTCTGATTTGAATGCCATTTGTGCCAGGTTCTGGTGGGGAACAACCAGGACAGACAGGAAAATTCACTGGAGGAGCTGGAAAGGATTATGTATCAACAAACTGCATGGAGGAATGGGATTCAGGGATTTGACCGTTTTTAACCAAGCCATGCTTGCGAAACAAAGCTGGATACTAATTCGATATCCTAATAGCCTACTAGCATGAGTGCTCCGTGGCAGATATTACAAAACGGGCCATTTTCTAAAAGCTAGTATTGGGACCAATCCTTCTTATACATGGCGAAGCATTCTCTGGGGGCGAGATCTCTTCTCTAAAGGATATCGCTAGCGTATCGGGAATGGGTTGAGTGTTGATGCTGATAGGGACCCTTGGGTTCCTAAAGAAGGATCCTGCATTCCAATCTATTCACATCCCAATATACAAGGCTCCAAGGTGGCTCAACTAAAGCTTCCATTTGGGGAATGGAATGAGCATCTAGTGAGGGGGTCTTTTTTAGAAGAGGAGGCGAATGCTATTTTAACCATCCCTCTTAATCCTTCAAATAGGATGGATGAGATTATTTGGCATTATGACTCCAAGGGATTCTTCTCAGTGAGAAGTGCTTATCGATTGGGTATCTCCCTTCAATATATGACAGAAGCCTCTGTTTCCTCGTACCTACACATAGAGAGTCTATGGAAAAAGTATTGGAAAACCCGACCAAAATTAAAATATACGGTTGGAGGTTATATAATGATATCCTACCAACAAGAGTTAATATGATCAATAGAGGTTTGGATGTTAATCCTAATTGTATTTTTTGCAGGATCAAGCCAGAGACAACCAATCACTTGTTTTGGGAATGCAAATGTACTAAAGGATTATGGCGACAATTTCTTCCTACTTCTAATGTTGGTCCGGTTTATAGCAGGGAGAGCTGGACTTCCTCAGATTACTGTGATTTCGTGTGGAAGGATAACAACGAGGGAGGCTTGGAAGATCTTAACATTCAAAGAGGGCTGATTATATGTTGGCATATATGGGAACATCGAAATGAAGTCATTCACACAAACCAGAAGCAAGATTTCATCCTCTTACAACGGATGATAGAGAAATCAATAAAAGAGTTTGTTAAAGTTGAGGATGCAGACCTGGGCGTTTGTCGTACGAACAGCCATGGTGGAGAGGAAAGTTCAAACTCTATGTCGACTTGGGTGCCTGTTCTGAGGGATTGTTGGAAATTAAATTGCGACGCCTCTTGGAATGAGAAGAACAACCGAGGGGGGTTAGGCTGGATCTTGCGCCGACAGGACGGATCTCCGATAACGGCGGGTTTCAGAGTGGTGGATCAGGCGTGGAAAGTTCCTTGGCTTGAAGCAGCAGCCGCAATCGAGGGTCTCAAAGCCATCCCAGTTGATTCCCCCAACGTGATTGTTGAGCTAGATTTGCTCCAAATTGTTCGTCTTCTTCGTGGATTGGATGAAGATATCACAGAAACAATATACCTCATTGATGAAGCTAAAGTGTTGTTATCAGATAGGAATGTGGACTCAATTACTCATGTCTCCAGAAGCCACAACAATATGGCCCATACTTTGGCCCGAAAGGCATGTGAGACCAACACTTCTGATAACTGGAACATTCATTTTCCTGAGTAGCTTACATCCCTTAACAATAAGGATATTGGTGTTGTTCATCTCACCCGTGGGGTCCCTGTCCCACAGGTGTTTTACCCGATAGGCATTTTCCCTATCTTTAATTTTATGAAGTATCTTTTCCTAAAAAAAAAAGTATTATAATTTAATTAAAATATGAATTAAATAAGAATTAATTGCTTTTAATTAATCTCTTTTTGTATTCTTAGTAACATATATTAATATAAATAATTGAGTGATGTTATTTATTATGATTTAATTAAGAGCACTAATGAGTAATGGTTTAACTTAGGGGTAAGCAAAACAAATCCGAAAACGAGCCGACCGATCGAAACCGACCGGACCGACGTCGGTCGGTCGGTTTTTGTATAGAATCGGTCGGGGTCAAGAAAAACCAACCAATCGGTCGGTCGGTGAGCCCAATAGAACTCAAACCGATCGAACCGACCGATATTTCGTAAATATAAAAAAAAAAGAAAAAAAAAACCATGCGTGTTTTTACCACGTGAGATTAAGAAACCAGCTGCTGGTATTCAAAAACCAGTAGCTGGTTTGATAGGTAGGTAATCATTACCTATTTTTTAATTTTTTTAATTTAATTTTTTAATTTTTTCGAACCCTATCTTTCCTCTCTCTTTGTTTCGATTTTTCCCTTCATTCTCTCTTCTCCTCTCCCTCTTTCTCATCTGATCTTTCTTCTTTTTTCTCTCTTTTTTAGGAACTCATCTTCCTTCTTCCTTCTTGTTTTTTTTTCTTAACCAGAACAACGTCGGAGAGACTGAGACTTCAAGGAAGCCATCGCCATTAGCCATTCGCCATTCCGTTGTTACACCGCCGACGCATTACCTTCCAATTTTTTCCTCCTTCCTTCTTCTCTATCTCATTCTCGTCTTCTCTATTTTCTCTCCATTTTTTTCATCGAAAGTCTCTTCATCGGAGTTCAAATCACCTCTCCACACGAACTCACAAAACCGACCGAAACCAACCGATTTTTTCTTATAGTCGGTCGGTTGGTTTCATAATAATTTCCAAAACCGACTACTGCTGACCGATCAAAACCGACGTGTCGGTGATCGGAATCGGTTTTTGTCAAAAACCGACTCCGACCAACCGATGATCACCCCTAGTTTAACTCATTTCCACGTTCTCACACCATGTAACTTATACCTACCTTTTTTCTTTTTTTTTTTTTTAGGATTATACCTACTTGGTTATATGAAGTCGAACACAAATTTATGTGAAATTTCAAATTAAACCTTTTGTTATATATTTCAAAGTACATATTTATATTATATGTTAATGTAAATAATGGTACTTTTTTGTATCATATTAATTAATAATGGATATTTTATCCTTTTTTTTTTTTACTTTTTTAAATTAATTTTTTTTTATTAATCAATATATCTATAACCTAAAACCTTTTTTTCCCAATTAACCCTTCTATCTTTTCTTTTTAATAAACTTAATATAATAATTTTTAAAAACATTTTATTCTAATTTACCATTTCTCACTCACATATTTTTTTATTTAATTAAATAATGATGAATTAAAAAAATACTTAAGATGATCGGATAAAATATTTTATATTTCTCATTTTGTGCTTTATTTTATATTTTTAAAGAAAAATAACGATCATAATATTCAAACTACAATATAATGTTTAAATAAATGTGATTATATATTCTATTTTTTTTTAATTTTTATTTTCTAATGACTTCATCTACTATGATAAATCTTTTGGTTTTCTAATTATAAAATCCTTAATATTATGATAGTTTCAATAAATTATATTTATTATATATTTTTAAAAAATTATATTAATTAATTTGTTTTACAAGTATGATAATATATACACTAATATCATTTAGTTTTTTATTTAATAAATAAATTTTCAATCAAATAATTTATAAATGTAGTATTTTTTTTTTATAAATTATAACTGTAATAATAAAAACTAAATTAGAACTATTATTAATATACGTATACATAAAAATTTAACATAAAGTTAAATTATACAATATGTTTATACAAATATTTTCATGTAATTAAACTCAAGAAGACTATATTCTTTTATATAGCAAAATAAAATTATGAATTTTCACGTGCATCATCGCACGTGTTACAGACTAGTCATTCTAAAAAGATAGAATTAAAGCTGGTTCAATAGTTATATATAAAAAGAAGAAAAGAAATAAAAAGAGAAAGATAAGAAAAGAATGAATAAAGAAATATTGATTTTTTTTTTTTGTTTTACTGCAACAAATATGGGGTATGAGAATTTGAACCTCTAACCTCAATACAAGGAGTACATGTCAATTACCTTGGACCTTAGAATATTTAATCTACCACTATTTATGTTCACATATGTTGATGGCAAAATCCGACCAAGCAACTCACCTGACCTTCACGTGACACCAACGGTGAATTTGTTTTAGGCGGGGAAGACGTGACCTGCAAAACCAGTAAAAAACCACTGCACACCGGTGTGGCGTAGGCCACTTTTACTCTGATGCTTAAGTCAAATGAATAGTAAAGACTATTTCTGAAATAAGTTTTTTGAACCCTTTTTCAGGTGTGAAGGACCGAATTTATACATGCCTTGCCAACTAGGGTTTTCTTTTATTTTCGGGGCAAAGCGGGAGCTGAAACCGAGTTAAATCGGGGCATGAGACGTTGATAGAGGAAAATCGACTCGGCCTCGACTCAATGTCGAGGTCGAGCATGGGATCGGGTCAAGGCTCGATCCTTCCGATCTTGGCCTGGTTCCTCCAGTCCATCCATCTTCAGACGTTCGACTCTCTGCTGAGCTTATGGATAAGTGTTGCGTTGTCCCCATTGTCTCCATGTAATTCAAAATGAATCAAAATCACTCACAACATTAAGCCCCCACTCTCTAATTGGGATTGTTGTAATCTGCTACCATTGGCTAAGTCTCTCAAGTCCAATTTGAGAGTATAGCTCTCGCTCCGTATTAAGTTATATACTCATCTCCTCTTGGCTTGGAGGAAAGACTCTTTCTGGTCATCGGAAGTGTTGTCGGGGTTCTGTTCATGGTAGATACGCCTGCTTGCAGAGAGCTTATATGACCTTGCACATTTTGGGTTCCTGCATCGCAAAAGGGAAACGGGTAAAAAGGCTAGGGTTGGCTTTTGTCCCTTAAACCTTTTAGCGCTCACAATCCAAATCTCTACGTCTACGCATATGTTGCTGTTGCGGGAGAAATGAGATCAAAGACCGATTTTCTTAGCTAGTCGAGACTGTGCCAATTTGCTTTTCGCTTAATTCAGCAAGCATGTTCCTTGTGCAGCCCCCTACTTGGGTCAACTTAGCGTACAACAAAAAGAATTCTTGAGTGATGAGTTTACATAAAGCATGGAATCGTACCTTAATGAGTTGTTCGATCTCGACTCTTTGAAGGTCGGCCTCAACACCACTTTCTTCCAATCGTAAGACCTTGGCTCCGTAGGTTCAGCTAAGTTGAGAATACGGGTGACCCAACCTCTGCAAGAATGAATCTCTTCTTGACCAAGTGGGGAATATGGGTGGCTCCACTCGGTCAAGCACTTGGGGAGGTTGAGAATATGGGTGGCTCAACCTCCACAAGAATCAATCTCATCTCGACGAAGTGGAGAATATAGGTGGCTCCACTCGGTCAAGGACTTGAGAGGGTTGTGAATATGAGTGGCTCAACCTCCGCAAGAATCAATCTCATCTCGACGAAATGGAGAATATGGGTGACTCCACTCGGTCAAGGACTTGGGAAGGTTGAGAATATGGATGGCTCAACCTCCGCAAGAATCAATTTCTCCGTCTCAGCCAGGTGCGCAATATCCTGTGGAAAAATGTTTCATGCTAACACAGTATAAAAAGCTTTATTAAGTTTGCAAATCCCTGCATATTTTGCAACAAGAGGTGCCATGGAAAAATGTTATGAAAAATACATATAAACTCAAAAAATGAGCAAATAGCATTAATTAAAAGCTTAGTTTTTTGGTCGTATCCTGGTCGGCCTCGGTCTCCTCTGGTCGGCCTCGCCCTCCCTGTGGTGGAGAAGTAGTATGCCATCCATCTCTACCGAAATTACTGATAATAAATCTTTAGGTGCTCTGCATTCCATGGGTGAGGAAGTAGTTTCCCATTTTCATCGACCAAAGCGTAAGTACCGGGACCGACTACTTTACTGATTTGATAAGGCCCTTCCCACGTTGGTCCTAGTGCACTTGCATTTGGATCACTAATGTTCTGTATGACCTTTTTCAATACCAAATCTTGTTTTTGCATTTTGCAACCCGCAGTCGCGCTGTTTCTTGGTGCTCATCTAGTAGGTCTAAGTTCAACCTCATCGCCTCATAATTCTCGTGAACACTAAACTGTTCTATTTTAGGGGAAGTGATAGCGAGCATAGCAAGCTATTGTTCCCTATCTATTTTAGTTAGTCGTTGAGAGTAAATTGGCCAAATTTATGCACTTTAATGTTTATTTGTAGGAATTGATTATTGGAGCGTAAATTGGAGAAATCGAAGTAAATTGGGTGTTTGGGACACTAAAAGAGGCCAAAGAAGCAAAAAGAATCAAAGTTGGAGGCTTAAGTTTGAGTCAAACCCGAGAGCTAGCGCCAAGATGCTGCTTTCTAGGCATCTCGACGCTTATTTTCCTTTTCTTTTTTTGGTGGTAGTAGGAACAGCGTGGCGATGCTATGCACAGCGTCGCGGCGCTACAGACAATTTTCCTATACATTCCTCACTTTGTGCTACGGATTAGGGGAGTCCATTTGGTTAGATTTTAGCCCTAATTTCGACTAGAGACCTTCTGTGGGAGTTGAAGGAATGCCAAGGAGTGGGAACCAAGCTTGAAGACGTGGAGATGGTGACGGGGACATGTCTGTTTCAACGGATTCAAGAGTTTTCCTTTTCTTTCCCTTACCTCTTGTTGTTTTTATGGCTTTTCCTTCAATTAGTGTTTGTAGTTTCAAGACTATGAATTGCTAGTTGTTTGTCTTAGGGTTTGATGTAGTTGTTTTAGTTTGTTGGATTGATTCTTGGTATGAATGTGCTATTATTTTATTCATGCAATTTTGTTTAATGCTTTCAATTACTTGATCACTAATTGGATGATTTGGGGTTGAATCTTCCTCGGGAGAGGGGGTTTGGCCTAGACTCACTTATTTAATTGCATGACTATAGTTGAGTTTCTAAGTTTGTGACAGAATTTAGATCTCATTTAGAAGTATAACAAGGACTAAACCAAATAATGCCTTGTATGCTAATAAACTTAGATAAAGATATTGGGTCTATTGTATGCATGAGAATCAATTATGCTCTGGAGAGATAATTGTGATAAAAGTTTCCTTGGCTTGTAAAATAATTGCGCGATAAATTCATTCCAATTAATCAATCCTCAATCTTAATCAATGAAATCAATTTCCTAAGAGTCTTTCCATATGAGTCTCTACTTTTATTTTTATGCTTTTTGTCTTTAAATTTATCTTTTGCATTAAGTTTTGCTCCCTAAGTAAAATTAAAGATTATTCACGGTACTTAATTTGCTAGAAAACCAATCCAGAGGACGACACTCGTTTAATCACGAAAACACTATATTATTACTTGACTCGTACACTTGTGGTATGCAAATTGCGCATCAAGGTTTTGGCACCGTTGTCGGGGATTGACATATTTAGTTAAATTAATATTGTGGAAAAATTATTCGGTCTTAATTTAGGGTGTATATTTATTATTACTATTTTTTTAGGTAGATTGATTTTTTTTTCTTTTTTTTCCTTATTTGTTTTCTTTCTATTTTTTGTTGTTTTTCTTTATTGTTTTCTTTCCATATTTGTTTTTTTTTCTTATTTGTTTTTGTTTTCCTTTTCTATTTTATTTTTTTTTCTTATTTAGTTTAGTTATTTCCTTTTCTATTATGTTTTCCTTTTTTGATTTCTTTCCTTTTATGTTTGAGTCTTAGTCCTTTGTTCTTGTTTGACTATTAATTGGTGTTTGCATCCAATTGAAAGCCTAATTATCATTGATGCTTTAATTGATTTAAATGACTTTTTATAATTTTGGGTGGCCCGTTAGGGAATCTGTGCCTGAAGAATCATCACCATATTCAAAATTTTCATCTTCAAGTTATACCCCTTTAAAAGAAAATTCTTCCTTAAAAAGCTTAGTTCAAAATTATATTGAGGAGTCTAAAAATTGATGAAATTATAAAAGGACTTCAAACCCCAAAGGAAGTTAGTGAGATGGGATCCACTTCCATAGGTTGTCTAGTGCGTCATGTGGCCACTGATTCATTAGCACCCATCTAGGAGCTTAATTCTTTCGATATTGCTAAGGTTGAGCATTTAGGTGTGAGTTTCATAAATAGTGGGGAAGAATTAGAGAGTGTTAGCACCGATCAAGAACATGTTTGTGAGGAAGAAAAAGAAAATGAGCTTGTAGTGTTAGAGGAAGTTCAAGAGGTAGAGATTGAGGTTGTAAAGCCTTTGTCTGTTTTATCTTCTCCATCCTCTGTAGATTTTGATTGTTCTTTTTTCTATTCTCACGAGTCAGGTTTAGAGTCTGAGTCTTTTTATTTTGATATTTCTCCTTTTATGTTTATTTTATACAAAAATACTAAAAATAATTATGTTTCATGGGCCCATGAGAAACTAGTAAGCTTGCTAGCGATTGTGAGTTTATTGACTCAAGGAAGAAGGACCCAAATAAATACGAGAATTTTTATGTGCCTTGATAGACTACACGAGCACGTCGAGCTAAAGACGTTAAACAAGCGCTTATGGGAGGCAACCCAAGTTACTTTGTTATTGTTTTTATGTTGTTGTTTTTGTTTTGTAGGAGTTCCCGTGTTCTTGCCTTTGCCAAGCATTCATGAAAAGGTCATCATTCCATGGCAGTATTGTTCACCCCTTCCATTCTTCTCTTGTTCTCATGCTTGATTAGGCTTTAGTTTTCTATACATTAAAGACAATGTATGTTGTAAGTTTGGGTGCCAAAGTGAGCTTAGCTCAACGGTAATTGGCATGTACCCTCGACCAAGAGGTCAAAGGTTCGAATTCCCTCACCCCCAATCGTTGATGTACTAAAAAAAAAAAGTTTTAAGTTTGGGGGTGGAATGCTTTGCTTGTTGAGCCCTTGAGCATCTGAGTTCGGGCTATATTTTTTTTAGCTTATTATGATTATGGCATAAGGTTGTTTTTGGATGATACTTTTCCATGATTATGATTTCCTAAGATAGGGTTTCTTGTCAATTTTCAAGCTTTTGATGAGTTGTAAGCATGAGTGCCCAAAAAGGGAGACTTTTTAAATTTTTTCTAGGAGATGTTTTGCATTAGTAGAGTATTTTCCTTGGTTAGAATTGGACTTGAATGCTTAGGAGTGAATTATTAAGTTCACATGCTTGTTGTCACCTCGATAGGTGTAGGGAAGAGCTAAAGACTTTTTTGCAAATTAGCATGTTTAATCTTGCTTAAGAGGAAAGAAAAGAACATCTTCTTATCATGATCATGAAAGAAAAAAAAATTAAGAGAAAGATCATATGCTTATCATGATCATGAAAGAAAAAAAAATCATTATATAAAAAATCATTCTTGTCTTTACGTTGGAAAGAAAAATAATGACGTCACGTGAGCTCAAAATGCAATGTTTAATAATGTTTTAGGCAAAAATAGCTACCCCTATTGTGAACAGTTAGGCCAACCAAGAGTTAAACTCGGGTTATGGGTCCCTACAATATGTGTGTGAAAGCTAGTGCCACTTATAAATGCTTGATTCATTTTTAAATTTCAAGCACTTAGGTATGGATGAAAACAAACTAATTTGTTCCATTGACTCATTAGTAAATCCTTAGTGCCAGTGTAGAGGGAAGATGAGTTGAGAGTTTAATAATCCAATCCCGAGCTATTAGAGTCTAATTTAGCTAAATTAGATCTCGCTTATGCAAGTTAATTTTGGAAAACTTTTGATTTGTCTCCTTTATTGGGTTTCATGTGCATGTCTCTTGATTGCTTGATTATTGACTTGTGAGCCTTGAGGAGTGAGTCATGTTTGTTGCATCTATTTGTCAACCTATGTTTGATTTTTAGTTTGCTCGAAGACTAGCAAAAGCTTAAGTTTGAAGGTGTTTGATAGCCAGCATAGCCAGCTATTGTTCCCTATCTATTTTAGTTAGTCGTTGAGAGTAAATTGGCTACATTTATGCACTTTAATGTTTATTTGTAGGAATTGATTATTGGAGCTTAATTGGAGAAATCGAAGTCAATTGGGTGTTCGGGACACTAAAAGACGCCAAAGAAGCAAAAAGAATCAAAGTTGGAGGCTTAAGTTTGAGTCCGTCTCGACGCTTATTTTCCTTTTCTGTTTTTGGTGGTAGCAGGGACAGCGTTGCGACGCTATGCACAGCGTCGCGACGCTACAGACAATTTTCCTATATATTCCTCACTTTGTGCTACGGATTAGGGGAGTCCATTTGGTTAGATCTTAGCCCTAATTTCGACTAGAGACCTTCTATGGGAGCTAAAGCAAGGCCAAGGAGTGAGAACCAAGCTTGAAGACGTGGAGATCGTGACGTGGACGTGTCGGTTTCAACGGATTCAAGAGTTTTCCTTTTCTTTCCCATATCTCTTGTTGTTTTTATGGCTTTTCTTTCAATTAATGTTTGTAGTTTCAAGACTATGAATTGCTAGTTGTTTATCTTAGGGTTTGATGTAGTTGTTTTAGTTTGTTGGATTGATTCTTGGTATGAATGTGCTTTTATTTTATTTATGCAATTTTGTTTAATTCTTTCAATTACTTGATCACTAATTGGATGATTTGGGTGTTGAATCTTGCTCAGGAGAGGGGGTTTGGTATAGACTCACTTATTGAATTGCCTGACTAAAGTTGAGTTTCTAAGTTTGTGACAGAATTTAGATTTCCTTTAGAAGTATAACAAGGACTAAACAAAACAATGCCTTGTATGCTAATAAACTTAGATAGGGATATTGGGTTTATTGTCTGCTTGAGAATCAATTATGCTCGAGAGAGATAATTGTGATAAAAGTTTCCTTGGCTTGTAAAATAATTGCACGATAAATTCATTCAAATTAATCAATCCTCAATCTTAATCAATGAAATCAATTTCCTAAGAGTCTTTCCATTTGAGTCTCCACTTTTATTTTTATGCTTTTTGTCTTTAAATTTATCTTTTGCATTAAGTTTTGCTCCCTAAATAAAATTGGACAAGATTATTCACGGTACTTAATTTGTTAGAAAACCAATCCAGAGGACGACACTCGTTTAATCACGAAAACACTATATTATTACTTGACTTGTACACTTGCGGTATGCAAATTGCGCAACAAGTTTTTGAAAAAGAAATTAACTAAATATACCAATCCCTGGCAACGGTGCCAAAAACTTGATGCTCAATTTTGCATACCGCAAGTGTACGGGTCAAGTAATAATATAATGTTTTCGTGATTAAACGAGTGTCGTCCTCTGGATTGGTTTTCTAGCAAATTAAGTACCGTGAATAATCTTCAATTTTATTTAGGGAGCAAAACTTAATGCAAAAGATAATTTTAAAGACAAAAAGCATAAAAATAAAAGTGGAGACTCAAATGGAAAGACTCTTAGGGAATTGATTTCATTGATTAAGATTGAGGATTGATTAATTGGAATGAATTTATCACGCAATTATTTTACAAGCCAAAGAAACTTTTATCACAATTATCTCTCCCGAGCATAATTGATTCTCATGCATACAATAGTCCAACAAACTTATTAGCATACAAGGCATTATTTGGTTTAGTCCTTGTTATACTTCTAAAGGAAATCTAAATTCTGTCACAAACTTAGAAACTCAACTTTAGTCATGCAATTAAATAAGTGAGTCTAGGCCAAACCCCCTCTCCCGAGGAAGATTCAACCCCAAATCATCCAATTAGTGATCAAGTAATTGAAAGCATTAAACAAAATTGCATGAATAAAATAATAGCACATTCATACCAAGAATCAATCCAACAAACTAAAACAACTACATCAAACCCTAAGACAAACAACTAGCAATTCATAGTCTTGAAACTACAAACACTAATTGAAGGAAAAGCCATAAAAACAACAAGAGGTAAGGGAAAGAAAAGGAAAACTCTTGAATCCGTTGAAACAGACATGTCCCCGTCACGATCTCCACGTCTTCAAGCTTGGTTCCCACTCCTTGGCCTTCCTTCAACTCCCACAGAAGGTCTCTAGTCGAAATTAGGGCTAAAATCTAACCAAATGGACTCCCCTAATCTGTAGCACAAAGTGAGGAATGTATAGGAAAATTGTCTGTAGCGTTGCGACGCTGTGCATAGCGTCGCGACGCTGTGCGTAGCGTCGCCACGCTGTTCCTACTACCACCAAAAAAAGAAAAGGAAAATAAGCGTCGAGATGCCCAGAAAGCAGCATCTTGGCGCTAGCTCTCGGGTTTAACTCAAACTTAAACCTCCAACTTTGATTCTTTTTGCTTCTTTGACCTCTTTTAGTGTGCCAAACACCCAATTTACTTCGATTTCTCCAATTAAGCTCCAATAATCAATTCATACAAATAAACATTAAAGTGCATAAATTTGGCCAATTTACTCTCAACGACTAACTAAAATAGATAGGGAACAATAGCTTGCTATGCTCACTATCAGGAAGGTATGCCCATTTCTACCGGGACCACTGCCTCTGCTCCGAATGAAAGAGAGAAAGGAGTTTCTCCTGTTGAGGTCCGAGCTGTCGTTCGGTATTCCCCACAACACACGTGGGAGTTCTTCAGCTTATAAACCTTTTAGTCCCTTAAGCTTTGTCTTCAGATTTTGCTTGATGATTTTTTTTACGACCTTTACCTGTCCATTAGCTTGTGGGTGGGCCAGGGATGAGCAACGGTGCGTGATGTCCAAGTTTGAACAGAATTTTTTGAATGTTGCATTGTCAAACTGTCTGCCATTGTCTGAGATGATGGTGTTGGGAATCCTGAAACGACACACTATATTCTTCCATATGAAATTGATAATCTTTTTCTTGGTAATAGTCGCTAACGGGTCTGCTTATGCCCATTTTGTGAAATAATCCACTGCCACTACTGCATACTTGGTCTACCTTTTGCCCTGAGGTAAAGGTCCAATCAAGTTTATCCCCTATTGTGTGAACGTCCAAGGGATAATGATACTTGTCAAAGGCTCTGGTGGTTGTCTAGGAATCGGTGCAAATCTCTAGCATTGATCACAAGATCTCGTGAAATGTTTAGTATCCCGTAACATCGTCGGCCAGTAGTAACCTTGTCTGACAATCTTATGGCATAGGGACCTGCTCCTGAGTGATTCCCACACACCACTTCATGTATCCACCTCATCACATATTCTGCATTGCTTGGGGGAAGACACCTTAGCAACGACATCGAGTAGCTTCTCTTGTATAACTTTCCATCCCTTAGCACAAAATGTGATGCTCGCCTCTGCAACTTCTTCGCCACCATTCTCTCTGCTGGCAACTCACCTTTTCCCAAATAGTCAATGAGCGGATCCATCCACGAGGTATCTCTCTCTACTGGGGAAGGTTCATCTCCAATTGTCGAGGTACCCTCCCCAGTCATGGGAACATCGGCCTCGGCTATAGGTCCCTCAGCCTCGGCTGTGGGAGCTCGACCACCTGTCTCAAGAATTTCCTTAATGCATACTGTGGGTTCAGATAAAACCTCAATTGGAATTGTCCTACTCAACACCATTCCGTAGGCCACCGCCAGACGAGCTAAAGAATTTGCATTGGCATTCTGCGATCTCGGTATTTGCTTGATTTTCCATTTCTCAAATTTAGACAGTAGATCCTTGGCTTTGGACAAGTATTCGCTCATTCTTTGCTCCTTAGCTTGATAATCTGCCATTACTTGATTCACAGTTAGTTGCAAATCGCTCTGAACTAAAAGGTCAGAGACACCGATCTCTCTTGTTAACCTCAATCCTACGAGGAGTGCCTCATACTCTGCTTCATTATTTGAGGCCTTGAAGTTAAACCTTAGGGCATATTCAAATCTCCCTCCATCAAGGGATTCCAACAAAATTCCTACTCCACAGCCCTTGGTCGTAGAAGACCCGTCAACAAAGAGTGTCCAAGTCTGACCTACCTCTCCCAAATCCAGTAAATTGACTGCTGCCTCTAACTTCTCGACTCGGACTCGAGCCTCTGAGGGTCGGCCTCGGCCTCGACAATTGTCAATTCTGCCACAACCTGCCCTTTCATTACTATTCAAGGTTTGTAATGGATGTCGTACTCACTCAACTCAACCGCCCACTTCATGAGACGAAATGAGGCATCGGATTTCTTTAGTACCTGCTTTAGAGGAAAATTAGTCAAAACTGTTATCAACTCAACTGCCCACTTCATGAGACGACCTGAGGCATCTGATTTCTTTAGTACCTGCTTTAGAGGAAAATTAGTCAAAACTGTTATCTTGTGGGCTTGGAAGTATGGTCACAATCTCTTGGCTGATGTAACCAAGGCAAGGGCGAGCTTTTCCACTTAGGGGTATCTTGTTTCTGCTCCGACCATAGACTTACTGGTATAATATACAAGGTGTTGGAGTTTTCCTTTTTCTTTGATCAGTGTTGAACTTACAGCTGTATCCGAGGCTGCCACATAAAGCAATAGTTCATCGTTAGGGAGTAGCTTAGCCAAGAGTGGGGCAGAACTCAATACACCTTCAATTCCCGAAAAGCTTTCTCGCACTCTTCAGCCCATTCAAAACGTGATCCTTGTCTTGAAATTTTAAAGAAAGGTAAACACCTATCGGTTGATCTGCTAACAAACTTGTTCAACGTTGCGATCCTTCCCTTCAAACTCTGGAGTTGCTTAAGATTGGATGGAGAGGACATTTGCATGATTGCTCTTATCTTGTCTGGATTCGTCTCTATCCCTCTCTAATGCACCATGAATCCTAAGAACTTTCCTGACGTTACTCTGAAAGCACACTTACTTAGATTCAGCTTCATTTGGTACTTTCGGAGTATCTGAAAAGCCTCGTTGAGGTCAGACTCGTGGCACTGAGATTTCACACTTTTCACCAGGATGTCATCCACATATACCTCCATGTTTTTTTCCTAGTAAGGGAGCAAACATGTGGTTTACCATTCGTTGATACGTAGCCCCGACGTTCTTTAGACCGAATGCATGTCTTCTCTTGATCGGGCTCGTGCATCTTGATCTGGTTGTATCCCGAGTAAGCATTCATAAAACTCAGCATCTCATGTCCCGTCGTTGCATCAACCAACTGATCGATCATGGGTAAGGGGTAACTGTCTTTAGGGCATGCCTTATTCAGGTCCGTGAAATTGGTGCACATTCGCCACTTCCCGTTTGCCTTCTTTACCAACACTACATTGGACAACCACTGGGGGTAGTGGACTACCCTGATGAATACAACTTTGAGCAATTCGTCCACTTGACAAGCTATAAACTCATTCCTTTCCGAATTGAAAGTTTGTCGTTTCTTCTTTACTGACTTGAAATTCCTATCCACATTCAATCGGTGAACCATTACCCCCAGATCGATTCTCGGCATATCCTCGTGTGACCATGTGAACAAATCTGCATTAGCCCTCAGGAACTTGATCAACTTCTCCTTTTGCTCAGCCCCCAGCTTGGTGTCGATGTTCATTCTCCTTTCTTCCAATGTTAAAGGCACTGACTCCAGCTCTTCCGTGGGTTGCCCCCTCGGGTCACTTCTAGCGGCATTGGGAATACGTGGAACCTCTTGTCGACACCCGAGGTTAGAATCGGCCTCGGTCAAACTCAGCGCTCTCTGCCCACATCTGGAGTCTCCCACTGGTCTCTGAGTTTGCATCATTCTTCACGCTACAACCGATATGCAGTTCGTACTGGCAAGCACTCTTCCTCACAAACGGCGCCAACTGTTGATGGAAAAATCCGACCAAGCAACTCACCTGACCTTTGTAGACCCCTAAATTTGTCCGATATTTTATTCTTGTAATTGATTTTGCCTTTTTTAAAAAATAAATAAATAAAAGAAAAAAAAAAGAGTGTTCTAGAACTTTTAATTAGCCAATTCAAATATTATTAAATTTGGTAGAAATAATTAGGTCAAATATTTTATTTTAATTATTTGATTTGCCAAATCAAATACTAGGTTTATTTGGCAATCTTAATTAAACAAAATATTTGGTTTCCTTGGAGATTCGATTGGCAAATAATATTTTGAAAATTTGCAAGGTAGAATTAAAATATTTATTTTATTTCTTTTTCATTTTTATTGGATTTTTTTTAAAATTTTATTTGATCACCTTGCTAATTTGCGGTGGTTGGAATTGGCTATAAAAATGAAGTCCTCTCATCTTGCATTATAGGATTTCTTTGGCCATCCAAGACCTATTCACACGTTTTTTTGGCCTTACCATACTCCCCACGTTGGTTTTTTTTAGACTCCTCAAATCTCTCACTTCTTAAAACCCTAGATACATTTTTCTCTCTCCCCTCCCCTTTCACGTTTTTCTCCAAAGAAAAAAGATCTTGACCACATTCTGTATCTCATTCCCTCTCACTCTCCCATATTTTTCTCCCTTTTGCTACAAGAAAACAAACATCGTCATTGTAGTCTTCTCTCTCAACCAAGAGGTCTCCTCTCACTTTTAGTCATGCATCCCTCTCATTCTCCATCCTAGGTATTTTTTTTTCTTTTATTTTTTTTCTCTTCTTCCTCAATCAAAAATTTATTTTCGATATTTTATTTCCTCTTTAAATTTGCATCTAGCATGTTATCTTAGAATATTGACTAGTGGTTATGCATAAACTTTTTATATATCACACATGTCTCTTTGATATGTTTTGTTTTTATCTTCATAATATCATATTTTGTTATCCTTTATTATTTAGAATTTTGTGTAAAAAAAAAAGTGTTCTAGAGTCTACCTTTTCTAATTAGCAATCTTTAATAATTGTGAATATATATATATTTTTTTATCTCTCCTTGTTTGCATGTTAGCTTAACTATAAAATTTAAAATTCATTTGTAAAATCTAGTTTATTGTTAATGTTATTTATTGTTCAATCTTGCTTTCTTATGTTTTGAATTCGTTCAATGTCATTGATTCTTGTATCATTATTTTTCTAAAACCATGATTCTTTTGTTATTTGTGTACAAAAGATAAAAAAAAAAAATCTCCAATGAAGGAATCTCAAATTTTTGGGATGTCAATGTTGAGTTTCTTGAGGTAATCAATCAATATCTTGGAATGCCAAGATTTGATTTTAATATGTTTCCTTTAAAGAAATTAAATTTTATTTCTTGTATATTATAGTTTTTATCCCTTTTTAGATATTTTCTCTCAAATATATGTTTTATTTTTTTTTATTTTCTCTAAGAAACGATATTATATTTAATCTATAATTCTCTTATAAGTATCTTTTCCTTAATTAAATAATTTCAAAGCAAAAGTCTTCCAACGATGGAATCTTGAATCTTCGGGATGCCGATATTTGCGTTTCTTGAGGAAAAAAAAATTAAAATCTTGGAATGTCGGGATTTGATTTTAATATTTCTTTCCTTATAAAGCATAAATAAAAATTGTTTATATTTTAAAGCTTTTTTTAAAGGCATATTTCATAAAAAAAAAAAAAAAAAAGCATTCTTTTAAAAAGAATGTTTTGAGAGATTTGCTAAAATTATTATATTGGTCTTATCTTAAAATTAAAAAAAATCAATTCAAAAAAACTATTTTTCATAAAATGTCACTTGCTTTTAAAAATAAAATTAATTAAGAGTTTTCCTTAAAAAATATTCTTTACTCACACATTTTTCCAAAATTAATAAACCAAATGTTTTTTTTTAAAAAAAAAACAATAAACTTTCCTATGGCGGAAGTTAGGAAATCAAGATATTCATTTCCTAATATTCTTGAGATATAATGAATTTAAATTTGGAATCCCAAATTAAATTCATACAAATTTTGAATGACTTTATGCCATCCATAATTGTGGCTCATTATTTATTTAAGGAATAATGAGAAGTAAAATATGAGACATTTAAAAATCAATAAAAAATCTTCTTTAGTATTTAAAATTGCTCATTTCCTTAAATAACACAAGAAAAATAAAATTTCGTTCTTTGAACGAGTGTTGTGAGGTCCTAATACCTTCCCCATACACAAAATACCCCCGAACCTTAAATCTTTTCTTTGCATACCATT
Source organism: Luffa acutangula (assembly GCA_036850905.1). Taxonomy (NCBI): domain Eukaryota; kingdom Viridiplantae; phylum Streptophyta; class Magnoliopsida; order Cucurbitales; family Cucurbitaceae; genus Luffa; species Luffa acutangula. Next base: position 2,928,477 of record CM072090.1, on the reverse strand, counting down.
TTAGCATATTTTTGGGTGCCCAGTCACACCCTCTAAATCAAGACTGGTGGCAACTCCATTTTCCTCCTCTTGGGAACAAAGTCGGCCGCTACACGTCGCAAACCCGTAGCGACAACCTTCACGTGACACCAACAATGAATTTGTTGTAGACGGGGAAGACGTGACCTGCAAAACCAGTAAAAAACCAATGCACACCGGTGTGGTGTAGGACACTTTTACTCTGATGCTTAAGTCAAATGAACAGTAAAGAGTATTTCTGAAATCAGTTTTTCGAACCCTTTTCCAGGTGTTAAAGACCAAATTTATACCTGCCTCTCAAGCTAGGGTTTTCTCTTATTTTCGGGGCCACGCGTGAGCTGAAACTGGGTCAAATCAGGGCACGGGATGCTCGACCTGTGGGCGTTAATATCACATATGCGGAAGCAATTTAAGATCTTAGGCACACAATTTCATCAATTTGATCCTTGAAGTCATGTTGTTCATAAGAACAAAAAACAGAGTAATAAGGCACCTACCTCTTGAAGCTCCCAATTCATATAATCCGTTGCTTTATAATTCACACCAACGGCTTTTGGACAACCACTTGGATCTTCTCTACTATCCTCAGGCCTTGGAATGGATTATGAGATCCTCAATTGATAGGAATTGGAAAGGAAAGCTTATGGGTATAAGCAAGTTTGGGAGTTTGAGCTATGGAGATTTTGGGAGAATTTTGGCAGCATTTTAGGTTGCATTATTCCACCAATTTTCATCAACTCATCCTCTATATATAGAGGAAAATCATGCACAAGAATTGCACAAAAAAATGGCAGCAATTTGGGAGTGATTTGAGTTATGGATTAGGTGGTGCAAGAAGGCTAATCTAAGTTGATTAGTCATTAAGCACCACCTCCAAAAATTACCAACTTTTTGAATTTCTTTTAAATTCAAAATTTGTAATTTTAAATATAAAATCTGAATAATCCCACTTAATTATAATTTTATTTTAATTTAAATAAAATTTATTTAATTTAAAATAAAATCATTTAATTTAATATCTTATATTAAATTAATACCACTTGTGCAATCTTGGTTTTTCTCCCAATGAAATTTCTCGAACATGAATCTTTATTCACATGTTTAATATTTAAATCATATTTAAATATATTCAACTCTCATTTTAAGTTTAATTCGTAATTAAACTAATATGTCATTAAATATCACATATAACCGACTTTTGTATCATTTTCCAATTTTGAACGTTTCAAATATTAACCTATCATATTGTTCCAAGTTTTATTCCTATTGAGCTAGTAGAGGGACCTAATGGACCTACAGATCATGGGCTCCAACGAAATGATGATAACCGGTTAATCTCATTAACCTAGTCATTCATGGTTTGTTAGCTTCCAGGACACTCCACTATAGCCCGTAGTTGAACTCCCATCACTGTAGATATATTTCTTGTCCACTTTAGATAACCATGATCAGTAAGTCGACCCTTCACAGGTTGTACGTAACTAGAGCTGGGTCAAATTTCCGTTTTACCCCTATAGTTACATCTTGTTCCTTAAGTTCCACCGATCCTCTAATGAACGAATAGTTCGTAATACAATCACTGAACCAAGTCCCTCTCAAGGTTATGAGAGGGTGGGGGCCCTTTGTTCAAGACTCGGAGTCAGTACTTAAGGGAACAACCTCTTTACTAACCCTAAAACGGGTAGCAGTGAGTTCTGTCTTGCAAAGCTATGTCCCCAGCTATCTATTTAGTCTTATCCCCAAAATGGTAGGCTTATTGAGTCGGCGATGTTTGACCACTCTCACCCATGCAAATCAAAGGACAATCCTAAATAAACAGGAGTTCATAGTTAGCTCAAGATTAAGATCGAGTTACCTAGGTTATATGTATGAGATATTCTGTTTCAACAGTATACGGTGTTGTAAAGTGAAAGTGACTTATCTCCTAGTCCGATCTCTATTCAAACTCTTTGAATAGGACGCTCTCACTCACATGTCTTATACATGAACTATTAAGATCACATCGTCTGTCTTTAAATAACAAAGCGAGCGCCAATAGTGTCCCCAAGATTAAGGTACCCAACCTTATCCATATACTATAGATCGTTGAGACTATTTACTTGAACTTGATCCATACTTATGTCACACATAAACTTCAAGTATACATAATATAGCCATGAGTTCTTAGTTTATTGGATTTGTGGTTATATTTAGGCAAAATAAATATATAGAAATAATACTTCATTGAAGCAAGACAAATGTTACATTTACTATCTACTAGTTTTAGGGCATAAAACCCAACAAACTCCCACTTGCACTAAAACTCTAGTGAGTGGAAATGTAAACACATTTAATAATACCAAAGCAAGGAAATGTTACAAATACAATAAACTAGGGCACTCCTATACCCTGTACATCTCCCACTTGCCCTAGGTTATTTGTTGGGTTTTGTGCCCTAAAACTCGTAGATAGTGAATGTAACTGTTGACCGGATATTAATGAAATAATATTGATATATTTTTCCATTAATAGTTATTAGTTATTTTATATTTGTCTTTGCCTAATAATAACCCTAATCCAATAAACTAGACATCCAAGGCAGTAATATGAGTCTTGAACTATATGTAGCGACATATGGGATCATTGTTCAAGAAACAGCCTAAAGGGTCTATAGTATAGGGATAAGACTGGGTACCTTATCCTGGCGACACTATGGATACGGCCCACTTTGTATTTAATACAAACGCTATGATCTAACGCGTTCGTGTAGGAGACATGCGAGTGGGGGTATCCTATGCAATGAGTTTGCATAAGACCAGACCGCGAAATAGTAACCACTGGTTATAACACCGTTAACTATTTGGTTTTCTATTTCACTAGGACGACCTAGACAACTTAGTCTTAATTCTGAGTTGATTATGGACTCCTGCTCATGAGGGACTGTCCTTTGATTTGTATGGGTGAGAGTGGCCAATACGCCGACTCAATAAGCCTACCATTTTGGGGACAAGACCGAATGGGGAGCTGGGAACATAATCGTACAAGATGGAATTCACTCCTTCCCGACTTTAGGGAAGCAGATGAGTGTTCCCTTAAGTGGTTACTCCGAGTCTTGAACAAAGGGCCCTACCCTCTCAATGGCACGAGAGGGTTTTCTGTTTGATGGTTGGACCACAAACAGGTTGTTCATTAGAGGAGAACTGGTACTTAAGGAAATAGAAGTAACCCAGGGGTAAAACGGTAATTTGACCCAGCTGGTGTTACGGACACTCGTGAAGGACTAACTAGTCGATATTGGTCTAGATCCGTGGACACAGAAAATATGTCTGCAGTGAGAAGAGTGCAACTGTGAGTCTATAGTGGAATGTACACACAGTTAACGAATATTGATTAATGTGGTTAATGAGTTTGACCAATTAATCTCACATCGTTGGAGCTTCTGATCTGCAGGTCCATTAGGTCCCACTGGTAGCTCATAAAGTAATTTGAGGCAACTAAGTAATAAATGTAAATTGAAAATGTTCAATTTACTAAGGGAAACAAATATAATATATATTGATATATTATTATGAGAGAAATTAATATTTGAAGAAATTCAAATATTAATATAAATTTATGGAAGTTTGAAAGAGTTCAAATAATGAATTAATTAAAGGCCTAAAATCTATTTGGGCAAATTAATTAATTCAAAGCCGAAAATTAAATATGTGATATTTAATTTGTGGTTAATTAATTAAAGAATTCATTAACCGGTAATTAATCAATTATGGAAATAATTAATCACTTAAGGAAGTGATTAATCATTTATAGAAATGATCTAATCACTTATGGAAGTAATTAGTCATTTGTGGAAAAGATTAATCTATTATGGAATTGATTGATCATGGATTGATTAAATAAGGAATGAGATTGAATCAATTTTGGAAAAGATTGATTTAATTGAATATTTTATTCATGGTCTCTCTTCTATAAATAGAACACTAGACCCAATTGGTCCATGACACTCTACTCTTGCTCTTAGACTCTCAAGACAAGACCTAGAATTCTCTCTAGCCTCCCTCTTAGAGAAAGACTCCCACAAGTCTTTTGCTTCCTAGACTTAGAGACATACCGGTGTAACCTCTGTGGTTATTGTGTCTTTAAAGAAGAATTTTCCAGCGAAGAAAATTTAAGGAGGCTGCTGCGTTTTCGTTCGTAGGAGCGTCGTTGGCGAAGAACGGTCAAGTCTACAACGAAGGTTTGTAACGGTTCTTCCCATTTTCTTGAGAAAAGCATGAAAATAAATTTAGATTTATTTTTTAGCATGTTTAAACAAAATTTCCAGCAACTTTAAAGTATGTTTAAAGTTTGTTTGAGTTTTTCGTAACGATATTTTAATGTTAATCAATATACGACATAAGGTCCAGTCGATGAGCTTCCGCTGCGTGTGGACTTTTATTCCCTTCAATGCTACATACATATCTCATAGACCTAAGTTCTATAGTTGACCCTCAAACACTTTCATCGAGAGAGTCTTTGTAAATGAATCAGCGATGTTATGTTCTGAAGCAATCTTTGTGACTATCACATCCCCACGTTACACTATCTCCCGAATTAGGTGATACTTCCTCTCAATGTGTTTGCCTCGTTTGTGACTGCGAGGCTCTTTAGAATTGGCTACTGTCCCATTGTTATCACAATATAAAGTGATGGGCAAGTTCATGTTTGGAACAACTTCTAAGTCTGTCAGAACTTCCGTAGCCATACTGCTTCTTTGGCTGCTTCACATGCAGCAACATACTCTGCTTCCATGGTGGAGTCAGCGATGCATCCTTGTTTAATGCTTCGCCATACTACTGCTCCTCCATTCAGAGTAAACACTGACCCTGACGTGGATTTCTGTGAATCTATGTCAGTTTGAAAGTCAGAGTCGGTGTAACCAGTAAGGATCAGATCCTTTGAACCATACACCAACATATAATTCCTCGTTCTTCGGAGATACTTGAGGATATTTTTAACGACAGTCCAGTGGTCATACCCTGGATTAGATTGGTACCGACTAACTATTCCCACTGCAAAACAAATGTCTGGCCTAGTGCAGAGCATAACGTACATTAGGCTGTCGATAGTTGATGCGTAGGGAATATGTCTCATATCCTCAATTTCTTGAGGTGTCTTAGGACATTGTTCTTTAGACAAATGAACTCCATGCCTGAAAGGTAATAATCCTTTCTTGGAGTTTTGCATCGAATACTGAGCTAACATTTTGTCGATATACGTTGCTTGAGACATGACTAAGGTTTTGTTCCTACGATCCCTAATGATCTGGATGCCAAGAACAAATTGTGCTTCTCCCAAATCTTTCATTTGGAATTGTGATTCCAGCCAGTTTTTAACGTCAGTAAGATATCCTACATTATTCCCAATAAGCAGAATATCATCTACATATAGTATTAAGAAAGCTACTTTATTCTTGATGATTTTCTTGTAAATACAAGGTTCATCAGGATTTTGGCCAAAGCCAAATGATTTGATCGTTGTATCAAATCGAAGATTCCAAGACCTTGAAGCTTATTTTAATCCATAAATGGATCGTTTTAGTTTACAAACTTTTTGTTCTTCATTCTTGGAAATGAACCATTCGGGTTGAGACATATAGATATTCTCGTCAAGGTTGCCATTCAGAAAGGCAGTTTTGACGTCCATTTGCCATATTTCATAGTCATAATATGTGACTATGGACAGGAGGATTCTAATAGACTTAAGCATAACAATAGGGGAAAAAGTTTCTTCATAGTCAATTCCTTTCCTTTGGGTAAAACCTTTTGCTACAAGCCTAGCTTTGAACGTTTGCACGTTTCCAGCTGCGTCTCTCTTTCTCTTATAGATCCACTTGCATCCTTTGGGTTTTATCCCGTTAGGTGGATCTATAAGATCACATACTGAATTGAAGTACATTGACTCCATTTCAAGGTCCATTGCTTTGACCCATTGGTCTTTATCAATGTCATTCATTGCTTGTTTAAAAGTCAATGGATCATCGATGTCGTCATCCGGTATGACGACCTGTGTTTCAGTTAAACCTAGGTAGCGGTCAGGCTGTATTATAACCCTCCTACTGCGTCGAGACATACACAACGTTTGAGAAGGACGAGATTGACCAGAAGAACTAGCTCCAACACTATCGAAAGTAGGTGAACAAGTTTGATCAACAACTTTCTTTGTTTCTTCAGTAGTTTCCTTTAATACTAATTTGCTTCGTGGTTTATGATCTCTCAAATAGTCTTCTTCTAAGAAAGTAGCGTTTGTAGAAACGAACACTCTATTATCTTGTGGGTTGTAGAAGAGACCATCTCTCGTTTCTTTTGGATATCCAACAAATTGGCATAATGTTGAACGTGGTTCCAATTTCTTAGGATTTGTCACTAACACATAGGCAGGACATCCCCAGATTCGTAAATGGCGCAAACTAGGTTTACGACCATACCATAATTCGAAAGGTGTTTTAGATACACTTTTCGAAGGAACATCACTTAATATGTCGACTGCAGTCATCACTGCATGATTCCAAAACGAGCTGGACAACTGAGCATAGCTCATCATTGATCGAACCATTTCCATCAATGTTCTATTTCTCCTTACGAATACACCATTCTGTTGTGGTGTTCCTGGTGCTGAGAGTTGTGATTTAATTCCATGTTCTATCATATAGTCTCAGAATTGTAAATCCATATACTCTCCTCCTCGATCAGATCAAAGAGTTTTGATTACTTTTCCTAATAGGTTTTCAACTCCAGCTTTATATTCTTTGAACTTTTCAAGTGCTTCAAATTTGTGCTCCATTAGGTATAAGTAACCATATCTCGAATAATCATCTATGAAAGAGACGAAATATTTGTATCCTCCTCGAGCTTTTACATTCATTGGACCACAAAGGTCCGAATGTATAAGTTCTAGAGGTTCTTTGGCTCTATAATCTTTTTCCGTAAACAGTCTTTTAGTCATCTTTCCTTCTAGGCAGATTCATATGGACGTAATGAATCGTCTTCTAACTCATTTAGAAGTTCATTCTTGGCCTAGCCTTAGATGTCAAAGATAAGCGTTACTATTTGGAGAAATGTGTTGCCTTTTTCTTTGAGTATCAACAGTTGTAGATAACTCATGAGTTGGTCTTATGACATACAAGTTTTTTTTTCTAATTTTGCTGAACAAACGAACATTCCTTTTCGAGAGATGAACGCTTCATTAATTTCAAAATTTACAGAGTATCCTTGTTCAATTAAGCAGGAGATAGATATTAGATTCCTATGTATTTTAGGAACTATGTACAGATTTTCCAAAACCAAAAACCTATCTCCTATAAACAACTTAAGCGTCATTTCATCTTTCTTTAACTACCGAAATGAACTATTTTCCTGCAAAGAAGAACAAACATGATTAGTAGCTCTGGAATCAAGTATCCAAACATCTTGATCATGTTCTAAGAGACAAGTTTCTAAAACGAGTAAATCGAATTTACCTTCTTTTTCCTTCTTCTTTTCAGCGAGGTATTTGGGGCAATTTCTCATCTAATGCCCCTGAACGTTGCAATGGAAGCATTTTCCTTTATCATCTTTCTTTGCTTTCTTCTTTCCTCGATTAGTAGTAGCGAGAGCCTTTCCCTTTACTCCTTTTTTCTGGATATTCTTAGAGCCAAAATTTTGAGGTACAGACTTTGTTGCTGAGCATGAACCATTCAAGAATTTTCTTTTGGAATGGGCTATATTTACCTTTCCTTCTTTCAATTCCTTACCTTTCATAAGTGATTGAAATGTCTGTAACTCATTCAGGAGCATAGTCAAATTGTATCGAATCTTATTCAATACAGCGTTGCTTCGGAATTGTAGGATTCTTTTTGGAAGTGACTCCATTATAAAAGCTACTTGACTACATTCGTCGATGACCGCTCCATTTACTTCAGCAACATTGAAATGGACCATCATATCAAGAACATGTTCTCGAACAGGTTGGCCTTCTTTCATTCGACAACTGTAAATGTATTTGAGGGCTTCATGATGGAGTTGAAAGGACGGTTGTCCAAACATTTCCTGAAGCAAATTCATGATCTCTCTTGCTGAGACCATTCCCTCATGTTTCTTGGCTAAAATTTTAGATAAACTAGCCAGAATATAGACTCAGGCCTTTTTGTTGGTCTTCATCTAGCGATCATATGCATCTTTAACAGATTGAGATGTAGTACGAATAGGGACCGGAGGACATTCCTCTGTCAGGACAAACCGCAGATCATTAATAACCAGAACCGTGTTCAGGTTAGATTTCCACGTTGCATAATTTGCATCGGTTAATTTATCGTTTTTAAGCAGTTGAATATTGAGGAAGACATGCTTAAAATAAACAATTGACTATATTAGTTTTTGCCTTTAACCACTTAAACAATCCAATCAATTTTAGCAAAACTATTTAATCAAAGTAACCCTAATAAACTATCGATATAGTTTTGCAACGATACTTCAGAGGTTTAGAATAACAGCCACCGTATGGTGATCAGCTACTCCTCCACTGAATTGAGCTAATCTCAGCCAATATCTAAAACCAGAACATCTCATATTCTTTTAGTTACTATCTACCATTTGTTTTGGTCAAGAACTCATTCTTGTAAGTGTGACCCTCCCACTTTCAGATCCCAGAGGTATGCACCAACAGGCTACCATTAGGAAAAGACAACTGTTGGTGACTGACCTAAGAGACCCTATCCCTTTCTGGAGTTCGTGGTGTTCCGAATCCTATGATCAGGCCCTCTATAGGGGTGGTCGCTTCCAGGGCGACGCGGAGACAGATCATAGCAATCTCACGGTGCAACCTAGGGGTGGAGACCGTAGGATACGTTGTCACACGTCCTTCTCCCACTTACTTTGTACACTTTCCCCATTCACCTTGGTATTGATGCATGCTAAACACTTCCCGTAGGGAGGCCACTTCCAACGTGATGCGAAGCCGAGCATGTATCTCACGGTGTGAACACAGGGGGACGTGGGAGTAAAAACTTGATTTTAAATATCTCGTTTTTATTACTTTTCCTCCCATTGAAGTGTCCTATTATGTTTTTAGGGTTTTAATTTTGATTTAGATAGAATTCGGCTAATAAATTTTACCTAAGTCTAGGTGATACGTCCATAAACGGACTTATCCTATGATGTCTAGGTGAAAAAATCATATTATAACCTCATATCGCTCACGCATGCTCATAAAACCGGGTTAACTTAACTCAAGTACCGGCTTGATGCCTAGGTAGGAGGTGTTCCTTAAACTGTCAACTTAAATACCTCCAGCCTTAGACAACAACTAACCGGGTGAGTTCTCTTGTAACCTTAGCTTTACAAGTTATCGACCTAAAACTATTTTGAATCGATTGATCTATGAGTTCTTTTTAACCCTAAGTGAGCATGCTTTTATATTTGTTATAGATTTTAAATGTCTATGTCGGTTTTATATTAATTAAAGCAACATTAACTTAAACATGCATTTATTCGATTGAAACACTTTAAATCGAGCTAAGGAAGTTTCATGCAGCATGCTTAATTCGTTTTCATTTAGTTAATATAACGGTTATACAATCAAACGATAACATAATTACTTCATTCAACATGCATTTATCATGAAACCTAAACATGCATCTTAATATTATAACGTAATTATAACATACTTAATGCATGTAACATGCTTCCTAGAGTATTTCATAGAGTTTATCAAATTTGGTATTTGGTCTGTTGGTTAAAAGGGCATAAAATTTGTTTTTCTACTTCTAATCCAGCGTCAAACCTTGCCGAACGTAATTTTTTTATTTAATTTTTTCTTTACCAACATATTTATATAATTTACTAAAATCTGGCGTTCAAACCTCACTGCACAACAGTTTTGAACTATTTCATTTATTCTTTTTGGGAAAAATATACTTTTGGTCCTTGAGGTTTTGGTTAACTTACACTTTGGTCCCTGAGTTTTCAAACTCAACAAAATTACCCCTGAGGTTTGAAATAAGGAGCATTTTGGTCCCTCCCGTCCATTTTGCCATTAAATACTAACGGGCTGCTGGTGTGACACTATTTATTTTAATTAAAAAATTAATTTTTATTTTTTTTAAATAAAAATATATTAAAATAATAAAAACATTAAATTTTAATATATTTTTATTTGTTTTTTCATGTTCTTCAACATACCCCCACCAACCTCTTCCTTTTTCAACACCTCGTCACTAACCTACCGTCGGTGACCGACCTCTGGTAACCGTCGCTAGCCAGCGATCGACCGTCACCAGCGGTAATTTTTTTTTCTTCTGTTTCTTCTCCTTTTTCATTTTCTCTCATTTTTCTCTCTCATCTCACTTCACTCTCTGCAACTATGTTTGTCACCCATTCAGAATAAAGTATGTCGCTGTCTGTAGTCTGTTCGCCGCCCATTCGTAGTCCGACCTCACCCCCTTCGAGCGGCGAAGTTGCGAGCTGTCATTTACTATTGAGCGAACTCGCGAGCTGTCATTTATTTCGAGCGGTGAAATCGAGAGCGAAAGTGCCTTCCTTCTCCCCACGAACGAACGAATGGCGAAGCCCCCACGAACAGAGCTGTGGGTTCCAGATCTGACGAAGACCCCACGAACGGATGGCAAACGAACTACGACTCGGGTTGGGATGTTCGTGTGCGTTTTTCTCCTTCGATTTTCTCTCTCTCTCTCGAATCAAGAACTGTGGGTTTTCTTTTTTCAGTCGAGCATTCGCGAGCGTCCTTCAACAACCATCGAATTAGCATGGGTGTGGGTTTTACGAGGGCCCTTCACCAACCATCGGAATAGGCGTTTTTTCGTATGGTTTTTTCAGATCTATTCAAATCGAGTCGCGACCTATTTTCCAGATCTATTCCAGATTTTTTTTTTTCAGATCTGGTCTCATCCCAAAAAAGAAAACGAAGAGAAGGAGAAGAAGAAAAGAAGAAGAAAAAGGGAGAATAAAAAGGAAAGAAAGGAATAGAGAGAGAGAAACAGTCGCCGATGGGCGAAGATATGAAGAAGAAGAAGGAAAATGATGAAGATGAAGAAGATGGAGAAGAAGAAGAATAAGAGGGAGAAGGAGAAATAATTAAAAAAAATAAAAAAAAATAATAATAATATTTTATTGTTTTAATATTTTTTATTAAAATTTAAAAATATTTTTTTATTAAAATAATAGTGCCACGTCAGTCGCCGTTAGGATTTAACAGAAAAATGGACGGCAGTGACCAAAGTGCTCCTTATCTCAAAACTCAGGAGTATTTTTGTTGAGTTTGAAAACTCAGGGACCAAAGTGTAACTTAACCCAAACCTCAGGGACCAAAAGTTTATTTTTCCCATTCTTTTTCCTTTGCTTGCATTTTTAATTTCCAAATTTAAAATTATATTTATACATAAGATAAATGGCAAGTTTAGTTTCTAAATTTTATAACTTGTGTTTAATATTTTTAAAATTTTAAATTTTATGTCTAATAAGTTCTTAAAATTTAAAATGAAATGTCTAATAAAATTCATAAACTTTCAATATTGTAACTAATCGGTCTTAAAAATATTGAAAAGAAATTAAATTAATTACTCTATTAAACATAAAATTTAATTTTGTATCTATTTGAACTTTGAATTTTCAATTTTGTAATTAATATACATTAATTTTAAAAATTGTCGCATATATTGAGAATTTATTAGACACAAAATTAAACTTTATGTCTTATAGAACATTTAATTTATAAACATTTAGAATATGTCAAATACCTATTGGATATATACTTGAAACTTTAAGTATCGATATTAGACAAAAAAAAAAAAAATCTGAAAATTCAAGTACCTATTAGACACTTTTTAAAGTTCAGAGACTATATAGATCTGAATCTAAAATTTTACGGACTAAACTTATAATTTCATCTAATATCAACTCGTGTCCCTTGCCATCAACTTCTGGATCCGCCACTGGATGGGAATTTGAATCTCTAATTATTTGGTCGAGGTATAAGTTTTAGGCAAATTAAGCTATACTCTTGTTAGCCAAAACTTACAAGTTAAATTTACTAAGAAATTGATATGCGAAATAACTTCAATGTTGAAATGTTTACCTTTATTTAACGTGTAACTAAGATAAGCCACAAAAAAAAAAAAAAAAAAAAAAAAAAAAAAAAAAAAAAAAAAAAAAGGTACGCTCAAGCAATTAATATTCGGTTCAATAAATGCAAATTGACTTTTCATCTACTTTTAATTTCAAACGCGCAAGTTTTCGTAAAACTTTAATGACTATAATTGATATGCAATAATTCCAACATTGAAATATAATTATTTGGCTTTCTTTTCAAATATATATATATATATATATATATAATATATATATATATATATATATATATATATATATATATATATATATATATATATATATATATAATATATATATATATATATATATATATATATATATATATATATATATATATATAACAAGTTTTGTTCACATCTCTAAAGATGGAAATAGTTCTCTGGAGTCCCACTCCCACATATTGTCGAAAAAAAAAAAAAAAAAAAAAAGTTCTGTAGATAGATTGACAAAAGAAGCTCTATTATTTACAATCAATGTCGTAGCTATCATGCTTTCTGGTTTGGTTAACTTCGATGGGATCTAAATCTCATTGTCACGGAAATGCAACTAATTCAAATGAATTATCTTCTCTTCTAAAAATAAATAAATATTCAAATAAATAAAGCAATAATATCAGCATTCAATATATAACTCATTTTTATGCCAACATGATTCATGAACACTAATTACTATCCAAAACTTGATGGTTCGATCCCCCACCCCACAATTATTAAACTAAAAAAACATAGTTCAATTGAAAATAAACTATGTTGTCTCGACCAAGAGTAGGGATGGATCCAAAGAATATATTTTTGGAGAGCTCAATTGAGTAAAATATATATACTCAAGCCACATGTTGAATTAAAAGGAATCAAATTGTGATGTAATAGTTAGGTTTAGGCTATAATAATTACATTTTTATTATATGAGCCTTAAAAAAAAGTAAGGGTAGTTACAAATTTAGCATAATTTAGTTTAAAAAAATATAAAAATAGAAATAAAAAATAATAAATAAAAAGTAAAAATAAAAATAAAATATAGAAAAGTAACAATATGTAAATCAATAAGTACAATTAATCATTTTATAATGATAATTGTTAAGGCTATAATTGATTTAATATCTAACTTCATTTTAGATTTATGTTAATTGATGTCTATCTAAATACTATTTGAAATGAGGTTTAAGAGGAGAAACTTTTGATTTCCTCCTCTATCTCTTCTTAATTAAAAGATCTTTCTTTTTGTCATTTTTAATTTAATAAATATATATTTATTTATTATTTTAAGCAATATTTGAATAATATTCTAAAATCTCTATGTATATGTAATCTTTCCATTGATAAAATCTATAAATTATTTGAATAAATATGATACTAAAAAAATATTTGAATAAATGTTTTAAAATCTCTACCAATCTATCTATATCTATACCTAAATATATTTATTCTATGTAGCTCAAAAGAAAAACTTTTGATTTCTATCTATGTCCTTTTTATTTTAAAGATTTTCATTTATATTATTATATAATATATAATTTAATTATATATTATGATATATTCTGATTCAATTTTAATTTGAGTAACTTGAATTATAAAGAATCACAATTAAAGAAAAAAAAAAGAAAATAAATTGGCTCAAACAACCCTTATGCATAACCTTATTCTTTGGGAGCATCTTGGTGAGGAGAATTTGTTTTTGTGATAGCAGATTGCTCCCGTTTGAGGTCCACCTAACTTTTATTTCGGGGTCTTTTGGTTGTTGTGTTTTTTTTTTTTGACAACATGTGGGGTGGGGGATTGAACCTTCGACCTCTTAGTCGAAATACAAGCATTATGCCAATTGAGTCATGCTCTTGTTGGTTTTTTTTTTTTTAGAATGGAAAACTTTCAAAAATCACTGAGCAAAAGTTCCCAAACAATTAATCATAGGACAGTCGCCCCCAACATTGCTAGGCCCTCTCCAATATCTAAATTGTTTAACAATAAAAACCACGTTGGGAAATTTACACTCCAACTCTCAGAAGAATTCGTGGACCAGGCCTTTCGGCCCAAAAGGTGGGCCATCTGATTTTGGCTCCTAGGAATATAGCTGATGTCTTGAATGTGATGCCCTTAAAGAAGTCTTTTTACTTCCTTGATGAATAATGAAAGTTCCGTGATATCCTCCTCTTTCCCCAACAACAAATTTACCACATGAATAGAGTCAAGCTCGATAGACAGCTTAGGAGAATCTTGAGGGATGGATCTCACTCCTTCCACCACAGCAAGGGCCTCTAGACAGCTAACCTTCCATCTTCTATGAATAACATGAAATTCAGCCAAAATAGGAGTACCATCCCACCATCGCAAAATCCATCCTATTCCATCCATCATCTTGTCTTCATTCCACGACCCATCACACTGTAACTTCCCAAAACCCACCGGAGGTCTCCGCCAATTGACAGAGGTGCTTAGATTCGTGTGATCCGATAGACATCCAGGCGCGCTCTCATCTGCAGGAGCTTCAGTTGTTCGCTGGTCAGGCACGATCTCGTCTCCAGGTACCACACTCAATCTTCGATTCTGCTTCTCCATATTGGGATCAGGCCCCCCCTGTGAAGCGGTTCGCTTTTATCGTGAAGAGGAACCATCCCTTGCCGATCCAACTTCTCTTCTTTGAGGTAAGTGGATAAAGCTTTCCTTATCTGCTTGTATACGGTCTGTTGGTTTGGGCTTTGATTACTGTGTAACACTGTATTCTTGTACTGCCAAATTTGCCAACAAATGATCAGACTCCCTTCCATTTTGCTCTCCTCCATTGTATCAATTGTGCTCCCTCTCCACAAGCTCTCACAGTAATCTGCAGCCATCCAATTGCTCTTGTCCAGAATAAAAATTTCATTAGAAGGATTGAAAAATGTTCCCCAAATGTCTCTAGTTACCTTGCACTCCCAAAGAAGATGCTTAATCGTCTCCGATTTGACCTACATAAAAGACATAAAGGGTTAACCTCAATTCCCCTATTAATCAAATTTGTGCAAGTTGGAAGAATATCATGATATATCTTCCATCCACACACTTTGATTTTAGGAGGAAGATCAATTTCCAATATTTTTTCCAAAGCTTCTCCTTATTCAAAGAACTTGAGCTCGAAGCATCTAAAGAACCTTGTATCTGGATACCCAATCGATAGACACTCATAACTGAGAAAAGCCCTTTTGGATCATAGTTCCAAATAATCTCATCAAGGCTTTCCCTTGGGTTAATTGGAATGTCTAGGATAGCCTTTGCATTGTCCTCGTTAAAGAGCTCTTTCACCAAAGACTCATTCCATCCTTCATTAGATTGAATGAGGTGTGATACTGTAAAATGGTTAGCTCTACCACTTGCCAGTCTTGGAATGCATGTGCCTTCTCTAGGAAGTCAAGGATCTAAGGCAATATCCACCATATGGTCGTTTCCAATCTGCCACCTATAACCTTTCTTAAAAAGCTCCCTTCCCCAGAGGATACTCCTCCATGTATAGGAAGGATTGTTGCCAAGCTTAGCCTTGAGGAAGTGGCTTGTCTTAAAGTATCGACCTCGTAGCACTTTAGCCAGAAGACTTTCCGGGAAACGAATAAGCCTCCATCTTTGCTTCGCCAGCATAGCTTTTGATTAAACACCAAGATATCCCTAAATCCCATTCCGCCAAGATGTTTATTGATGCACATTTTCTTCCAGCTTCTCCAGTGGATTTTATTTCCCAATGTACCTACTCCCCACCAAAACCTGGCACACTTAGAATTCAAATCAGTACATAAAGACACAGGAAATTTAAAGCACATCATTGCATAATTAGAGATCGCTTGAGCCATAGCTTTAATAAGAATCTCCCTCCCCGCTACTGAAAAGAATCTTTCTTTCCATCCCTGAAGTGTGTGCCAAACTCTCTGCTTTATGTGATTGAAAATCTCCTTTTTACTTCTAGAATTTTGAGATGGGAGGCCAAGGTATTGCCCCACACTTTCTATTTGGTTCACCTGCAAAATATTTCTAACCTCTTTGGCTAGATCATCATTAGTATTCGGACTCGTCATAAAATTTGACTTATTAAGATTTATTACTTGACCCGAGGCTTTTTCATAAACTTCCAACACTGTTTTAAGAGACTTGCAATCCTTATTAGAAGCTTTAAAAAACAACAAACTATCATCAACATAGAATATGTGAGATATCATAGGACAATATCTATTAATGCGCAAACTTGACAGTTCATTATTTTCCACCGCTTTGTTAAGAAGCCTTGAGAGCCCTTCTGCACAGATTAAGAACAAATATGGGGATAGTGGATCCCCATGTCTAAGACCTCTCTTCGGGGAGAATTCAGCTCTTGGAACCCCATTCAGAAGTACCTGAAAAGAAACCGATTCAATGCATATCCCATGATAAGGTTAATCCACCGCCCACTAAAACCCATTCTTTTCCATCATTTTTCGGATATAGATCCATTCCACCCGATCATACGCTTTACTCATATTGAGTTTAAGAGTTACAACCCCTTCTTTTCCTTGTCTTTAGCTTCTAACTGTGTGAATACATTTGAAACCCAAAGTAGTGTTATCAGTAATTAGTCTCCCAGGGATAAAAGCCGACTGACTAGGGGATATAATGGAGTTCAGGACTGGCTTTAGTCTATTTGCAAGAACTTTGGAGATGATCTTATACAGAACATAGCATAAACTAATTGGGCGAAAATCCTTTATAGTCTTTGGCGCATTTACCTTTGGAATCAAAACAATAAATGTCTTATTGATTCTATCCAAGCTTCCATTCCCATTCAAATATTGAAGGCAGAAATTACACACTTCCCTTCCCACCACATCCCAATACTTCTAATAGAAAATCACATGAATTCCATCTGGCCCCGGAGCTTTAGTAGGGTGCATTCCTTTAATAACTCCATATATCTCTTCTCTAGTGAAAGTGGATGTGAGTTTCTCATTTTTCTCCTCAGTCAGACAACCAGGTGTTGCCTTCAAAATTTCTTCAATGGCATCCAACTGTGGTTCAGAAAATTGGAAGAGCTCGTGAAAATAGTTATTAACCACATCCTCCATCCCCTTATCCTCCTCCAGCCAGACCACGTTCGAATTAAAAAGACCTCAGACTCTGTTCACCTTCTTCCTATTGAAAGCTTTCAAATGGAACCACTTCGTGTTTCTATCTCCCCAGTTCAACCAATCTTCACTGGCAACTTTTCATGTTCCTTTTCTTTTGTATTCATTTCCCATTCATTACCACTGTCCCCCTATAGAGAGTAAGATGTTGGATTTCCTTTTCTTTTCGCGCTTTAGCCCCCTTTATGGATCTGTTGTAATGGTTTCTACTCCACTGCTCTAACTGTCTTAGGCAATTACCTATTTTAAAAAGGAGAGACCTCTCTGTATGCCCCTCCTCTTCCCCCCACACCTGAGCTACTATATCCCGACATTCTGCATATTTTTTCCAACATTCCTCAAAACATCTAATACGAGCTCGGCTGCCCTTTCTTTTATCCGGAGGTTCTTCCTTCCATTTTACAAGTAAAAGGCCTATGATCCGAAGAAATGCGAGCCAGATGATAGACAGTAAAAACCCCACATCGACTCTGCATTTTCGCATTAAGAAGGAACCTGTCAAGTCTTTCCCAAATAATACCATGGCTGATATGATTATTACACCAGGTAAACTTTGGGCCCGTGAAACCTGGATCAAAAACTCACAAAAAATCAATAGCGTCTCTAAACTCATTCATATCTGACTCCAACCTCTCCAAGCCTCCCATTTTTTCTTCCCTCTCAATGATCTCATTAAAATCATCTCCCAGAATCCACGACATATCAGCTTGATCCCTCAATCTCTTCATCAGAGTCCAAGTCTCGTGGTGAAATCCTCTCACAGGATTGCAATAGATACCTGTAAACCTTCAATCTCCTCCTCTCTCCCGGATAGTTGCATCAATATGTCCTTTCGAATAAGACCAAATCATCACATCTGTTTCTTTCATCCATAGAAGCAGAAGTCCACCACTTTGTCCTATATTAGGAACTGCAATTCCACAATCAAACTGCAACTTATTTCTAATATTCTCTCCTCCATTTCCTTTTAATTTGGTTTCTATTAGAAAAACCAATTGGGGTTTATGCGTGCTAATAATGTGCCGAAGCACTCTAAATGTCCTAGGGTTCCCCAGACCCTGGACATTCCAACTTAATATTTTCATTGTGCCCGGCGGGGCTGTCCAACAGCCTCCACCGATTGCGCAATGATTTCGCCCTCTACCACTCTTCCTTTTTTCTTGTTTACTTCCTCCAACTTAGGCTCCAATTTGTGCTTAGAACCCACCAATTTCTTAATCGTCATTGAATCTTGGTCCCCAGCCCAAACGGCCTTAGCTTCTCTAACAATCATTTTCCATCATGTATTCTTTGATGGCCCAATATTAACCAGCCCATTAACATGGGCCTCCTTATCCGGAGATATTGTGCCATTATGAATCCTTGATTTTCCATTTTCCACATAACCATTTGAGTCCTCCTCCATGTATGAGTTGTCCTTAGCTTGGCTGTTGTTGTCTTTTTTATTCTCCACATCTTCATTCAGATTCTCATATAACTCAATCCCATGATTTTCGGTGGCCATAAGTTTCCCTTTAGTTTCCCTTCACGTCTACTCTGAATATCACCCCCAATCATAACCGATCCTTCCTTAATCGTGTCTCCTTCACGTCCCCATTGATTTCCGCAATTATCATAACTCTTATTATCCTTAACATCTTCTCCTTCCTTTTTTGAAAATGTTGCCATTACTGGTTTCTCACACCTCGTCGGCGTCGGAGCATTCCGTCGTGTTACGTCCGTCGGACCTTGCTTCTCCTCCACTTCGTCTTGCTGCCATTCAGAGTCATCATCCTCTTCCCCCTCCGATACTTCCTTTCTCCATTGCACACGACCACTGTTCCAACCTCTCCCTCTTCTTCTACTCCAATTGCCTCCCCCAGTAAAGCTGTCTTCCTCAATTTTAAGTCTTGCAGGTTCGCGCAGCCACGGTCTGTACAATATTTCTTCCTCACAATTGCCATTTGGATCCTCACATTCCTTAATAATGTGTCCCAAACATCCACAACCATAACAAAAATCTGGTAGCTTCTCGTATGTTACCGGGATCCACTTATCGATTCCCTTGCTCCCTGCTTTCATAAAAATTCCTCTTTTCAATGCCTTCCGAACATCAATTCGAATTTTAATTCTCAATAATCTCCCCCATGACGGATCAAAGTCATCCTTGATATCTCCTTTCTCTACCTTTCCAATTAGGCCGCCTATTGATTCTGCAGATGCCCTGGTAAAACAAGCATAAGGTAGTTTATGAAAATGAGTCCATAGAAATACATACCTGAAGTCCATATCATCACTGCATATGTCTCCCTTAGGTTCCTCGAACAACAACAATGCTTTGTCATAAAACCAAGGCCCCGTCTCCAGGACCCATCATTTTATCCGAGCGTTATTGAATTTGCAGAGGAGAACGTTGAATCCAACATTTACACTGACAGTGTGTTCTTGGTTCCAAATCTTGGGCATTTTTTATTTGAAAATCTCAATGTTGATATTCTTGTTAGTATGTATTTTGCATAGAATTGAATTGGCCAGATGTATTTCCGACCGATCTATCTCACCATCCTGAAGATGGAAAACGCTTGCTTTCTCCTCAGGTGTGACTTTCAAATCAGCAATCTATTTTGCCAAGTCCTCTTCCACTTGGGTCTCCATCGATTACCCCCAGTGACGTGCAAACAATAGCAGAAGAACAAAACAAACAACAAACATAGTTGCTCCTACCGACACTCATGAAGGATTGGAATTCCATAATTCTGTAAAGCGGAAGCGTGATTGGGACCGATTCGTAATTAATTTTGTTTAATCTAAAATACCAATACTTTGGCAATAATATTAGAACTATTCTAAATATATATTAAGGCTAAGCATACAAAAATATTAAATCTAAATCTAATTTATAAAGTAACAAATTACTTACTCTCGTTGACGACTCAGATTGAATTCACCAACTGCATGTGAATTAATCACGAACTAGTGTGAACACCACCACTATGGCTACACCGGTATGACTCTGAGACTTCTAGAGGCAGGAGACTGGTGGGAGTCTAGAGGAAGCCTTGAGGGGAATTCTCTGAGAGAAGGAGAATGAATGAGATGCCTTTCACCCCACCCCAAGGATCCTATATATATAGTAAAGGCGAATACCTCTTTCCTAATAGGAAAAGGAAGACATTTTCCTAATAGGAAAATGTCTCTAATTTTAATAAATAAATAATTAATTCCTTAATTAATTAATTTCCCAATTAAATAACATATATTTAATCTTAGGGATTTTATTAAAATTAAAATTAATATGAATCCAATTCATATTAAATTTATTTGAACTCTTTCAAATATTTTCTTTCCTAATAGGAAAAGGTCCCTAATTTTAATAAATAAATAATTAATTCCATAATTAATTAATTTACCCAATTAAATATCATATATTTAATCTTATGGATTTTATTAAAATTAAAAATTTATATGAATCAAATTCATATTAAATTTATTTGAACTCTTTCAAATACTTTCTCTCAAGATTAATTTTTGAAATTAATTCAAAAATTATATTATAAAGTTTCATAAACTTTATATTATAATGCATCAATATACATTATACGATTCTCCAAATAAATTGAACACTTTCAATTTACAATTTATACTTAATTGCCTCAAGTCTCTTTACGAGCTACCAGTGGGACCTAATGGACCTACAGATCAGAAGCTCCAACGATACGAGACTAATTGGCCAAACTCATTGACCAAGTTTAGTCAACATTCGTTAACTGTGGGTCACTCCACTAAAGACCCACAGCTGCACTATTCTCACTGTAGAATATTTCTGTGTCCATGGATATCGATCAAGTAGTAAGTCAATCTTTCACGTGTGTTCGTAACACCAGCTGGGTCAAATTACCGTTTTACCCCTGGGTTACCTCTGGTTCCTTAAGTACTACTGATTCCTCTAATGAACAAGTTGTTTAGGGTCCAACCACTAAACAGGAGTTCCTCTCGGGCTAGGAGAGGACGACGTGCCTTTCCCTGACCCTCACGTGACATCAACGGTAAATTTGTTGAAGGGGAAGAGGTGGCCTACAAAAAAAGAGAAAACTAAGCACCGGTGTGGTGTTTGCCACACCGACTCCGATGCTTAAGTCAGTTAGGAGTTCATGAGTGTAGCAAGTAAATTAAGAGGAAGAGAACAAATACTTAGTTGAGTCCCCATACCTTGGGGTGAACCTCTTCTATTTATAGCTGAAATTAGGGTTAGTCCTAGAGATTGATTCAAGTCCATTGGGCCTCCGTGGGCTTGTTTCTCCCCTGGGCTTCTATCATTCTGACTTTCTTAAAGCTAGGTCCAAATTCACCCATAACATTAAGCCTCCACTCTTGAATTGGGATTAAAGGATGACCTGTTGCTATAGGTCAAACGCCTTAAGCCCAATTTAAGAGTATAACTCTCTCTCGTGTCGATTTGTGTGTTGATTTCCTCTTCACCTCACTTAGGCAGTTACATAAGCTCTTCTGAGTTCAAATATTCCAAGGCTAGCTCTAGATGTTTTATCGTGAGGGTCTCCTCTTCATTTGGTTATGGTCAGCTTCAAACTTCGGATGATCAACTTCAGCCCTTGGAGGGTTAGTCTCAGTTCCGTTTTCTACCCTCCTCGGTCAACTCCTATTGCCGTTTGTTTAACAGTGAGACATATCCCTTCTTGCCTTTTGTTTAATATGGAGGCATATCCATTCTTGCTTTTTATTTAATAGGGAGTGCATATCCCCTCTTGCTTTTTGTTTTATAAGGAGGCATATCCCCTTTGCAGCCCTCAATTTCAAGTAAAGCTTCATTTAAACATAAAGTGTAGTTGGGTAAAGAGAAGAATACCTTTAGGTTTGTGCTCGAACTCGACAAGATGTGCCCATCCAGATGAGTTGAGATAACCTGTGGCCTTGAGGAGGTTGTGGAGATGCGTCAAATCCTATGGAAAAATGTTGGGCCTTTGAGGGTGGAGCTCGGCCTCGGCCTTGGCATGAGGCCAACTAGCTCCTCTACGTTGTTTGCTTGCTTGTTTTCTATCCCAAGGATATTTGAACTCAGTTGGGGACTTGGGGAGGTTGAGGGCATGCGTCAACCTCTCTTCAAGTGTTGTGTCAATCCTAGGGGTGCGTACACTCTTCTGGGGAAACTTAGGGAGGCCAAGGAAATTCCCAAGCCTCTCTTCAAGTGTTGTATTCATCTTAGGGGTGCGTACACTCTTTTGGGGAAAAAGCTTGGGGAGGCCTAGGAAGTTCCTGGGCCTTTCTTCAAGCATCGTGGTCATCCCAGGGGTGCGTACACTCTTCTGGGGAAAAAGCTTAGGGAGGCCTAAGAAGTTTTCGGGCCTCTCTTCAAGCATCATGGTCATCCTAGGGGTGCGTACACTTTTTTGGGGAAAAGCTTGGGGAGGCCTAGAAAGTTCCCGGGCCTCTCTTCAAGCATCGTGGTCACCCCAAGGGTGCGTACACTCTTCTGGGTCAAAGCTTGGGGAGGCCTAGAAAGTTTCCGGGCCTCTCTTCAAGCATCGTGGTCATCCTAGGGGTGCGTACACTCTTCTGGGGAAAAGCTTGGGGAGGCCTAGGAAGTTCCCAGGCCTCTCTTTAAGCATTGTGGTCATCCCAGGGGTGCGTACACTCTTCTGGGGAAAAGCTTGGGGAGGCCTAGGAAGTTCCCAGGCCTCTCTTCAAGCATCGTGGTCATCCCAGGGGTGCGTACACTCTTTTGAGGAAAAGCTTGGGGAGGCCTAGGAAGTTCTCGGGCCTCTCTTCAAGCATCGTGGTCATCCCAGAGGTGCATACACTCTTCTGGGGAAAATCTTGGGGAGGCCTAGGAAGTTCCCGGGCCTCGCTTCAAGTATCGTGGTCATCCAGGGGTGCGTACACTCTTTTGGGAAAAAGCTTGGGGAGGCCTAGGAAGTTCCCAGGCCTCTCTTCAAGCATCGTGGTCATCCCAGGGGTGCGTACACTCTTCTGGAGAAAGGCTTAGAATCTCATCTCGAGGGTGCGTGCACTCAGTCGAGGTCTTGGAATCTCATCTGGAATCTCATCTCGAGGGTGTGTACACTCGATCGAGGCCTTGGAGAGCTAAGTTGAAAATATTAAGGATCCAACCTCTGCTAGGATCAGTCTATGCTTTTCCATAAGCGAGTGTATCATTAAGTTTCTAACCAATAAAACTATAATAAGAGCACATACTAAAAAAAAAGTACTACCATTGCTCAATAATATTCTAGACATAAGAACAAAGTCAAGTAGCTTATGAGCAAAAATGCTAAATCTTTGGAGATGCAGATGGCATAAATACCTGGATCAAGTTCTTTATGGAACTGAGTATGGATTATATGACCACAAAGTCACAAGGCCAAATTTGTTGCCTTTCTGACTGTTAATTAGGGAAGCATATTTCCCGTGCAGCCCCTTACTCAAGCAAGGTTTTTCTCGAAGTAAAAGTTATGCTTGAGTAATCGATGGTGACATACCTTAGCGTTTTCATGTCTTATAACTCTCCCTTATTGGCATTTGTGGGCGTCGGCCTCCTATGGGTCAACCTCAGCTCCTTGCATGTCGACTCTGTCGTTGTCGCTGAGACCTTCAACATCATCATTCTCAAGCGTTTGTCGATTTTGCTAAGGTCGTTCCATAAATCGAGTGCCTTGGAGAGTATTGGTTTTTCCACTCTTCCAATGACATTTTGTTGACTCAGCTACTTAGGCTTTCAAGAGCTCCATTTTTCCTCCTTGTGAAATAACGTTAGTAGATAACACTTTGTAGATATGAGGAAAAGACTAGTCATTGATAAAAAAAAATATAAGTATGTCACGAGTAGCTTGCAAATTATGAATAATTTGCATTTAATAAATCAATAGATACACATAAAGTAATAAGAATGTATCAAAACTCGCAATTACGAATTGAGTAATAGACATTTAAATATGGGTAGGTAGAGAACATACCAAGAATAAAATGATAAAGACCCTTTGTTGGGCTATTATGAGCTATCTTCAAACCATTTGAATTTCTCACTCCATGTTGTTAAACTCAAAATTAGAAATAAATAACAAACTTCAAAATATTTGTAGTCAGACATTTATGAAGATGTCATAGAACAATTTCTGTGCAAGTAAATAATTAACTTGCTTTACAATAGTCTACTTCAATTTCGACTCTTTATTTAGTCCAAGTAACTTTATAAGATTGGACTAAACAAATTTAATTGTGCGGTTTGAAGTATGACCAGTCGGTATATTTATTCATTGAATAAATGACTAAAACGATAGATACATCAAATCTACAATTTTTTAAATTAGATAAATCCAATCTAAAATATGAATTATCAACAAAATATCTCCAACGAAATATCTAATTGAAATTATAAATTAGAGAGAAAATCAAATCTTTTCATTTAAATCAAATTATATATATATATATATATATATATATATATATATATATATATATGATGAAGCTTAAAAATCTACAATGGTAGGATGTAGATAATTTAACCAAATACAAATCTAAACTTAATTTGAATCACTTTTTGTTAAATAGCTAAACCATTCAAAGATTTCAAATTACAATTTTATAGAGCTAAAGATTAATGCTCATCATAGGATTGCTTGATATAACTTCAAAACAAACTTTTAAAAGTAAAAGCAACAAAAGGTATCTAACATATGTTGAGATTTCGGTAAACATTTGGCTTACTTTCTTGATTTCAAGTAAACCACCAGTGATTCTAATGAAATTATTAAATCAAGAGAAATTCGAAACTGTAGATTGCGAATGGAATTAATTTTCCCAGGAAATATTTGAATGGATCATGGTAAATAATTTCTAGAAGGAAATGATAGGGGAAAACAGAACAAATGGAAAGATCGAAAATACACAAAGAAGGAACGAAAGAGGTGAGAGGAAGAGAAAGTGAACCTGTAACTCTGAAGCCAAGCGGCGGTAGTGTGGGAACTCGGTCGACTATGATTCCGGTTATCCACTGATAAATTGGAAGAATCCGATTCGTTTCCATTGTCTTCACCATTGTCGATTTCCTTTTCAAAATCTTTGGAAGAATCCGATTCATTTCCATTGTCTTCACCATTGTCGATCTCCTTTTCAAAATCTTTGTCGCCAGAAGTTTCGATGTAAAAACTTCAGTCCGATACAAAATTTTCTTATCAAAATTCCAATTCCTCCAGGGGTTTCCATTAAATAAAAAAGAACATCGTTGTGTTTGATTTAGTGAACACCCAAATTAATTTTCTTATTCTCATTTGAATTTGAATTGCGCACCATTATCAACAAGGAAGTGGTCAACAAAAAATACAAAGAACTTGGATCGAATCACATCGATATACAATTTTTGCAAACAAGTTTTCGTTCCCCACAGACGGCGCCAACTGTTGATGCCAAAATTTGGCCAAACGACTCACCTGACCCTCACGTGACATCAACGGTAAATTTGTTGAAGGGGAACGGTGTGGTGTTTGCCACACCGACTCCAATGCTTAAGTCAGTTAGGAATTCATGAGTGTAGCAAGTAAATTAAGAGGAAGAGAACAAATACCTAGTTGAGTCCCCATACCTTGGGTGAACCTCTTCTATTTATAGTTGAAATTAGGGTTTTCCCCTTCCTTTTAGGAGAGGGAGTAGCCATTCAAGTCCATTGGGCCTCTGTGGGCTTGTTTCTCCCCTGGGCTTCTATCATTCTAACTTTCTTAGAGCTATGTCCAAATTCACCCATAACAACTTGTATTTATTAAATTAACTAATATAGTTTGTTTCTTCTTTTTGCTACATTTAATTATATTTTAAAACAAACTATAGTCCCTAGCACGTGTTGATTACTAGTCATATAAAATAAAGAAGTATTAATAAGTTGATGAAAGATTTGCAAATTAATTTAAAAATCTGATTTGCAATAATAAAAGTAATAATTTTAAAAAATACATATTTTGAATATTTTAGAAACATGTAACTCTCCATTCATTTTTTTTTTAAAAATAAAGTTTCATTATAAAAAAAACCTACCTGCATGTATATTATAAGTTAACTAATCATTTTTCTAAAAAAAAACAATTTAAAAATTTAAGATTAATGCGTATATATATAATAAAAAAAGTAACTACAATTTTCACGTACCTAACACGTGTTGATTACTAGTCATATAAAATAAAATAGTACATTTCATGCCTAGATCCTAGGGCCATTACTATATGCATTTCATTTTACTTTCAAATAGTGAAGATGAAATAACATTGGAGTAAAACATGCTTAGAAATTTTGCGAAACTTTTCAACCTGGGATCCTAGTTAAAACAGAACAAAAAGAACACTTTAGCCATTCAAGCAAAACATAAAGCGGAATAAACCTTAAAACAATCACAATACAAGTTCAAAAAGAAGAATTTCGAAAAACATAAAATGCGGAAGACTATCCTAAGGAAATCCATGGCTCGCTCAGCAGCACTCCGTCACGCGTTCTGAACACCTTTACCTCTACCTGCAGTAATATGTTAGTGAAAAGAATGAGTATCTAAGAAAATACTCGGTAAGTAACAATACTGCTAGACACTTGCAACAACCAAGGTTTCAACATTTTATTCAAACTAAGGGTCTAAGGGTTAGGTCATCTCATTCTCATTCATTTCATTTCATTTATCTGTAGTTCGGGTCTCGTGATCAATTAACTCACCTATATATAAGTTTGCCAACTCAATGGTAGTGCACAGGTGGGTATTTTGGGAGATCTCTACTCCTACTGATGGTAGAAGGCACCCAGTCGGTGGAGCTGAGTCTCATCCCTCAAGGCACTAATGTGCGCATAGCGCTCTAAACTACCATTTCACTGGTGGGGGGTTCATGGGTTTAAGTCAGAAATTAACTTCCACAGTTAGTAAATGGCACCTAGTCTGCGAAGCCAAGTCCCGTCCATTAAGCCCCTCATTTCAGTCTAATACATCTTAGTCCTAGATGTTTAATTGACACGGCCCTCAACCGAGGCAACTAGCCTATTCTTTTCCCTTTCTTAATCCTTTACCCTTTAGGTCCCCTTAACACTTACTAATTTTTAACTGCAACCTATTTAATACAATCGGTTTCTTTTCATAGATTACTGACAGGCTAACTAGTATGTACCATCCCAACTCAGTCACATCTCAAGAACAATAAATGGAGGCGACAACCAACACTCCTAAACAGAGAAACCACAAACTTCCCGTTGTCCACAAACAATGCCAGTCAACTTATAATATAAAACAGTCAAGCACTTTCACCTATCACGTAGCACAAGTACACAACAACCCAAATTCTTGAAGACAAACGCATTCATATCATCTCAATCTCAATAAAAAATATTTGATACCAACTCATGCCAGGAGTAAACAGTCATTTCAATGAATAAACATTTCATTCCAATGCAACAAGTTACTTACCTTGAGGTAACTACGCTTGATTGAAAACACCCAAACAACTTGATATAACACCAACCACGTGATGCGAAATAATAGTCTATTAACACAAAATATATTCACACATCAGAGGTATAACAATCCCAATAATTTCCTAAAACACAAGACTTGAGAGGGTCGAAAACTCACACAAACAACACTAATGCTTGCTGTCCAGCTACCAAATTCGCTTCACCTTTACGAATTCGACCACCACTTACTACGGATACCTTAAATTAAGATCAACGTTAATGGGTATTCTGTTAAGGCATGAAAAAACACCAATAAACCTCAACCTACAAATTCCTTACCCACTAGCTGCAATCGTTGAACCTTCAAGATGCGTGAGGCTATTTATCTTATGGCGGTGGCGGCGGCGATCGGATCTGAAGAGGCACCGAACAGATCTGAAACGACGGACAGATCTGAAAAAAAGGCGAACGAGCTCGAGGGCGACAGTGGCTGCTCGAATCTGAATGGAAAAAAATGTGGCCATTACTAACACAGTAGAGGGAGAAAGCCGAGAGAGAGAAAGATCTGAGGGGAGGCGTTATTGGCGGCGGCTTGCGGCGGTCGACGACGACACGACAGCGACGTGGGACTACGGGCGGCGGTGGCACGGTCTGATACAGAAGAGAGAGCGTGAGCCGAGAGAGAGACACACAAAAACGGGTGAGAGAGAGAGCTGCTTACCGACGGCGGCGAAACAACGGCGCGCAGCGGAGCTTGACGGCGAGAGGCGGTGGCGGCGTCAGCGGGTGGCGTGCAGCAGAGAGGAAGAGAGAGGTGAGAGGGAGATGAGAGAAAGCCGAGTGAGAGAGAGAGCGTGAGAGGGAGAGAGGGCCGAGAGGGAGAGAGAGAGCGTGAGGGAGAAGAAGAATTTCAGATTTCTTTTTTTTTAAAAAAAAAATACTGGTCAAATTGACCGAAAATGTGGGGGGAAAATTTCCCCCCACTCTCCCCTTTGACCGGGTATTAGCCCATTCCCTCTTTCCCTTTTTTTTTTTTTTTTTAAAGACAAACTGGGCTGTTACAATTAATAAGTTGATGAATGATTTGCAAATTAATTTAAAATTTTGATTTGCAATAATAAAAGTAATAATTTTAAAAAATACATATTTTGAATATTTTAGAAACATGGAACTGTCCATTCATTTTTTTAAAATAAAGTTCCATTATAAAAAAAACCTACTTATAAGTTAGGGAAAAATACATTTTTGGTCCCTGAGATTTGGGTTAAGTGACACTTTGGTCCCTGAGTTTTCAAACTCAACAATAATACCCCTGAGGTTTGAGATAAGGAGCACTTTGGTCCCTGCCGTCAAATTTTCTGTTAACTTTTAACAGTTGCTGACGTGGCACTATTATTTTAATATAAAAAATATATTTTTTTATTTTTTTAAATAAAAATATTTAAAAATATTTTATTATTTTTTTTATTATTTTATATTCTTTTTCTCTTTCTGTCCCTCCTCAGGGACCAAAAGTGTATTTTTCCCTATATGTTAACTAATCATTTTTCCAAAAAAAAAAAAAAACAATTTAAAAATTTAAGATTAATGCGTGTATATATAATAAAAAAAGTAACTACAATTTTCACGTACCTAACATGTGTTGATTACTAGTCATATAGAATAAGGAAGTATTAATAAGTTGATGAATGATTTGTAAATTAATTTAAAAATATGATTTGCAATAATAAAAGTAATAATTTTAAAAAATGCATATTTTGAATATTTTAGAAACATGGAACTCTCCATTCATTTTTTTTTTATATATATAAAAAAACCTACCTGCATGTATATTATAAGTATACTAATCATTTTTCTAAAAACAAAATTAAAAATTTAAGATTAATGCGTATATATAATAAAAAAAGTAACTACAATTTTCACGTACCTAACTAACACGTGTTGATTACTAGTCATATAAAATAAAGAAGTATTAATAAGTTGATGAATGATTTGCAAATTAATTTAAAAATATGATTTGCAATAATAAAAGTAATAATATTTAAAAATACATATTTTGAATATTACAGAAACATGGAACTCTCCATTCATTTTTTTTAAATAAAGTTTCATTATAAAAAAAAAACCTTCCTGCATATATTATAAGTTAACTAATCATTTTTTCATTTTTCTTAAAAAAAAAAACACTTTAGAAATTTAAGATTCATGCGCATATTATTATAATAAAAAAGTTCAGAGGCCGATCATCCACACACAAATCACAAGGCGGTATGGCATTTTCCACTTTAATTTGAACATAAATCTATGATCATCCCCTTATCTAACTAATGTGGGACTTTGGTTGTACTCTCTAATTCCCAACAATAGCTTGCATAAGAAAGCTACATTTTGTGAAATAATTATTTTCGGAATATATCTATCCAAAGTGTGTGTATATATATCTAAACATATAATATATGAATAAACATAGACATAGATGTAGTGTGGTATCCCAAAAAAATAAATAAATTAATAAATAAACAGTAAATAAAGAAGATAAAAATTAAGGGGGTGTTTGGGGCACTGAATAGGTTATAATAATCCCCCTTATTATAACCTATTCAATGTTTGGGGCACCAACAAAAATAATTGGTGAGGTGGGTTATTTTAACCTCCGGTTATTTTATCCATTTTCTACAGTAACCATTATTCAACCCACTACAGTAACTATCTCCTCACTTCTTCCATGCGACTCCTTGACTTTTCTGACGACCGCCGGCCGCCGTCAGCCGGCGAAGTTTCCGACGAATTTTTCGACGACCGCCGACGACTTTTCCGGCGATCGCCGATGACTTTTCCGGCCACCAATTTTTTTTTTCCATATTTCTTCTCAATTTCATTTTGAAAAATATAAAAAATAAAAATAAAGAAAAAAAACATCAAAGGTTGTCGGAAAAGTCGTTGACAACATCGAAGGTTAATCAACTTAAAAAAAAAATTGAAACGAAATTATATTTACCACACTCAAGTTTATTTCAAATGATTTTATTGATAAAAAAAACTAATATGATTTTTGAACTAAACATTTACAATTTTTATTTTGGCAATACTAAAAGTTAACTAATATGATTTTTCTATACCAAAACCTAAACTTTTTTGCTTTGTTACAAAAAAAAAAAAAAAAAAAAAAAGCATAACCCTCAATCAAATCAAAGTGTTGTATATCATTAAAAAAAACTAGAAAAAGAAAACAGTTAGTTTGAACATTTGATTCAGAACCTCATGTTAAAACAGATCAACACTCCAAACACAGATTATTTTATCCCAGATTAAAATAATCTGCACCCCAAACACAGATTATTTTATCCCAGACTATAATAATCTGCACCCCAAACACAGATTATTATAACCCCAGATTATTATAATTGCCAGATTACTATAACCACCAGATATTATAACCAATTCAGCGCCCCAAACAGCCCCTAACTTGTTCATCGTGGCTTAAGTTTTTTTTCCTTTAATAGTAATATGTTGGCTCAAGTTTTTTCCCTTTAATAGTAATGTTGGCTTGAGGTTTGTTTGGGTTTTTTTTTTCCTTTAATATTAATGTTAATTTAAATTGAAGTAGATTGAGTTAAGTCTTTAGAATAAATTTGGAGTCTAATAAAACCAAATTACTTACCTCAAAATGAGTTGTCCTATACAATTTATGAATTTAACTATGCTAATAAAAGGAAAAGCTTTTGGTAAACTGATTAGCAAGAACCTACTATTGTTTAAGGGTCTCACCCGTTTATATGGAGATGAAATCTTCTATCCTTTTAAAATTTCATCTCATAGTTTGTTTTCATTTTTATTTTATTTTATTTTATTTTTGTCATTTTAACAAAGAGGAGAGAAGAAGATTTTTCCATCTCTCAAGAAGAAACTTAATTAAAATTTGGAAAAATTAAATTTTTGATCACTGAGGTTTGGATTAAATTTCATTATGGTATTTGAGTTTTAAAATTCGACATTTTAGTCTGTAAGATTTGGATTTCGTTTCAATTTCGTCCCTCCCTCCATTTTTCTCTTAATTATACTAACAGATGACGTGACACTATTTTTTTTATTAAAAAATTTAGTTTTAATTTTTTTAACTAAAATAATATATTAAATACTTTTTTTTTTTATTGTTTTTTCCCTTTTTTCTTTTTCTTCTTCCATCTTCTTCCTTAGTCTTCTTCTCCATCAATCTCTAAAACCTTAATTTCAACTAGCAGCCATCATCACCACCGCCATTTTTTTATATATATTTTCAACATCTTTCTCCTTTATTTTCTTTCTTCTTCTCTTCTTTTTCTTTACTGTTCTTCGATTTTTTTTTTGCAAAAACTAACACCGACACCAATAGTTAAAGGAGGAGAAAAGATCTAGGTTGAAACACAGATTTGGAACGAAACCGACTTGAAATGCAGATCTGGAACTTGTTGCTTCGATTCCATCTTGAAATGCATATCTGGACCCACGAACCCCTTCGATTCTATCTTGAAACGCAGATCTAGAACGAAACCAGCTGTTTGGTCTGGGTTCGTTTGAGGAGACTTGCAAAGGAGGTTGTGCCGCCGTCAACGCAGATCTGGGTTCGTGGGTCATATGGTCGTCGCCGTCGTCGACCCATATCTGGTTCGTGGGTCTTGTGCTTGTCGGCGCCCCCGAAAGCTTTAGAAATCATCGTCAGAGAAGATGAAGAACAGGACGGTTCATGGGTTGAAGTGGCTGGTGTGAGGAGAGAGAAAGACAGAAAAGTGAGAGAGAGGAAGAAAGTTAGGAGAAGAAAAGAAGAAAAGAAGAGACCAAAGTGGACAACGACGACGACGTTATAGACGATGGATGACGGCGACAGCGTGGACAGCGACGACGGCACAGACGGGGGACGACCATGAGTAAAGAGAAAGAAGGAAACAGGAGAGAGGAAAAGGGAAAAGAATGCGAAGGAGGAGAGAGAAAAAAAATAAAAAAAACTATTTTTAATTAAAAATTAGAAAAGAATAAATAATAATAATAAAAAATATTTTTTAATAAAAATAAATGTCATCTCACCTTTCCGTTAGTAACTCACGGAAAAATGAATGGAAGAACTAAAATGAAACTAAACTCAAACCTCAGGGACCAAAAGTGTAAATTTCCCTTAAAATTTTGTTAAAAGTTTCTTTTTACAAGATTTTTTTTAACATGCCAATTATTATTAAGTTATGCTCACTTTGACATTATACATTAGGGTGCTTATTATTATTATTTGATGATTCATTAGGGTGCTTGAATTCTTGTAACTTAAAAGGCATCATTGATAATTTTAAGAATTGTTATGCAATAGTCTCAATCAACATTGAAAATTTCACATACATTGTAACGACCCCAACATTCCCCTGCGACTTGGTCACGTTACCATACTCGTCTTAACCTACTTCCAAGAGTGAAGACTGTCTCCACAAACCAACACAAAGGTCCTTTTAGGATGCTTTGTCCTCACTCACATGCTCCCTAGGAAAATTCCAAGGAGGTCACCCAACATAGAACTTCTCCAAGCTAAGCACGCTCAACTTCAAAGTTTCTATGATTGAGCCACCGAAAAGGAAGGTGCACCTTGTTGGTATAGGTAGTATCTATCAATTCTTTTAAGCTTATCTTGAACATACTTTCATGTCCTCAGGATCCCTCTCATTCGGATGTGGCCTCGGTTCATTCATGTACCCCTCCTAACTCGGGTGTTACATACATTATACATCTATAGTTTAGATAAAAATTAGGAAATATGTAATGGGTGGCTAAAATCTAATGGTTCATTGCAAATATAGCAAGTTTTATAAAAAATTGCAAATATAGCAAAAATTTTTAAATCATTTTTTAAATTTCTGTTTTGCCCCTGTTTTCATTTCTGTCAGTGATAGAATTCTATCGCTGAAAGAATCTATCACTGATAGAAATCTATTGCAGACAGAATCACAGTGATAGAAATTCAGTGATAGATGATAAAATCTACCACTGATAGAAATTTTGATGTAGCCCTTTATTGTTATTTCTTCAGTTAGTTAGTTAGCCCTCATGTGCACAGCATGTGCAAGTTAGTTTCTGTTTTAGTCTCTTTGTAAGCCTATTTAAAGGCTAGCTTGCTGCCATTTTATGGATATAAGATGACTGATTGAATTTTGAGATTCTCGGCTATATCAATTTGGTATCAGAGCGTGTGAGTCTTGGGCGTTTCCTCGATGGCATCCAAGAAAGTCTCGACCGCTGTGGGGGGAGACTCAACATCGACGGGAAAAGAGACGGAGCCTACCACCGTCCTCTCACCACGATCAACAACCGTACGCTTGCTGTCGATTGAACAAGATACGAAAGTATTGAAAAACGATGTGGGCGAGATTAAGAAAATTTTGGAGATGATCTGTGAAAAGATGGGCTGCAGATCTGACCAGCAAGTTGTTGAACCAAGAATTCACAAAAATATGGAGAAAAGACAACAAGAACACCAAGGGGAAGATTTCAGACCAAGGTAATGGCAAGAAAGACAAGTTGTGGAGCAGAAATTTACTCAAGAAACAAATTCTGCACCAAGATCCTATCAAGAACGACGCACAGGACAGCAAGAAGTCAAATATAACCCTTTATTTCGAAGGCAAGTTGAATGGAACGATGACAGTTCTAGTGAGGAAGATTATGATTACCAAGAAAGATGCAAGGAAGGCCAACAAAATTTTCGTTATCAATACCAGCAAGAAACACCAAGGGAAGATCAACAAATTTATCCATATCAATATCAACAAGAACCATCAAGGGAGGGGCAGCAACATTATAGGTACCAAGGTCAACAAGACAATGATTTTAAAATGAAAATAGATATTCCAACTTACAGTGGAAAGATGGAGATTGAAGCATTCTTGGAATGGGTAAGGCATGTAGAATTTTTTTTAACTACATGAATACACCCGACAACAAAAAAGTGAAACTTGTGGCATTGAAACTAAAAGGAGGAGCTCAAGCTTGGTGGGACCAACTAGAAATCAATCGTCAAAGATTTGGAAAAAGACCAATCCGGAGATGGGAAAGAATGAAGAAACTGATGAAATAAAGGTTTTTACCAGCAAACTTTGAACAAATTTTGTACACTCAATATCAGAATTGTCGACAAGGTAACCGTACAGTCATGGAATACACGGAGGAGTTTCATAGATTGGGGGCAAGAACGAATCTTGGGGAAAATCAGCAATGTTTGGTGGCTTGATACAAAGGAGGACTAAGAATGAATATTCAAGAACAGATAGCGTTACAACCTCTAGCCTACCTTAATGAGGCAATTTCAGCGGCAGCCACAGTGGAAGAACAAATTGCAAATCGATACAAAAGACAATATACAAGAAGAAACATAGGTGAACCAAGCAATACCAAGAACATAGCAGCAGCCCCTGAGAAGAACAATGTGCAGACTCAAGGAGTGTCATCCAAAGGCAAGCAAATTGATTTGGGAACATATAAAGAAACGACTACAAAAAAAAGGTATCAACACATATTCACGACCAACATTAGGGAAATGTTTCTGTTGTAATCAAACCGAACATTTATCTAATGAATGCCCTCAACGAAAGACACTAGCTATTGCCGATAGTGTTGAATATCAAGAAGAAGATGAAGAAATAGAGCATGAAGAAGACATCGATTATCTTGAACCAGATGAAGGAGATGCCGTATCTTTAGTCATCCAAAGACTCCTGCTAGCTCCAAAGATAGATCAAAATTACCAAAGACACGCTTTATTCAAGACCCGTTGCACAATAAATGGGAAAATTTGCAATGTGATCATCGACAGTGGTAGTACTGAAAATGTAGTGGCAAGTAAGCTGGTTTCTATGTTAAATTTGCCTTTAAACCCACATTCAGCCCCATACAAAGTCACTTGGATAAAGAAAGGAGGGGAAATTCAAGTTACACAAACATGTACCATTCCATTGTCCATTGGAGCAAGCTACAAAGATCAAATAGTTTGTGATGTGCTCGATATGGACGCATGTCACATTCTCTTGGGTCGGCCATGGCAATATGACATGCAAGCCACTCACAAAGGAAGGGGCAACACTTATGAGTTTACATGGATGGGGAAGAAAATAGTGCTCTTACCTATCAATCCTTCAAAGCAAGTAAGTACAATTACCAATAAAAAAGGTAACCTTTTTACTATATCCTCTGGGAAAATCTTTCTTCAAGAAAAGCAACTTCCTATACTTGGTTTAGTTATTAAAAATTTTGATGATGTTGATTCTAACGTTGTTATTCCAAGTGAAGTTCAACTTCTTTTACAAGATTTTAAGGAAATAGTGGAAACTCCAAAAGAATTACCTCCACTCCGTGATATCCCACATTCAATTGATCTCCTCCCAGGAGCAACTCTACCCAACCTCCCACACTACCGAATGAGTCCTAGTGAATACAAATTACTACATGATCAAGTGCAGGATTTACTGGAAAAAGGACACATTCAGCCGAGCTTAAGCCCCTGTGCTGTGCCGGCTTTATTAACTCCAAAGAAAGACGGATCTTGGCGCATGTGTGTGGATAGTCGAGCCATAAATAAGATCACCATAAAATACAGGTTCCCTATCCCACGAATCAATGATCTTCTTGACCAATTAGGTGGAGCAAGCATATTTTCAAAGATAGACCTCAAAAGCGGATATCACCAAATAAGAATCCGACCAGGAGACGAATGGAAGACCGCGTTTAAGACAAATGAAGGACTATTCGAATGGTTGGTCATGCCATTCGGTCTCTCAAATGCCCCAAGTACATTCATGAGGCTTATGAATCAGGTACTTCAACCTTTTATCAATAAATTTGCAGTAGTTTACTTTGATGACATTCTTATCTATAGCCGAGGACTCCAATATCATATTAGCCATATTAGGACAACATTTTCTGCTCTAAAGAAGAATGCCTTAGTTATTAACTTAAAGAAATGTTTATTTGTTACACAAGAAATATCCTTTCTAGGCTATATAATTGGCCACAATGAGATAAAAATGGATCCTATAAAAATTAAAGCTATTCAGGAATGGGCTGAACCTAAAACAATTAAAGAAATCCAAAGTTTTCTCGGTTTAGCCTCATTCTATAGGAAATTCATCAAAAGCTTTAGTAGTATTGTAGCCCCTTTAACAAACTGTTTAAAGAAGCGTAATTTTTCTTGGGGACAAACCCAAATAGAAAGTTTCCAGACAATAAAAGACAAAATCATGACCAGCCTTGTTTTAGCACTTCCAAATTTTGAATTACCCTTTGAAGTAGCAGTAGATGCTTCCGGAATTGGCATAGAAGCAGTCTTGTCCCAAAACAATCACCCTATTGAATTCTTTAGTGAAAAATTAAGCCCTTCAAGGCAAAAGTGGTCCACTTATGAACAAGAACTTTATTCTCTTATTAGAGCACTTAAACAATGGGAACATTATTTACTAAGTAAAGAGTTAGTTTTGTTCACTGACCACTTCTCTCTTAAATTCTTACACTCACAAAAATCTATTAGTAGGATGCATGCTAGATGGTTGTCTTTTTTACAACGCTTTGATTTTGTTATTAAACATACCTCGGGGATTACTAACAAAGTGGCAGATGCTCTAAGTCGTAAAACCAACCTTCTAACAATCTTAAAGGGAGAAATCATAACTCTAGATAGCCTTCCAGACAACTACTTGGATGACAAAGATTTTGGGCACATTTGGAAACTGTGTACAGAACATCAACCAGCTGGAGACTTCCATTTAGCCGATGGGTTTTTATTTAAGAATAACACCCTGTGCATACCATATACATCTCTACGGGAAGCCTTACTCCGAGAGGCGCATGCTGGGGGATTGGCCGGCCATTTGAGAAAGGATAAAACTCTCGATATTTTGGAAAAACGTTTCTATTGGCCACAACTCAGAAAGGACGTACAAAATTATGTCAACAGATGCTATATTTGCCAAATATTCAAAGGTACTTCTCAAAATACAGGGTTGTACACTCCACTGCCAATCCCAGAAAATATTTGGGAAGACCTTTCCATGGATTTCATCCTTGGATTGCCTCGAACACAACGTGGCTTCGATTCGGTATTGGTCGTGGTGGATCGATACAGCAAGATGACTCATTTCCTTGCTTGTAAAAAGACTGCAGATGCTATTTATGTTGCTAACCTTTTCTTTCGAGAGGTGGTTCGGTTACATGGTATCCCAAAAACTATTGTATCAGATAGGGATGTCAAATTCCTAAGTCATTTCTGGCAAACTCTATGGAAGAAATTTGATACAACACTTAAGCATAGCACCACATGCCATCCACAAACGGACGGGCAAACCGAAGTGACCAACAAGACTTTGGGAAATCTCATTCGCTGCTTAAGTGGAGACAAACCGAAGCAATGGGACATGCCCTTAGCCCAAGCAGAATTCGCCTACAATCACATGAAAAACAGAACTACAAGGAAGTCCCCATTTGAATTGGTCTATACTAAACTACCTAGATTGACTATAGATATAACCAATATCCCATATTCTATTGATCTTAGTGAGGAGGCTGAAGAAATGGCAACAAGAATCCAAGAGCTTCATAAACAGGTGCACAAGCATATTGAGCAAGAAACAACAAAGTACAAAGTAGCCACGGACAAAAAGCGACGACTTCAAACATTCAATATCAGAGATTTAGTCATGATATATTGCGGAAGAATCGATTCCCAGTCGGCACTTACAACAAGCTCAAAAGCAAGAAGATTGGTCCTTTCCCGATCGTGGACAAATTTGGAGACAATGCCTATAAAATTCAACTACCTCCAGAATATCATATCAATTCAACTTTCAATATTTCAGATATCTTCCCTTATCACCCTCCAGATGAATTTTTATTGGCAACCTAACTCGAGGACGAGTTAATTTTTCTTGGGCGGGGACATTTGATGTAGCCCTTTATTGTTATTTCTTCAGTTAGTTAGTTAGCCCTCATGTGCACAACATGTGCAAGTTAGTTTCTGTTTTAGTCTCTTTGTAAGCCTATTTAAAGGCTAGCTTGCTGCCATTTTATGGATATAAGATGACTGATTGAATTTTGAGATTCTCGGCTACATCAAATTTATTTTTAATAGAAACTATTAGTGTATTTGATAGAAACCAATGATGTATTTGATTACGTGATAATTTGTACATACCTTTTGTTTTTGTTTTTTTTTTTTTTTTTTTTTTGTTGAGGTCTCCCCTTCTTTAAATTTCAACTTCTACTTTGTGTTTTTCTTTTCTTCCGGTTCAATTTCCATATTGTTTTACTTCAGCATCTATAAAAACAAAATCAGTGACATAGGTTTTAGAAACAAAAATGATAGTTTTCTATATGCGATAAAAATCTATCAGTGATTCTTTTCTATCACTCACAGATTTCCATGAGTGATAGAAGATTTTTATCATTGATAGACCTTTTATCAATGATATAATCTTCTATCACTAATAGAAATCAATATTTCTATTAGTGGTAGAAGGTTTTCTAACACTGATAGAATCTAAGGTTTCTATCAATGATAGAATTCCACCGCTGATAGATTCTATCAATGATAGAATTCTACCAATGATAGATTCTATCAGCGAAAGAATTCAATCACCGATAGATTCTATCAGCGATAGAATTCAATCGCTAATAGATTCTACCAGCAATAGAATTCTATCGCTAATAGAAGGGTATTTTGGTCATTTAGACGGTCTGAAGGTAATTTTTTGCCATATTTGCAATTATTTTTCCACGTTGCTATATTTGCTAATATTTTGTCCCATTTTGTTATTTATGCAACCAGCCCTAAAAATTAACTTGTTCATGGATGATTGCAACTCTTTCAGGCAACACACTAATTTATATATGTAATATAGGTTTGTTTGTAATAACATATAAATAGCAAGATTTTTGTTTTTTTTTTTAGTACAAGAACATTTGGGGTGGGGGATTTGAACCTCTAACCTCTTGGTTGAGGGTACATGACAATTATCGTTGAACTATCCTCGCTTTGTCAATAACAAGAAAATAGTTAATTTGGTTTAATGGGTGACCAAAGTTTTTCTTACTTTTTTTTTTCTCTATAATATATTTATATAAGAAATATATAATAGCTAGCTAAGAATTTAATAAGCTTTGTGTAGATATAATTCACCATAGCAAATGGAGATGCCATTTAGAAAATATTTTGCTAATTATATCATTTAGTCTTTAATATTTAGATCATTTTTCAATTTCACCCTTAGGCTTCGTTTGTGATTGCTGTAGCTTTGGCAATAACAAGAAAATAGATAATTTGGTTTAATGGGTGACCAAAGTTTTTCTTACTTTTTTTTTTCTATAATATATTTATATATGAAATATATAATAGCTAGCTAAG
The DNA here is from genome assembly GCA_036850905.1 of Luffa acutangula. Lineage (NCBI taxonomy): Eukaryota > Viridiplantae > Streptophyta > Magnoliopsida > Cucurbitales > Cucurbitaceae > Luffa > Luffa acutangula. The sequence goes on along the minus strand of CM072090.1, from coordinate 2,888,414 downwards.
AATTTAATAAGCTTTGTGTAGATATAATTCACCGTAGCAAATGGAGATGCCATTTAGAAAATATTTTGCTAATTATATTATTTAGTCTTTAATATTTGGATCATTTTTCAATTTCACCCTTAGGCTTCGTTTGGGATTGCCGTAGCTTTCAAAATAATTGTTGGTAGTTGTGCTTTTAGTAAAATCAGTTGTTATATGAAGCATATTAGCGTTTGGTTAATTTCAATTATAAATATAAAAAAGCAGGTCATAGTGTTTGGTAAATTCATACGAAATTGATGTGATTTAGTTATAATGACCAAAGTAGACATTATTTTAGTTATTTATATGTTGATTTTCAAGATATGAATTTTAATAAGTTAATTGTTTAGAATTTTTAGTTTAAATTACAAATAATATTTTCTTATTACTTTAAATTATACGATAAAAGGCTAAAGAGAATAGTTGTTCTATATTATCATAATGGACAAATGTTTTCCAATTTAAGTACAAACAAAGTGTAAGAAAAAAATAAAATTAATATTATTTATTTTGTTCTCATAAAACTTGTAGTTGTATTGTACCTTAGAACATACAATTCTTGAATGCGAAAATAATTATTTATATGACCAAGGTAGAAATACTATTTTAATTTTGATATGTTGATATTCAACGTGAAATGTAATAATTTAATTATTTAGAATTTTTTATAGTTCAAATTATAAATCATATTTTCTAATTTTTAATATTTTCAATTGAATTTTTTGCTTTGAGTTCAGTGATGATGAAATTGTATAGAAGCTTTGATATGTGACAAAGCTAGAGATTGAAAAAAAAAAAATCTACGTAAGAAGATTCAATAAGTTAGAGAGGAATTGAAAAAAAAATAATTAAGGATATAGTGGGCATTTTGAGAAATCGTTAGAAAATAAGCTAGATTATTTGAGACGTTAAAATCAGAAGCTAGTATTGAGGAGATTTTAGAAATCAGAGGATTTAAAAAATGATTTTCTATAAATTAAAAAAAAATAATGAATTACCAAACACATAAAGGGGTTAGGATTTTAAAAAAATAGATCTTACTTGTTCCAACTGCAATCCCAAACGCACCCTTAATCCTTTAAAACTCTCACATTTACTTCAAGGGATTGAGAATGAAAATAGGGTTCGTTTGATAACGTTCTCGTTTCTCGTTTCTCATTTCTTGTTTCTTGTTTCATGTTTTCTGTTTTTTGTTTCTTGTTTTTTAAGAACTAAAAACAGAAACTTGTTTGATAACTATTTTTGTTTCTTGTTTCTCTAAAAAAAAACAGAAACAAAAACATGTTTGATAACTACTTCGATTGAGATAAGAGATAACCTTTAGAGGAACAAGCGACCTCAGTGCCCAGAAAGTAACGTAGGACGCCCAAGTCTTTCATAGCAAAATAACGAGATAGTTCAGATTTTAAATATTCTATTCCATCACAACCATCGCTTGTAATGATCATGTCATCGACATATAAGGATAATAAAATGTGATCTACACTCGTTCGCTTGACAAACAATGCAAAATCATGATGACTAGGAACAAAACCAAGCGAAATGATCACCATGGGGAACTTTTCAAACCAAGCACGAGGTGCCTGTTTGAGACTATAAAGTGCTTTGCGAAGCCTACAAGCTTCACCAGGTTTATGAGCAACACCAGGAGGAGGCATCATATATACTTCTTCATGAAGATCACCATTCAAGAAAGCATTATTGACATCCATTTGAGATATTTTTCATCTACGAACTAAAGCCACTGCAGTTAAAGTGCGGACTGTCGTCATTTTTGTAATAGGGGCAAAAGTCTCTTCGTAATCCATGCCATATGATGGATTGGAATTCCCCAATTCCATAAAGCGGAAGTGTAATTGGATCGATTCGTAGTTAATTTTATTTTTACCAAAATACCAATACATTGGCAAAAATTTAAAAAACTATTCTAAATCAATTTTTTAAGGCTAAGCATACAACACTCAGGATTAAGACTGAGTTACCTAGGTCATCCTATTGAAACAGTAACCTAATTAGTTAACGGTGTTATAACTAATGGTTGACTATTTCGTGGTCCGGTCTTTTGCAAACTCATTGCATAGGATACCCCTACTTGCATGTCTACTACATGGACGTTTTGGATCAATACGTCTGTATCAAATACAAAGCGGGTCGTTTCTCATAGTGTTACCAGGATAAGGTACCCAACCTTATCCTTGTACTATAGACCTTTTAGGTTGTTACTTGAACATCGATCATCGTATGTCCCCACATACTAGTTCAAGTTACATACAAACAACCTTGGATCTTAGTTTATTGGATTTGGGTCAAATTGTGTAATATTTAACAATAACACTTTATTGTAGAAACTCAATAACACTTTATTGAAACAAGTATACAATTTGTTTACATTTACAATCTATGAGTTTTAGGACATAAAATCCAACAAACTCCCACTTGAACTAAAACTCTAGTTTAGTGGGATGTAAAATAATGTATACAGCAGTGGGTGTATAAATACATGTATAAAACATCTACAGTGTACAAATACAATAAACTAGGGCATCACTATAACCATTACATAATGGTATCACTATACCCATTACATTTCTCCCACTTGCCCTAGATTACACCTTTGTACATATCTCGTAGATCTAGACCTTATAGATGACCCTCAAACACTTTAGCAGAGAGAGTTTTTGTAAATGAATCAACAATATTTCATTCAATTTAATGTGTCTGCTTGTCTTAGGCTGCGATATTCTTTTGAAATTGCCACAACACCACTATATCACTATAAAGTGTGATGGGCAATTTCACATTTGGAACACATTCGAAATCAATCAAGAACTTTCTAAGCCATACAGTCTATATCGCTGCTTTACAAGCAGCTAATTTTTCGGCCTATACGGTCAAGACTGTAACTATTTCATACTATAGCTCCATCGTAAAGAGTGACCACAGATACTAATGTAGATTTCCTCAAATCCTTATTAGTCTTAAAATCTGTGTCAGTGTATCCTGTAAGGATCAAATCCTTAGTCACATACACAAGCATATAGTTCCTCGTTCTCCTCGAATACTTGAGGATATTCTTAACGGTGTTCCAATGGTTAAATCTTAGATTAGATTGATACTTACTGACAATCCGTATTGCATAGGACATTCGTCTCATCTCCTCAACTTCTTGAGGTGTCTTAGGAAATAGTTTCTTAGACAAAAACGAATTTCACGCCTGAAAGGTAGTGAACCATTCTTGGAATTATGTATCTTATATCTAACTGACATCTTGTAGATATAAGTCACTTGAGACAAGGCTAGCTTTTTCTTCTAACGATTCCTAACGATTTGGATCCCAAGAACAAACTCGGCTTCTCCCAAATTTCCATTTGGAAATGAGCTGCAAGCTCCTTTAATGTCAGTAAGATAACCTACATCATTCCCAATGATTAGGATATCAATCATATACAACACTAAGTAAGCTACTGAACTATTGATGATTACTTGTAAACACAAGACTCATTAATGTTCTGATTAAAACCAAAAGATTTGGTCACTATATCAAATCTTATATTTCAAGATCGAAATGTTTAGGTCAATCCATGAATGGATCACTTAAGCTTGCAAACCCTTTTGCTTTCGATCTTGTTGTATGAACCCTTCTAGTTAAGACCTTTAATGTCTCATTTTCTCTTGTAAATCCACTTGTAACTAATAGGTGTTACCCATCAAGCAGATCTACAAGATCCTAGATGGAAGTGAAATACAAAAGATTTCATTTCCAGGTCCATGACTTTAATCCATTGGTCCTTGTCAACATCATTCATTTTCTTTCTAAAAGATAATGAACCCACTATGCCATCATCAGGTATGATGACCTAGGCTTCAAAACAAGCCCATGTAACGTTCAGGTTATCAAACAACCCTCCCACTACATTGAGGCAATCTCAACTATTGAGATGGATGTGGCTGACTAGATGCATTGATCCATCAACAACTCTTGTTGAATAGTCAGCCTCATCAACAACTCTTGTGGATGTTACTGTAGCTTCATTACTTAACTTACTTAAACTGACTTTACTCTTGTGGTTTATGATTTTTGATGTGGACTTCTTCTGAGAATTTAGCATTTGTCGATACAAATTCTTTATTCTCTTGTGAATTGAAGAAGTATCCACTTCTTGTTTCCTTTGGGGTTGCCTATTACAGTATGAAGGGATAAAAGCCCCACGCAGCGAAAAGAATTACTGAACCTACTCAGAGTCTTAGATTCTAATTGAAATACCAATACAATTTTCAAAATATTACAACAATAAATCTATATTTAATGGGCTGAACATAGGCTATAAACATGATAAAAGGTCAACTAGATTGATCCTAGTGATCAAGGATTTCATAGAAAACTTACTTTTGTAGAAAACCTTGATCAATTTGCCTTTTCTTGCCAATAAGATTGAAAACGCAGCAACCCTCTTGTGCGACCACCACCAATCGGCTACACCAGTATATCTCTAAGACTTCTTGAAGCAAGAGACTTGTGGGAGTCTTTTGGGAGAGATCTCTGAGAGAAGGAGAGACAATGAGATGCCTTTCACCCCACCCCAGGGGTCCTATATATAGGTAAAGGCCAAGACCTTTTCCTAATAGGAAAAGGTCTAGGAATAAGTTCAAATCTATTATCTGAACAATATCTAATTTTAATAAATAAATAATTAATTCCATAATTAATTAATTACCCAATTAAATATCATATATTTAATCTTAGGGATTTTATTAAAATTAAAATGAATCCAATTCATATTAAATTTATTTGAACTCTTTCAAATATTTTCTCTCAAGAATTAATTTTTGAAATAAATTCAAAAATTATATTATAAAGTTTCATAAACTTTATATTATAATGCATCAATATACATTATACGATTTCCCAAATAAATTGAACACTTTCAATTTACAATTTATATTTGCTTGCTTCAAGTCTTTTTACGAGCTACCAGTGAGACCTAATGGACCTACAAATCAGAAGCTCCAACGATACGAGACTAATCGGCTTAAACTCATTAACCAAGTTAGTCTCCATTCGTTAACTGTGGGTCATTCCACTAAAGACCCTCAGCTGCACTCTTCTCACTGCAGAATATTTCTGTATCCATGGATATCGACCAATACTACAAGTCAGTCCTTCACGTGTGTTCGTATTCCAGCTGGGTCAAATTACCGTTTTACCCCTGGTTTACATCTTTGTCCTTAAGTCCCCAGTGCTCCTCTAATGAACAACCGGTTTGAGGTCCAACCAACAAACAGAAGTCCCTCTCGTGCCATAGAGAGGGTGCTGGGTTTTATGCCCTAAAACTCGTAGATAGTGAATGTAGACAAATTGTATACTTGTTTCAATAAAGTGTTATTGAGTTTCTACAATAAAGTGTTATTGTTAAATATTGCACAATTGAAGGATTGGAATTCCCAATTCCGTTACAGCGGAAGCAATTGGACCGTTCGTAAATTAATTTTGTTCTACAAAAATACCAATACATTGGCAAAAGGTTAAGCGATGAGAAACATACCTCCGTTGACGACTCTGAATACTTCAACGAATGATTCTTGATTGCTCTGCAACAACGAAGAACACCACCATTTGATCTTCCCCGCTATAACTCTGAGATTAGGAACGTAGTTGTGGGACTACCTAATCTTGAATGGGAAAAACTCTAGAGAGAAAATTCTCCCTAGAGTTCTTGAGTTGAGAGAATATGAGAAGGCCTTATGGTGGCCATATGTTGTGGTACCTAAACCCTAGGGTTAATGTTCTATTTATAGGAAAAAGGCCATGAATAAAATATTCATTTAAAATCAATTATTTCCATAACTGATTTAATCTTTTCCATTAATCAATTCCATGACCAATCAATTCCATAATTGATTAATCTTTTCCATAAATGATTGATCACTTCCATAAGTGATTAATCATTTCCATAATTGATTAATTTTCAATTAATTAATTCTTTAATTAATTAATCACCAATTAAATATCATATATTTAATTTCAGACCTTCTATTAGTTAATTAATTAATTACCCAATTAAATATCATATATTTAATTTCAGGCCTTCAATTAATTAATTCTATAATATGAATCAAATTCATATTAAAATTTGAACTCCTTCAAATTCTCTTATATCCTATAAATTTAATATGAATCAAATTCATATTAATATTTGAACTTCTTCAAATATTTATTTCTCTCATAGACTATAGTTTAATTAAATCTCATTTAATTTAAACTAAATTGATTAATTAATTAATTCATAATTAATTCATCTTCTAATTAAATACCCTATATTTAATTAGACATATATTTGAACTCTTTCAAATATATCAATCTCTCAATTTAATAAAGTTTAATCTCAAATTAGACTTTATATTTTAATGCATCATTATACATTATATTAATTTGTATCTCATACAATTAACTTAATTCCCAATATGAATTTGAACTATTCAAATTCTCTCAAGATATATTTGTTCCTAATTACTCTTTACGAGCTAGCAGGGGGACCTAATGGACCTACAGATCAGAAGCTCCAATGATATGAGGTTAATAGATTAAACTCATTAATCAGGTTAACCAATATTCATTAATTGTGGGTCATTCCACTAAAGACCCACAGCTGAACTCTTCTCACTGTAGAACATTTCTGTGTCCATGGATGTAGACCTATACCGGTAAGTCAATCCTTCACGTGTGTTCGTAATCACGGATGGGTCAAATTACCGTTTTACCCCTGTGTTACATCTGTCTCCTTAAGTACCAGCGCTCCTCTAATGAACAACCTGTTTATGGTCCAACCATTAAACAGAAAGTTCCTCTCGGGCCAGTGAGAGGACGGGATCCCTTTGTTCAAGTCCCGGAGTCACCTCTTAAGGGAACACTCATCTACTTCTCCTAGAAGTGGGAAGGAGTGAATTCCTTCTTGTGTTGTCATGTCCCCAGCCTCCCACTCGGTCTTGTCCCCAAAAAGGAAGGCATATTGAGTCGGCGTATTGGCCACTCTCACCCATGCTAATCAAAGGACAATCCCTCATGAGAAGGAGTTCATGACACACTCAGGATTAAGACTGAGTTACCTAGGTCATCGTATTGAAACAGTAACCTAACTAGTTAACGGTGTTACATCTAGTGGTTTACTATTTCGTGGTCCGGTCTTATGCAAACTCATTGCATAGGATACCCCCGCTTGCATGTCTCCTACATGGACGCCTTGAATTAATACGTCTGTATCGAATACAAAGCGGGCCGTATCACATAGTGTTACCAGGATAAGGTATCCAGCCTTATCCTTGTACTATAGACCTTTTAGGTTGTTACTTGAACACCAATCCCCGTATGTCCCCACATACTAGTTCAAGTCACATGTAAACAACCTTGGATCTTAGTTTATTGGATTTGGGTCAAATTGTGCAATATTTAACAACAACACTTTATTGAAACAAGTATACAATTTGTTCACATTCACTATCTACGAGTTTTAGGGCATAAAACCCAACAAACTCCCACTTGAACTAAAACTCTAGTTTAGTGGGATGTACAATAATCTATACAGCATTGGGTGTATAAATACATGTATAAAACATATACAATGTACAAATACAATAAACTAGGGCATCACTATACCCATTACACAATGGTATCACTATACCAATTACATTTCTCCCACTTGCCCTAGATTACACTTTTGTACATATCTCGTAGATCTAGACCTTCTAGATGACCCTCAAACACTTTAGCCGAGAGAGTCTTTGTAAATGAATCAGCAATATTTAATTCAATTTAATGTGTCTGCTTGTCTTAGGCTGCGATGTTCTTTTGAATTTGCCACAACACCACTATATCACTATAAAGTGTGATGGACAAGTTCACATTTGGAACACATTCCAAATCTGTCAAGAACTTCTTAAGCCATACAGTCTCTATCGCTGCTTCACAAGTAGCTATATTTTCGGCCTATATGGTCAAGATTGTAACTATGTCATACTATAGCTCCATCGTAAAGAGTGACCACAAATACTGATGTAGATTTCCTCAAATTCTTATCAGTCTTAAAATCTGTGTCAGTGTATCCTGTAAGGATCAAATCCTTAGTCCCATACACGAGCATATAGTTCCTCGTTCTCCTTGAATACTTGAGGATATTCTTAACGGTTTTCCAATGATTAAATCTTGGATTAGATTGATATTTACTGACAATCCCTACTGCATAGGGCATTCGTCTCATGCCCTCAACCTCTTGAGGTGTCTTAGGAAACATTTTCTTAGACAAAAGAATTCCATGTCTGAAAGGTAGTGAACCCTTATTGGAATTCTGCATCTTATATCTAACTAACATCTTGTAGATATAAGACACCTGAGGCAATGCTAGCCTTTTGTTCTTACGGTTCCTAAACAATTTGGATCTCAAGAACAAACTCAGCTTCTCCCAAATTTCCACTTGGAAATGAGCTGCTAGCTCCTTTAACGTCAGTAAGATAACCTACATCATTCCCAATGATTAGGATATCAATCATATACAATACTAAGTAAGCTACTGAACTATTGATGATTACTTGTAAACACAAGACTCATTAATGTTCTGATTAAAGTCAAAAGATTTGGTCTCTTTATCAAATCTTATATTTCAAGATCGAAATGCTTAGGTTAATCCATGAATGGATCACTTAAGCTTGCAAAACCTTTTGCTTTCGATCTTGTTGTATGAACCCTTATGGTTAAGACCTTTAATGTCTCGTTTTCTCTTGTAAATCCACTTGTAACTAATAGGTGTTACCCATCAAACAGATCTACAAGATTCCATATGGAAGTGAAATACAAAAGACTTCATTTCCAGGTCCATGACTTTAATCCATTGGTCCTTGTCAACATCATTCATTTTCTTTCTAAAAGATAATGAACCCACTATACCATCATCAGGTATGATGACCTAGGCTTCAAACAAGCCCATGTAACGTTCAGGTTATCAAACAACCCTCCCACTACATTGAGGCAATCTCAACTATTGAGATGGATGTGACTGACTAGATGCACTGATCCATCAACAACTTTTGTTGAACAGCCAACCTCATCAACAACTCTTGTGGATGTTACTGTAGCTTCATTAGTTAACTTACTTAAATCGACTTTACTCTGTGGTTTGTGATTTTTTTTTTATGTGAACTTCTTCTGAGAATTTAGCATTTGTCGATACAAATTCTTTATTCTCTTGTGAATTGAAGAAGTATCAACTTCTCGTTTCCTTTGGGGTTGCCTACTACAGTATGCAATGCAGTCAACACTACATGACCCCAAAACGAGCCAGACAATTGAGCATAGCTCAACATGGAATGAACCATATCCAATAGGGTTCTATTTCTCCTAAATGAGATTTAGGGTGTGATCCCATGTACTATCAAATAGTCCTGGAATCTCAAATCCCTATACTCAACACTTTGATCTGATCAAAGTGTTTTTATCATCTCACCTAACAAGTTTTCAACTTCAGTCCTAAGCCCCTTCGAATATCTCAAGAGCTTCAGACATAAGTTGCATTAGGTAAAGATACTCATACCTTTGAATAATCATCCAAAAGAGATGAATTATTCATGCCCTCCCACTGCTTTAACATATTGAACCACAAGGATCCAAATGTACAAGCTCCAAGGGCTCTTTGGCTCTTAGATCTTTTCCAGTAAAATATCTATCAATCATATTGCCCACAAGGCATGACTTACAAGGTAGTAGAGAGTCATCTTCTAACTCGCTTAGAAGTTCACTCTTGACCAATCTCCCAATCAAATTGAGATTAATATGGTCTACCTTAGAACCAAAGAAAGGTATTTTTCCTTTAAGAGAAATCCTTTGCCTCTTTTCACATTGAGTAGTAGCAGTCTTAAACAACCCAGTGTTCATGACTACTTTACTCTTGATTAGTCTTAAAACATTTAGGTTACTTCCCAGTAAAGCTAAACAAATGTCAACTCCCTTTCTTGAAACAAATCTGCGTTAGCAGAGAAAGGTAAAGAGTAACATTGTTCCAGCAAATAAGACACAGAAATCAAATTTCTTTTGATCTTAGGAATTACATACACATTATCTAATAATATGTATTTTCTCCCACTGAGAAAAATAACTTAATGTCCCCCACTGATATAGCCAAAATAATCTCTCTAATTCTAACTTTGAGAGTTATTACACAAGCAGCAAACTCTTGCCAGGAACTTATTCCTTTAAAAGAAGAACACACGTGATTTGTGGCCCCTGAATCAAGTATTCAGGGAGAATCACTATTCTTCACTAATCACATTTTCAAGACAGGTAAATGAAAATTACGGTCTTGAACAAGTTCTCTTTTTGCTAAGCAGATTTCTATGTCATATTCACCAAGAACAATTCTTAATGAATTAAACATATGGGGCATGAGGACATTCCTCAGTTAAGAATAATCCTAGACTTATTTACCACAATTTGTCGTTTAAGCTTGTTGTATTACCGTTATTTATAAAATGACGTAAGACAACACACATAAAATTATTATATAATTGCTGAAGTAACAAATTACTTGTATTATTAATTGCACCAACCCATTACAAATAATCCAATCATATTCTGCAAAAACAAATAAGCAATCAAAGAAACCCTATGAAACTATTGATTTAGTTTTTGCAACGATACTTCAAAGGTTTAGAACAACAGCCACCGAAGGGTGGTCAGCTACTCCTCCTCTGAATTGAGACAATCTCAACCAAACTCTAACACCAGAATAACTCATATTCCGTTAGCGTTTAGTTACCGTTGTTCGGTCAAGGATTAGTTAACACATTTAACTCATCCCCGTAAGTGTAACCCTCCCACTTTCAGATCTCAGAGGCACGCACCAACAGGCTACCGAAGGGAAAGACAACTGTTGGTAATTAGCCTAAGAGTTCCTATCCTATTCAGGAGTTCACGATGTTCCGAATCCTATGATCAGGCCCTCCGAAGGGATGGTTGCACCAGGACAACCTGCAGGCGGATCATAGGACTCTCACGATGTGAACTAGGGGCGGAGACCGAGGGATACGTTGACACGTGTCCCGCTCCCACTTACTCTAGACATTTTTCCCATTCACCTTGTTATTGATTCATGCAAACACTTTCCGAAGGGAGGCCGCTCCTAGGGCGACTCGAAGCCGAGCATGAACCTCACGTTGTGAATATAGGGACGTAGGAGCAAAACTTGATTTAAATCTCGTTTTGTAATTATCCTCCCACTGAAAATGTCCTAAGGTTAATTTAGGGTTGTTTAACTTAGATAAAATTCGGCTAAGTCAATCTATCTAAGTCTGATCCTATTATAACAATTATGGAAAGGATTCAACCACAATGTTTTAGGTGAATTAAACTTCTTTTAATAAACCCAACATTGCAAGTCAACATTACTATGGTTAATTCAACTCAAGTTTCGGGTTAGTTCCCAGGTAGGAGGTGTTCCGTAAACCGTCAACTTAAATACCCCCAACCTTAGGCAGAACTTCACCGAGAGAGTTCCCTTATAACCACAGTAATGTAAGGTCTTTACTCTAAAGATCTAGGTGCATTAAACACTTTTAACAAACCTAGTGACATTGCAAGCTAACATTTAGCTATGATTAATTCAACTCCGGTATTCCAGGTCAGTTCCCAGGTAGGAGGTGTTCCGTAAACCGTCAGCTTAAATACCCCCAGCCTTAGACAGAACTTTACAGGTGGAGTTCCCTTATAATCATAGTAATGTTTTTCTTACTTAGTCAATTAAAACTAATTTTAATTCTAAGTAAGAATAATTCTAATCCTATTAGAAATGTGATCTTAGATCTAATTAATTTTAAACATTTTAAAATTAATTCATTTATCCTAAGATCCTATGTTTGCATGCAATTCTTTGTTATAGGCTAACAATTTCTATTCATTAATATTATAACTATTATAAATTTTAATGAATTAACCCTATAACATGCTATTATGGTGAATAAATTAACAATCAAATTCTAATTAATATATAAACCATATACTAGCATGCATGACATACCAAATATAACAATTATATTAATCTAAGGTAATGTCATGCTCAATGCAATTTAATTTCCTTTTAATTAATCTAACTCTTAAGTTAATTATGCAAGAAAATTAAAATTAAGCATTACCATTTTCATACATTAACATAACATCTTATATTAATAGCTCATGAAAACTAATTAAGCATGTTAATTACTTATATAAATATAACTCATATATATTATTAAACTAAAGTAATTTCATGCTCAATTCAAATTAATTTTCTTCAATTAATCTAACTCTTAAATTAATGACCCAAGAAAATTAAAATAAGCATTCACATTTTCATACATTAACATAACACTTTATATTAATAGCTCATGAAAATAAATAAGCATATAAATTACTTTCATAAATATAACCCTTTTATATTTTTACTAAAGTAATTTCATGCTCAATGCTTCTCAATTTTCATCCATTTAATCATAACAACTTATATTAAATACCCATGAAAATTAAATTCATGCATAATACTTATATTATAACAATTATAATTAAAAATGCATGAATATGCTTAACCTATGGTGGGATTATAAACTATATGACATTCATAAAGCAATTTAAATAGCTAAGTAGATAGGTTTTGGCATCCTAAGACTCAAAACAATAGAAAAATTACATAAATTTATCTATAAAAGTCTTATCCTGCCATAAATTAGCCTCGAACCGCGTCCAAACTCTTCGAACCGGCAAGAAAATGGGCTGAACCGTATTGAACAAGCTTCAAAAATGCTGAACCGGACTGAAAATTGGCTAAACCAGCTCAAAAACCCCTTGAACCAGCTTGAACCGAGCTAAACAATGTCCAAAACCGCCCAGACCCAGCTGAACCAGTCAAAAACCAGCTGAACCAAGTCAACAGCCGCAAGAACCGTCGAGAACCGGTCAAGAACCGCGCACCATGGTCAACTATCGCCTGAACCAGTCTGAACCAACAGATCCGGTCAAGGACCGGTCAACATACCTTGAACCAGTCTGAACCGCACGCCAGTTGCTCAAACCGGACCGAACCGAAACCACTAATAAGCTTCTTTTGTCTGAGGCCCGCTCCTTCACGCACACGGCCCATGAAGTTTTGGCCCACGAACTGCCAACTTCAAGCTCCACGCAGAAAAGGAAAAAATTTTCACTCAAAATCCCCACGTCCAGCCTCGAACCACTGCCCTCACACATGGTAGACAATAAATCACACCAACTGATCCAGCCGCCATTGTTGGTGAATGTATCTTTTTTTTTTTTTCGTTTTTTAATACTTTCGCGGTAGCAGCCCTCTGTGTACCCAGAAAAATCGATTTCCAGCAGCTATCTTCTTTGTTTTTGCCTCAAATTTCAGCAAATTTGCTCCGAAATTTTTCTCCAATTGATACAATATCAAAGACACGGACTTACAGACTAAAATTTGCAACAAATCGCCCAAGACAACGGGCCCTTACATGATCAAATCAATGAAAAATTGCAAATTCTAATGCCAAAAACCCTAACCATCTACTAGCAAAATTTCATACATCAAATGCATAAATTAATCCCACCAATAACCAATGTAAATTTTAGAGAAACAAAATTAGATCTACGATCGGTTCTGATACCAATTGAAGGATTGGAATTCCCAATTCCGTTACAGCGGAAGCAATTGGACCGTTCGTAAATTAATTTTGTTCTACAAAAATACCAATACATTGGCAAAAGGTTAAGCGATGAGAAACATACCTCCGTTGACGACTCTGAATACTTCAACGAATGATTCTTGATTGCTCTGCAACAACGAAGAACACCACCATTTGATCTTCCCCGTTATAACTCTGAGATTAGGAACGTAGTTGTGGGACTACCTAATCTTGAATGGGAAAAACTCTAGAGAGAAAATTCTCCCTAGAGTTCTTGAGTTGAGAGAATATGAGAAGGCCTTATGGTGGCCATATGTTGTGGTACCTAAACCCTAGGGTTAATGTTCTATTTATAGGAAAAAGGCCATGAATAAAATATTCATTTAAAATCAATTATTTCCATAACTGATTTAATCTTTTCCATTAATCAATTCCATGACCAATCAATTCCATAATTGATTAATCTTTTCCATAAATGATTGATCACTTCCATAAGTGATTAATCATTTCCATAATTGATTAATTTTCAATTAATTAATTCTTTAATTAATTAATCACCAATTAAATATCATATATTTAATTTCAGACCTTCTATTAGTTAATTAATTAATTACCCAATTAAATATCATATATTTAATTTCAGGCCTTCAATTAATTAATTCTATAATATGAATCAAATTCATATTAAAATTTGAACTCCTTCAAATTCTCTTATATCCTATAAATTTAATATGAATCAAATTCATATTAATATTTGAACTTCTTCAAATATTTATTTCTCTCATAGACTATAGTTTAATTAAATCTCATTTAATTTAAACTAAATTGATTAATTAATTAATTCATAATTAATTCATCTTCTAATTAAATACCCTATATTTAATTAGACATATATTTGAACTCTTTCAAATATATCAATCTCTCAATTTAATAAAGTTTAATCTCAAATTAGACTTTATATTTTAATGCATCATTATACATTATATTAATTTGTATCTCATACAATTAACTTAATTCCCAATATGAATTTGAACTATTCAAATTCTCTCAAGATATATTTGTTCCTAATTACTCTTTACGAGCTAGCAGGGGGACCTAATGGACCTACAGATCAGAAGCTCCAATGATATGAGGTTAATAGATTAAACTCATTAATCAGGTTAACCAATATTCATTAATTGTGGGTCATTCCACTAAAGACCCACAGCTGAACTCTTCTCACTGTAGAACATTTCTGTGTCCATGGATGTAGACCTATACCGGTAAGTCAATCCTTCACGTGTGTTCGTAATCACGGATGGGTCAAATTACCGTTTTACCCCTGTGTTACATCTGTCTCCTTAAGTACCAGCGCTCCTCTAATGAACAACCTGTTTATGGTCCAACCATTAAACAGAAAGTTCCTCTCGGGCCAGTGAGAGGACGGGATCCCTTTGTTCAAGTCCCGGAGTCACCTCTTAAGGGAACACTCATCTACTTCTCCTAGAAGTGGGAAGGAGTGAATTCCTTCTTGTGTTGTCATGTCCCCAGCCTCCCACTCGGTCTTGTCCCCAAAATGGAAGGCATATTGAGTCGGCGTATTGGCCACTCTCACCCATGCTAATCAAAGGACAATCCCTCATGAGAAGGAGTTCATGACACACTCAGGATTAAGATTGAGTTACCTAGGTCATCGTATTGAAACAGTAACCTAACTAGTTAACGGTGTTACATCTAGTGGTTTACTATTTCGTGGTCCGGTCTTATGCAAACTCATTGCATAGGATACCCCCGCTTGCATGTCTCCTACATGGACGCCTTGAATTAATACGTCTGTATCGAATACAAAGCGGGCCGTATCACATAGTGTTACCAGGATAAGGTATCCAGCCTTATCCTTGTACTATAGACCTTTTAGGTTGTTACTTGAACACCAATCCCCGTATGTCCCCACATACTAGTTCAAGTCACATGTAAACAACCTTGGATCTTAGTTTATTGGATTTGGGTCAAATTGTGCAATATTTAACTACAACACTTTATTGAAACAAGTATACAATTTGTTCACATTCACTATCTACGAGTTTTAGGGCATAAAACCCAACACACAATTTGACCCAAATCCAATAAACTAAGATCCAAGGTTGTTTGTATGTAACTTGAACTAGTATGTGGGGACATACGGGGATCGGTGTTCAAGAAACAACCTAAAAGGTCTATAGTATAGGGATAAGGTTGGGTACCTTATCCTGATTACACTATGTGATACGGCCCACTTTGTATTCGATACAGACGTATTGATCCAAGGCGTCCATGTAGGAGACATGCGAGCGGGGGTATCCTATGCAATGAGTTTGCATAAGATCGGACCACGAAATAGTAAACCACTAGATGTAACACCGTTAACTAGTTAGGTTACTGTTTCAATAGGATGACCTGGGTAACTCAGTCTTAATCCTGAGTGTGTCATGAACTCCTTCTCATGAGGGATTGTCATTTGATTAGCATGGGTTAGAGTGGCCAATACGCCGAATCAATATGCCTTCCTTTTTGGGGACAAGATCGAGTGGGAGGCTGGGGACATGACAACACAAGAAGGAATTCACTCGTTCCCACTTCTAGGAGAAGTAGATGAGTGTTCCCTTAAGTGGTGACTCCGGGACTTGAACAAAGGGATCCCGACCTCTCACTGGCCCGAGAGGGACTTTCTGTTTATTGGTTGGACCATAAACAGGTTGTTCATTAGAGGAGCACTGGTACTTAAGGAGACAGACGTAACACAGGGGTAAAACGGTAATTTGACCCAATTGTAGTTACGAACACTTGTGAAGGATTGACTTACTCGTATAGGTCTATATCCGTGGACACAGAAATGTTCTACAGTGAGAAGAGTTCAACTGTGGGTCTTTAGTGGAATGACCCACATTTAATGAATATTGGTTAACCTGATTAATGAGTTTAATCTATTAACCTCATATCATTGGAGCTTCTGGTCTGTAGGTCCATTAGGTCCCCCTGCTAGCTCGTAAAGAGTAATTATAAACAAATATATCTTGAGAGAATTTGAATAGTTCAAATTCATATTGGGAATTAAGTTAATTGTATGAGATACAAATTAATATAATGTATAGTGATGCATTAAAATATAAAGTCTAATTTGAGATTAAACTTTAGTATATTGAGAGATTGATATATTTGAAAGAGTTCAAATATATGTCTAATTAAATATATGGTATTTAATTAGAAGATGAATTAATTAATTATGAATTAATTAATTATTCAATTTAGTTTAAATTAAATGAGATATAATTAAACTATAGTCTATGAGAGAAATAAATATTCGAAGAAGTTCAAATATTAATATGAATTTGATTCATATTAAATTTATAGGATATAAGAGAATTTGAAGGAGTTCAAATTTTAATATGAATTTGATTCATATTATAGAATTAATTAATTGATAGTTTGAAATTAAATATATGATATTTAATTGGGTAATTAATTAATTAACTAATAGAAGGTCTGAAATTAAATATATGATATTTAATTGGTGATTAATTAATTAAAGAATTAATTAATTGAAAATTAATCAATTATGGAAATGATTAATCACTTATGGAAGTGATCAATCATTTATGGAAAAGATTAATCAATTATGGAATTGATTGGTTATGGAATTGATTGATTATGGAAAAGATTAAATAAGTTATGGAAATAATTGATTTTAAATGAATATTTTATTCATGGCCTTTCTCCTATAACTAGAACACTAACCCTAGGGTTTAGGGACTACAACATATGGCCACCATAAGACCCTCTCATATTCTCTCAACCCAAGAACTCTAGGGAGAATTTTCTCTCTAGAGTTTTTCCCATTCAAGATTAGGTAGTCCCACAACTACGTTCCTAATCTCAGAGTCATAGCGGGGAAGATCAATTGGTGGTGTCCCAATTTTTGATGCTTGGTCCAAAATCAAGAAAGGTGTCCGTTGAAGTATTCAGAATCGTCAACGGAGGTATGTTTCTCATTGCTTAACCTTTTGCCAATGTATTGGTATTTTGTAGAACAAAATTAATTTACGAACGGTCCAATTGCTTCCGCTGTAACGGAATTGGGAATTCCAATCCTTCAGAGGGTTGGGCCCATTGTTCAAGTACCGGAGGCACCACTTAAGGGAACACACCTCTACTTACCCTAGAGTCGGGAAGGAGTGAATTCCATCTTGTGTGATTATGTTCCCAGCTTCCTACTCGGTATTGTCCCCAAAATGGTAGGCTTATTGAGTCGGCGTGCTGGCCACTCTCACCTATACAAATCAAAGGACAACTTCTCGTGAACAGGAGTCCATAATCCACTCAAGATTGAGACTGAGTTGTCTAGGTCATCCTAGTGAAATAGAAACCAAGCCAACTAACGGTGTTATAGTTAGAGGTTAACTATTTCGCGGTCCGATCTTATGCAAACTCATTGCATAGGATACCCCCACTTGCATGTCAACTACATGAACGCGTTGGATCATAGTGTTTGTATCATAATACAAAGTGGGTCGTATCCATAGTGTCACCAGGATAAGGTATCCAACTTTATCCCTATACTATAAACCCTTTAGGGTGAATCTTGAACATTAATCCTCGTATGTCCCTACATACTAGTTCAAGCCTCATACTATCAGCCTAGGATGTTTAGTTTATTGGATTAGGGTTAATAAGACAAGATCTTCTAAATACAAACAAAATAAACTATTTTATTAATGTTCGGTAAAATGTTACATTTACTATCTACGAGTTTTAGGGCATAAAACCCAACACAGTATGCAATGCAGTCAACGCTGCATGACCCCAAAACGAGCCAGACAATTGAGCATAGCTCAACATGGAATGAACCATATCCAATAGGGTTCTATTTCTCCTAAATGAGATTTAGGGTGTGATCCCATGTATTATCAAATAGTCCTGGAATCTCAAATCCCTATACTCAACATTTTGATCAGATCGAAGTGTTTTTATCATCTCACCTAACAAGTTTTCAACTTCAGTCCTAAGCCCCTTCGAATATCTCAAGAGCTTCAGACTTAAGCTGCATTAGGTAAAGATACTCATACCTTTGAATAATCATCCAAAAGAGATGAATTATTCATGTCCTCCCACTGCTTTAACATATTGAACCACAAGGATCCAAATGTACAAGCTCTAAGGGCTCTTTGGCTCTTAGATCTTTTCCAGTAAAAGATCTATCAGTCATATTGCCCACAAGGCATGACTTACAAGGTAGTACGGAGTCATCTTCTAACTTGCTTAGAAGTTCACTCTTGACCAATCTCCCAATCAAATTGAGATTAATATAGTCTACCTTAGAACCAAAGAAAGGTATTTTTCTTTAAGAGAAATCCTTTGCCTCTTTTCACATTGAGTAGTAGCAGTTTTAAACAACCCAGTGTTCATGATTGCTTTACTCTTGATTAGTCTTAAAACATTTAGGTTACTTTCCAGTAAAGCTAAACAAATGTTAACTCCCTTTCTTGAAACAAAACTGCGTTAGCAGAGAAAGGTAAAGAGTAACATTGTTCCAGCAAATAAGACACAGAAATCAAATTTCTTTTGATCTTAGGAATTACATACACATTATCTAATAATATGTATTTTCTCCCACTGAGAAAAATAACTTAATGTTCCCCACTGCTATAGCCAAAATAACCTCTTTAATTCTAACTTTGATAGTCATTACACAAGCAGCATGCTGTTGCCAGGAACTATTCCTTTAAAAGAAGAACACACATGATTTGTGGCCCCTGAATCAAGTATTCGGAGAGAATCACTATTCTTCATTAATCACGTTTTCAAGACAAGTAAATGAAAATTACGGTCTTGAACAAGTTCTCTTTTGTTAAGCAGGGTTCTATGTCATATTCACCAAGAACAATTCTTAATGAATTAAACGTATGGGGCATGAGGACATTCCTCAGTTAAGAATAATCCTAGACTTATTTACCACAATTTGTCGTTTAAGCTTGTTGTATTACCGTTATTTATAAAATGACGTAAGACAATGCACATAAAATTATTGTATAATTGTTGAAGTAACAAATTACTTGCATTATTATTTGCACTAACCCATCACAAATAATCCAATCAAATTCTGCAAAAACAAATAAGCAATCAAAGAAACCCTATAAAACTATAGATTTAGTTTTTGCAACGATACTTCAAAGGTTTAGAACAACAACCACCGAAGGTGGTCAGCTACTCCTCCTCTGAATTGAGACAATCTCAACCAAACTCTAACACCAGAATAACTCATATTCCGTTAGCGTTTAGTTACCGTTGTTCGATCAATGGTTAATTAACACATTTACTCATCCCCGTAAGTGTAACCCTCCCACTTTTAGATCTCAGAGGCGCGCACCAACAGACTACCGAAGGGAAAGACAACTGTTGGTGATTAGCCTAAGTGATCCTATCCTATTCAGGAGTTCACGGTGTTCCGAATCCTATGATCGGGCCCTCCGAAGGGATGGTTGCGCCAGGACAACCTGCAGGCGAATCATAGGACTCTCACGGTGCGAACTAGGGGCGGAGACCGAAGGATACGTTGACATGTGTCCCTCTCCCACTTACTCTAGACATTTTTCTCATTCACCTTGTTATTGATTCATGCAAACACTTTCCGAAGGGAGGCCGCTCCTAAGGCGACTCGAATCCGAGCATGAACCTCACGTTGTGAATATAGGGACGTAGGAGCAAAACTTGATTTAAATCTCGTTTTGTAATTTTCCTCCCACTGAAAATGTCCTAAGGTTAATTTAGGGTTGTTTAACTTAGATAAAATTCGGCTAAGTCAATCTATCTAAGTCTGATCCTATTATAACAATTATGGAAAGGATTCAACCGCAATGTTTTAGGTGAATTAAACTTCTTTTAATAAATCCAACTTTGCAAGTCAACATTACTATGGTTAATTCAACTTAAGGTTCGGATCAGTTCCCAGGTAGGAGGTGTTCCGTAAACCGTCATCTTAAGTACCCCCAGCCTTAGACAAAACTTTACCGAGAGAGTTCCCTTATAACCATAGTAATGTAAGGTCTTTACTCTAAAGATCTAGGTGTATTAAATACTTTTAACAAACCTACTGACCTTGCATGCTAACATTTAACTATGATTAATTCAACTCCGGTATTCCGGGTCAGTTCCCAGGTAGGAGGTGTTCCATAAACCGTCAACTTTAATACCCCCAACCTTAGACAGAACTTTACCGGTGGAGTTCCCTTGTAATCATAGCAATATTTTTCCTACTTAGTCAATTAAAACTAATTTTAATTCTAAGTAAGAATAATTCTAATCCTATTAGAAATGTGATCTTAGATCTAATTAATTTTAAACATTTTAAAATTAATTCATTTATCCTAAGATCCTATGTTTGCATGCAATTCTTTGTTATAGGCTAACGGTTTCTATTCATTAATTTTATAACTATTATAAATTTTAATTAATTAACCCTATAACATGCTACTATGGTGAATAAATTAACAATCAAATTCTTATTAATTTATAAAACCATACATTAGCATACATGACATACCAAAAATATAACATTTATATTAATCTAAGGTAATGTCATGCCCAATGCAATTTAATTTCCTTTTAATTAACCTAACTCTTAAATTAATTATACAAGAAAATTAAAATTAAGCATTACCATTTTCATACATTAACATAACATTTATATTAATAGCTCATGGAAATTAAACATGTAAATTACTAATATAAATATAACTCTTATATTTTTAAACTAAAGAAATTTCATGATCAATGCAAATTAAGTTTCTTCAATTAATCTAACTCTTAAATTAATTGCCCAAGAAAATTAAAATAAGCATTCACATTTTCATACATTAACATAACACTTTATATTAATTGCTCATGAAAATAAATAAGCATATAAATTACTTTCATAAATATAACATTTTTTATATTTTTTTACTAAAGTAATTTCATGTTCAATGCTTCTCAATTTTCATCCATTTAATCATAACAGTTTATATTAAATACTCATGAAAATAAAATTCATACATATTTCATACATTATAACATTTATAATAATAAATATGCTTAACCTATGGTGGGATTTTAAGCTAAATGACATACTTTATGCAACAATCAATTAATTTGAAACGTACATCACATGCATAATTAAATTAAAACTACCAAAATTGACCGGCATATTTGGCATATCCTAAGGAATTAAAAGATATTTAAATTACAATAATTTAAATCCAAGACATATCTTGGTCTTCAAATCTTTTCCTTTTTGGCATTTACAATTGATCTAATCAAAAGTATAAATCTAATCTCAACAAATATGCCTAAATAATCAATTTTGTAAATTAAACCACATATCAAATATATGAAATTAAAATACCCACCATTGAACCAATGCTAATTTTAGAGAAACGAAATTAAATCTACGATCGGCTCTGATACCAATTGTAAGGATTTGGAATTACCCAATTCCGTTAAAGCGAAAGCGTAATTGGGACCGATTCGTAGTTAATTTTGTTTATCCAAAAATACCATAACATTAGCAAAAATCATAGAACAAATTCTATAGAAACTTAAGGCTAAGCATACAAAATTTAGATCTAAATCTATAATAAAGAAAAGAGAAGCAAACCTCCGTTGACGTCTCTGAAAATCAAGAATGATTCTTGATTGCTCTACAACAACGAAGAACACCACCATTTGATCTTCCCCGCTATAACTCTGAGATTATGAACGTAGTTGTGGGACTACCTAATCTTGAATGGGAAAAACTCTATGAGAGAAAATTTTCCCTAAAGTTCTTGAGTTGAGAGAATATGAGAGGGAGGCTAGAGAGAATGCAAGAGTGCATTCTTGTGGCCTTGTGTTGTTGTCTCCAAATCCTAGGTTTAGTGTTCTATTCATAGGAGTGATAGCGAGCATAGCTAGCTATCCTTTCTTATTTAATTTAGCTAGTCTTTTATGATTTTGGGCCATTTTATTGGGCTTTAATGTTTATTTTGTAGGAAATGGTTGATTGGAGCTATAATGCAATAGTGGAGTTAATCGAGTGCTTGGGACGCGAAAAGATGCAAAGGAAGGAAAAGAATCAAAAGGGAAAAAAAGTCAAAATTCGGTCAAAATGTGACTAGCGTCTCAACGCTAGCCCTTAGGCGTCTCAACGCTAGCATTCCTTATTCGGATAGGCGCGAAATCGTCGCAGCGTCTCGACGCTGCGACCTTAGCGTCTCCACGCTGCCGTAATTTCCTTTCCAGAACGTGCGTGTTTAGAGGCAGCGTCGCGACGCTGTCTTGACAGCGTCTCGACGCTACGACGAAATTTCATAATAAAAGCATCCTTTCGGCTAGGTTTTAGGGGGAACCAATTTTGGGACTTCTGGGAGCCGTAAACATAGCAAAATCAGAGGAATTCAAGGCTGAAGCAAAGGGGAAAATTCAGAAATCAACCCATTGTTTGTGGGGATCGTGACGGGGACGTTCGGTCTCGGCCTACAACGAGTTTAATTCTTCTTTCCCCCACTTTAGTTAGATTTTTATGGCTTTTACATGTTTAGTTGAGCTTGTAATTTTAATCATGAGTAGCTAAACTTGTAAGCTTAGGGATTGATGTAGTTGATTGTGTTTATGGATTGATTTATGGTTTAAGTTGTGCAATGTTATTATGTTTGTAATCTTGATTTAATGCTTTCAATTAATTGGTCATTAGTTGGATGATTTAAGTTTCGAATCTAGCTCGGGAGAGGGGATTTGATTTAGACTTACTCAAGATTGCATGACTAAAGTTTAGTTTCTAATTCGTGACGGTTTTAGATTAACTTTAGAATTGGTTAAAAGATCTCATTGCCTTGCATGATTGATAAACTTAGATAGGGATATCAAGTTGGTTAATTTGCATGAGATTCAATTATACTCGGGAGAGGTAATTGTGATTAAAGGGTCTTTGGCTCATAATTCCATTGTGCATAATAACTTATTCCTTAAAATCAATCCTAGACTAAATTGGCGAAATCAATTCCCTAAGTAGTTTTCCCAATTGAAATTTCACACTTTCTACGTGTTTTGATTTAATTTTCTTATCATTCAATCATCACTTTTTGATCCCTAAATAAAATTGGGCAAGAAAATTTACAATACTTGATTTGCTTAAAAAATCCAATCCAG
Organism: Luffa acutangula; assembly: GCA_036850905.1. Classification (NCBI taxonomy): domain Eukaryota; kingdom Viridiplantae; phylum Streptophyta; class Magnoliopsida; order Cucurbitales; family Cucurbitaceae; genus Luffa; species Luffa acutangula. The sequence continues at coordinate 2,864,531 of CM072090.1, read as the reverse complement.
AGGACGACATTCAAATTGCATTCACTATATTATTACTTGACCCGTGCGCTTGCGGTTAAGAAAAGTCCACATCAAGTTTTTTGCGCCGTTGTCGGGGATTGGCACATTTAGCTAGGTTGATATTGTGAAAAAATTGTTTGATCTTAATTTAGGGTGTATTTTTATTTTTTTAGGTTGATTGCATTTTGTTTCCTTATTTGTTGTTCTTTCCATATTTGATTTTCTAGGTTAGTTTTTCTTTTAGTTGTGTAATCTTTTCCTTATTTGTTTCTTGTTTTTCCTTTTTAGATTAGTTTTTCCTTTTTATTAGTTTCCTTATTTTTGTTTGCCATATTTATTTTTGCATTCCATATTAGGTTATTTTGTTTCCTTTTCTAGATTATATTTTCCATTTTTAGATTAGTTGTTTTCTTTTCTTTGTTGCTTTCCATAATTGTTTTCTTTCCTTTTTAGGGTAGTTTTGTTTGTTTATGCGTAGGAATAAAGATTTAATTTTAGCACCATTGGATCCCGAGATAGAAAGAACCATCCATAGGCTTCGAAGGGAGAATAGAGAAAACGTTCAAATGGCTGACCAAAATCCACCTGAGGAGCCTAGGCCTATTAGAGACTACTTTCAGCCCGTGTTTCAGGGGCAACAGTCGGGGATTGTCTATGCCCCGATTAATGCCAACAACTTTGAGCTGAAGACCGGTCTCATTCAGATGGCTCGAGACTGTGCATATAGAGGATCGCCCACCGAGGATCCAAATTTTCATCTTAAATCATTTTTGGATATTTGTGGGACAGTAAAAATAAATGGAGTTTCTGAGGATGCTATTCGCTTACGTTTATTTTCCTTTTCTTTGCAGGATAAAACACGAGATTGGTTGCAGTCTATTACTCCTGGAAGCATCACCACCTGGGATGCTTTGGTCCAGACCTTTTTGAAGAAAATTTTCCCTCCTGCAAAGACGGTCAAGTTGAGGACCGAAATTGGGACATTCCAACAACAATATGATGAGCAGCTGTTCGAAGCTTGGGAGCGATTCAAGGAGCTCCTGAGGAAGTGTCCTCAGCATGGATACCCCGATTGGCTTTAGGTTCAATTGTTTTATAATGGTTTAACTCCTAGCACAAAAACGATTGTTGATGCAGCTGCAGGTGGGACTCTGTTGTCCAAGACCGTGGAAAACGCTCGCACACTTTTAGAGGATATGGCCACCAACAGCTATCAGTGGCCATCTGAGCGGTCTACACCCAAAAAGATTGCTGCTGGAGTGTTTGAGGTTGATAAAGTAAGTGCACTCCAGGCCCAGATGACCTCACTTGCTAATGCTTTTATGAAATTTTCAGGTACAGGGAGTGCACAATCAATTGAATCAGCTGCTGATTTGGCATCTAGACCTCAGGAGGAGACCATTGAACAGGTTCAGTATGTATCAAATTCTAATTTTAGGGGATATAATAATAATGTTACACCTACACATTATCACCCTAACAATAGGAACCATGAAAATTTCTCTTATGCCAATAATAAGAATGTTCTTAACCCTCCTGGGTTTGCCCCTCAAACTCAAGAAAATAAAAAGTTAGAAGATCTTGTTGGAGTTTTCATTGCAGAGTCAAGTAACAGGACAACCAAACTAGAGGAGGCAGTCATTGCTATCAACACCACAGTGAATGGCCACAGTGCAACCATAAAGAACATTGAGACTCAGTTGGGACAGTTGGTAAGTGTTGTAAGTACCATGAATAAAGGTAAGGCCCCAGCTGAACAGGAGAAAACTCAGATGGAGTACTGTAAGGCAATCACTGTGCACCAGGAGGAATCTGAAGAGGAACCTGAATCTGAGGACTATGAAACGCCTACAGGGGAAGCTGAGGAGGACACATCATCTGATGAGGCTGAAAAGCCTGAACCTGAGCCTCCTATTCCTTCTCCCACACTGATGGTTCCTAAGGAAAAGAAAAAGAAAAAGAAGAAAAAGAACAATCAGGTTCAGTTTGATAAATTTATGAATGCTTTTATGAATCTGAATATTAATATTCCTTTTGCAGAGGCATTAGAGATGCCCCAATACAACAGGTTTATGAAGGACTGGTTAGCAAAGAAGCGAAAGGAAAAGAAGGTTGACACTATATATCTTGGTTCCACATGCAGCACCAGAGTACAACAGAAAGTACCTGAAAAAGTAGCAGACCCAATGAGTTTTTCTGTTCCTTGTAGTTTTGGTACCTATTCTTTCAAAGCATTATGTGATTTAGGTGCTAGCATTAATATTATCCCATTGTCCTTGTGTAAGAAGTTAGACATAGATGAGATTAAATCTACTCTTGTAAAGCTCCAATTGGCTGATCAATCTGTGGTGAGACCAGTTGGTATTGTAGAAAATGTGTTAATCAGAGTAGGTAGATTTTTCCTCCCTATTGATTTATATGTTATGGACATGATAGAAAATCCTTCAATGCCTGTCATATTAGGAAGACCATTCCTCGCTACTGGGCGAGTGATTATAGATATTGAGCGTAGGGAGCTCACTATTAGAGTCAAGAACGAAAAAGAAATCTTTAAAGCAGTTGAAGACTCTAAAGATGAAGTGCTTTTCATGGGATATAGGAAAGGTGCAAGAAAGAGCACCTCTGTTGGATTCACAGAACAAAAGCCCCCTTGAAGCACGATCAACACGTCGAGCTAATGACGTTAAACAAGCGCTTATGGGAGGCAACCCAAGTAAGTTTAGTGTGTTTTCTTTTTGTTTTTGATTTATTGTTTGTTTTTGTTTTGTAGGTCTTGTTTTCTTTCTATCCTTTGCTTTCAAGCTTTCAAGATTCCAAGATCTCAAGCAAGAAGTCATCATCATTCCAGGCCAGTATTGTTCACTCCTGTTATTCTTTTATTGTTCGCATGCTTGTTTTTTCCTTATTTTCTTTATACATTGAGGACAATGCATGCTTTAAGTTTGGGGGTGGATTATCATGTTTGTGGAGCCCTTGAGCATCTGAGTTCGGGCTATAGTTTTGAGCTTTCTTTGAATTGAGCATATGGTTGTTTTCTGGATGCTACTTTTGCATGATTATGACGTCCCAGGATAAGCTTTCTTGTCAATTTTCAAGCTTGTGATGAGTTGTAAGCATGAGTGCCCAAAAAGGGAGACTTTTTAAAATTTTTCTAGGAGATGGCTTGCATGAGTGCCCAAAAAGGGAGACTTTTTAAAATTTTTCTAGGAGATGGCTTGCATGAGTAGAGTATTTGTCTTGGCTAGATTTGGATTTGAATGCTTAGGAGCGAATTGGATTCATATTAATTTTAATTTTAATAAAATCCCTAAGATTAAATATATGATATTTAATTAGAGAAATTAATTAATTATGGAATTAATTATTTATTTATTAAAATTAGAGACCTTTTCCTATTAGAAGAAGGTCTTCCTTTTCCTATTAGGAAGAAGGTCTTGGCCTTTACCTATAAATAGGACCCCTGGGGTGGGGTGAAAGGCATCCCATTCATTCTCCTTCTCTCAGAGAATTTCCCTCAAGGCTTCCTCTAGACTCCCACCAGTCTCCTGCCTCTAGAAGTCTCAGAGTCATATCGGTGTAGCCATATTGGTGGTGTTCACACTAGTTCGTGATTAATTCACATGCAGTTGGTGAGTTTAATCTGAGTCGTCAACGAGAGTAAGTAATTTGTTACTTTATAAATTAGATTTAGATATAATATTTTTGTATGCTTAGCCTTAATATATATTTAGAATAGTTCTAATATTATTGCCAATGTATTGGTATTTTAGATTAAACAAAATTAATTACGAATCGGTCCCAATCACGCTTCCGCTTTACGAAATTATGGAATTCCAATCTTGCAATTGGTATCAGAGCCGATCGTAGATCTAATTTTGTTTCTCTAAAATTTGCATTGGCTATTGGTGGGATTGATTAATGCATAATGTATGTATGATTTGCATTGAACTGTTTAGGTTAATTTTATGGCCATAGATTTTACTATTTTTTATGTGATTTGATCATGTAAGGGCCCGATGTTTCGGGTATTTTATGTAAAATCGAGTCCTATGTAAGTCCGGGTCTAGAATAGGTTTTTATGAGATAAAAATCGGAGAAATTGCGACGCTAACACGATTATAGCACGCGTTAGAAATTCGCAAACAGGACGGTTCAAGGCTGTTGGGTTGTCCGGTTCACGCGATCTGGCTGGGCTGGGACTGATTTGGTCCGGTTCAGTTGGAATTTGGCTCGGTTCGTGGTTTTCGTAGCTGGTTCGAAGTGGTTCGGATCGATTCAGGCGGTCTAGACCAGTATTTGGAGCTGCAGAAGGACTTTTAGGATAGAATTTAGCTATAAATTATTGTAATTTATGCTTTATTTTATCTTAGGGGCCAAAATTAACCGGTTCAATTGCTATTTATTTGCTTTATGGATGTGATATAGCTTATACTCCCACCATAGGTTAAGCAAGTTTTCATGCATATTTATGTTATAATTGTTATAATGTATGGTAATTATGCATGAATTTAATTTCATGAGTTATTTAATATAATCGTTATATTAGATATATGAAATTGGTGAAGCATGATGCATGACATTAATTTAGTTAAATATAATTGTTATATTTTATTAATGTAGCATGCATGCTTAGGATTATTTTCATGAGAATTAATATAATTAGTTATATTATGAATGAGAATAATCAATATATATCAATGCTTGTTTTCATGTATGTTTTAATATAAAATGTTATATTAATTAAATGAAAATGGAATAGCATTGAGCATGACATTAATTAGATTAATATAAGAGTTATATTATATTAATGTCAAATTTCATGTAATTTAATTTCGTGGATGTTTAATTAATATAATCGATATTAATTAAATGAAATTGAAATTGCATGAGGGATGACACCACCTTAGATTAATATAATCGTTATATTATCGTTATCGGTGTCATAATAATATGGTGTCTAATAATTAGAATATGATTGTTATTTTTCCAACACCATAGAAGCATGTTATAGGGCTAATCATTAAAATTTTATAATAAGTTATAAAATTGATTAGAAATCGTCAACCTATAACAAAGAGTTGCATGCAAACTAGGACCTTAGGTTAAATTGAATGAATTTTAAAATGTTTAAAATTAATTAGACCTAAGCTCTTTATAATTCTAATATGATTAGAATTATTTTCTTACTTAGAATTAAAAGTTGTTTTAATTGACTAAGTAGGAAAAACATTACTATGATTATAAGGGAACTCCACCGGTTAAGTTCTGTCCAAGGCTGGGGGTACTTAAGATGACGGTTTACGAAACACCTCCTACTTGGGAACTAACCCGGAATACCGGAGTTGAATTAATCATAGCTAAATGTTAGCATGCAATGTCACTAGGTTTATTAAAAGAGTTTAATTCACCTAGATCTTTAGAGTAAAGATTTATCATAACTATTGGTTATAAGGGAACTCTACCGGTAAAGTTCTGTCTAAGGCTGGAGGTACTTAAGATGACGGTTTACGGAACACCTGCTACCTGGGAACTGAGCCGGAACTTGAGTTGAATTAACCATAGTTATATTAGCATGCAATGTCTCTAGGTAATTAAAAGTGTTTAATTCACCTAGACACATCATAGAAAAGACCTATATATATAAAAGTTATATGCAGGCATAGACTTAGATAGATTCACTTAGCTGGAATTTACCTAAGTAATAGACCCTATAATTATAAAAATACTTAGTGGGATGAAATATATCAAAACAAGATTTTCATAAATCAAGTTTTGCTCCCACGTCCTCAAAAGTTCACAGCATGAGGTTCATGTTTGCCCTCGAGTCACCCTGGGAGTGACCCCCTACGGATCGTGTTTGCATGGATTAATATCAAGGTGAATGAGGGAGTATTTTATAGTAAGTGGGAGCAGGACACGTGTCAACGTATCCTACGGTCTCCTCCATTAGGTTGCACCGTGAGATGCCCATGATCTGCCTGCGAGTCGCCCTGGGAGCGATCACCCTACGGAGGGCTTGATCATGGGAGTCGGAACAATGCAAACTCTAGAAATGGATAGGGTTTCTTAGGTCCATTTCCAACTTTGACTTTCCCTACGGTAGCATTGTTAGGGCCGACCTCTGAAATCTGAAAAATGGAGGGTCACACTTACGGAAAATTGTTAAGGTGTTAATAATTTCCTGACCGAAAAAACGGTAGCTAAGAACTATTGGAATATGAGTTATTCCGGGAATAGGGATTGGCTGAGATTGTCTTAATTCAGAGGAGGAGTAGCTGACTACCCTACGGTAGTTGTTGTTCTAAACCTCTGAAGTATCGTTGCAAAATGAATGTTTATTCTATGGGTTGATCATTACTTTTGCTAAATTGATTGGGTTAAAATAATAATATTATTTTGTGTAATGGGTTAATGCAACAATACTTATTAAGTTAATTTGTTTGTTCTATCAGCAATGAAACATTCTTTGTATGCCTCTAATAACGCCAATTACAAAACTGGTATTTCTAATACAACTAAGAAAATGAACTTAGACACTAAATGCGTGGAATTGGTCTTAACTGAGGACGGTCCTCAAGCCCATATGTCTAATTTATTCGAAATTGTTCATGATGAATATGACATAGACTGCTTAGCACATCTCAATGAAAATAAATTTGATTTATTGATCATTGAAACGTGTATAGTGGAAAATGATGATTCAGCCTGGATCCTTGATTTAGGTGCCACTCATCACGTATGCTCTTCCTTTGAGGGAATGAGCTTCTAGCAACAGTTAGATGCTGGGGAAATGACTCTCAGAGTTGGGACTGGAGAGCTCATTTCAGCTAAAGCAGTGGGAGATATTAAAATGTTCTTCCCCAGGGAACGCTATATGTTATTAGATAACGTATATATAGTTCCCAGAATAAAAAGAAATTTGATTTCTATTTCTTGTTTGCTAGAACAAGAGTATTCAGTGTCCTTTTCTGTGAATGAAGCTTTCATTACTAAAAGGGGTGCTGATATATGTTCTGCAAAAATGGAGAACAATTTGTATGTCTTAAGACCAATAGAGTCTAGGGCTATTTTGAACAATGAAATGTTTAAAACAGCTAAGACTCAACCAAACAGGCAAAAAGTTTCTCAAAGTACCTATCTTTGGCACTTGAGACTTGGTCACATAAATCTCAATAGGATTGGGAGATTGGTTAAGAACGGACTTCTAAGCCAGTTAGAAGATGGTACTTTACCTCCATGTGAGTCATGTCTCGAAGGTAAGATGACCAAACGACCTTTTACTGGAAAAGGTTATCGTGCCAAGGAGCCCTTAGAACTCGTACATACGGATCTCTGTGGTCCAATGTAAGAGCTCGAGGAGGGTATGAATATTTCATCTCTTTTATAGATGATTATTCAAGGAATGGTTATTTATACCTAATGAGTCATAAGTCTGAAGCCCTTGAAAAGTTCAAGGAGTACAGGACTGAAGTTGAGAACTTGTTAGGTAAGACCATTAAAACACTTCGATCTGATCGAGGTGGAGAGTATTTGGACTTAAAATTCCAAAACTATTTGATAGAACATGGAATATCGTCTCAACTCTCAGCACCAGGTACACCTCAGCAGAATGGTGTATCTGAAAGGAGAAACAGAACCTTGTTAGACATGGTTCGATCTATGATGAGCCATGCTCAATTGCCTAGTTCTTTTTGGGGTTATGCAGTAGAGACTGCAGTTTATATTTTGAATGTTGTTCCTTCAAAGAGTGTTTCTGAAACACCATTTGAGCTTTGGAAAGGGCGTAAAGTTAGTTTACGTCATTTCAGAATTTGGGGCTGCCCTGCACATGTGTTAGTAGCAAACCCAAAGAAATTGGATTCACGTTCAAAATTATGTCTATTCGTAGGCTACCCAAAAGAAACAAGAGGTGGATACTTCTTTGATCCAAAAGAAAATAAAGTGTTTGTATCGACAAATGCTACTTTCTTGGAAGAAGACCACGTTAAAGAACACATACCACGCAGTAAAATTGTGTTAAGTGAATTTTCTGGTAAAGCTACAAATGAATCAACAAGAGTTGTTGATGAAGCTGGACCTTCAACAAGAGTTGTTGATGAGCCCAGTTCAGAGGCTGGACCATCAACAAGAGTTATTGGTGAGCCCAGTACATCTGGTCAAGCTCATCCTTCTCAAGAGTTGAGAATGCCTCGACGTAGTGGGAGGATTGTTATTCAACCTGAACGCTATCTGGGTTTAGCAGAAACTCCAACTATCATACCTAATGATGGGGTTGAGGATCCATTGACCTTTAGACATGCAATGAATGATGTGGACCATGACCAGTGGGTCAAAGCTAAGGACCTAGAGATGGAGCCTATGTACTTCAATCAAGTCTGGGATCTTGTAGACCTACCTGAAGGAGTTAAACCCATAGGGTGCAAATGGATCTACAAGAGAAAACGAGACGCAGCTGGGAAAGTACAGACTTTCAAAGCTCGACTGCAAAAGGTTATACCCAAAAGGAGGGGGTGGACTATGAGGAAACCTTCTCCCCAGTTGCCATGTTAAAGTCGATAAGAATTCTCTTGTCCATTGCCACTTTTTATGATTATGAGATTTGGCAAATGGACGTCAAGACTGCCTTTCTGAATGGAAATCTTGATGAGAACATCTTTATGTCTCAACCAGAGGGGTTCGTTGCTCAAGGTCAGGAGCAAAAAGTTTGCAAGCTTAAACGATCCATTTATGGGTTGAAGCAAGCTTCCAGATCTTGGAATATAAAGTTTGACACTACTGTCAAATCTTATGTCTTTGACCAGAACATTGATGAGCCTTGTGTTTACAAAAGGATTATTAACAGTTCAGTAGCTTTTCTGGTGTTGTATGTAGATGATATTCTTCTCATTGGGAATGATGTAGAATATCTAGCTGACATTAAAAAAAGGCTATCGACTGAGTTCCAAATGAAAGATTTGGGTGAAGCTCAGTATGTTCTAGGGATTCAAATTATTAGGAATCGTAAGAACAGAATGTTAGCCCTGTCTCAAGCATCATATATAGACAAGATGTTGTCTAGATATAAGATGTAGAATTCCAAGAGGGGTTTACTACCTTTCAGACATGGAGTTCATTAAGACACCTCAAGAAATTGAGGATATGAGACGCATCCCTTATGCTTCAGCTGTGGCCAATCTTATGTACGCCATGTTGTGTACTAGGCCTGACATTTGCTATGCAGTTGGGATAGTCAGCAGGTACCAGTCCAATCCAGGGTTAGACCACTAGACTGCAGTTAAAAATATCCTCAAGTATCTTGGAGAATGAGGGATTATCAGCTTGTGTATGGCTCTAAGGATTTGATCCTTACAGGATACACAAACTCTAACTTTCAGACTGATAAGGATTCTAGGAAATCCACATCAGGGTCAGTATTTACCCTCAACGGGGGAGCTGTAGTATGGCGTAGCATCAAGTAAGGATGCATTGCAGACTCCACCTCGCAGTCATAAAAGAGACAAGCACATAGAGCGCAAATATCATCTCATCAGAGAGATAGTGCAACGAGGGGACGTGATCGTCACGAAGGTAGCCTCTGAGCACAATATTGCTGATCCATTTACGAAGGCTCTCACGGCTAAAGTGTTCGAGGGTCATCTAGAGGGTCTAGGTCTGCGAGATATGTACATAGAATAATCTAGGGCAAGTGGGAGAAGTGTAATGGGTATTGTGAATGCCCTAGTTTATTGTATTTATCTGTATTTTCATGTATTATACAATATTAATAAAAACTACTATTCCTACTTCAATGATAATTCATTCAATTTTGATTGTTGATGTACATTGCCCACTAGAGTTTTAGTTTAAGTGGGAGTTGTTGGGTTTTATGCCCTAAAACTCGTAGATAGTAAATGAAACAAATTAATCGATCTCAATAAAGTGTTATTTGAGTAATTAAGTAATTTGGTTATTGAATAATCGAGTTTGCATTAATAAACCCTAAATCCAATAAACTAAGATCCAAGGTTGTTTAAATGAAACTTGGACTAGTATGTGGGGACATATGGGGATCAGTGTCCAAGTAACAACCTAAAAGGTTTATAGTATAGGGATAAGGCTGGGTACCTTATCCTGGTGACACTATGTGATACGGCCCACCTTGTATTCGATACAGATGCAATGATCCAAAGCATCCATGTAGGAGACATGCGGGTGGGGGTATCCTATGCAATGAGTTTGCATAAGACCGGACCGCGAAATAGTAACCACTAGTTGTAACGCCGTTAACTAGTTTAGGTTTCTATTTCAATAGGATGACCTAGGTAACTCAATCTCAATCCTGGGTATGTTATGAACCCCTTTCAGGAGGGATTGTCCTTAGATTTGTATGGGTGAGAGTGGCCAGTTCGCCGACTCAATAAGCCTACCATTTCAGGGGCAAGACCAAATGGGGGCTGGGAATATAACAGTACAAGATGGAATTCACTCATTCCCCTATTGGGGTAAGTAGATGTGTGTTCCCTTAAGAGCTGATTTCAGGGCTTGAACAAAGGCGCGCCATCTTCTCCTAGCCTGAGAGGAACTCCTGTTTAGTGGTTGGACCCTAAACAACTTGTTCATTAGAGGAACCAGTGGTACTTAAGGAACTAGAGGCAACCCAGGGGTAAAACGGTAATTTGACCTAGCTGGTGTTACGAACACACGTGAAGGATTGACTTACTGCTTGGTCGATATCCATGGACACAGAAATATTCTACAGTGAGAAGAGTGCAGTTGTGGGTCTTTAGTGGAGTGACCCACAGTTAACGAATGTTGACTAAACTTGGTCAGTGAGTTTGGCCAATTAGTCTCGTATCGTTGGAGCTTCTGATCTGTAGGTCCATTAGGTCCCACTGGTAGCTCGTAAAGAGACTTGAGGCAATTAAGTATAAATTGTAAATTGAAAGTATTCAATTTATTTGGGGAATTGTATAATGTATATTGATGCATTATAATATAAAGTTTATGAATCTTTATAATATAAATTTTGAATTAATTTCAAAAATTAATTCTTGAGAGAAAATATTTGAAAGAGTTCAAATAAATTTAATATGAATTGGATTCATATTAATTTTAATTTTACTAAAATCCCTAAGATTAAATATATGATATTTAATTGGAAAAATTAATTAATTATTTATTAAAATTAGAGACTTTTTCCTATTAGGAAAGAAAATATTTGAAAGAGTTCAAATAAATTTAATATGAATTGGATTCATATTAATTTTAATTTTAATAAAATCCCTAAGATTAAATATATGATATTTAATTAGAGAAATGAATTAATTATGGAATTAATTAATTATTTATTAAAATTAGAGATTTTTTCCTATTAGGAGAAGGTCTTCCTTTTCCTATTAGGAAGAAGGTCTTGGCCTTTACCTATAAATAGGACCCCTAGAGTGGGGTGAAAGGCATCCCATTCATTCTCCTTCTCTCAGAGAATTTCCCTCAAGGCTTCCTCTAGACTCCCACCAGTCTCCTGCCTCTAGAAGTCTCAGAGTCATACCGGTATAGCCATAGTGGTGGTGTTCACACTAGTTCGTGATTAATTCACATGCAGTTGGTGAATTTAATCTGAGTCGTCAACGAGAGTAAGTAATTTGTTACTTTATAAATTAGATTTAGATCTAATATTTTTGTATGCTTAGCCTTAATATATATTTAGAATAGTTCTAATATTATTGCCAATGTATTGGTATTTTAGATTAAACAAAATTAATTACGAATCGGTCTCAATCACGCTTCCGCTTTACGGAATTATGGAATTCCAATCCTTCAAGGTCATCCTATTGAAACAGTAACCTAATTAGTTAACGGTGTTATAACTAATGGTTGACTATTTCGTGTTCCGGTCTTATGCAAACTCATTGCATAGGATACCCCTACTTGCATGTCTACTACATAGATGTTTTGGATCAATACGTCTGTATCAAATACAAAGCGGGTCGTATCTCATAGTGTTACCAGGATAAGGTAACCTTATCCTTGTACTATAGACCTTTTAGGTTGTTACTTGAACATCGATCATCGTATGTCCCCACATACTAGTTCAAGTTACATACAAACAACCTTGGATCTTAGTTTATTGGATTTGGGTCAAATTGTGCAATATTTAACAATAACACTTTATTGTAGAAACTCAATAACACTTTATTGAAACAAGTATACAATTTGTTTACATTTACTATCTACGAGTTTTAGGGCATAAAACCCAACATGATTGTGGTTGGTGATCCACGATTATCTCCTACCCTCTCTTTAACCAATGCACGTGTACGCCTAGGAGGTTACTTGATAGTCGAGCTCTGGCGTATGGGGAAGACAGACTCTCTGTAGCAAAAATAATTCTTTCTATCTCTCTCAAAATGATTCACAACATTCTAGTGATTTCGATCCCAAAAGATTCAAGAGAAGGTTCCCACTGCCTTGGCCTCAAGTTTCTTAGAGAATACCGGTGAGATTTTGGTGGTGTTCTGCGTTTACAATCCCTGCAAGATATAGAAGAGTTTGTGATCTTCCTAACGAGAGTTGGTGAAATTTTCTAAGGTCTTCCACGAGAGTAAGAATCTGAAACCCTTTTTCTATCTAGAATTAGAAACACAAAAATTTAGCATGCTTAACTGGTTTGAATTACAATATAATTATGTACTGTGTTGTTGCCATCGTAGAGATTTTTCTAATTATAATTAAAATTGAGTTTGGTCTTGGTTCTTCTCATACGTTAGGATTTTTATCCCTACACAATTGACAACAAGAATGAACGGGCTGTTTCAACAAGATGGCGATGTTTCCTTTCAGCAACACCATTTTTAGGAGTATCACTACAAGAGGTTTGATGCATAGTCCCATCTGAAGCAAGTAAATGAGAAAAATCATTAGAAGTATACTCACCCCCCAAATCACAATGAAAACACTTTATGACAGCCAAATGTTGAGTTTTCACAAGAGCTCTAAAGTTGTTAAAAATTTCAAGGTAATCATACCTATGTTTCATTAGATAGACCCAACAATAACGAGTGCAATAATCAATAAACGAAACATAATATCTAGAACCCCCCTTTTGAGGATATAGGAGTAGGTCCCCACACATCAGAATGCACAAGATCAAAAGGAGTAGAAGAAAAAGAAATACTTTTATAAAAAGGTAAGGCTGAAAATTTTGCCAGTTTACAACCAATATAATCAAAGATATCATGATTGTCTAAATGTCATCCTAAAGCTCCTGTAGACACCAAAAATCGTAAACGAGATGCAGAAACATGACCTAAACGAGAATGTCATAAATAAAAGATAGAAGATGAATGACTCAAACGAAATGACGACAAATCCACACTAGAAGTTGTCTGGTGTGCGTGCAAGTATACATTATCAAGTAATAAGTGGAAAGTATTATGGATATCAAACCGAAGGGAGAGTGGTGACTAGTTGAAAATACTTTTTCAATGTAAGAAAACAAGAATCTCCTCTAATTTTTCAACCGAAGATAGTAACCAAAAGATTATTTTGATAATTGGTTTGTGTTGGGTAAAAGCGTGTAAAGTAAGCGAGTAAAGAAAGCAAGTAAAGATATATGAGATAAAATGGTGAATTCAAATAAGTATCAACCAAGAGTCTAATATGTGCACACCTTTGCGTCCATAACTTACTCAGGCAATGTGCACGTTTGGATAATACTGCCTATTAGTGCCCACATAGACGTGGTGTAGATAGATTGCTACCAGTTTGTGCCCGCAATTGCCCTGACAGCTTAGTTGTGAGTTAAGTCCAACTCCTATTCAACTCCACTGTAGGTGCCTTTAGAAGACTAAGCTAACTAGACATCTATTTCTAGGGTTAGTTAAAACTTAGATGAACAATGAACACAATTCCTAAAACCCTAGTGGTTCCATTCCTATTTCTAGGATGCAAGAAACAAAGTCCTATTTCTAGTATCTATTCCACTATTGTTTTTGTGAACCCACACACTCAACTCCAACCTTTCGACCACTAGCCGAACACAAACTGTGCTAACTTAAGTGATCAGTTTAAGCTAACAATGAAACTTAAACTTAAGCAAAAACAAACAAAAGGAGAAGCAACTTTACCTTTGCATTGTTGAGACTTTCTTCTACTCAAGGAATCCACATATTTGAACCCCCAAGAAGAAGCTTAGCTCATTGATGAAATTAAAGTACAAAACATATAAGTAAAGGGACACAAATTAAAGAATAAACTTGCATTCATATTGATAAATGAAAAGTACATAAACTTAAACTTACAACTAAAAAATAAATAAAACAGAATGTGAAGACAACTTACAAAGAAATGTAAAAGAAAATAAAGACTCCAAGACTCAATTAAGGTTATTTCTTCTCTCTATCTAACTTGCTCTTGTCTTTTTCAAGGGGAGACAAGTCTTTCTCCTCTTCTTCTTTCGAATGGAGGAGCCGACAAAGGCTAGAAGAACCGAAACTCTGATTTGTTACAAGATGACAAGAAAGAAAAACATAAGGACTATCATTGTTGAGTTTTATGTCCTAAAACTCGTAGATAGTAAATGAAACAAATTAATAGATCTCAATAAAGTGCTATTTGAGTGATTTAGTTATTTAGTAATTGAATAATCGAGCTTGCATTAATAAACCCTAAATCCAATAAACTAAGATCCAAGGTTGTTTAAATGAAACTTGGACTAGTATGTAGGGACATACGGGGATCAGTGTTCAAGTAACAACCTAAAATGTCTATGGTATAGGGATAAGGTTGGGCACCTTATCCTGGTGACACTATGTGATATGGCCCGCTTTGTATTCGATACAAATGTAATGATCCAAAGCATCCATGTAGTAGACATGCGAGTGGGGGTATCCTATGCAATGCGTTTGCATAAGATCGGACCACAAAATAGTAACCACTAGATGTAACGCCGTTGACTAGTTTAGGTTTCTATTTCAATAGGATGACCTAGGTAACTCAATCTAAATCCTAAGTCTATTATGAACCCCTTTTTCAGAAGGGATTGTCCTTAGATTTGTATGAGTGAGAGTGGCCTGTTCGTCGACTCAATAATCCTATCATTTCAGGGGCAAGATTGAATGGGGGTTGGGAACATAACAGTACAAGATGGAATTCACTCTTTACCTTATTGGGATAAGTAGATGTGTGTTCCCTTAAGGGCTGATTTCGGGGCTTGAACAAAAGTGCGCTATCCTCTCCTGGCCTGAGAGGAATTTCTGTTTGTGGTTGGACCCTAAACATGTTGTTCATTAGAGGGATCGGTGGTACTTAAGGATTCATAGGTAACCCAGGGGTAAAACGGTAATTTGACCCAACTGGAGTTACGAACACTCGTGAAGGATTGACTTACTGTATTAGTCGATATTCGTGGACAAATAAATATTCTACAGTGAGAAGAGTGCAGTTGTGAATCTTTAGTGGAGTCAGCCACAATTAACGAATGTTGATTAACTTGGTTAATGAGTTTAACCAGTTAATCTCGTATCGTTGGAGCTTCTGATCTGTAGGTCCATTAGGTCCACCTGCTAGCTCGTAATGGGTACTGAGATTATTTAGTCTTGAATATTAAGGGAATTAATATAATGTATGGAGATACGTTATAGTATATAGTTTAATTAGAGAATTAAACTTTATAATTAATCTTGGATATGATTCAAAATTAATTTATGAGAAAATTATGAATTTAATTAAATATGTGAAATTTGATTAATTCATAAATTAATTAATTGGAGAATTAATTAATTTTAATTTTATTTGGTTAAGTATGATTTAATCGAAATTAAAACTATAGCTTATAATTAATGTATATTTGATGCACATTAAAACTATAGGTTTAATGAGAGAGGCCAACAAGAGCATAGCTCAACTGGCATAAAGATGTATTGATAACCACGAGGTCAGTGGTTCGAATCCCCCACCCCACATTGTCAAAAAAAAAAAAAAAAAAAAAAAAGGTTTAATGAGAGAGAGAAACTTAAATATGATTCAATTGTAATATTAATTAAGTATTCGATATTTAATTAATATGGGAAACAATTAATTGAGAATTAATTGAATGGTCAATTTAAATCAATTGAATATGATTTAAATTGAATTAAATATTTTATATTATAATTGATTTAATTAATATTGTTTTAATTAAATTAATTAATTAGTATTTGATAACAATTAACAGCCATGATCATGTTAATCCATTCAACAGTTGAGATTGATCAGGGAGTTATGGGTAACTCTCATCCCATCTTTTACGTTAGTGGAGGTGGGGTGGTTGGAATGATCAATCACATTTTGCTCTCTCTCACGAAAAAAAACTGAGATTGGTTCTCTCTGGAAAAATTCTCTCCCAAGAAATTACAGCAACCCTTTTGCTGTGATTTTTCCCTCCCAAGCCGTTTTTTCTTTTTCCCACAAACCGTTCTCAGTAATTCAAAGAGCGTTGTGGGTGATCCGAAGGGTGGTGTCCGTTGGAGGATCAAGGAACAAATTTTTGGAGCATCATGTTGTTTTTGTGTCTCCAAAAACAAGTAAGTGTTCTTGATCTAAATAGGTTTTAGATCTTTTAATTACCATGCTTAATCTGTATTTTATTTAGAAATAGTTTTTGAATGTTGTTGCCAACGTATTAGTTTTTTGTTTTGAAATTAAATTCGAGATTGGTCTTGATAGTTTCTGCTGCTAAGGAATTTTAATCCTTCAATCATAGGATGAGATTTCGAGCTTCCTTTGCTTCTTGCACCTTGATCGCCTTATATAATCCTTGGAAAGTAGGGTTGGTTGCCAAGATCAGTGTGAGAAGTCCCTTGAGAGTGAAAATCCATGATCCTTGGAGATTTGGTACGAGATTTTTAATTTTCGGAAGATTCTGTGCAAATCCCGCGAATCTAAGAATACTGTTAGAAAGCCCAGTTGCGGCCGCAAATGGGGCGCAATTTCCCTTCACTGCACTGCTTTGAAGCATTCTATCTTAAGTTGGGGCCACTTTCCTTATCAGTTTGCAGGTCCATCTCGGACACATTTTTCACATCTTCTACTTCAGTGAGATTCTTTGATTTCCAAATGTGGGCACAAATCTTCAACTTCATTGCTCCGCGAAACTTTTCTTCTCCATTTGTGGGTGCATTTCAAACGCAAATATGGACTCCTACACAAAAACATTATCTTTGATAAACTCTTACAAAACTACTCTATTTTTCAACACTTTAAGTATAAATTCTATATTTTTAAGATTTCTTTCGTGATCCGTAGATTTTGCTAATTTTGACTTTAAATGATATGAACTTAAGTACAAAGTCATTGCTTTCTTAGCAATAACATGTGTTTTTAAGGCTAAATAATGCACATAAATGAGCATTATCACTGCCACATCTAATACTTTGAGTTGATCTAAAACATAGAGTCCCCCTTGCTTACGGCCTGTCTCAATCACCTTATGAGATTGCGGGTTCTATATAGAACAAGTGGAAGAAAAAAAAGAGACAAAGTAACCAGATTCACATAATTGGCTAATAGAAACAAGCTAGGTTTAAAGTAAGACTAGGAAGGTATAAAATATCAGTGAGTGACACTAGAGATGTAACGATGGAACCAACACCTACTAATGGCATAAGAGTGTCATCAGCAGTTACCATTGATATGGAAGAAATGTGGAGACAAGGAAACAAAGGAGGACAAATGAAGGGACATGTGATGAGAGGTGAATGATTGGAATTTCCAATTTCGTTACAACGGAAGCAATTGGACCGTTCGTAAATTAATTCCGTTTAACAAAATACCGAATACATTGGCAAAAAGATTAAGCAATGAGAAACATACATCCGTGGAAGACTCTGAAATCAAGAACACGTTCTTGATTGTTCATCAATGACGAACACCACCATAAAGTCTTCCCCGCTATCCTCTGAGATCAGGAACGAGATTGTGGGATCTCTTCTTCCTTGAATTTTTGGGAAAACTACAGAGTTCTTTGGTTTTTAGAGAGAATCTAAGAGTAAGAGAGAACCTCTAATTTTGCAAAATGAGAGAGATCCTTTTTGACCCCTTCTGTGTGAGTTACTAAAATTGAGAGAAAAACTTTATTATTAATTAATTAATTAATATTATAATTAAATATCTAATATTTAATTACATGTGCAATAGATCATATTAAATGCACACCCTCACTTAATATATAGTTTTAATTAAGTTTAATTAAATCGCATTTAATTATATTAATTAAACTAAAAAATTAAGTAATCCTTTGACCAATTAAATATCACATATTTAATTAATCATACATTTGAATCATATTCAAATGTGCATTTCTCTTATAACCTATAGTTTTAATATGAATCACATTCACATTAAAAATAATCTATAGTTTTAATTTAATTAAATCACATTTAACTAAATTAAATCGAACAATTAATTAATTCAAAATTAACTAATTTTATAATTAATTAAATTTCAACCATATTTAATTAATTACATATTAGAATCATATTCTAATATATCTCTCATATATTATATAGTTTAATTAAATCACATTTAATTTAAACTAAATTGAATAATTAATTAATTAATTATATATTTTAACTCCTTCAAATATATTATTCTCTCAATTTAATAAAATTTAATCTCAAATTAAACTTTATATTATAATGTATCACAATACATTATATTAATTGTATCTCATACAATTAACTTGATTCCCAAAAATAAATTTGAACTATTCAAATTCTTTCAAGATAAATTGTTTCCAATTACTCTTTACGAGCTAGTAGGGGGACCTAATGGACCTACAAATCTGAAGCTCCAATGATATGAGGTTAACTGACTAAACTCATTAATCGAGTTAACCAATATTCATTAATTTTGGGTCACTCCACTAAAGACCCACAGTTGCACTCTTCTCACTGTAGAATATTTTCGTGTCCACGGATATTGACCAATAATGGTAAGTCAATCATTCACGAGTGTTCGTAACTTCAGCTGGGTCAAATTACCGTTTTACCCCTGAGTTACCTCTGGCTCCTTAAGTACCAGTGCTCCTCTAATGAACAACCTGTTTATGGTCTAACCATTAAATAGAAAGTCCCTCTCGGGCCAATGAGAGGGCGGGATCCCTTTGTTCAAGACCCGGAGTCACCATTTAAGGGAACACTCATCTACTTCTCCTAGAAGCGGGAAGAAGTGAATTCCATCTTGTGTTGTCATGTCCCCAGCCCCCCACTCGATCTTGTCCCCAAGAAGGTAGGCTTATTGAGTCGGCATGCAGGTCACTCTCACCCGTACTAATCAAAGGACAATCCCTCGTGAGAAGGAGTTCATGACACACTCAGGATTAAGACAAAGTTACCTAGGTCATCCTATTGAAACAGTAACCTAACTAGTTAACAGTGTTACATCTAGTGGTTTACTATTTCGTGGTCCGGTCTTATGCAAACTCAGTGCATAGGATACCCCCGCTCGCATGTCTCCTACATGGACGCCTTGGATCAATACGTCTGTATCAAATACAAAGCGGGTCGTATCACATAGTGTTACAGGATAAGGTATCTAGCCTCATCCCTGTACTATAGACCTTTTAGGTTGTTACTTGAACATCGATCCCCGTATGTCCCCACATACTTGAACGGAATAAAAGTCCCCACGCAGCAGAAGCACATCGATTGGACCTTACGCCGTATATTAATTAACATTAAAATACCGTTACGAAAACTCAAACAAACGTTAAACAAACTTTAAAGCTGCTGTAAAATTGGTTTAAACATGCTTAAAAATAAATCTAAATTTATTTTCAT
This sequence comes from Luffa acutangula, assembly GCA_036850905.1. Taxonomy (NCBI): domain Eukaryota; kingdom Viridiplantae; phylum Streptophyta; class Magnoliopsida; order Cucurbitales; family Cucurbitaceae; genus Luffa; species Luffa acutangula. The sequence goes on along the minus strand of CM072090.1, from coordinate 2,844,735 downwards.
GCTTTTCTAAAGAAAAGGGATAGAACCGTCACATACCTTCGTTGAAGACTTAACCGTTCTTCGCCAACGACGCTCCACGAACGAAAACGCAGCAGCCCCCTTTGTTTTTCTTCGCTGGAAATTCCTTCTTGATTGACACAATAACCACAGAGGTTACACCGGTATGTCTCTAAGTCTAGGAGGCAAAAGACTTGTGGGAGTCTTTCTCTAAGAGGGAGGCTAGAGAGAATTCTAGGTCTTGTCTTTCAAGAGTGTCAAGTGTCATGACCAATTAGGTCTAGTGTTCTATTTATAGAAGAGAGGCCATGAATAAAATATTCAATTAAATCAATCTTTTCCAAAATTGATTCAATCTTATTCCTTAATTAATCAATCATGATCAATCAATTCCATAATTGATTAATCTTTTCCACAAATGACTAATTACTTCCATAAGTGATTAGATCATTTCCATAAATGATTAATCCCCGGTTAATGAATTATTTAATTAATTAATCACCAATTAAATATCACATATTTAATTTTCGGCCTAGAATTAATTAATTTGCCCAAACACATTTTAGGCCTTAAATTAATTAATTCATTATTTGAACTCTTTCAAAACTTCCATAAATTTATATTTGAACTTTTCAAATATTAATTTCTCTCATAATAATATATCAATATATATTATATTTGTTTCCCTTAATAAATTGAACATTTTCAATTTACTATTAATACTTAGTTGCCTCAAATTACTTTACGAGCTACCAGTGGGACCTAATGGACCTGCAGATCAGAAGCTCCAACGATGTAAGATTAATTGGTCAAACTCATTAACCACATTAATCAATATTCATTAACTGTGTGTACATTCCACTATAGACTCACAGTTGCACTCTTCTCACTGCAGACATATTTTCTGTGTCCACGGATCTAGACCAATATCGACTAGTTAGTCCTTCACGAGTGTCCGTAACACCAGCTGGGTCAAATTACCGTTTTACCCTTGGGTTACTTCTATTTCCTTAAGTACCAATTCTCCTCTAATGAACAACCTGTTTGTGGTCCAACCATCAAACAGAAAATCCTCTCGTGCCATTGAGAGGGTAGGGCCCTTTGTTCAAGACTCGGAGTAACCACTTAAGGGAACACTCATCTGCTTCCCTAAAGTCGGGAATGAGTGAATTCCATCTTGTACGATTATGTTCCCAGCTCCCCATTCGGTCTTGTCCCCAAAGTGGTAGGCTTATTGAGTCGGCGTATTGGCCACTCTCACTCATACAAATCAAAGGACAATCTCTCATGAGCAGGAGTCCATAATCAACTCAGGATTAAGACTAAGTTGTCTAGGTCGTCCTAGTGAAATAGAAAACCAACTAGTTAACGGTGTTATAACCAGTGGTTACTATTTCGCGGTCCGGTCTTATGCAAACTCATTGCATAGGATACCCCCACTCGCATGTCTCCTACACGAACGCGTTGGATCGCAGCGTTTGTATCAAATACAAAGTGGGTCGTATCCATAGTGTCACCAGGATAAGGCACCCAATCTTATCCCTATACTATAGACCCTTTAGGCTGTTTCTTGAACAATGATCCCATATGTCGCTACATATTGTTCAAGACTCATATTACAACCTTGGATTTCTAGTTTATTGGATTAGGGTTATTATTAGGCAAAGACAAATATAAAATAACTAATAATAATTAATGGAAAAATATATCAATATTATTTCATTAATATCCGGTCAACGGTTACATTCACTATCTACGAGTTTTAGGGCATAAAACCCAACAAACTCCCACTTGAACTAAAACACTAGTTAGTGGGATGTAAATACAATAATCTAAAGCTGGAAATGTCATGTATATTAATACAATGAACTAGGTCATCCTTATACCCATTATACATTTCTCCCACTTGCCCTAGATTAGATGACATACATATCTCGTAGGCCTAGACCCTCTAGATGACCCTCAAACACTTTAGCCGTGAGAGCCTTCGTAAATGGATCAGCGATGTTGTGCTCTGAGGCGATCTTAGTGACGATCACATCTCCTCTTTGCACAATCTCCCGTATCAGGTGATACTTCCTCTCGATGTGTTTACCCCGTTTGTGGCTTCGAGGTTCTTTTGAGTTGGCTACAGCCCCACTGTTGTCACAGTATAGTGTTATGGGCACGTTCATATTCGGAACCACTTCCAAATCAGTCAAGAACTTTCTGAGTCATACTGCCTCCTTAGCTGCTTCGCAAGCTGCTAAATACTCAGCCTCCATGGTTGAGTCTGCTATGCATCCTTGTTTGATGCTTCTCCACACTACTGCTCCTCCATTGAGGGTGAATACTAACCCTGATGTGGATTTCCTTGAATCCTTATCAGCTTGAAAGTCAGAGTCAGTGTATCCAGTATTAATCAAATCCTTAGCTCCATACACAAGCATGTAGTCCCTCGTTCTCCGAAGATACTTGAGGATATTCTTAACCGCTCCCCAGTGGTCCAACCCTGGATTAGACTGATACCTACTGACTACTCCCACTGCATAACATATGTCAGGCCTAGTGCATAGCATAACATACATTAAGCTGCCCACAGCTGAGGCGTAGGGAATGTGTCTCATGTTCTCAATTTCTTGAGGTGTCTTAGGAGACTGTTCCTTAGACAGGTGTACCCCATGTCTGAAGGGTAGTAGTCCCTTCTTGGAGTTTTGCATCGAATATCGAGACAACATCTTGTCAATATACGTTGCTTGAGGCAGAGCTAGCGTTTTGTTCTTACGATCCCTAATGATTTGGATTCCCAGAACATATTGAGCCTTTCCCAGATCTTTCATTTGGAATTGGGCTGCTAGCCATTTCTTAATGTCAGTGAGGTATCCTACATCATTCCCAATGAGTAGGATATCGTCTACATAAAGTATTAGAAAAGCTACTTTCCTTTTGTTGACTTTCTTGTATACACAAGGCTCATCAACGTTTTGGTCAAAGCCAAAAGATTTGATTGCAGTATCAAATCTAATGTTCCATGATCTGGACGCTTGCTTCAATCCATAAATGGATCGATTGAGCTTACAAACCTTTTGTTCCTGACCTTGGGCTATGAACCCTTCGGGTTGAGACATGAAGATATTCTCTTCAAGATTACCATTCAGAAAGGTAGTCTTGACGTCCATTTGCCATATTTCATAGTCATAATATGTGGCTATGGATAAGAGAATTCTTATGGACTTTAACATGGCTACAGGAGAAAAGGTTTCCTCATAGTCAACCCCTTCCTTTTGGGTATAACCCTTTGCCACTAGTCTAGCTTTGAAGGTCTGTACCTTTCCAGCTGCATCTATTTTTCTCTTATAGATCCATTTGCACCCTATGGGTTTTACCCCATTTGGTAGATCTGTAAGTTCCCATACAGAATTGGAGTACATAGACTCCATTTCCAGGTTCATGGCTTTGACCCATTCATCCTTATTTTCGTCATTCATTGCCTGTCGATAGGACAATGGATCCTCAATGCCATCATTAGGTATGACAACCTGAGTTTCAATTAAACCCAAGTAGCGGTCAGGTTGTAATACAATCCTCCCACTGCGTCGAGGCATTCCCAACGTTTGAGATGGACGGGATGGATCTGAAGAACTAGTTCCTTCATCAACCCTTGTTGAAGGTCCAACTTCATCAACAACTCTTGATGATTCTTCAGTAGCTTCTCCTAATATTATTTTGCTGCGTGGTTTATGATCTCTCATGTGGTCTTCCTCTAAGAAAGTGGCGTTTGTTGATACAATCACCTTATTTTCTTGTGGGTCGTAGAAATAACCACCTCTCGTTTCTTTAGGGTAACCAAAAAATTGGCACAATTTTGAACGAGGTTCCAGTTTCTTAGGATTTGTCACAAGCACGTGTGCTGGACAACCCCAGATGCGAAAGTGATGCAAACTAGGTTTACGCCCCTTCCATAATTCGAAAGGTGTTTCAGAAACACTTTTCGAGGGAACATTGTTCAAGATGTATACTGCAGTCTCTACTGCATACCCCCAAAACGAGCTAGGCAATTGAGCATAGCTCATCATTGATCGAACCATGTCCAACAAGGTTCTATTTCTCCTTTCTGACACACCATTCTGTTGAGGTGTACCAGGGGCTGAGAGTTGAGATTGGATTCCATGTTCTATCATATAATCCTGGAATCTTTGATCCATATACTTCCCTCCTCGATCAGATCGAAGTACTTTAATAGATTTACCTAATAAGTTTTCAACTTCAGCCTTAAACTCCTTAAACTTTTCAAGGGCTTCAGACTTATGTCCCATTAGGTACAAGTAACCATATCTTGAATAATCATCTATAAATGAGATGAAATATTCGTACCCTCCTCGAGCTTTTACATTCATTGGACCACATAGATCCGAATGTATTAACTCTAAGGGTTCTTTGGCTCTGTAACCTTTTCCAGTAAAGGGTCTCTTGGTCATTTTTCCCTCGAGACAAGATTCACAAGGTGGTAGTGAATCATCTTCTAACTTGCTTAGAAGTCCATTCTTTACCAAACGACCGATCCTATCGATGTTTATATGACCAAGTCTGAGATGCCAAAGATGAGTATTGTTACTTGATGGAGAAATCTTTTGCCTTTTACTTTAAGTTTCAGCAGTTTTAAATAATTCGTGATTTAAAAGTGCTTTGTTTTCGGTTGGTCTTAAAACATACAAGTTATTTTCCAATTTGGCTGAACAAATAAGTACACCATTTTTATAAATGAACGCTTCATTCATATCAAAAGTAACTGTATACGATTGTTCAATCAAACATGAAATAGAAATTAAGTTCCTCTTAATCTTGGGAATGATTAACAAACTTTCTAAAAGTAAGAATCTATTTCTAAAAAATAACTTCGCAGCTCCCACTGCTTTAGCTGAAATGACTTCTCCAGTTCCGACCCTGAGTGTCATTTCCCCATCGTTCAACTGCCGAAAGGAACTACTTTCCTGAAAAGAAGAACAAACATGATTAGTTGCTCCTGAATCAAGTATCCAGGTAAACTCATCATGTTCTACCAGGCATGTTTCTAAAACAAGTAAATCAAATTTACCTTCATTTTCCTTCTTTTTCTCAGCAAGGTACTTTGGGCAGTTTCTCTTCCAATGTCCATCTACATTGCAGTGAAAACACTTGCCCTTATCTGCCAAAGCTTTGGCTTTTCCCTTGCTTTTAGCAGCAGTACTGGGAGCTTTCCCCTTGTTTCCTTTCTTCTTCTGAGTTTTCTTTGAAGAAGTGGCTACAGATTTAGTTCCAGAGGATGAACCCTTCTCGAACTTTCTTTTAGAGTGGACAACGTTTGCCTCTCCTTCTATCTGTCCCTTGTTCTTAAGAAGAGACTGATAGAGTTGTAGCTCATTCAGGAGGCTAGTCAGGTTGAATGTTATTTTATTCATCATTGCATTGCTTCGAAACTGTAGAAAACTCTTCGGAAGAGATTCTAAGATGAATGCAACCTGACTACGCTCATCTATGACTGCCCCGTTTGCCTCTGCCACGTTTAATTGGACCATCATATCCAGGACATGCTCCCGAACAGATGTGCCCTCTTTCATGCGACAGCTATAAACATATTTGAGAGCGTCATGGTGGAGTTGGTAGGACGGTTGTCCAAACATCTCCTGGAGAGAGTTCATAATCTCCCTCGCTGTTACCATGCTCTCATGCCTTTTAGCCAAAATTTCAGATAAGCTGGCTAGGATATAGACGCGAGTCTTATCATTGGCCTTTGTCCAGCGGTCATAAGCATCCTTAACTGCTTGGGATGCATTACGAGCAGGGGCTGGAGGACAATCCTCCGTTAAGACAAACCGCAGATCATCGACAACAAGAATCGTATTCAGGTTCGACTTCCACGTAGCATAATTTTCGCCGGTTAATTTCTCATTTTTAAGCAGAGAGACAATTGAGGAAGACATTGCTGAAATTTAAACAAACAATGACCGTATTAGTTATCTTTGCCTTAACCCATCATACAAGCAAACAATTGCACACAATCCAATCAATTTAGCAAAACAGACAATCACAGAACCCTAAAACTATCGATTCAGTTTTGCAACGATGTTTCAGAGGTTTAGAATGTCAGCCATCGAAGGGTGATCAGGCACTCCTCCTTTGAAATGAGACACCTCTCAGCTAATTCTAATTCCAGAATAACTCATATTCCTATAGATATTAGCCACCGTTGTTCGGTCAAGGATTTGTTAACACTTTTAACTCATCCTCGTAAGTGTAACCCTCCCACTTTCAGATCTCAGAGGCACGCACCAACAGGCTACCGAAGGGAAAGACAACTGTTGGTGATTAGCCTAAGAGCTCCTATCCTTTTCAGGAGTTCACGATGTTCCGAATCCTATGACCAGGCCCTCCGAAGGGATGGTTGCGCCAGGACAACCTGCAGGCGGATCATAGGACTCTCACGGTGTGAACTATGGGTGGAGACCGAGGGATACGTTGACACGTGTCCCGCTCCCACTTACTCTAGACATTTTTCCCATTCACCTTGATATTGATCCATGCAAACACTTTCCGAAGGGAGGCCGCTCCTAAGGCGACTCTTATCATTGGCCTTTGTCCAGCGGTCATAAGCATCCTTAACTGCTTGGGATGCATTACGAGCAGGGGCTGGAGGACAATCCTCCGTTAAGACAAACCGCAGATCATCGACAACAAGAATCGTATTCAGGTTCGACTTCCACGTAGCATAATTTTCGCCGGTTAATTTCTCATTTTTAAGCAGAGAGACAATTGAGGAAGACATTGCTGAAATTTAAACAAACAATGACCGTATTAGTTATCTTTGCCTTAACCCATCATACAAGCAAACAATTGCACACAATCCAATCAATTTAGCAAAACAGACAATCACAGAACCCTAAAACTATCGATTCAGTTTTGCAACGATGTTTCAGAGGTTTAGAATGTCAGCCATCGAAGGGTGATCAGGCACTCCTCCTTTGAAATGAGACACCTCTCAGCTAATTCTAATTCCAGAATAACTCATATTCCTATAGATATTAGCCACCGTTGTTCGGTCAAGGATTTGTTAACACTTTTAACTCATCCTCGTAAGTGTAACCCTCCCACTTTCAGATCTCAGAGGCACGCACCAACAGGCTACCGAAGGGAAAGACAACTGTTGGTGATTAGCCTAAGAGCTCCTATCCTTTTCAGGAGTTCACGATGTTCCGAATCCTATGACCAGGCCCTCCGAAGGGATGGTTGCGCCAGGACAACCTGCAGGCGGATCATAGGACTCTCACGGTGTGAACTATGGGTGGAGACCGAGGGATACGTTGACACGTGTCCCGCTCCCACTTACTCTAGACATTTTTCCCATTCACCTTGATATTGATCCATGCAAACACTTTCCGAAGGGAGGCCGCTCCTAAGGCGACTCGAAGCCGAGCATGAATCTCACGTTGTGAATATAGGGACGTAGGAGCAAAACTTGATTTAAATCTCGTTTCGTAATTTTCCTCCCACTGAAAATGTCCTAAGGTTAATATAGGGTTGTTTAACTTAGATAGTATTCGGCTAAGTCAATCTATCTAAGTCTGATCCTATTATAACAATTATGGAAAGGATTCAACTGCAATCTTTTGGGTGAATTAAACTTCTTTTAATAAACCCAACATTGCATGTCAACATTACTATGGTTAATTCAACTCAATGTTCGGGTCAGTTCCCAGGTAGGAGGTGTTTCGTAAACCGTCAACTTAAATACCCCCAGCCTTAGACAGAACTTTACCGAGAGAGTTCCCTTATAACCTTAGTAATGTAAGGTCTTTACTCTAAAGATCTAGGTGTATTAAACACTTTTAATAAACCTAGTGATATTGCATGCTAACATTTAACTATGATTAATTCAACTCCGGTATTCCAGGTCAGTTCCCAGGTAGGAGGTGTTCCGTAAACCGTCAACTTAAATACCCCCAGCCTTGGACAGAACATTACCGGTGGAGTTCCCTTATAATCATAGCAATGTTTTTCCTACTTAGTCAATTAAAAACTATTTTTAATCCTAAGTAAGAAAAGATTCTAATCCTATTAGAAATCGATCTAGGTCTAATTAATTTTAAACAATTTAAAATTAATCCAATTTATCCTATGATCTTATGTTTGCATGCAAATCTTGATTATAGATTGACGGTTTCTAATCATTAATATTAAAGAACTATTTCAATTTTAATGATTAATCCTATAATCAAGAATCTATGGTTTAATTCATTCAACAATCTCATTCAAATTAAAAAATTAAACCACATCAATTGCATGAATAATATAACAATTATATTATTAACTATGGATGTTTCATGCTTCATGCAATTTTGATTTTCTTTTATTATAACAATTATAAACCAATCAAGAAACTCAATCAAGCATGCTTCATTCATCACATTAAACATAACTATTTATATTTAATTAAAGTAATGACATGCTTCATGCTTTCTAATTTTTCATATAAATAATATACACTTATATTAAAAATATGAAAATAAATCCATGCATTTAAACATACATTATAACATTTTATAATATATAAAAATGCATGAGCATGTTTATAACCTAAGGTGGGATTAAATATTCTATATGACATCCATAAAGCATATAAATAGCAATTGAACCGGTTAATTTTGGCCCCTAGGATAAAATAAAGCATTAAATTACATTAATTTAGCTAAATTCTATCCTAAAAAATCCATGTACAGCTCCGGAATTGGTCTAGACAACACGAACCGCCCCGAACCACCTCGAACTGGCCTCCAAAATCACGAACCATGCCAAAAATTGGCTGAACCAGACCAAATAGGTCCCAGCCCAGTCGAACCGGTCCGAACCGGACCGGTCATGCCTTGAACCGCGCCTTTTGAAACCCTAGGTCGCGCCTCCATCGTGACAGCGTCGAGATGCTGTGATGATAGCGTCCCGACGCTGTGCGTTTTCCTTATCTGGCGCCTGCGTAATCGAGACAGCGTCGAGACGCTGTTGAGGTAGCGTCCGGACGCTGTGTGCTTTCCTTACCGAGCGCCTTCGGTATCGAGACAGCGTCGAGACGCTGTTGAAGTAGCGTCCCAACGCTGTTGCGTCTGGAGGCAGAATTTGGGCGGCAGCAGCATCGATTCTCCGATTTTGGCCCCGATTTCAGCGGCGATTGCTCCGATTTTCATCTCATAAAAACCTATTCTAGACCCGGACTTACATAGGACTCGATTTTACATAAAATACCCGAAACACCGGGCCTTACATGATCAAAATCACATAAAAATAAAATCTATGGCCATAAAATTAACCCAAACAGTTCAATGCAAACCGAACATACATTATGCATAAATCCCACCTATTAGAGCCTATCGCAACTTTTAAAATTAATTAATAGGGACAGCGATGGCTCTGATACCAATTGAAGGGAATAAAAGTCCTCACGCAGCGGAAACGCATCGATTGGACCTTACGTCGTATATTAATTAACATTAAAATACCGTTACGATAACTCAAACAAAACTTTAAACAACCTTTAAAGCCGCTGTAAAATTGGTTTAAACATGCTAAAATAAATCTAAATTTATTTTTAATACTTTTCTAAAGAAAAGAGGAAGAACCGTTACAAACCTTCGTTGAAGACTTGACCGTTCTTCGCCAACGACGCTCCACGAACGAAAACGCAGCAGCCGCCTTTGTTTTTCTTCGCTGGAAATTTCTTCTTTGATTGACACAATCACCACAGAGGTTACACCGGTATGTCTCTAAGTCTAGGAGGCAAAAGACTTGTGGGAGTCTTTCTCTAAGAGGGAGGCTAGAGAGAATTCTAGGTCTTTTCTTTCAAGAGTGTCAAGTGTTATGACCAATTAGGTCTAGTGTTCTATTTATAGAAGAGAGGCCATGAATAAAATATTCAATTAAATCAATCTTTTCCATAATTGATTCAATCTTATTCCTTAATTAATCAATCATGATCAATCAATTCCATAATTGATTAATCTTTTCCACAAATGACTAATTACTTCCATAAGTGATTAGATCATTTCCATAAATGATTAATCACTTCCTTAAGTGATTAATTATTTCCATAATTGATTAATTCTCGGTTAATGAATTCTTTAATTAATTAACCACCAATTAAATATCACATATTTAATTCCCGGCCTAGAATTAATTAATTTGCCCAAAGACATTTTAGGTCTTAAATTAATTAATTCATTATTTTGAACTCTTTCAAACTTCCATAAATTTATATTTGAACTTTTCAAATATTAATTTCTCTCATAATAATATATCAATATATATTATATTTGTTTCCCTTAATAAATTGAACATTTTCAATTTACTTTTATTACTTAGTTGCCTCAAATTACATTACGAGCTACCAGTGGGACCTAATGGACCTGCAAATCAGAAGCTCCAACGATGTGAGATTAATTGGTCAAACTCATTAACCACATTAATCAATATTCGTTAACTGTGTGTACATTCCACTATAGACTCACAGTTGCACTCTTCTCACTGCAAACATATTTTCTGTGTCCACGGATCTAGACCAATATCGACTAGTTAGTCCTTCACGAGTGTCCGTAACACCAGTTGGGTCAAATTACCGTTTTACCCCTGGGTTACCTCTATTTCCTTAAGTACCAATTCTCCTCTAATAAACAACCTGTTTGTGGTCCAACCATCAAACAGAAAACCCTCTCGTGCCATTGAGAGGGTAGGGTCCTTTGTTCAAGACTCGGAGTAACCACTTGAGGGAACACTCATCTGCTTCCCTAAAGTCGGGAAGGAGTGAATTCCATCTTGTACGATTATGTTCCCAGCTCCCCATTCGGTCTTGTCCCCAAAGTGGTAGGCTTATTGAGTCGGCGTATTGGCCACTCTCACCCATACAAATCAAAGGACAATCTCTCATGAGCAGGAGTCCATAATCAACTCAGGATTAAGACTAAGTTGTCTAGGTCGTCCTAGTGAAATAGAAAACCAACTAGTTAACGGTGTTATAACCAGTGGTTACTATTTCACGGTCCGGTCTTATGCAAACTCATTGCATAGGATACCCCCACTCGCATGTCTCCTACACGAACGCGTTGGATCGCAGCGTTTGTATCAAATACAAAGTGGGCCGTATCCATAGTGCCACCAGGATAAGGCACCCAGTCTTATCCCTATACTATAGACCCTTTAGGCTGTTTCTTGAACAATGATCCCATATGTCGCTACATATAGTTCAAGACTCATATTACGACATTCGATGTCTAGTTTATTGGATTAGGTTTATTATTAGGCAAAGACAAATATAACATAACTAATAACAATTAATGGAAAAATATATCAATATTATTTCATTAATATCCGGTCAACGGTTACATTCACTATCTACGAGTTTTAGGGCATAAAACCCAACAACCAATACACAAAATATTATATTATATGGGCTTCCATCTCAAAACCAATTGCCAATGTAACACCCGAGTTAGGAGGGGTACATGAATGAACCAATGCCACATCCGAATGAGAGGGATCCTGAGAACATGAAAGTATGTTCAAGATAAGCTTAAAAGAATTGATAGATACTACCTATGCCAACAAGGTGCATCTTCCTTTTCGGTGGCTCAATCATAGGAACTTTGAAGTTAAGCGTGCTTGGCTTGGAGAAGTTCTATGTTGGGTGACCTCTTGGGAATTTTCCTAGGAAGCATGTGAGTGAGGACAAAGCATGCTAAAAGAGCCCCGTGTTGGTTTGTGGGGATAGTCTTCACTCTTGGAAGCAGTTTAAGACGAGTATTGGTAATGTGGCCAGGTCGCAGGAGAATGTCGGGCCCTTAAGTGCCGAATCCGAATTCTTAATCCTGGACCTGGGGCGTTACAGATGGTATCAGAGCGGAACCTCTCCCAGTAGGATGTGGTTCGGGGACGAACCAAGGCGAAAGCTGGTGGGCATGTAACACTCGAGTTAGGAGGGGTACATGAATGAACCGATGCCACATCCAAATGAGAGGGATCCTGAGGACATGAAAGTATGTTCAAGATAAGCTTAAAAGAATTGATGGATACTACCTATGCCAACAAGGTGCACCTTCCTTTTCGGTGCCTTAAGAAGCATGTGAGTGAGGACAAAACATGCTAAAAGGACCCCGAGTACCTCGTGTTGATTTGTGGGGATAGTCTTCACTCTTGGAAGCAGTTTAAGACGAGTATTAGTAACGTGGCGTGGCCAGGTCGCAGGGAATTGTGAGGTCTCCACCAATCTTTTCAATGTGGGATCCTCAACATGCCCCCTCAAGATGGTGCCTCTTTGGGTTCACCATTCTTGGATCGGATCCCAATTTCTTTTTATTGGACCGAATACTCGTTTGGGTTTAATGGGCTCTGATACCATATTATATTATATGGGCTTCCATCTCAAAACCAATTGACAATGAGTGGAGTGACCCTTGTAGCTTATATATTGTGAGGTCTCCACCAATCTCTTCAATGTGGGATCCTCAACACAAAACAACACAAAGCAATACCTTAAGCAACACCCAAAGCAATACTCTAATACTTATTGTCGGCAAGAAAACCCAAAATTAAGATTTGGCGAAACTCCAAACCCATTACACAAAAAAATCAAATTATCGATAAAGTGACCGACAAAACTCCAATTTCATTGTCGGCATTTGCTATGTTACCATCTCTATGTCGACAAACTCCAAACCCAATAACCTGCTCTGATACCGTGTATAAGATAGAGAGAACTAGAGTTTGCATATCTACATTGAAAGATAAAATACACACTAATGAAGTTTATATACGAAGGGTAACAACAAGAATAAATAAAAGACTAATATACCATCAATGACAAATAATATTTGCTAACATATAGTATACCTGATTTTTATTCTGATTCATGATAGCCTTTTGTAAACAACATCAATGGACTTTTGATTCCAATATATTCGAGGCGACAACTCTCAGTATATAACAACAAAGGAATAAAATTTTCATTTCAATTAATTTCATTCCAATTGATTTTCATTTTAATTCTAGCGCATACCATTTCCTAGTAAGCAGCTCAATTTTATCTTGTTTGTATTTTATGCTTTCCAACTAAGCTCTTGTCACTAAATTACCTTGAAATAAAAACACATACAAAATAATAGAAGATATTTTATGAGGTTATCAATTAATAATATAAATAACATATTTTACGTGTCCATTAATTGCTACAACAACAGTCGTCTTTCTTCTACAAGTTACTATAGCTCAAGTCATATGGAGTAAGTAGATTTTTTAATTGATGGTGGCGTGAATATGTTTATTTCATCAAATGAAAATAATGTATTTTTAACTGAATTAATAAAAATATATTTTAATATATCATATCCTTTTCTGTTTTCAAGTAAATCATATCGCATCATGTATGTTAACTTTAAATCTAATTATATAGATGATTGGATAAAACATTTATTATCATTTCGAAGGTCATTCATCTTGTACTCAATTACAATTGTTGAAATGCTAACATGAGCATAGCTCAATCGGCATAAAGTTGTATCAATAATTACGAAGTCTCTGGTTCAGATCCACAACGGATGAAATTAAAAACGACGGTACTATGCATTAATTAAGTGGTTGGATCAATATTTAAGCTTAGCATATGTTACTCTCTTATATTAATGAGGAAGTTGGACCAATATTTAAACCTTGAAAACTAGTCGGTTTATAGCAATTAATGCTTTGAAAATTATTTGAATGTCCTTATCAAACTTCTCGAATTGAATTAATAATTTGCACTATTAACTTTAGAATGGACTTTTTGTCTAATAATATAAATCTCTTATTAATACAGTTATTTTTTTTAGTTCAACAACATTTAAGTGTACGAAGATTTGTACCTCTAACATTTTAGTTGTACTACATATCAATTATCGTTAAGTTCACTTTGATATTAATACTATTATTGAAGTATTGACATGTTATGTATTTTTTTATAAAATAATATTGATGTGGTTGTTGATTAGATCAATAAGTAATTATTTGATTTAATGTGCCACAGAGTAGGTGAGCTTGATAAAATAAGGACAAATAAGTCAACAAGAAAAATAATTTAAATGTATTCCACACGTTTTTTTTTTTTTTTGGCTAATTAGCTTGCATTTAGTTCAACGTAATATTAACCAAGTGAACTAGAGTGATGGTGAAAGATGTGTTTGCAATAGCTACCCCCTTAAGCCTCTTGTGTCATGTTGACTTGCTCAATGATATCGTGTTAGAGTATATCCCTTGCACTTGAGACGAGATGATTATAATTAACAAGTTTTAAATATAAGTGCAAGAATGCAACTGCAGTTAAGTGAATGATTTAAAATCTTTCTTTTCTTAATGAGAAGAAAAATCAAGAGGAGAGGGGCTCTCATGTTTCCGAAGAAGAAGAAGGAAAAAAGGCGATTGGGGGGCATGACGGCGTGGGAAGGAGAAACAAAAAGAGAGAAAGAGATGAGGTTTCTAGGACTTCTTTCTTTTCTTTTCTTTTTTTTTTCTAATCCTTTACCCCAATCTTTTTTTTTTCTGACACTTTCAATGACGGGCAATTGCCCGTCATTAAAAGTCCGAAATCTTTTAAAAACGCGCGTTCGACATTGAAAGGCCGTGCGTTTTTCGTCCGTCATTAAAAGTCCGAAATCTTTTAAAAACGCGCGTTCGACATTGAAAGGCCGTGCGTTTTTCGTCCGTCATTAAAAGCCAACTTTGTAGTAGTGACTTAATAGAGAATAGTACTATTCAATTAATAGAAATTTTAACGGATGGGTTCTTTGGATGATCAAATTTAAAAAATCTTTAATTAACATAATGATTGTTGATGATCAAATTTTGCTAGGTAAACTACCTTCGCTCCACGTGATAATCGACAGTGAATTTGTTTGAGAGCGGGGGAAGACCTGGCCTGCAAGACGGAAAACCTGCACACTGGTGTGGTGCTAGCCACACCGACTCCGATGCTTAAGTCAGAAAACGGAAGTAGGAGGGCTAGGGAGTAAGAGAAGAGAGTAGAGAGTTTGGGTCCCCTTCTTCAGTAGCAAAGAGGGGTATAAATACCTGCTCATGCTCCTAGGGTTTTTAGAAATTCAGAGGCGTTTCGGGAAAAACTAGGCCGAACCGGGGCAGCCAGAGGCGGTGGGGACCAAACGGAGTTGGATGGGCTCGGCCTCGACCCATGGCCGAGGCCGAGCAGGGGCCCGACCCCTTCGGTCTTGGCCCGTCCCACTTGCCGGTTTCGCCTCTTGGGTCCATCTCCCTGCCCAATTTCTCCCCAGTTGTCCTCGTCAGCTCCTTGTACATCAGGGTGGTCCAAAATTGCATATAACAATTATTAGTGGTAGGATTTTATGCATTAATTAGTTTATTTCTCTTACTAAAATGCCCTAACATTAATGAATAAAGTCAAATTTAATTTAATATTACATTTTAAACTAAATATACATTTATAACAAAGGAAAGTTGAAAACATTTTAAATTTGATTTTTTTTTCGCTAAAACTATATCCCACCACCAAATTTGCAGCAAATGATTGATTTTATTCTTCTTAATTTTGTATCAATTTTCTATTTTCATTTTCAATTATCATTATTATTATTTTTCACTCCAAGATTTCCTTGTTTGTTGCAACATTTTCCTTTAAAATAAGAAAAAAATTGTTGCATCTCCTTTAATATATCATATCTTTTTTTTTTTTAGTAAATCATATCGCAACATGTATGTTAAGTTTAAATCTAATTATATAGCTGACTGGATAAAACATTTATTATCATTTCGAAGGTCATTCATCTTGTATTCAATTACAATTGTTGAAATGCCAAAACATTTATTATCATTTCGAAGGTCATTCATCTTGTATTCAATTACAATTATTGAAATGCCAAAACATTTATTATCATTTCGAAGGTCATTCATCCTGTATTCAATCACAATTGTTGAAATGCCAACAAGAGCATAGCTCAATCGACATAAAGTTGTACCAATAATCACGAGGTCTCTGGTTCAGATCTCCCATCCCACATATAATTAAAAAAAAAATCACAACGAATGAAATTAAAAAAGACGGTGCTATGCATTAATTAAGAGGTTGGATCAATATTTAAGCTTAGCAAATGTTACTCTCTTATATGAATGAGGAAGTTGGAGCAATATTTAAACCTTGAAAACTAGTCGGTTTATAGCAATTAATGCTTTGAAAATTATTTGGATGTCCTTATCATACTTCTCGAATTGAATTACCAATTTGCACTATTAACTTTAGCATGGACTTTTTTGTCTCTTCTGTTAATACAGTTATTTTTTTTAGTTCAACAATATTTAAATGTATGAAGATTTGTACCTCTAACATCTTAGTTGTACTACATATCAATTATCGCTAAGTTCACTTCGATATTAATACTATTATTGAAGTATTGACATGTTATGTATTTTTTTATGAAATAATATTGATGTGGTTGTTGATTAGATTAATAAGTAATTATTTGATTTAATGTGCCACAGAGTAGGTGAGCTTGATAAAATAAGGACAAATAAGTCAACAAGAAAAATAATTTAAATGTATTCCACCCGTTTATTCGTCCGTTTTTTTTTTTTTTTTGGCTACTTAGCTTGCATTTAGTTCAATATTATGTGATTGACCTATTACGATGTTTATAGTGTCAAATCATCGGTTATAACCCTGATCTCAACATTTAGATCCCGTTTGATAACCATTTGCTTTTTAGTTTTCGGTTTTTGAAAATTAAGCTTATACACACCTACTTCCATCTATAAGTTTCTTTGTTTTTAGTATCAATCTTCTTCTTTGTTTTCAAAAACCAAGTCCAATTTTGAAAAAAAAAAAGTTTCCAAAAACTTGGTTTTTTTTTTTTTAGAATTTGGCTAGGAATTCAAAAGAATCCTTAACAAGGATGAAAGTCATGGTAGGGAATTTTGGAGAAAACAAGCATAATTTTTCAAAAACAAAAAACAAGAAACCAAATGGTTATCAAATAGGGCCTTAAGTAATGAGGTTGGTAATAAAGACTCCTAAAATCAAAATTAAAAATTAGAGTCCAGTTTGATAACCATTTGAATTTTGGTTTTCGGTTTTTGAAAATTATGCTTGTTTTCTCCTAATTTGCTTACAATATTTTCCATCTTTGTTAAGGTCTTATTTGAATTCTTAGCCAAATTCCAAAAAATAAAACAAGTTTCTAAAAACTATTTTTTAGTTTTCAAAACTTGACTTGGTTGTTGAAAACATGGATAGGAGGTAGATAACAAAATAAAGAAATCAATAGGTGGATGTAGGGTTTATATGCTTGATTTTCAAAAACGAAAAAACAGAAATAAGAAGGTTATTGAACAAGGCCTAAAAATTTAGAAATATAATTAAAACTTTTAAATACTTGGGAGCTAAATAGATACAAACAAGAAAGTTTAAGATTTAAAATATAACCTATATTTTATTTGTTCATACTTTGTTTTAATTATTATTATCCTTTTTTTTAAAACAGTAATTTTTATGCATAAGAAATATAGATATCAAGATCCAATGAGTTTTTCATGGTTGAAAATAGTTATATACTGTTATGGGTAATTTTGGACCACCTAGATGTACAAGGAGCTGGCAAGGACAATAGAGCAGAAATCAGACCAGAAGATGGACCCAAGAGGCGAAACCGGCGAGCGGGACGGGCCAAGACCGTCTCGGCCCGCTCGTGCGGGCTGAGCCCGTCGGGCCCCGTTTGGTCCCTGTAGCCTCCAGCCGCTCCGGATCCGCCTGGTTTGTCCCGAAACACCTCCAAACTCCTAAAAAACCTTAGGAGCATGGCATGTATTTATACCCCTCTTCGCCACTAAAGAAGGGGACCCGAACTGAATGATCACTTTCTTCTCTCACTTTCCTGCTTTCCTCCCGTTTTCTGACTTAGGCATCGGAGGCGGTGTGGCCTACACCACGCCGGTGTGCAGCGGTTTTTGCTGGTCTGGCAGGTCATGTCTTCCCCAGTTTCTACAAACTCACCGTTGATGTCACGTGAAGGTCAGGTGAGTCCCTTGGCCAAATTTTGGCATCAACATATACTATACTTTTGTTGTTGTCAAAATGTGAGCAGGGAGAACTCACATAACCAGTGATAGCAACGGTGAATTTGTTTGAAAAGGGGGGAAGACATGGCTAGCAAAACAAGTAAAACCTGCACATTGGTGTGATTCCTGCCACACCGACTTTGATGCTTAAGTCAACAAGAAGAAAGAAGGACGATATGGCAAACAGAGAGCAAGAGGTAGAAGAGAGGTTTCAAAAGCAAGGGTTTTTGATTCCTTCTTTGAGGTTTAAGAAGAGTTTATATACCTTGACTCGTTTTTATGGGTTTTATTCGTTTGAGGACAAATTCGGACTAAACCAGGTCGAACTGAGCTGGCCAAGGACTTTAGCAATCGAGCATGGGGAAGCATAGCGACCTGTAGGAGTGGGCTGGGGGTCAACCTCGACCATGGCTAAGGGCAAGAACCCAATCCCTTCGGCCTTTGTCTCCTTTGGGGTCTCATCTCTGGTCATATCCTCGGGTTTGTGTTGTGTTGGCCTTGTCAATTCCTTAATTTTTAGAGTGGTGATCCAGAATTACCTATAACACATGTTACATCAAAATGGTCAAGAAAAACCAATATACTATGCTTGCTAGTAGAATTCTCAAAGAAGTGCACTAAGGATGCATAAAGGAACATTTAAATTGAGTAAATCTATTACTTTCACTCTTTTTTAGTTTAGTAATATTTGAAGTTGTAGATTTGAAACTCTCATCTTTTGGTTGAGCGTACATGTTAACGGAAAGTTGAAAACATTTTAAATTTGATTTTTTTTTTAAATAAGAAAAAAATTGTTGCATCTCCTTGTATTTTTCACTCTCAAAATTTCCTTGTTTGTTGCAACATTTTCTTTTACTAAAATGTTCTAACATTAATGAATGAAGTCAAATTTAATTTAATATTACATTTTAAACTAAATATACGTTTATAATAAAGGAAAGTTGAAAACATTTTAAATTTGATTTTTTTTTTCGCTAAAATTATATCCCACGACCAAATTTGCAACAAATGATTGATTTTATTCTCCTTAATTTTGTATCAATTTTCTATTATCATTTTCAATTATCATTATTATTATTTTTCACTCCAAGATTTCCTTGTTTGTTGCAACATTTTCTTTTAAAATAAGAAAAAAATTGTTGCATCTCCTTGTATTTTTCACTCTCAAAATTTCCTCCATTGTTGTCGTCGTCTTTGAGCTATGTCCA
The DNA here is from genome assembly GCA_036850905.1 of Luffa acutangula. NCBI lineage: Eukaryota > Viridiplantae > Streptophyta > Magnoliopsida > Cucurbitales > Cucurbitaceae > Luffa > Luffa acutangula. Next base: position 2,825,428 of record CM072090.1, on the reverse strand, counting down.
TAAACATACGGAGTGTATTGTTGCCAAACAACTAACTATACTGAATGTATATGACGAATTCCGTAATAGAGAAAATACATATTTCAACATAAGATTGAAATAGTATATAGAAACGTAATATTATTAATATCTTGTGTGTTATTTATGATATATATAATATATTTAGTTATTTGCAAATAAATACACTATAAGAAAAAATGTTTTTGCCGACGGACTTTCTCCCGACGCTAAGACATGCGTCAACATAAGTCCTCTATCTCGACGTGAAAAAAAATGTTGGTGGAAGATTTTTTGTGAAAACATTCTGTCGACCCCGTCTTTAACGGTGTTGACATCAATGCTCTCTCTCGATGTCGTTTATGACGACGTCGAGAGAAATAAGTTTTCTGTTGACGCCATTAGTGACGGTGTCGACAGAAAGTTTTTAAAAGGGCCGCCCCTCCTTTTTCGAATAAACAACCCCCCTGGTCGCGCTCGCTGGATTTTTGTCTGTCATCGTCATCTCTCCTCCGCTATCACTCCTCTTTGTTGCCTTGCTGCCTCTCCTCTGCCACTACTCCTCGTTTGTCGTCGTTGCTTGGAGTAAATCAAAATGTAGATCTAGGTTTTTTTTGTTTTTTTTTTGTTTGTTTGATGGATTTTTTAATTCCATAGTTTGCTTTGAATGTGCTTTGATGATTATTAGATTAGTACCTAATTAGGTGTGTATGTCTACGAGATTATTGCTCTGTCTTTAATGTTTTATACAGGTGTCGGTAGAAAGTTGTGTTAAACTTTCTACCGATGCCACACGTATGGTGTCAATAGAAAGGATTTCTGTCGACGCGTAATACGTGTGTTGGTAGAAACCATCTTTACCGCGTAAACATGGTTGGCGTGAACTCAATTTTTTGCCGATGCGGTGTATGGTGCGGCGAGAAAGAATGTTTCTACTGATGCTTTTGAAAGCTGCGTCGGCAGAACAATTGTCGATTGTTCTATTTCGACGTTCGTCCTGATGAGAGAAAATGTGCCGGGAAAGCCTTTGCTAACACTTTTTTCCTATTTTTATCGACGTTGGTGTGCATCGGGAAAATGTTTAATTCCTGTAGTGATACTCGATATATTTGTTCATCTAACCATGATTTGCAAATATATATTCGATATATATCTATAATCTATATCTATAATCTATAATCTATAATCTATAATATATTAAAAAGCAAGGATCCGTGAAAAACATTTTTAGACTAAAATACCCCTGTAAATTTAAGATAATTACATAATTAGTTTTCAAATCCCAGAATCAAATTTCATAATTTGATAAAAATCAAAATATAATATATTAAAATTCAAAATAAGGCATATTTGCATAAAAAAAAAAGTTAAAAACCAATTTGAAATTTAATATGAAATTTTGAAAACAAAAATCTTAAGATAATTATTTTAATTAAAAAGAAAAAAAAAAGAAAAAACCACTATGATGATAAAAAAAAATTACTTTCACGAATTTAATAGGAAAACCAATCATGAAAATTTGAAAAAAAAAACAAATCTTAAGATAATTATTTTAATTAAATATAATCATTTTAATTAAAAGGGAAAAATACACTTTTAGTCCCTGAGGTTTGGGTTAAGTGACAGTTTGGTCCCTGAGTTTTCAAACTCAACAAAAATACCCCTGATGTTTGAGATAAGTAGCACTTTGAAAACTCAAGGACCAAACTCATGGACCAAACTGTCACTTAACCCAAACCTCAGGGACTAAAAGTGTATTTTTCCCTAATTAAAAAGTATAAAATAAAAATAAAAAAAAGAAGAAGAAGAAACCATTACGTGAGAATAACAAAAAAAATTAAAATTTGAAAAAAAAAATCTTAAAATAATTATTTTAGTTAAATCTAATTACTATAATTAAAAAGTAAAAGATAAAAAATAATATACATCTATCCAAAATCTAATCAAATTATCATATGATCTATATACACTCTATCCAAAATCTAATCAAATTAGAATTTGAATCTAAATTCCATGAATTATCTTAAGATAATTATTTTAGTTAAATATAATTATTTTAATTAAAAAAAAAAGAAAAAAAAACCACTACGTGAAGATAAAAAAAAATTACTTTAACAAATTTAATATGAAAACCAATCATGAAAATTTGAAAAAAAAAAAAAAGAAATCTTAAAGATAATTATTTTAATTAAAACGCAAAAAAGAAAAAAAAAGAAAAAAAAACCACATGAGAATAACAAAAAAAAATTAAAATTTGAAAAAAGAAAATCTTAAGATAATTATTTTAATTAAAAAAATAAAAAAAAAACGTGAGAATAATAAAAAAAATAAAATTTGAAAAAAACAAATCTTAAGATAATTATTTTAGTTAAATCTATTTACTATAATTAAAAAGTAAAAGATAAAAAATAATATAGACCCTATCCAAAATCTAATCAAATTATCCACTACGTGGATAAAAAAAAAATATTTTCACAAATTTAATATGAAAACCAATCATGAAAATTTGAAAAAAAAATCTTAAAGATAATTATTTTAATTAAAACGTAAAAAAGAAAAAAAAAACCCCACGTGAGAATAACAAAAAAATTAAAATTAAAAAAAAACAAATCTTAAGATAATTATTTTAATTAAAAAATTAAAAAAAAAAAAAGAAAAAACGTGAGAATAATAAAAATAAATAAATTTTGAAAAAAACAAATCTTAAGATAATTATTTTAGTTAAATCTATTTACTATAATTAAAAAATAAAAGATAAAAAATAATATAGACCATATCCAAAATCTAATCAAATTATCATATGATCTATATACACTCTATCCAAAATCTAATCAAATTAGAATTTGAATCTAAATTCCCTCCATGAATTATCTTAAGATAATTATTTTAGTTAAATATAATTATTTTAATTAAAAAGAAAAAAAAACCACTACGTGAAGATTAAAAAAAAAAAATACTTTCACAAATTTAATATGAAAACCAATCATGAAAATTTAAAAAAAAAACAAATCTTAAAGATAATTATTTTAATTAAAAAGTAACAAAAGAAAAAAAAAACTCATCGCGTGAGAATAACAAGAAAATTAAAATTTGAAAAAAAAAACAAATCTTAAGATAATTATATTAATTAAAAATTAAAAAGAAAAAGAAAAAAAAACGTGAGAACAACCAAAAAAAAATTAATTTGAATAAAACAAATCTTAAGATAATTATTTTAATTAAAAAATTAAAAAAACGTGAGAATAACAAAAAAAAATTAAAATTTGAAAAAAACAAATCTTAAGATAATTATTTTAGTTAAATCTATTTATTATAATTAAAAAGTAAAAGATAAAAATCAATATACACTCTATCCAAAATCTAATCAAATTATCAGATGATCTATATATACTTCATCCAAACTCTAATCAAATTAGAATTTGAATCTAAATTCCCTCTATAAATTGTTCACTTCTCCCATTAGTTTTCACATCAAAACTATTCATCCACTCCATTGTTGGTTTTAGGTACATCCCTTGAATTATAATTATAATATTTTTGTTTAATTTTATCAATTTAATTAGAAGAAAGTCATTCTCAAATATTTTATGTTATGACTGACTGACTTTAATTTTTTTCCCCTCAAACTTTTTTTTTTCAGGTTTATAATTACTTATCTCTTCCAATTTCTTCCAATTGTTCCTTTATATTTAAGGTATTTTTCAATTTCGTCCAATTGTTCGTTCATATTTCAAGTTTTTTTTAGGTTGGCTTTTTAATTGATGTGTTTGAATTAGAAAGGTTAAGGTTTAGGTTTATAATTATTTTTGTTTGAATTATTTATTTTCAAGTTTTTTCTAAGTATCAAAATTTTGTCTATACGTATTGATATTTTTTATTTTAAAATTATTCTATTCAATTTTATTTGTTATTTTCAAGATATTTTTAGTTTTTTTTTTTTTTCGAAAGAGGATACTTACTATACTATTGTGTTTTTCTTTTCAATGTTGTTTCTTTAAAATTTAAATTTAAATTATTTTAATTTAAAACATTTTGCATGTTTTAATTTGATTTTGGTAATCCAATAACTTTTAAATTTAATTTCTATTAGAAATTGAACATGTTTATTATATTATTTTTGCTTATTTATAATAGCAATAATTAAAGTGTATTCTCATAATTATTCCTGCGCCCCCGCCAAATATATATATAGCTCAAAAGAAAACACTCAATCCTTTATTTCATAGTGAGTTGATTAAATTTTATTTTATTTTATTTTATTTATAAAAAAACTACAATAGAATTTATAATTTTCAATATAAAAAATTTTATTTTAATGAAAAGTTGTAAAAATTGTCTCTGTCTCTAAAATATAATAAAAAAGTAAATTTTGGGAAGGAAAAATTTAGATAAATTAGTTTTAATTATTAATATATATATATATATATATATATATATATATATATATATATATATATATATATATATATATGATATTATATTAATATTTAATATATATTTTATTTTTATTTTATAAATTGTTTTATTAATCATAAGAAAAATACACAATTAAATATATAAACGTGCAACGCACGTGGTTAAAAACTAGTATATATATATTAAAAAAAGTTGTATACAAAATATATATACCTCATGTTATGGGTAAATTTGGACCTAGCTCTAAGAAAGTCAGAATGATACAAGCCTAGAGGAGAAACAAGCCCACGAAGGCCCAATGGGCCTGAATCAATCTCTAGGGCTACTCACTCTCCTACAAGGAAGGGAAAAACCCTAATTTCAGCTATAAATAGAAGAGGTTCACTCCAAGTCAGGGAACGGGAACTCAATTGGGTATCTATTTTCTTCCTCTATATTATTACTTTATTTGCTTCACTTATGATCTCCCAACTGACTTAAGCATCGGAGTCGGTGTGGCAAGCACCACGCCAGTGCTTAGTTTTCTCTTCTTTTGCAAGCCACGTCTTTCCCATTCAAATAAATTTACCGTTGATGTCACGTGAAGGTCAGGTGAGTCCCTTGGCCAAATTTTGGCATCAACAGTTGGCGCCGTCTGTGGGGAAGAAACAACAAGAGATAAGGATAATAGTTCTATGTTATATTTGGGATAATTTTTGCTATTTGGTTATCTCTGCTTGATTGCTTTCCGTATTTTTCCGGCTTTTCGTGGATGCACATGTTCTTTTCATCCAACAACTAAAACTAACAAAATTCTCCCATCTCTCGTAGTTGTATTTTGCAAAAGTGGGTATAAATATCTACTACTTAATTTTGGGTCGTGGGTTTGAAATTCTAAGTGCCATGGATGACATGGGAAAAGGCAATAATTATTATATTTGATGAAGCCTAGCAATGCATATTACAATTTAAAATTAAAAGATAGTGAGTATTGTGATAAAGCCTATGCGCCTCCAGCCTATGCACAAAATTCACTCTCCTATGGTGGTGGTCCATGCCATCGTCCACCACTTTGCTCTTCAGTGGCATTCAGTCTCTGATAGCGAGCATAGCTAGCTATGTTTCCCTAATTAATTAAGCTAGTCTTTTATATTTAATTGGCCAAAATTATGCATTTTTATGTTCTTTTTGTAGGAATCATGTTTCGGAGTTAAATCGAGAATTTGAGCTAAATACATGTTCAGGACATGAAAATTGGCTAAAGAACGGAAAAGATTCAACCAAGAAGAAGTCAAAAGATCCGTAGGCCAGCGTCGGGACGCTGCTCTTGGAGCGTCTCGACGTTGCCTTTCCTTTTCTGAATTGGGCGGCAACAGAGACAGCGCCGCGACGCTATGTACACAGCGTCGCGACGCTACCCGCAGATTTTCTATAAATTCCTCTTTTCAGCTACGGATTGAAGGGAGCCCAATTGGTTAGATTTTAGCCCTAATTTCGACTAGAGACCTTTTGTGGGAGCTAAAGGCAAGGCCAAGGAGCGGGAATCAAGCGAGAAGACGTGGAGATCGTGACGGGGACGTGTCGGTTTCGACGGATTCGAGTTTTCCCTTTTCTTTCCCTTAACTCTTGTAGTTTTTATGGCTTTTCTTTCAATTAGTGTTTATGGTTTAGAGACTATGAATTGCTAGTTGTTTGTCTTAGGGATTGATGTAGTTGTTTAAGTTTGTTGGATTAATTTTTGGTATGAATGTGCTTTTATTCTATGCATGCAATTTTGTGTTTAATGCTTTCAATTACTTGATCACTAATTGAATGATTTAAGTGTTGAATCTAACTCGGGAGAGAGGATTTGGCCTAAGACTTACCTTGTTTAATTGCATGACTAGAGTAGAAATTCTAAGTTTGTGACGAGATTTGGAATATTTTTAGAAGCATAACAAGGACCGAACCAAATAATGCCTTGCATGTTAATGAACTTAGATAGGGATATCAAGTTAGTTTATATGCATGAGAATCAATTATACTCGGGAGAGGTAATCGTGATAAAAGCTTCCTTGGCTTGTAGAATAATTGCACGGTCAATTCATTCCTATTAATCAATCCTCATTCTTAATCAATGAAATCAATTCCCTAAGAATCTTTCCGTTTGAGTCTCCACTTTTATTTTATGTTTTTTGTCTTAGCTTTAGATTTATCTTTATCATTGAGTTTTGCTCCCTAAATAAAATTGAACAAAAGTATTCGCGATACTTAATTTGCTAGAAAACCAATCCAGAGGACGACACTCGTTTTACATGAAAACACTATATTATTACTTGACCCGTACACTTGCGGTTAGCAAATTGGACATCAAGTTTTTGGCGCCGTTGCCGGGGATTGGCACATTTAGTTAAATTAATATTGCAGAAAAATTGTTCGGTCTTAATTTAAGGTGTATTTTTACTTTGTAGATAGATTACATTTTTTTTCCTTATTTGTTGTATTCATATTTTAGTGTTTTCTTTATTTGTTTGATTTTTTTCCTTATTTGTTTTATTTCCTTATTTGTTTTTGTTTTCCTTTTCTATTTAGTTTTCTTTGTTTTTTTTTCTTTCCTTTTTTGTTTGAGTCTTTGTCATTTGTTCTTGTTGGGTTATTGTTTGATTGGAAGCCTAATTATCATTGTTGCTTTAATTGAATGGCTTTTTACTCAACACCATATTCCAATTTTTCATCTTCAAGTTATACCCCTTTAAATGAAAATTCTTCCTTGGAAAGCATAGTTCAAAATTATATTGAGGAGTCTAGAGCGAGGAGTCTAAAAATTGATGAAACCATTAGAGGACTTCAAGCTCCACAGGAAGTTAGTGAGATGAGATCCACTTCCATAAGTTGTCTAGTGAGTCATGTGGCCGATGATTCATTGACACCCATTCATGAGCGTAGTTCTTTCGATCTTGATGAGGATGAGCAGTTAGGGGTGAGTTGCATGAATAGTGGGGATGAATTGGAGAGTTGGAGCACCTATCAAGAACATGTTTGTGAGGAAGAAAAAGAAAATGAGCTTGTAGTGTCAGAGGAAGTTCAGAAGGTAGAGTTTGAAGTTGAAAAGCCTTCGTCTGTTTTATCTTCTCCATCCTTTGTATATTTTGATTATTCCTTTTTCTATTCTCACGAGTCAGTTTTAGAGTCAGAGTCTCTTTATTTTTATCTTTCTCCTTTTATGTTTATTTTAGTAAAAAATACCAAAAATAATTCTGTTTCAGGGGCCCATGAGAAACTAGTAAGTTTGCTAGCGATCGTTGGTTATATTGATTCAAGGAAGAAGGGCCCAAAGAAATACGAGAATTTTTATGTGCCTTGACAGACTGCACGAGCACGTCGAGCTAAAGACGATAAACAAGCGCTTATGGGAGGCAACCCAAGTTAGTCTGTTTTTTCTCTTTTATGTGTTTGATCTTTTTGTTGTTTTTGTTTTGTAGGAGTTCCTGTGTTCTTGCCTTTGCCAAGCATTCATGAAAAGGTCATCATTCCAGGGCAGTATTGTTCACCCCTTCCATTTTTTTTCGTGTTCTCATGCTTATGTATGCTTTATCGACTTATACATTGAGGACAATGCATGTTTTAAGTTTGGGGGTGGATTATCATGTTTGTGGAGCCCTTGAGCATCTGAGTTCGGGCTATAGTTTTGAGCTTTCTTTGAATTATGCATATGGTTGTTGTCTGGATGTATTTTTGCATGACTATGATGTCCTAAGATAGGCTTCCTTGTCAATTTTCAAGCTTGTGATGAGTTGTAAGCATGAGTGCCCAAAAAGGGAGACTTTTTAAAATTTTTCTAGGAGATGGCTTGCCATGAGTAGAGTATTTGTCTTGGCTAGATTTGGATTTGAATGCTTAGGAGCGAATTATTGGGTTCATATGCTTGTTGTCACCTCGATAGGTGTAGGGTAGAGCTAAAGAGTTAATTTTTTGCAAATTAGCATGTTTGATCTTGCTTAGGAGAAAAGAAAAGAATATCTTCTTATCTTGTTCATAATGAAAAATCATTCTTGTTGTTACTGTTGAAAAAGAAAAAAGAAAAAAGTCATGACTTATGCGCGCAATATGCAATGGTTAATAAAAGATTAAGGCAAAAAGAGCTACCCCTGTTGTGATCAGTTAGGCCAACCAGAGAAAACTCAGGTTAAGGGTCCCTGCAATGGGTGTGTGAAAGCTAGTGCCACATATACATGCTTAATTCAATTGTTAATTATAAGCACCTAAGTATGGAGGAAAACAATCTAATTTGTTCCATTAACTCATTAGTGAAGCCTTAGAGCCAGTGTAGAGGGAAGATGAGCTGAGAGTTTAATAATCCAATCCCGAGCTAGTAGTGTCTGATCTTGTTGAGTTAGATCTCGCTTGTGCAAGTTAATTTTGGAAAAATTTTAATTTGTCTCCCTCATTGGTCCTTATGTGCATGTCTGTTGCTTGCTTGGTTATTGACTTTTGAGCCTTGAGGATGGAGTTATGATTGTTGCATCCATTTTTCTACTGTATGTTTGATTTTTAGTTTGCTCAAGGACTAGCAAAAGCTTAAGTTTGGGGGTATTTGATAGCGAGCATAGCTAGCTATGTTTCCCTAATTAATTAAGCTAGTCTTTTATATTTAATTGGCCAAAATTATGCATTTTTATGTTCTTTTTGTAGGAATCATGTTTCGGAGTTAAATCGAGAATTGGAGTTAAATACATGTTCAGGACATGAAAATTGGCTAAAGAACGGAAAAGATTCAACCAAGAAGAAGTCAAAAGGGAGCCATCCGTAGGCCAGCGTCGGGACGCTGCTCTTGGAGCGTCTCGACGTTGCCTTTCCTTTTCTGAATTGGGCGGCAACAGAGACAGCGCCGCGACGCTATGTACACAGTGTCGCGACGCTACCCGCAGATTTTCTATAAATTCCTCTTTTCAGCTACGGATTGAAGGGAGCCCAATTGGTTAGATTTTAGCCCTAATTTCGACTAGAGACCTTTTGTGGGAGCTAAAGGCAAGGCCAAGGAGCGGGAATCAAGCGAGAAGACGTGGAGATCGTGACGGGGACGTGCCGGTTTCGACGGATTCGAGTTTTCCCTTTTCTTTCCCTTAACTCTTGTAGTTTTTATGGCTTTTCTTTCAATTAGTGTTTATGGTTTAGAGACTATGAATTGCTAGTTGTTTGTCTTAGGGATTGATGTAGTTGTTTAAGTTTGTTGGATTAATTTTTGGTATGAATGTGCTTTTATTCTATGCATGCAATTTTGTGTTTAATGCTTTCAATTACTTGATCACTAATTGAATGATTTAAGTGTTGAATCTAACTCGGGAGAGAGGATTTGGCCTAAGACTTACCTTGTTTAATTGCATGACTAGAGTAGAAATTCTAAGTTTGTGACGGGATTTGGAATATTTTTAGAAGCATAACAAGGACCGAACCGAATAATGTCTTGCATGTTAATGAACTTAGATAGGGATATCAAGTTAGTTTATATGCATGAGAATCAATTATACTCGGGAGAGGTAATCGTGATAAAAGCTTCCTTGGCTTGTAGAATAATTACACGGTCAATTCATTCCTATTAATCAATCCTCATTCTTAATCAATGAAATCAATTCCCTAAGAATCTTTCCGTTTGAGTCTCCACTTTTATTTTATGTTTTTTGTCTTAGCTTTAGATTTATCTTTATCATTGAGTTTTGCTCCCTAAATAAAATTGAACAAAAGTATTCGCGATACTTAATTTGCTAGAAAACCAATCCAGAGGACGACACTCGTTTTACATGAAAACACTATATTATTACTTGACCCGTACACTTGCGGTTAGCAAATTGGACACCAGTCTCCGTAATAGCACATGAATAAGCTTACCAAAAGGGAGGAGTACATGGAGCTCGTAAAAAAGGATATGCAGCTCGTCGCGGAGATCTATGAAACTTATAGGTAAATACTGCTGCTTGTAAAAATTGTTCTGTGAAATAAAAGTTGAAGAAAGATTTGAATTGATAATGATTGCTTTACTCTTTAGCTTAGAATGTTTTTAATCAATAAGACTGATTTAAAAAATAGATATAGAGATAAATCTATGTAGTTTTAAATGCAAGATTAAAGGTGATTCAAATTAAGTTTAGATTTGTTTTTGGATAAATTATCTATATCCAAAAGTTGTAGATTTAAACTTGTATATATATATATATATATGATTTGATTTGGTCACATGAGATTTGATTCTAATTTGATTAAAACTAATTAACTATTTGCCCAAATCATAATTGTTTGTTTGTGTGGGAGTATATTTGAAGAGATTGAGTATTTATATATTTGGTTTGACGTGGATAAAGATTTGATTTTCTCTCTAATTTATAATTATAATTAGAAATCTCGTTGAAGATATTTTGTTGATAATTCATATTTTAGATTAGATTTATCTAATTTAAAAATTGTAGATTTGATGTATCTATCATTTTGGACATTACTCAATGAATAAATAGATCGACTAGTCATATTTCAAACTGCCCATTTAAGTTTGTTTAGTCTAAGTCTTAAAAATTACCTAGACTAAATAAAGAGTCAAAATTAAGTGGAATATATAAATAAGTTATTTATTTACTTCATAAATTGTTCTATGGCACCTTCATATCGCAAAGTTTGTTATTTATTTCCAATTCTGAGTTCAACAATATGGGGTGAGAAATTCAAGTGGTTTGAAGATATAGCTCATATTAGCCCAACAAAGGGTCTTTACTATTTCATGGGCTGTATGTTCTCGACTTACCCTTATTTACTAAATATCTATATACATTCTTATTACTTCATGTGTATCTATTGATTTATTGAATGCAAACTATTCATAATTTACAAGCTACTCATGACATACTTATGTTTCAATCAATGATTAGTCTTTTTCCCATATCAACATAATGCTATCTACTAACGTTATTTCACAAGGCAACATGACGTGTAGAGATCCCGAGTAGCTGAGCCAACAAAAAGGTCCTTGGGAGTGGCAATGCCTATACTCCCCGGGGTTAGCAACTCATCAAAAGGTCATTGGGAGTGGCAACTCCTATACTTCCAAGGTTCCTCGTGGGAGTGGCAACGCCTATACTCCCTGGGGTTAGCAACTTATCAAAAGGTCCTTGGGAGTGGCAACGCCTATACTTCCAAGGTTCCTCGTGGGAGTGGCAACACCTATACTCCCCGGGGGTTAGCAAATTATCAAAAGATCCTTGGGAGTGGCAATGCCTATACTTCTAAGGTTCCTCGTTGGAGTGGCAACACCTATACTCCCCGGGGTTAGCAACTTATCAAAAGGTCCTTGGGAATGGCAACGCCTATACTTCCAAGGTTCCTCGTGGGAGTGGCAACGCCTATACTCCCCGAGGTTAGCAACTTATAAAAATGTCTTTGTAGGAGTAGCAACACTTACACAGGGGGCTTCAAAACAGTAACCACACTTGTAGTTGAGACCAAGACCTAAGATATTTCGCCAGAAGAGTCTTTTTACAAGATAACAAATTGGCACAGGGGAGAATTATACTCTTAAATTGAGCTTAAAGTGTTTTGAATTATATCAACAGTAGCCACCCCTGATCCCAATTCAAGAGTGGGGGCTTACTGTTATGGGTAAATTTGGACCTAGCTCTAAAAAAGTCAGAATGATAGAAGCCTAGAGGAGAAACAAGCCCACGGAGGCCCAATGGGCCTGAATCAATCTCTAGGGCTACTCACTCTCCTAAAAGGAAGAGAAAAACCCTAATTTCAGCTATAAATAGAAGAGGTTCACCCCAAGTCAGGGAACGGGAACTCAACTAGGTATCTATTTTCTTCCTCTATATTATTACTTTATTTGCTTCACTTATGATCTCCCAACTGACTTAAGCATTGAAGTCGGTGTGACAAGCACCACGCCGGTGCTTAGTTTTCTCTTCTTTTGCAGGCCACGTCTTTCCCATTCAAATAAATTTACCGTTGATGTCACGTGAAGGTCAGGTGAGTCCCTTGGCCAAATTTTGGCATCAACACCTCATATTATTAAATATATATATATATATATATATATATATATAACCTTACATTTAAGAAATATATACATGGTATGAAACAATTATACAATCATAAATGTCTCTATTGATGTCGTTGCAACATATTGTTTTCACTAAAACCATACTATGTTGCTAGAGTTTCTTGCAAGTGACCAACGTCGTTCAAAAGTCACTTCATTAAGCACTTCACCAGCAATATTTCAACAAGAATAGATCCACATGACATTCCCTCGTCTTTGGCAGTAGTGTGCCTTCAGTGACTCTCTTCTTCAACGACTACAACTACCCATTAGACGAGCTCGTCCCTATGGCGGTGACAATCAATTTTCTAACTAACCACGATATGAGCATACAAGAACAAATAAGATATTTTGAAACACGATTATTTTGTTTGAGCATAGAGAACAATCCTATTTTGAGTGGGTAAGGATTTTTCGAGGATAGTGCAACACTAACCCGAGGATATAACCAAGAAGTGGACCCCGAAGGAGAGATAGGCCGAAGAGATTGAGCCAAGGTCGGAGGTTTTGAAATTGATATTTATTTAAAATATCGAAAGACCCAAACCTCAATTTAATTGGGCTATTTTCTTTCCCAAATATTTTAAGGAGATAAGTTTGGGATTTTAAATTAAATTCTAAGATAAGAGCCTAATTTCTTTTTAATTGGGTTTTTTCTTTCTTAGGGTTTTAATTTAAGTAAAAGAAAAGAAAAAAATGAAGAAAACCCTAAGTTCTAATTCTTTCCCTCTCTTTTTCTTAGCAGCCGCCAACCCCCTTTCTTATTTTTCCTTTTCCTCTTCTTCTCCACTTGCCCAGCCGAGCCCTCCTTCTGCATCTTCGTCTCGCGCAGCCAAGCCCCCGAAGACCTCTTCATCTCTTCCTCTCTTTGTGCGCCGCCTGCTTGCCGCCGTGAGCTACGCAGCCACCTCCCCTCACGTGTTCGCCGCCAACAGCTGACCCACGAAGTGATATTCCTTGTTCTCTCTCTGGCATTGTCACGTCGCAGGGCAGCAAGAAATCGCCGCCGTTCAAGCTCGCGCCGCCACGCTCCCACGAAGACCCACCTCCGTCTTCTCTTTCTCTCATTCGCCCTCGTGCTCGCCGGCTCTCTCTCTCTCTCTCGTGTGTCGTCACCACCAGCAACAGATCGTGCTGCCCTGCAGTCCGTGTCGTCTCCTTCCTCATGACGTAAGGTTATTTTTCCTTGTGTTTGTTTGATTTCAATAGCCCGACCTGAATTGATCTATTTTCCTATTATTTTCGGCAAGAATAGTGTGTATAGGATCGAAGCCTCGTTGTTCTGGCGTTTTAGGTGCATTCGGGCTGATTTAAGGATCGTTTCGTCGTGTTTAGGCTCTTTCGGTAAGTCTTCATCGTGACCCATGCTTATTCGAATTCGAATTTAGATTACCCACTCTTGTTTGGCCTTAGAATTTAGTTTCGTGATTGATTTCTTGTCTTTCCAGCACTGTGCGGAGCCGTCTTGGGTTCGAAATCATCTTTGTTTTGTGACCCATCGTCCGTTGAGCCTTACACTCGAACACCCATTGTCTAGGGACTTTAAACAAGTGGTTTCAAATCACTTAGGTTGCTGGACAGCACGTGTTCGAGGTCATTTGGACGTTGAACGGTAAATTCCAGCACCTTTCTGAAGGGATAAAAACCCTTTCGCAGCGGAAACGTACATAACCTTAACTCAGATTTTAATTGGAACTAAAATATTGTACGTTGGCAAATAAAAAATCACAGCAGTAAACAAAATTTAACATGTTGTACAGCAATTAATAAAGCATGCTAAAACTCATTAGGAAAAATCTAGATCTAATCTAAATTGGATCCTAATGATCCTAGATCAAGAAATACTTACTCTAGGAGTCGTTCTTGATCAATTCGCCAAAATTTCCCTTGAATGCACGCAAAAACCAGCACCAAAAGGATCTATACCTCGTTGGAAATTCGTCACGAACACCACCACGAAGGTTTCACCGATATTCTCTTGAAGGAAAATGCGTCAAGAGCTTGTGGGAGCGTGACTTCTAAGGGTTTAAGTGAATTTTTAGTCTCTGTATTCTTAGGAAGAGAATTGCAGAGAGCACTAGGATTGAGAGAGAGAGTGATTAGCGTAAATCTCAGTGAGAATGAATCTGAATCCTTTTCGGAAGAAGAAGCCAACTCCCTTAAACTTCTCTCACGTTTCACGTTGGCCTACGGTTATGCTGAAGACACGTTCCCATCAATTAACCTAACTGATGGGAAAAACAATTAATTAATATCTTATAACAAATATTAATTAACTATTTTAATTAAATTAACTTTTAATTTAATTCCATTTGTATAAAACATATTTATACAAATACTCCACATAACCTATAGTTTTAATATAACTTCATTAAATAAAAATTAAATTAAATTAAATTAAAAAAATTATTAATTAATTCACAAATTAATCAATATTATAATTAAATATCATATATTTAATTATATTTCTCTCAAATTAACTAAAGAATTAATATACATCATATGTGTATTAATTATAACCTATAGTTTTGATATGAATCAAATTCATATTTCAACTTAATATTCGAACCCCTTCGAATATTCAATTCACCCTTAGAAATTTACCTCAACGCCCTTATAGAGCTACCGGTGGGACCTAATGGACCTACATATCAGAAGCTCCAACGATGTGAGATTAATTGGCTAAACTCATTAACCAAGTTATTCAATATTCGTTAACTGTGGTTCACTCCACTATAGAACCACAGCTGCACTCTTCTCACTGAAGATATATTTCTGTGTCCACGGATATCGACCATCAACAGCAAGTTAGCCCTTCACATGTGTTCGTATCCTAGCTAGGTCAAATTACTGTTTTACCCCTAGGCTACCTCTTGGTCCTTAAGTACCAGTGCTCCTCTAATGAACAACCTGTTTGTGGTCCAACTAGCAAACAAAAATCCCTCTCGTGCCATAAAGAGGGTAGGGCCCATTGTTCAAGACTCGGAGACACCACTTAAGGGAACACACCTCTACTTACCCTAATATCAGGAAGGAATGAATTCCATCTTGTAAGACTATGTTCCCAGCTCCCCACTCGGTCTTGTCCCCAAAATAGTAGGCTTATTGAGTCGGCGAACAGGCCACTCTCACCCGTACAAATCAAAGGACAATCCCTCATGGACAGGAGTCCATAATCCACTCAGGATTAAGGCCAAGTTGCCTAGGTCATCCTAGTGAAATAGAAACCGAGCTAACTAACGGTGTTACAGTTAGTGGTTACTATTTCGCGGTCCGGTCTTTGTGCAAACTCATTGCACAGGATACCCCCACTCGTATGTCAACTACATGAACGCGTTGGATCACTACGTTTGTATCAATATACAAAGCGGGTCGTATCTATAGTGTCACCAGGACAAGGTACCAAGCCTTATCCTTATACTACAGACCCTTTAGGCTAAAACTTGAACATTGATCCCCGTATGTCCCTACTGAAGGGAATAAAAATCCCCACGCAGCGGAAGCGCATCGATTGGACCTTACGCCGTATATTAATTAACATTAAAATACCGTTACGAAAACTCAATTAAACTTTAAAACCCTTTTAAAGCTGCTGGAAAATTGGTTTAAACATGCTTAAAATAAATCTAAATTTATTTTCATGCTTTTCTAAAGAAAAGGGAAAGAACCGTCACATACCTTCGTTGAAGACTTGACCATTCTTCGCCAACGACGCTCCACGAACGAAACCGCAGCAGCCGTCTTTGTTTTTCTTCGCTGGAAATTTCTTCTTTGAATGACACAATAACCACAGAGGTTACACCGGTATGTCTCTATGTCTAGGAGGCAAAAGACTTGTGGGAGTCTTTCTCTAAGAAGGAGGCTAGAGAGAATTCTAGGTCTTGTCTTTCAAGAGTGTCAAGTGTCATGACCAATTAGGTCTAGTGTTCTATTTATAGAAGAGAGGCCATGAATAGAATATTCAATTAAATCAATCTTTTCCAAAATTGATTCGATCTTATTCCTTAATTAATCAATCATGATCAATGAATTCCATAATTGATTAATCTTTTCCACAAATGACTAATTACTTCCATAAGTGATTAGATCATTTCCATAAATGATTAATCACTTCCTTAAGTGATTAATTATTTCCAGAATTGATTAATTCCCGGTTAATGAATTCTCTAATTAATTAACCACCAATTAAATATCACATATTTAATTCCTGGCCTAGATTTAATTAATTTTGCCCAAAAACATTTTAGGCCTTAAATTAATTAATTCATTATTTGAACTCTTTCAAAACTTCCATAAATTTATATTTGAACTTTTCAAATATTAATTTCTCTCATAATAATATATCAATATATATTATATTTGTTTCCCTCAATAAATTGAACATTTTCAATTTACTTTTATTTCTTAGTTGCCTCAAATTACTTTACGAGCTACCAGTGGGACCTAATGGACCTGCAGATCAGAAGCTCCAACGATGTGAGATTAATTGGTCAAACTCATTAACCACATTAATCAATATTCGTTAACTGTGTGTTCATTCCACTATAGACTCGCAGTTGCACTCTTCTCACTGCAGACATATTTTCTGTGTCCACGGATCTAGACCAATATCGACTAGTTAGTCCTTCACGAGTGTCCGTAACACCAGCTGGGTCAAATTACCGTTTTACCCCTACGTTACCTCTATTTCCTTAAGTATCAATTCTCCTCTAATGAACAACTTGTTTGTGGTCCAACCATCAAACAGAAAACCCTCTCGTGCCATTGAGAGGGTAGGACCCTTTGTTCAAGACTCGGAGTAACCACTTAAGGGAACACTCATCTGCTTCCCTAAAGTCGGGAAGGAGTGAATTCCATCTTGTATGATTATGTTCCCAGCTCCCCATTCGGTCTTGTCCCCAAAGTGGTAGGCTTATTGAGTCGGCGTATTGGCCACTCTCACCCATACAAATCAAAGGACAATCTCTCATGAGCAGGAATCCATAATCAACTCAGGATTAAGACTAAGTTGTCTAGGTTGTCCTAGTGAAATAGAAAACCAACTAGTTAACGGTGTTATAACCAGTGGTTACTATTTCGTGGTCCGGTCTTATGCAAACTCATTGCATAGGATACCCCCACTCGCATGTCTCCTACACGAACGCGTTGGATCGCAGCGTTTGTATCAAATACAAAGTGGGTCGTATCCATAGTGTCACCAAGATAAGGCACCCAGTCTTATCCCTATACTATAGACCCTTTAGGCTGTTTCTTGAACAATGATCCCATATGTCGCTACATATAGTTCAAGACTCATATTACAACCTTAGATGTTTAGTTTATTGGATTAGGGTTATTATTAAGCAAAGACAAATATAAAATAACTAATAACAATTAATGGAAAAATATATCAATATTATTTCATTAATATCCGGTCAACGGTTACATTCACTATCTACGAGTTTTAGGGCATAAAACCCAACACCTACATACTAGTTCAAGCCTCATTCTATTTGAAGGGATAAAAGCCCCACGCAGCGAAAAGTATTACCGAACCTACTCAGAGTCTTAGATTCTAATTGAAATACCAATACAATTTGCAAAATATTACAGCAATAAATCTATATTTAATGGGCTGTACATAGGCTATAAACATGCTAAAAAATCAACTAGATTGATCCTAGTGATCAAGGATTTCATAGAAAACTTACTTTTGTAGAAAACCTTGATCAATTCGCCTTTTCTTGCCAATAAGAATGAAAACGCAGCAACCCTCTTGTGCGAACACCACCAATCGGCTACACCAGTATATCTCTAAGACTTCTTGAAGCAGGAGACTTGTGGGAGTCTTTTGGGAGAGATCTCTAAGAGAATTAGAGACAATGAGATGTCTTTCACCCCACCCTAGGGGTCCTTTATATAGGTAAAGGCCAAGACCTTTTCCTAATAGGAAAAGGTCTAGGAATAAGTTCAAAACTATTATCTGAACAATATCTAATTTTAATAATTAATTAATTAATTCCATAATTAATTAACTACCCAATTAAATATCACATATTTAATCCTAGGGATTTTATTAAAATTAATATGAATCCAATTCATATTAAATTTATTTGAACTCTTTCAAATATTTTCTTTCCTAATAGGAAAAGGTCTCTAATTAATAAATAAATAATTAATTCCATAATTAATTAATTACCCAATTAAATATCATATATTTAATCTTAGGGATTTTATTAAAATTAATATGTATCCAATTCATATAAAATTTATTTGAACTCTTTCAAATATTCTCTCTCAAGAATTAATTTTTGAAATTAATTCAAAAATTATATTATAAAGTTTCATAAACTTTATATTATAATGCATCAATATACATTATATGATTCCCAAGATAAATTGAACACTTCCAATTTACAATTTATATTTGTTTACTTCAAGTCTTTTTACAAGCTACCAGTGGGACCTAATGGACCTACAGATCAGAAGCTCCAACGATACGAGACTAATCGGCTTAAACTCATTAACCAAGTTAGTCTCCATTCGTTAACTGTGGGTCATTCCATTAAAGACCCTCAGCTGTACTCTTCTCACTGTAGAATATTTCTGTGTCCACGGATATCAACCAATACTACAAGTCAGTCCTTCACGTGTGTTCATATCCCAGCTGGGTCAAATTACCGTTTTACCCCTGGTTTACATCTTTGTCCTTAAGTTCCCAGTGCTCCTCTAATGAACAACCTGTTTGAGGTCCAACCAACAAACAGAAGTCCCTCTCGTGCCATAGAGAGGGTTGGGCCCATTGTTCAAGTCCTAGAGACACCACTTAAGGGAACACACCTCTACTTACCCTAAAGTCGAGAAGGAGTGAATTCCATCTTGTGTGATTATGTTCCCAACTCCCCACTCGGTATTGTCCCCAAAATAGTAGGCTTATTGAGTCGGTGTGCTGGCCACTCTCACCCATACAAATCAAAGGACAACTCCTCGTGAATAGGAGTCCATAATCCACTCAGGATTGAGACTGAGTTGTCTAGGTCATTCTAGTGAAATAGAAACCAATCCAACTAACGGTGTTACAGTTAGTGGTTAACTATTTTGTGGTCCGGTCTTATGCAAACTCATTGCATAGGATACCCCCACTCGCATGTCAACTACATGAACGCGTTGGATCATAGCGTTTGTATCATAATACAAAGTGGGCCGTATCCATAGTGTCACCAGGATAAGGTACCCAGCCTTATCCCTATACTATAGACCCTTTAGGTTGTTACTTGAACATCGATCCCCGTATGTCCCTACATACTAGTTCAAGTTACATACAAACAACCTTGGATCTTAGTTTATTGGATTTGGGTCAAATAGTGCAATATTAAACAATAACATTTTATTGCAGAAACTAAATAACACTTTATTGAACACAAGTATAAAATTTGTTTACATTCACTATCTACGAGTTTTAGGGCATAAAACCCAACACTATTAGCCTTGGATGTTTAGTTTATTGGATTAGGGTTAATAAGACAAGATATAATACAAACATTGAATAATACATTACTTTTATTAATGTTCGGTCAAATGTACATTTACTATCTACGAGTTTTAGGGCATAAAACCCAACACTTTCGTTTCCTTCATTAAGTCTATTAGGTGCTTTAAATTATTTCCTAACCCTTAGGAGTTGCTGGTTGTAGTTTGGGCTCCTTAGGCTCTTCCGGTTCATCCTGTTGGTTTGTAGGTTCGCGTAGGAGCGCTTCATTAGTAAGTAGTTCTTATCTGATGTAGTCTGTTTGACTGTGTGATGCATGCTGATTGATTTCCCGCTTTATAACTGTTCTCTTGTTCCTTGTTTCTCTGAATAAATATGTATATATATATGAAATCTTTGAAAAGCATGAACTGTTGTTGCGGTGTTGATTGGTTGTAAAGCATGTTGGTTCTGTTTGGTATTCGTGAGATAAGCATGAGTTGAAAGCATGTGATTACATGTATATGCTTGGTGGGCATAATACGCGAGTCTAGAAGCGTTGCAGGGCATATGCAATCTAGATAGAGGTGGGATAGAGGTCAGGGACCTAAAATGTGAAAATGGGTAGGATGGGTGAATGTTAGTGCACCTCGGGTACAAATGGTCGAGGCGTGACATGTCACCATGGGTTTAAAGAGGGCTAGCATTGTGATTGAGATATCAGGGCCTCGGGTATAAATGGTCGAGGACTGATATTGTTTCGAGGAAAGTAAAGTGATTATCAGGGTCTCGGGTATAAATGGTCGGGGACTGATATATCACCATTGGATGTCGATGCCTCGGGTATAAATGGTCGAGGGTCGATTTGCCAATGTTAGATAAAAAGGAGCATCGAGGCCTTGGGTATAAATGGTCAAGGGTCGGTGTGATGAGTCTTGAGACAAGTATTGAGGCCTTGGGTATAAATGGTCAAGGGTCAATACGATGCTTAGTCATCGAGGCCTTGGGTGTAAATGGTCGAGGGTCGATGCACAGTTCGAGGCATTGGGTATAAATGGTCAAAGGTCGAATGCCGAGCTCTGTAGAGAAGTGTCGAGGCCCTGGTATAAATGGTCAGAGGTCGGTGCAACTCGAAGGGTCAGTCTTGGAGAGTTTTGCAGAGCGTGACGTGGAAATCACTTGTGGAGAGCCATGTGAGGGCTAAATAAGAGTGTTGAGTGAGCTTGTGGAGCTTGAGTGGTTAGCAAGTTGCATAAAGAGATGCATGAGTTATGGCTCAGGAGAGTCATTCGTTTACTAGGTTTTGAGCATGACATTGTGTTTACCGCTTTTAAAAAGTATGTTGTTTGCACATGAAGAGCATGTTGTTTGCTTGTTTGTTGTTTGATGGCTTCTCAGGTAGGGGCTGCTTACCAGTACCTTAGTGTACTGACCCCCTCCCCTCACTCCCCCCCCAACTACCAGATTTTGTAGGATATGAGGACTACGTGGACCATGGTGATGCAGAGGAGGTGCTTGAGGAAGGACCATAGGTAGTTCACGTTGTTCTCTTTTATTTTCATGATTGGTTAGGATAGTTGTTGCTTCATATGGTTGGACGACTGTTATCCTATTAGATTTAATTTTGACTATTCTTGTTGAACTTTGGACTTCAATTGTCAGTTTTAATAGACTTTACCTTCTCATTCAGTTAATAGGAATTAAGTTTGTTGCTAATAAGTTAAGGTTGTAGTTAGTTGTGCATAATTGAGTTGAGTTGTGAATTCTCTATTTGTTTTGATTATTGTATTTGCGAGACCTGACTCGCTTTGTTGTGGAAGTTCTGCTGTGTTGTAGTAAGATGTTGTGATGGGTGGTTGTGAGTAGATCGCTATATATATAGAAGTGTTTTTTTTTTTTTTTGTTCAGTAGGTGTAGGAAAAAATTTGGGTTAGTCCTATGTATGTTGTTATGCTGTCGAAATGTTTTCGGCGCACACGATTAATTTTGGGTTAGAGTAGTAATGTCGCTAGGATAGCTATTAAAATCTTGGGGCTTTACAGTTGGTATCAAAGCGGAGTTGTTCCTATAGACTGGCCTAGGAAATCTAGGTTGTTTGGATGTTTAGGGTTATGGTCTTCCTCGTCTTCTCTCCATCACCAGGTACGTGGTCTAATTAAGATGTTATTATGTTGCCATATGTTGACTTATCGATTGGCATGATTATCTTGATTTACTTGGGTGCCTTGCATTTTTATTGTTAGCTTACTTGGATGCTTGGTGATTGTTGCTTGTGTGCCTGGTTTGAGCATGTTCGGTTTCCTAATGTCGCTTTGTATAGTAGCTAGGCTTAGGATGCTTCCTGTAGTTGGATAGATAGCTTGCTTTGATTGTGTGATTCTTGTTTGGTAGTAGGAGTAGGATGCTCCCATAGTTTGTAGATAGCTTTTGTTCTTCTTGTGTTTATTTTGTGCAATGTTGTTTGTTAGTAGGATTGGGTTGCTGCCTAGACTTAGGTTAGAACTTAAATCCTATTTGTTGTTTGTCCCTTGACCTTAGTACCACCTTCTCAGGCAATGTCCTGTGGTCATAATCCTGAAGTTCCAAATGTCAGGCAAGATGACCAAGTAGAGGAAGTTACTACTCAGCAGGGGATCGATCCTCTGGCTCCCTCTCTGCAGGAGGTTAATCCCCTAATTCCTCCCGATCAATGCAGGGTTGATCCTCCTCCTCCTCTGCCTCCTTCGGCCCCTCCTGTAGCTCCTATGTTGATCACTTCGGAAGCCCTCCAGACCATGTTCGATAACATAGCCCAGAGAAATGCTAGGCCACCGTGGAACCCTAATTGGGTACTTGAGAATGCAGAGGAATCCCAGTTCATTAGGGACTTCAAGCGCTACGGGCCTCCCTCCCTTGATGGGCAATTCGAAAATCCGTTGGCAGTAGAACGATGGATCGCTAATTTGGAGGCACTGTTTGACCTCATGAACTGTAATGATTCCTTGAAAATCAGAGGAGCAGTCTTCATGCTCAAGGATGACGTTCGCACGTGGTGGCAATCGGTGGCAGCAGCCGAAGACCATGCTAATCGGCCGATCTCGTGGGAAAATTTCAAGGATCTGTTGTACGATTGTTACTTCCCAGAGACAATCAAGGACGACAAAGAAGCAGAATTCCTTCATTTGGCCCAGGGGAGTATGTCTGTAGTGCAGTATGAGAGGAAGTTCACTGCACTATCACGCTTTGCTCCTGACCTGGTCAGCACGCCTGTGACGCCCGAGGTTAGGAGGGGTACATGAATGAACTGAGATCACATCCGAATGAGAGGGATCCTGAGGACATGGAAACGGTTAAGATAAAGCTTAAAAGAATTGATAGGTACTACCTATACCAACAAGGTGCACATTCCTTTTCGGTGGCTCAATCATAGGAACTTTGAAGTTAAGCGTGCTTGGGTTGGAGAAGTTCTATGTTGGGTGACCTCCTGAGAATTTTCCTAGGAAGCATGTGAGTGAGGACAAAGCATGCTAGAAGGACCCCGTGTTGGTTTGTGGGGACAGTCTTCACTCTTAGAAGCGGTTTAAGACGAGTATGGTAACGTCGCCAGGCCGCAGAGGATGTAGGGGAATGCCGGGGCCGTGAGGTGCCGAATCCGGATTCCGAATCTTGGGCTTGGGGCGTTACAGGATAGATCGTCTCTCTCGATGCATCGACAGAAATATGAGGAAATGTTTTTTTGTGCGTCGGGAGAAGTTTCGTCTTGTAGTGATTGTAAGAAAAATAAAGGAGAAAACAAGTATAATGTTTTTTAAAAAAATTAAGGTCCCGTTTGATAATCATTTGGTTTTTGAAAATTATGCTTGTTTTCTCCTAAATTTCCTACCATGGCTTTCATCCTAGTTAAGGTTGCATTTGAATTTCTAGCCAATTTTTTTTTTTTTTTTTTAAAAAACAAGTTTTTGAAAACTTTTTTTTGTTTGGTTAAAAATCACGTTTGGTCCCTTAAACTTTCATGAAAGTAACAATTTAGTCCATGAACTTTAATTTGTAACAATTTAGTCCCTATACTTTCAATTTTGTAATGATTTAGTCCATGTACTTTCAATTTTGTAACAATTTAGTCCCTAAACTTTAATAATTAACAATTTAGTCCCTATACTTTCAAATTTGTAATGATTTAGTCCCTATCGTGAAAAATTAATGTAAAGATTTAATGAAATTTCTTACCTAAGATACATTAATAAACTAATTTGAGACCCAATATGTTAATAAGCTACAAAGTTTAATCATCGAATAATAAAAATAGACATTTAATTTTGATGATTTTTTTTTGTGATAAGGATTAAATTGTTACAAATTTGAAAGTATAGGGACTAAGTTGTTACAAATTTGAAAGTATAGGGGCTAAATTGTTACTTATTAAAGTTCGGGGACTAAATTGTTATGAAATTGAAATTACAGGGACTAAATCGTTACAAATCAAAGTTTAGGGACCAAATTGTTACTTTCATGAAAGTTTAGGGACCAAAAGTGATTTTTAACCTTTTTGTTTTCAAAATTGAACTTGTTTTTGAAAACAAGGTAGAAGATTAGTTCTACAACCAAGAAACTTATGGGTAGAAGTATGTGTGTATAAGCTTAATTTTAAAAAACCAAAAACCAAATGGTTATCAAACGAGGCCTAAGGGTCTTCTTTGACAATCATTTGGTTTTTGTTTTTTGGGTTTTAAAAATGGGGCAACAAGAAAAATGGCTACAAATAAAAAGGTGGCTTGAAAAATGGCTACAAACGTTTGTAAATTAAATAGATGGCTAAACCATTTATTAATTAATAATTTGCTAATTATACAAGACAAAAATGCCCCTCAACAAACTTCCTAACGTGTTGTTAACGTTTAAAACCAAAATCATTTAAGAGAGATAAAAAAAACACCCCTAAAAATAGTTGGAGACATTTTAGGAGGTTTAAAAATACGAAAATAAAAAAGACACACAACTATTTTGAAACCCAAATGTACCAGACCCTAGTTGTTCCCCGGGAATAGGAGTAAATACCTTGTCGGACAATGAGTACAAAGTTCAACCACCCCGTCAGTAGAGAGAAACACCTCTGAACTCCATTGAGAACCTCTGAAAAATTAAGAAACCGGAATTATGACACACCAATGAGTACAAAGACCCTAGTTGTTCCCCGGGAATAGGAGTAAATACCTTGTCGGACAATGAGTACAAAGTTCAACCACCCCGTCAGTAGAGAGAAACACCTCTGAACTCCATTGATCAGGAACAACATCCCTGTCCATCTGCATATTTACTACCTGCACCTAAAACCTGTCCATCTGCATATTTACTACCTGCACCTAAGAACCTTGAACTTTGTACTCCTTCCCCAATAAAGGTATTTACTCCTTTATTTATTTATAGCCATTTTTCTTGTCAAAGTTCAACCCCCTTCAGTAGAGATAAACACCTTCGAACTCCATTAATCGGAAACAACAGTCCTGTCAATAGAAAGATTTACTACCTGCAACTAAGAATACCTGAAAATTTTTAAAAACAAATAAGAACACAATAATTATGATACCTTAGCTGCTGCAATTATGAGTTGTCATAACACCGCCCACCCTCCCACCAGAACCGCCTTCATGCACCAGCCCGTCCGTTCATCTTCATCTTCCACAACCCTCCCTTCCCACCATTGCCCCCCTTGAAAGACTTAATCCTCCATTTCCCACCATTTTCCACCCCCCAACACAGAGTGTATCCCAATCCCTACCTCTCGCATCGCGCCGACGACCCACATCCGCCGTGCCGACGACCTTCTTCCGCCGTGCCGTCGAGACTCTTGCTTGCCCCACATCCTCCATCGATTCTCCTTCTGCACGAGGACTGTACAATTTCTCAGAAATTCAAACCAAGGTAACAGCTTCATTCTCATTCCCTTATATTAGCAACAAACTGATACATTCCCCCAAGATTTTAGGGATTTCGTTATTACATTCCCCCGAGTGGTATGTACTGATAAATACCATTTCTATTAGACATGAACAACTTCATTCCGATTCCCTTATATTAGCAACAAGTTGATACGTTCCCCCGAGATTTTAGGATTTCGTTATTACATTCCCCCGAGTGGTATGTACTGATAAATACGATTTCATCGTTATTACAACTTCTCTGGAAAAAGTGTGCTTGTGGTATACTCATATGTATGTGTGCGTACACATTGACATGTCTAATAGAAAAAATGCTTTGATTTGTCTGTACTATTATATACATCCATGGAATGGTCTAATGTGTCTACTTGTGTGTGTATACACTTAATCCCCCTGTATTTGAGTTAATCACCCCCTGTATCGTGTATGTCTGGAATGCCCAATAAAAATACACTTTGTCTTTGTCTGTGTTGCTATATGCAACCATAATAACCCCCGTACCATGTTCACCTGAATGCAAATACCTGATGAAATGCCATAACTGATATCTGTATATAGTATTACATACATACGTATTCCGCATGCATCCTGTGTGTATGCATACTTACCCTAGTCCCACCCCATATGAGTTATATATACGTTGTAGTTTATATGTACTGTCATCTGTCTGTATGTACTGCTACTTACGACTTTTATTATTGTTCTTTTGTAACATGGATAATAAGGGGCAAAATGTGAGGGATAAAATCTTTTTTTTATCGTTGGAAACGCTGAACCTAAGCCTAAAAAATAGGTAGATCTTTTTATACACTTGAACACAAACCGGCAACTGAACTCCCTATAAATCGGGATTCATCCATCCCGAAAAAAGGGGGGAGAAACTGAATGAAAACAAAAAAAATCTGTTAACAGCGTTTGTCTATAGTCGTATATACTAGGGGTAAAAATGTCAAAAAAAATCTAGAAAACAGTTCCTACTATTCCGGTAGCCACGCCTGCAAAGACCAAACTTCCGTAGCCAAAAATCAAGACCGCTTTTTTTTTGTAGCTATTTAACACAATTCCCCTTTAAAAATTAAGCTTATTTTTTTCTCAATTTCATTGCAATGGTTTTTATCTTTGGTAAGGACACATTTAAATTTCTAGCCAAATTCTAGAAACAAAAACAAGTTTTTGAAAACTTTTTTTTTTATTTATTTTTTTTTTCAAAACTTGACTTGGTTTTTGAAAACATGGGAACAAGATATATAACAAAAACAAGAAACTTATTGGTAGAAGTAGTGTTTTTAAACATAATTTTCAAAAAAAAAAAAAAAAACTAAAAACCAAATATTTATCATATGAGACTTAAATAGTAATCAAACAAAGCCTAAATGATAAAGACTAAATTAAATAATTTTTCTACAAAGCTTAAAGAACTAAAATAAAATATTAGAAAATCTTAGAGATTGATATATAATTGAAACTAAAACTAATTTTAGAACTGGCTATTAATATATAATATTTCATTAATCATTTAACCAAATCCTAATTCATTTCAAACTTCTATATATGATTGACGACTTAAGACTGTGGTAAGCACTAATTCAATATAATTATATATTTATTAGATAAATGAGGAAAATGCAACTCTATATAAATTTCTATTGAGTGATTTATAAAAAAATCATGTCAATGTCTTAGACAAAGTATTTTTTTGTTTTTTTTTTTTTTGACGGATTAGACAAAGTATTTTATATGAAGCTTAAAGACCAATTTTCTCTCTCTATGATGAACATTGATTTGGTTTGGGGAACACAGAGAGTAGTAATTAGGAGGTTGAGGATGACATGATGAATTTTTTTAATTTTTTAAATTTATTATTGTTATTTTTTGGGCAAATGATGACATGATGAAATGCCATAACATTTTAGTTAATAATTTAGGTGGCAATAAAGAAAAAGGCCTAAAGCCAGCTTGTCTCTGATTGGTCAAAAACATAACTATTATTGGATCCATAATCCTTTGAATCACATTGGTCGTGCCAAGCAACAAGCAACCTCTAACAAAAAAATAAAATAAAATAAAATAAAAATATCCAAACAAAATAAAAAAGAAGGGAACAATACACTTTTGGTCCCTGAGGTTTGGGTTAAGTGACACTTTGGTCCTAGAGTTTTCAAACTCAACAAAAATACCCCTGAGGTTTGAGATAAGGAGCACTTTGGTCCTTACCGTCCAATTTTCCGTTCAATGCTAACAGACTGCTGACGTGGCCAAATTTTTTTAAATAAAAAATTATTTTTTTTAATTTTAAAATAAAAATAAATAAAAAACAATAAAAATATTATTATGATAATTATTTTTAAAACTTAACCCTCCATCCTCTTCTTCATTTTCTTCCCGTAACCCCTCCATCTTCTTCTTTTTCTTTTCTTCTCCTTCCTTCTTCCCTTTTACCCCATTTTTCTTGTTTTCTTTAAAAAAAAAAAATTCAAGAGGGAGGAGGGACCACGTCCGTTTCCGGCCGGAAATTGAGGAGGGAGGTCCCTCCTCCCTCTTGAATTTTTTTTAAAGAAAAGAAGAAAAATGGGGTAAAAGGGAAGAAGAAAGGAGAAGAAAAGGAAAAAAAAAATACACACGGCGGCGAGCGGTGGCTGGCCGCCGGAGA
This sequence comes from Luffa acutangula, assembly GCA_036850905.1. Taxonomy (NCBI): domain Eukaryota; kingdom Viridiplantae; phylum Streptophyta; class Magnoliopsida; order Cucurbitales; family Cucurbitaceae; genus Luffa; species Luffa acutangula. The sequence goes on along the minus strand of CM072090.1, from coordinate 2,796,965 downwards.
TGTGAATAAGAAGATGGAGGGGTTGAGGGAAGAAGATGAAGAAGATGATAGAGGGTTAAGTTTTAAAAATAATTAAAATAATAATATTTTTATTGTTATTTATTTATTTTTATTTTAAAATTAAAAAAATAATTTTTTAATTAAAAAAATTTGACCACGTCAGCAATCTGTTAGCATTTAACGAAAAATGGGACGACAGGGACCAAAGTGCTCCTTATCTCAAACCTCAGGGGTATTTTTGTTGAGTTTGAAAACTTAGGGACCAAAGTGTCACTTAACCCTAAACCTCAGGGACCAAAAATGTATTTTTCCCAAAAAAAGAATAAAAAGAGTGAAAATGGGAACTTATGACCTATACTTTGAGTTCATATATTTTGATTATTTACTTAATGAGTGATGTCGGTGTGAACATACAAATGCTTGAGCATGTTTTGCATTCTTACTCATGTTTTGTATGAAAATTTTTATTAGCTCACTCAACATAGTATTGTTACAAGTCAAAGATGTGTAACTTTGGAATTCTTGTGATAGGACTACTGTAAAGGAAAATGCAACTTATTGGTACGAGTACAACACTGTAAATTTTTGTTAGATTTTTCTTAACCATGTTCGTACACTTTGAAGATCCCTCTTGTTTTTAATGTAGTGTCGGTCCATTCATATATTCCTCCTTTACTCTAGTATCACATGAAAAAGATTAATATGAGCATAGTTCAATTGATAAGGGTACTATTTACTTTTTTAGAGGCCAACTCTAGTATGAACTCGAAAGAATCTAATATTGAGTTTCAAAATAGATTTAAATTTTTGCAAAATTATGAATGGAAAAGCTTGCAGAAACAAACTTTAGGGTCTAGGAATTGAATAATTGATAGCTTAGGGGTAGGGTAGAAGTTCTTCCTTGGAGGGATAAAATAAGTTATTTATTTTCTTAAGAAAAAGACGATACTTTTTCTTATTCTTAATTTCGAAAAGTTCAAAGTTAATTATCAATATTCAATATTACATTTATTTAATGGATATGGCCATGATATTTCAGTTTGGGGCATACAAATTGGAGATAAAATATAGATTTGATATTATATTTTAATCAATGGCTACAAAGGGCAAGAAAAGGGCATTCCCATTTCTTTTTTCTTTTTCCAAAAGGGGTCATTATTTATTTTTGGATAGGCAACATATAATAATTAAAAGCTTCCTTTTGCTTTTGGTATTCATTTTTCCCCTTCTTTAATCTATTCTCATTGGAATTGCTGTCAAATACATGCTTTCTCCACAAATAAAGCATTTGGTTATTTTACTTCTAAAGCTATAATATAAGCATGTTTATCATAATTAGAAACTTTTTAACTTCATTCGTTTTAATTAATTTATTTTTATGGCGTTTCTATTAATGGGTGGTGTCAAATTTTCACATTGTCTTGCTAATAATGGGTTACAGTTAAATTTAATAGAAAAATGATGTGATCTAAACTGACCTGACATTTAACATGCATTTTTATACATACATACATACAACATGTGGGAGTGAGGGATTCAAACCACAGACCTCATCGTCAGAAAAATGTACTTCATTAAGAAACAGAACATCCCTGAAGGGAAGCAAACATACATCGTTCTTTACACGATAATTTGCATCCACAGAGGATTGTCTTCTGACCAGAAGAAAGGCACGGACTCTAACCCATCCCGAGCCAATTTATGAACAATGCCATTAAACTGACTACTGAAAAACTTAAAGCTCACCTTATCAAAAGACTTTTGAATCTCCCTGATATCCCAGATAGTAGTTGTAACGACCCTACTTTTCATGCCTAGATCCTAAGGCCGTTACTACATGCATTTCATTCTTCTTCTAAGAACAACGTGAAAATAAAATTTAAAGAAAACATACTTAGAAATTTGCGAAAACTTTTCAATCTGGGATCCTGGTTAAAACCGAACAAACGAAACATTTAGTTATTCAAACAAAACTTAAAGCGGAATAAATCTTGAATCATTCGAAATACAAGTTCAAATGGGGAATTTCAAAACGTAAAATGCGGAAGACTTATACTAAAGGAGATCCATGGCTCAGCAGCTCTCCGTCACGCGTTCCGTACACCTTTACCTCTACCTGCAGTTGTGTGTAAGGGAAAAGAATGAGTATTTAAGAAAATACTCAGTAAGGGTTAGGTCATCTCATTCTCATTCATTTCATTTCATTTCAGTTCATTTCATTTGTCTGTAGTTCGGGTCTCGTGTTCAATTGATACACCTACATATATATAAGTTTGCCAACTCACTGATAGTGCACAAGTGGGAGTTTGGGAGGTCTCTACTCCTACTGATGGTAGATGGCACCCAATCAGTGGAGCTAAGTCTCATCCCTCCAGGCACTAATGGGCGCGTAGCGCTCTAATCTACCATTTCACTGGTGGGCGTTCATGGGTTTAAGTCAGGAATTAACTTCCACAGTTAGTAAATGGCAGCTAAACTGCGAAGCCAAGACCCGCCCATTAAGCTCCTCATTTCAGTCTATTACATCTCAGTCCTAGGTGTTTAATTGACACGACCCTCTTGTAAGGCGCTAGCCTATTCCTTTCCCTTTTTTTTTTTAATTCTTTTCCCTTTGGGACCCCTTAACACTTACTAATCTTTATCTGCAACCTATTTAGCACAAACGATTCCCCTTCCTAGCTTACTGACAGGCTAACTGATATGCATCTTCCTAACTCAGTCATATCACAAGAATAAGAAATGGAGGTGACAACCGACACTCCTAATCCTGAAACCACTCGTATGCTACCGAAAATTCGGCAGCATAACGGCATGCATATGGGTAACCCAAAATTTTCCTACACCTGGAAACAACAACGATGCACTTCTATAATGCAAACGAGTCAGAAATCAACCCAACTCCAAATCACCACTCCAACGAATATTCAACCCATCCTTCATAACACGAACACATCCCAGAACAATCATAAATCAAATATTCCAAGCATGCTTACTAAATTCTACAAACATATCAACACTTAAGTCATGCCCAAGTAAACAACACTCTAATCATAATTAAGTAAGCATTACCACGAACCAAGGAACATTCAACCAAGCCAAAAAAAACTTAACCAACTCCAATTCACCACCAAGAAGCATACAATGAAAACAATCCAAACACTTCATGCCCAGGAAGCTACTTACATGCAGGCGAACTTTATAAACAACAACTAACCAAAGCATGCTTAACTATTTTCATGCTTCCAAGAAAAGAAGAATCAACCATGCTTGGTTAAATCCACGACAACACTTAGTACTTTAACCCAATTGGCTACTTACCTAGCTAACGACGCTTGATGAATTCTAAATTAACTCCTTAGCTCCCAAGGCCGTTATTTAGACTACACGAAGAGGGGAAAAAATCACAAATCAATACGAGATTAATCCAAGCATTCAACTATGAACCCATTTAAATTTGAGGGTAAATTAACACCCAGAAACTCACCCACAACAGAAACACCGTTTGCTGTCCAATGATCCAACAACGCTCCAAACCGACGATTAAATCCCCAAAAGCTAAGAGAACCTTGCAACCACATGCCAAAATCAATGGGTACTCCTTTAACACAATTAAATCATTCAAAACTTAACTTAGTTCACTTACCCAAAGCCGGAATTGCTCAAACACGCTGAAACTTGAAGACCCACTGCTTGAATCGTCGGAATTGAATAGGTACGCTTGCTGAAAGGGAGAAAAAGCGAATGGGTAATCGTTTAAATGCAAGAACTAACCCACATAAGCCTCAAACCAACTTACCCAATGCGGAAACTCACCTAAAATAGCCGAAAACGTAGAAAAAATGGTCCCTCCTCGCTGCTGTCCGCGCCTACAGTGGCGACGGCGACTTGCAGATCGACGGCAGCTCGTGAGTGGGTTGCAGGCGGCGGCGCGTCGGATCTGCTACACAGAGAGAGAGAGGCTAAGAGAGAGAGAGAGAGATCGAGGGAGAAAGAGACGAGAGAGAGAGAGAAAGAGACGTTACCGGCGGCGGCGATTCGCAACGGTGTGCGGCGCGAGCGACGGTGGAGGCGGCGGCGGCTGAGAGGGAGCGAGGGAGAGAGAGAGTGTTGAGAGAGAGAGCGCTGAACGTGAGGGAGAGATGGAGCAGAGAGAGATTCAATTTTTTTTTTTTAAAACCGGTCGATTTACCGAATTTGGGGGGAAGTTTCCCCCCATTTTCTCTTTTCTTTTTTTGACCGCCTGCCCACATTTCCCCTTTTCTTTTTTTTTTCTTTTTTTTTTTTTTACAGGTTGTTACATCATACTAACCTTAAAAGAACTTTCGTCCTTGAAAGTTGCTTGTACTGGAACAACTCTGGATACTTGGCCATCATTTCATCTTCTCTCTCCCTCGTTGCCTCTTCAGACAAATGGTTTCGCCAAAGGACCTTCACGAGGGCTATCTCGTGATTGCGAAGGACCTTCACCTCTCTGTCAAGAATTAGCACAGGTTCTTCCTCATAAGTCAAGTTCTCGCTGAGTTGCAAGGGTTCAAAGTCCACTCTGTGGGTTGGAAATGTCAAATACTTTCGCAGCATGGAGACATGAAAAACATTGTGTACCGCCGAAAGCGAAGGCGGCAACGCTAGACGATAAGCTACCGGACCAATCCGTTCTAAAATCTCAAACGGACCAATGAAACGTGGGTTGAGCTTGCCTTTCCCTCCAAACCTCAATACTCCTTTCATCGGAGCTACCTTCAAGAAAACATGATCACCCACGTCAAACTCTAAATCTCTTCTCCTTGTATCAGCATAGCTCTTTTGTCGGCTTTGAGCTGTTAACATCCTCGACCTGATTGTGCGAATAGCCTCGCTGGAGGCTTGGATCAATTCAGGTCCCAACAACTGACGTTCACCGACCTCATCCCAATAGACAGGGGACCTGCATCTCTTCCCATAGAGGGCCTCAAACGGTGACATCCTGATGGTTGCTTGATAACTATTGTTATAAGCAAATTCCATTAAGTGCAGGTGTGCATCCCAACTACCTGAGAAATCCAAGACACATGCTCGCAACATATCCTCTAGAGTTTGGTTCAATCGCTCAGTCTGACCATCTGTCTGGGGGTGAAAAGCTGTACTGAAACGCAACTGAGTACCCAAGGCTCTTTGCAAACTCCCCCAAAAATTAGATGTGAATCGAGGGTCTCTATCTGACACGATTGATACCGGCACCCCATGAAGCTTGACTATCTCCGTCATGTATAATTGTGCCCACTTTTCAACAGTGTAAGTAGGCTTTCCAGGGAGAAAGTGCGCTGGCTTGGTGAGTCTGTCGATAATGACCCAAATCACGGTGTAACCCTTGGCCGTTCTAGGCAATCCTGTGATGGAGTCCATAGATATATGCTCCCACTTCCATTCTGGGACACTCAGCGGCTGCAACAAACCTGCTGGTTTCTGTCTCAGGGCTTTCACCTTTTGGCAAACAAGGCATTTACTGACAAAATCCGCTATCTCTCTTTTCATGCCCTGCCACCAGTAATACTGTTTCAAATCATGGTACATCTTCGTACTTCCTGGATGGATTGAAAAAGGTGAATTATGTGCCTCTGCTAATAATTCCTGCTTGAGATCGGCATTCCCAGGTACGCATAAGCGACCCTGGTAACACAAGCCGAGGTATGAAGATACAGAAAACTCGTTCACCTGCACAGCCTCTACTTGACTGCGTTTAACAACAAGGTCAGGGTCACTTGGTTGTTCATCTATGATCCTCTGTCTCAAGCTCGACTTAACTGTCAACTAAGCTAGGCGTGTTGTAACTTCGCCCACTGCAATCATAGTCTCTACACGTTCCAAGTCATCCAATATATGAGCCTGAGTAGTAATCAAAGCAGACGCATGAGCGGTCTTCCTACTGAGGGCATCTGCAACCACATTTGCCTTGCCCGGGTGGTACTGGATGTCACAATCATAATCCTTCACTAACTCTAACCATCTTTGCTGCCTCATATTCAACTCTTTCTGGGTGAAGAGGTATTTCAGACTTTTGTGGTCCGTGAAGATTTGGATTTTCTCTCCATATAAATAGTGTCTCCAAATCTTCAAGGCAAAGACCACTGCTGCTAACTCCAAGTCATGGGTCAGGTAGTTCTTCTCATAATCTTTCAGCTGACGAGACGCATAAGCGATGACCTTACCGTGCTGCATTAACACACAACCCAACCCCTTCTTTGAAGCATCGTTGTAAATAACAAATTCTCCTGAGCCATCGGGTACCGTAAGTACTGGTGCTGAAACTAGTCTCTGCTTAAGCTCTTGGAAGCTTGCCTCACAAGCTTCATTCCACACGAATGGAGTACCCTTTCGAGTCAACTGAGTTAGAGGTGCGGCTATACTGGAAAAACCTTGCACAAAGCGACGGTAATAGCCTGCTAACCCCAAGAAACTCCGAATCTCGCTGACTGAAGTAGGTCGAGACCAATTGGTCACTGCCTCTATTTTGGCTGGATCTACTGTAACACCTTCCTACGAAACCACGTGCCCTAAGAAGGAAACTCGTTGTAGCCAGAACTCACATTTAGAGAATTTGGCATACAACTTGTTCGTTCTTAAGGTAATTAGAACTCTCCTGAGATGATCCTCATGTTCCTCTTCTGTCTTGGAGTAGATAAGAATGTCGTCGATAAAAACAATCACAAATGAATCCAAGAATTCCTTGAATACCCTGTTCATCAAGTCCATGAAGACTGCGGGAGCATTAGTAAGCCCAAAGGACATCACAGTAAATTCGTAATGCCCATACCTGGTCCGAAAAGTTGTCTTGGGTATATCGTCCTCTCTAATCCTCAGCTGATGATAACCTGACCGTAGATCTATATTAGAGAATACTGCTGCACCTTGGAGTTGATCAAAAAGGTCATCAATCCTGGGCAGAGGGTATCTGTTCTTTATTGTCACTTTGTTCAGCTCCCGGTAGTCGATGCACAAACGCATTGTCCCATCCTTTTTTTTCACGAATAAAACTGGAGCACCCCACGGCGAAACGCTGGGGCGTATATAACCTTTGTCCAACAGCTCCTGAATCTGGACCTTAAGCTCTTTCAATTCCGCTGGAGCCATCCTGTATGGAGCTTTAGAAATCGGGTTAGTCCCTGGCTCAAGCTCGATGCAAAAGTCGACCTTTCGAGCTGGCGGTTGTTGGTACGAGTTTCCGCAAGCGCACGGGCCACAAGTAATATAAAACGGAAAGTATTCCGAGTATCGAATCCACAGGAAGGCGAAGCGAAATTTAAGCAATTAATTAAAATTCTCTTGAGCACTGAAAATACTTAGGTGAAATAATATTTAGGGACCAAGCTCATGTGATAAAAAGAATTTGAATAAAAAGACTTAATAAAAACAAATTTGATCAATCAGAATTAAAATGTGGAGAAAGAGTTTTTCTTGAAATGGGAAGAGGGGTCTTGAAAATCAATGATTAGCTAAATAATTGCTATAAATGTCCTATCTCATTGCCCAACTAATTATAAACCTAGAATCTCCGTTAATCACATAGGTTCTCCTGTCGGTTTCCCCTAATTGTAATTAATTCATTTTAACAACCTAAGTGTCCTTAGCGCTATTAAAAATCATTAATTATTATGCTCTGATTCATTTTAGGAATCTATGTTTAATCAACTAATCCCGGTGTCACAACGGGCAATTAAACTAGTTGCATGGATTATGATCTATCCTAATTTCTCTCCGTCGAGTTTCCATTAAGAATCGAATCATTACACAATTGGCCAGATTGAGTAAAGCATTAAGCACATCCATACAAATAATTAGAACATGGGCAAGAGACAAGAAATTATAACAATATTTCCACTAACATTTCATTTCAAGACCCCAAATTGGGGTTTAGCTACACATAATATTCACAATAATTACAAGGGAAAGCATTTTAAAAGGCATAAAGGAAAAGGAATTGACCGTCGAAAAACCCCTTGCTGACGCTTGGAGCCCCCGCTGACTACTCCTCGAGCCTCTAGAATTGCTCCCCAAAATTCCCCAAAAATTCCCACTAGAAGAACCCTCTCAAAAAGGCTCAAAAGCCTTGAGAGGGGCTCCAAAAAAGGAGTCTTAAGAAAGGAAAGAAAGGAATTGGAAGGATGATTGAATGATTGATGATTCCAAATGAGGCACCAAGGGCTCCTATTTATAGGCCTGGAAAAGGGGTAGCGTCGCGACGCTGCCTTGCCAAGCGTCGCGACGCTGCTGCGCACGCGGCTTGGGCAACAAGAAAGGGCAGCGTCGAGACGCTGTCCAGATTTTCCAGAAAAATCAGCTTCTTTTTGGGCTGATTTTTGGGCCTTCTTCTTCATTTCTCTTGGTGCATTCTTTATGGATGCCTTCTTTGGGCCACCAATTGCATCAAGCTTTGATTTGGGCTAAAATCACTTCAATTTTTGGCTCTTTTTCTCCCAAATTCACCATTTGTGCTCCTAAAGACAAAATAACAAAATTCATTAAATATATTCATTAAAAACACGATTAAAGCACCAAAAAGCTTAATAATTTGAGACTAAAATAGCGACATTTCTGCTCGCTATCAGCGGTAGTCCTGTCAGATCCTCAGGAAATACATCTGTGAATTCCCTCACTACCGGTATCGAGGTCATTGATGCCTCGGTTTTCCTTGTGTCAACCACGCTAGCCAACAAGCCCCAGGCTCCTTGGCTAATCAATTTTCTCGCCTTTATTGCAGAGACCACTTTAGGAGCACCTTTGATCATCGATCCTTTAAACTTGAAACTTGCCTCTGACGGAGGGTTAAAGATCACCTCCTTACGATGGCAGTCTATGTTGGCATAATTAGAAGCCAACCATTCCATTCCCAAAATAACGTCAAAGTCACTCATATCAAGGGCGATCAATGTCATATCCATTGATCGATCAGACACTAACATTTGGCAGGCTTTCACCGCTTCACTAGCTAGTAACGTTATCCCCGCAGGGGTTGAGACTGACAAAACATAGCCCAGCGGCTCTAGTTCTAGGTTGGCTTGACTTACAAATGATGCAGAAATAAAAGAATGCGTCGAACCCGAATCAAACAACACAAAAGCATAATGGCCGAGGATAGGGATGGTACCTGTCACTACTGCATTAAGGTCCTCGGCCTCTTGTCGGGTGGTGGCAAATATCTTGCCCTGATGTTGTGCTGGTCTCCCCCAGATGCCTGATTTGAACTGGACGGCTGGTCGGCATAATTAGCTTTCTTCTGATTACAATTCGGAGCGATATGACCCTCCCGTCCACACTTGAAACAAACACGGGTCCCTGCCAAGCAACGACCCCAGTGGTACTTCCTACAGGTCTGACATAATGGCCTATCTTGATTAGGCCCTGACTGATTTTGTGCTCTCTGTCGACGGTCCTGGGGCGGACCTCGTCTAGGGTAACGGTGACCCCTCTGTGTGTTCGAGCTCATCTGATCGTACCTTCGCTTATGACCTGAGGAAGGTTTTGAAGAGACAGCTGACGGTCGTCGATCAACCAGCTGTGCCACCCTAACTGTCGTGGCATAGTCTTGGGGTTCATGGGCTGCCACATTGCCCTGAATCTCTTCCTTTAAGCCTGTGATGAAACGTTCCACCTTATCAGCCTCTACAGCTACCAGGGCAGGGGCAAACCGTGACAGTCTGGCAAATTCAGTCTCGTACTCCTCTACCGTTCGGTTTCCCTGCGTAAGAGCCACGAACTCTGATTGCTTCTTGAATCGAGAGGCGACAGGGTAATACTTCCTGAAAAACTCCCTCCTGAACTGAGTCCATGTGACAGGTCCGTTGCTGACGTCTAAGGTCCTTTCGATCGATTGCCACAAAATCAGGGCGTTATCTCGTAACAAGAACACGGCGCAGTACACTTTCTGGTCCTCCGGACAGTTCATGTGGAGAAAAACAGTCTTGATGGAGGACAGCCACAACTCTACTACCGTGGGGTCCCTTGAGGCTCCATCGAACGGACAGGGGTCCCACTTCCTGAAATCTCTTAAGCACCTAGCCTCCCGTGATAAGGCGGCTTCGTTGTTCTGAGGCGCTTGGGTACGTCGCCCTACAAGCACGCCCGCAACTGCAGCCTGAACTGCGGTTTGAACAATTGCCTGAATATCCACCGTGACAGGTCCTACCGCAGGCCCCGACTGTCCACCCGGTTGTTCCACTTGTGGGTTCTCTGGTAGATTTCCTTCTTGCTCCACAGGTGGCACGACTTTCTCAGGGGCTGTACGACCCCTACCACGACCTCTTGCTCGACCTCTTCCACGTCCTTGTGCTCGGGGAGGCATGATCTATTTCACAAAAATTTTATCATCTTACTAAACAAGCTTGAATCCTTTAAACAATTCACAGTTACAAAACCTTATTCATAATTTCCACAACATGAATCTCTTCGAACATACATAACGTTTACAGGCTACAAAGTAGACAACGTGTACCTGGCGTGACCGAATGCTTGCTGATAAGCCATGGACATAACTATGGTTTACGATGTAAACCAGTCTACAGAACCTATAACCTAGAGCTCTGATACCAACTGTAACGACCCTACTTTTCATGCCTAGATCCTAAGGCCGTTACTACATGCATTTCATTCTTCTTCTAAGAACAGCGTGAAAATAACATTTAAAGAAAACATACTTAGAAATTTGCGAAAACTTTTCAATCTGGGATCCCGGTTAAAACCGAACAAACGAAACATTTAGTTATTCAAACAAAACTTAAAGCGGAATAAATCTTGAATCATTCGAAATACAAGTTCACATGGGGAATTTCAAAACGTAAAATGCGGAAGACTTATACTAAAAGGAGATCCATGGCTCAGCAGCTCTCCGTCACGCGTTCCGTACAACTTTACCTCTACCTGCAATTGTGTGTAAGGGAAAAGAATGAGTATTTAAGAAAATACTCAGTAAGTAGCAATAAAAGTTTTAACATCTTATTCGAGTTAAGGGCCTAAGGGTTAGGTCATCTCATTCTCATTCATTTCATTTCATTTCAGTTCAGTTCATTTCATTTCATTTGTCTGTAGTTCGGGTCTCGTGTTCAATTGGTACACCTACATATATATAAGTTTGCCAACTCACTGATAGTGCACAAGCGGGAGTTTGGGAGGTCTCTACTCCTACTGATGGTAGATGGCACCCAATCAGTGGAGCTAAGTCTCATCCCTCCAGGCACTAATGGGCGCGTAGCGCTCTAATCTACAATTTCACTGGTGGGTGTTCATGGGTTTAAGTCAGGAATTAACTTCCACAGTTAGTAAATGGCACCTAAACTGCGAAGCCAAGACCCGCCCATTAAGCTCCTCATTTCAGTCTATTACATCTCAGTCCTAGGTGTTTAATTGACACGACCCTCTTGTAAGGCGCTAGCCTATTCCTTTCCTTTTTTTCTTTTTTAATTCTTTTCCCTTTGGGACCCCTTAACACTTACTAATCTTTATCTGCAACCTATTTAGCACAAACGATTTCCCTTCCTAGCTTACTGATAGGCTAACTGATATGCATCTTCCCAACTCAGTCATATCACAAGAATAAGAAATGGAGGTGACAACCGACACTCCTAATCCTGAAACCACTCGTATGCTACCAAAAATTCGGCAGCATAACGGCATGCATATGGGTAACCCAAAATTTTCCTACACCTGGAAACAACAACGATGCACTTCTATAACGCAAACGAGTCAGAAATCAACCCAACTCCAAATCACCACTCCAACGAATATTCAACCCATCCTTCATAACACGAACACATCCCAGAACAATCATAAATCAAATATTCCAAGCATGTTTACTAAATTCTACAAACATATCAACACTTAAGTCATGCCCAAGTAAACAACACTCTAATCATAATTAAGTAAGCATTACCACGAACCAAGGAACATTCAACCAAGCCAAAAAAAACTTAACCAACTCCAATTCACCACCAAGAAGCATACAATGAAAACAATCCAAACACTTCATGCCCAGGAAGCTACTTACATGCAGGCGAACTTTATAAACAACAACTAACCAAGGCATGCTTAACTATTTTCATGCTTCCAAGAAAAGAAGAACCAACCATGCTTGGTTAAATCCATGACAACACTTAGTACTTTAATCCAATTGGCTACTTACCTAGCTAACAACGCTTGATGAATTCTAAATTAACTCCTTAGCTCCCAAGGCCGTTATTTAGACTACACGAAGAGGGGAAAAAAAATCACAAATCAATACGAGATTAATCCAAGCATTCAACTATGAACCCATTTAAATTTGAGGGTAAATTAACACCCAGAAACTCACCCACAACAGAAACACCGTTTGCTGTCTAATGATCCAACAACGCTCCAAACCGATGATTAAATCCCCAAAAGCTAAGAGAACCTTGCAACCACATGCCAAAATCAATGGGTACTCCTTTAACACAATTAAATCATTCAAAACTTATCTTAGTTCACTTACCCAAAGCCGGAATTGCTCAAACACGCTGAAACTTGAAGACCCACTGCTTGAATCGTCGGAATTGAATAGGTACGCTTGTTGAACGGGAGAAAAAGCGAATGGGTAATTGTTTAAATGCAAGAACTAACCCACATAAGCCTCAAACCAACTTACCCAATGCGGAAACTCGCCTAAAACAGCCGAAAACGCAGAAAAAATTGTCCCTCCTCGCTGTTGTCCGCGTCTACAGTGGCGACAGCGACTTGCTGATCAACGGCAGCTCGTGAGTGGGTTGCAGGCGGCGGCGCGTCGGATCTGCTACACAAAGAGAGAGAGAGGCTGAGAGAGAGAGAGAGAGAGATCGAGGGAGAAAGAGACGAGAGAGAGAGAGAGAAAGAGACGTTACCGGCGCGCGGCGATTCGCGACGGCGTGCTGCGCGAGCGACGGTGGAGGCGGCGGCGGCGGCGGCTTGCGGCGACTGAGAGGGAGCGAGGGAGAGAGAGAGTGTTGAGAGAGAGAGGGCTGAATGTGAGGGAGAGATGGAGCAGAGAGAGATTCAAATTTTTTTTTTTTAAACCGGTCGATTGACCGAATTTGGGGGGAAGTTTCCCCCCATTTTCTCTTTTCTTTTTTTGACCGCCTGCCCACGTTTCCCCTTTTTTTTTTTTTTTTTTTTTTTACAGGTTGTTACAGTAGTCTTTATACAAGACTCACATTGAATCTCAACATTGACTGATTTGATTAACTTTAGAGAATCGGACAAGATCGTTACACGATTTACCCCCAATGTCTTAGCCATATAGAGACCATGGAGAACTGCAACAGCTTCCACCCCCAACGGAGAAGTATAAACATGGGATTGTGAAGATTGTGCGGCCTTCATATGACCGAATTTATCTCGCAAAACTAATCCAATCCCAATAGCTCGCGTCGCACCCAGAAAGGTTGCATCAGTATTCAAGATAAAATCTTCTCCATTTGAGATAATATTGTGCACATCCTCCACATTCTGAATATTTACAGAACCTTTCGGAATCGCCTGCCAATACTCGTGCAAGTATTTGATGATCCACTCACAATGCATTTCTACAGACGGAACTGGGATGTTATGAACCCGACTATTTTTGTCATTCCAGATTGCCCAAGCCCCCACACAAATACGCTCTGGACATAAACTCGAGTCCTCAGATTGCCGCAACCATCGGTCCTTAATATCAAAATAGTCAACACAGTCTACCGTCAAAATTGGGGATATAATTCCCCAAACCGCTAGAGCTCTCGAACACTGAAAAAGAGCATGATCCAAGGTCTGCATTACCTCCTCATCGTCATTAATACAAGTGTTTTATGCTAGTAGAACTATGCTTATGTTGATATAGATATACATATTTTTGCAGAAGAGAAATTCGGTGAGTCATTTATTCAACCAACTTTTTAACAACATTTTAACAACTTTTGAACAGTTTCAAAGAAAAAAAAACAACTTTTTAACAAAATTCTTGTTTAACTAAAAGAACGGTAAAAAACATTTAACAAAAATAACATCTTAATTTTCTAACTAGTCATTACAATAGTAATTTTAAGCGAGGTTTTAAATTTTCGTTCACATTTCAATCGATATATATATATGCTCAAGGATTCAACATCAATACGATGGGAAATTGACATTTCTATTATATATTAGAGAGGCCCACATAATATAACTAAAATACAAACAAAATATTACTAATACGGACCTAATATTCATAATAAGAAATTTAAACTTAGGGAAAGTAACGGCACATCTCAAACATAGTATCGAAGATCATGGAAATTTTTTTTGAGTTACTAAGTGTTGCACTATTCCGCAAGCGTACGATTGCCCAAATAATATTAAAACAGAAAGTATTCAGAGTGTTGATGGTCGATTTTGGCCAGAGGAACTCACCTGACCTTCACGTGCCACGAACGGTAAATTTGTAGATGAGGGGGGAAGACGTGGCCTGCAAGACAGTAAACCTGCACACAGGTGTGGTGCTCGCCGCACTGGCTCCGATGCTTAAGTCAGCAAACAGAACAGTAGGGAGTGGAAAAGTAAGAGTAGGAGGAGAGAGTAGAAAATATAGAATAGTGTTTAGGGATAGAATTCGGAGTCCCTTCTTCAGTGGCGAAGAGGGATATAAATACATGCTCATCCTCCTAGGTTTTTAGGGATTCAGAGGCGTTTTAGGTCAAACCAGGCGAAACCGAGGCGATCAAAGGCGGTGGGGACCAGACGACATCGAACGAACTCGGCCCGCGTGAGCGGGCCGAGGCCGACCATGTGCTCGACCTCGGCAGGGGGTAGGGCCAAAAACCCGACCCCTTCGGTCTTGGCCCGTCCCATTCGCTGGTTCTGCCTCCTTGGTCCATCTTTCAGCCTGATTTCTCCCCGGTGGTCCTCGTCAGCTCCTTGTATATCGGGGTGGTCCAAAATTGCCTATAACATTAAGCCCCCACTCTTGAATTGGGATTCGGGGTGACTTATTGCTATAAGTTGAGCTCTTTAAGCCCGATTTAAGAGTAATGACCCTTGCCCTGGGCTGGCTTACGTGTAGCTTTGTTGTCATCCTGTGAAGTAGGATAGAAGTAGACACTCCCTGAATAGGGGTTAGATGAAATGGAAATGAAAAAGGGTGAGAGATTACAAAAGTGGTGTTGGTCGGCCTCGGCCTCGGGAGGAGGCCGAGCACAGCTACCTCCCTTTCGCCTGGTCGGTCTCGACCTCGGGAAGAGGCTGAGCAGTTTTCTAATTTTCCCCGTACTGGGTCATTCGGAGTGCTTCAGATCTAGGGCCTGTCCATGAAAATATGAAAGCACAAAAGATTTCGAGCTCCTGCATAGAAAAGTTGTTTTCTGCAAAAGAAAAGTGAGGGAAGTTGCTAGGGTCGGCCTCGGTCTCAAGCCTCTGTTAGCAAAACACTTTACTTCCTGCATTTATTAGTCAGTCCTTATAGGAAAATAATGAGTGGATAAGCTAGAACATGTAACTATTGGTTAGACATGTTAAGCTAGTGTGCTTTTTGTTTAATAGGGAGTGCATATCCCCTTTGTAGCCCCAAATCTTAAGTAGAACTTCACTGAAACATAAAGTATAGTTTGAGGAAATAGGAGAATACCTTTAAAGTTTGTGCTTGGCCTCGGCAAGAGGTGCTCGGCCTTGGCAGGAGGTGCTCGGCCTTGGCAAGAGGTGTTCGGTCCCGACTTCCGTAGGGTGAGCTTGACTTAGATGAAGTGTATGGACTCATGCCAGGTGTGGTGAGGTAGACTCGGTAGTCCAGGCTCGCCTAGTGTAAAGATGCTCAAGCCAGAGGAGGTGAGGTAGACTCGTTGGTCCAGACTCACATGGTCTCACTCTGGATGAGGCGAGGTAGACTCGGTAGTCCGGGCTCGCATGTCTTGATGCTTGAGTCGGTTGCCTTGCGCACACTCCTGAATAATGATAGAATGCAATAAACGAAAAACCCTAAAACTCCATAAGTTCAGATTCAGTGTTGGTGGAAGTGTGTGCTACTCGACCTCGGATCATTCTCTGGTCGGTCTCGGCCCTGTGTGGCTTGACAGCTTTTAGTGCGGTCCAGTAACACTTGACCTTCTGCAGGGTTGAGCTCCTTAAGCCTGATTTAAGAGTATAACTCTCGTTCCATGCCGACTTATGTATGATTCCTTGTTATCCTGTGAGATAGGACAAACTGGACAAAGTAGACACTCCCTGAAAAGGGGTTAGGTGAAATGGAAATGAGAAAAGTTGAGAGATTACAACAATGGCTCTGGTCGGCCTCGGGAAGAGGCCGAGCACAGCAATCTCCCTCTTCAGCTTATCTGGTCGGCCTCGGCCTCAAAAAGAGGCCGAGCACAGCAGCTTCCCATTTTGGTTTATCTAGTCGACCTTGGGAAAAGGCTGAGCACAACAGCTAGACCCCTGTACTTGATCATTCGAAACGCTTCATTCCAGATTCGGGGCTTATCCACAAGTAAAAAAAATAGGATAAGCAAAAGATTTCACAATCCTGCATTGAAAAGTTAATCTCTGCAAAAGAAGAATGAGGGAAGAGGCTAGGATCGGCCTTGGCCTTTGGCCTCTGTCAGCTCAACACTTAGTCCCCTGCATTCATATATCAGTCCTTACTGGAAAGTAATGGGAGAGTTGCACGATGATTACAACAAAGGAATGGAAGGGCATTTATTACTTCAAGCGTTGCATTTTTTCGAGCAAGAAGGACTAATTTCATACCTGGCCTTTTGAAGGTGGATGGCCGGCCTCGGCCTTGGCATGAGGCTGACCAGCTTCTCTGTACTGTTTGTTTGCTCAACAGCTAGGCTTATGTGTAGACTTGCCTGACCCTACCTTAAGCATCTCCTTGCAGCTTTGAGCGCTTCGGCTGTGCTAAAAAAGTAAAGTGATTGAGAACTCAAACCAATCATGCTGCTTTGAATGTGCGCCTGAGGGTTGGCTTCGGAACTGGGATGCTCGGCCTCGACCTTGGCATGAGGCTGAGCATTTCTTCTGTATTGGATTCATCCCAGGGGTGCGTACACTCTTTTGGAGAAAAAAGCTTGGGGAGGTTGAGGGCATGTGTCAACCTCTCTGCAAGAATTTAGTCTCTTTCCAACGGAAAGTACGGAAGTTTGGCCTCTACAAGAGTCACCATATCCTATGGAAAAATGCTTTACACAAACACGGTATAAAGAACTTTATAAAATTTGCAAGTGTCAACATTGTACCATGGAGAAAAGTTGTGGACATGTGTTATACAAAATGAAAATAAGTAATTGCCCCAATAGCTCCACTGATATTCATAACGTTATCCTAACTTGAATAAGTAAGAAAGGAAAATCAGAATTATCGCAACATGACCATGATTATGATGGACTCGGTTTGTCCTTACTCCCAACCCCCCACTCAAAATACGCGTTCAATACCTTGGACGTGCATTTTTTGAGTAAGGAGAAACTAACTTCGTACCTGGGCCTCTAGGGGCGGAGCTCGGCCTTGGCCTCTGGATGGTCGGCCTCGGCCTTGGCATGAGGCCGACCAGCTTCTCTGTGTTGTTCGCTTGCTTGTTTTCCATTCCAAGGGTGCGTGCACCCAGTTAGGGAAAACTTGGAGAGGTCGAGGAATTTCCCGAGCCCCCACTCAAAATATGCATTCCAGATTTAAAGAGTTGCATTTCTTTTTTTTTTAGTAAGAAAATATAATGTCATACCTGGTCTTTTGGGGACAAAGTTCATTCTTGAAGCTGAGGCAGCCGACCTTGACCTTGGCATGAGGTCGAGCCTCGCTTCTCCATCACTTGTTTGTTTGCCTCATAGTTGGACTCATGTGCACATACTTTGTCTGCGAAGTGACTACCGGACTCAGTCGAGCCCCATTCCTTGTCTAATGGTCGGCCTTAGCCTTGGCATGAGGATGAGCATTTTCCCTGCATGGCTTGAGAAGTTTGGTCGGCCATAGCGAGCTTAGCTCAACGGTAATTGGCATGTACCATCGACCATGAGGTCAGAGGTTCGAATCTCCCCACAGACGGCGCCAATTGTTGATGGTCGATTTTGGCCAGAGGAACTCACCTGACCTTCACGTGCCACGAACGGTAAATTTGTAGATGAGGGGGGAAGACGTGGCCTGCAAGACAGTAAACCTGCACACCAGTGTGGTGCTCGCCACACCGGCTCCGATGCTTAAGTCAGCAAACAGAACGGTAGGGAGTGGAAAAGTAAGAGCAGGAGGAGAGAGTAGAAAATATAGAATAGTGTTTAGGGATAGAATTCGGAGTCCCTTCTTCAGTGGCAAAGAGGGATATAAATACCTGTTCATCCTCCTAGGGTTTTTAGGGATTCGGAGGCGTTTTAGGTCAAACCAGGCGAAACCGAGGCGACCAAAGGCGGTGGGGGCCAGACGACATCGAACGGACTCGACCCATGTCCGAGGCCGAGCAGAGGGTCGGGCCAAAAACCCGACCCCTTCGGTCTTGGCCCGTCCCATTCGCTGGTTCTGCCTCCTTGGTCCATCTTTCAGCCCGATTTCTCCCCGGTTGTCCTCGTCAGCTCCTTGTATATCGGGGTGGTCCAAAATTGCCTGTAACACAGAGTATCGAATCCACAGGGAGGAAGAACGATAATTAAGCAAAGTAATTAATTGATCACTAAAAATACTATTGTCGAATATTATTTAGGGACCTATTCATGATGCTAAAACAAATTAAGAATTAAAGCAATAAAAGAAATTAAGAGATCGATCAAAAATAAAAATGTGGAGAAAGAATCGAGTGAGAAACGGGGTCTTAAAAATCAGAATATAGCTAATTAATTATTATAATTATCCTATCTCATTGTCTGACTAATTATAATCCTACAATCTCCGTCTATCACATAGGTTCTCCTTTCCGTCTCCCCTAATTGTAATTAACTCATATTAATAACCTAAGTGTCCTCAGCGCCATTAAAATCGTTAATTAATACGCTCTGATTCATTATCAGAATCTAAGTCTAACCAACTAATCTCGCTGTCACTACGAGCAGTTAAACTTAGTTGCATGGATTATGATCTATCCTAACTTCTCTCCGTCGAGTTTCCATTAGGAATCAATTCAGTATATAAGTGGCCAGATCGTATAAGCATTACGAACATCCATACAAATAACTAGTAAATGGACAAGAGATAGACAATCATAATAACAATTAACTATAAACTTCCATTCCAAGACCCCCAAATGGGTTTAGCTATACATGGTCAAAATTCCAACATGTACATAATGTAAAGCATAAAATAGAGCAAAATAAGAGTAAGGAAAGTGACCGTCGAGAACTGTTGCGCGACTACACCGCTACTAATACCGCAAGTGCATGGGCCGCAAGTAATATAAAACAGAAATATTCCGAGTATCGAATCCTTAGGGAGGCGAAGCGAAAATTAAGCAAAGCAAAAATTCCTTGAACACAAAAAATACTTGGGAGAAATAATATTTAGGGACCAAAATATGAAAATAATGAATTTAAAAATATAAAGCGATTAAGGAAATCAAATTGATCAATCAAGAAATAAAAATATGGAGAAAGAGTTTTTAAATGGGAAGTGAGGTCTTGAAACTCAACTAATAGCTAAATAATTATTACAATTAACCTATATTATTGTCCAACTAATTATAATCCTAGAATCTCCGTTAATCACATTGGTTCTCCTGTCGGTCTCCCATAATTATAATTAATCTGTTTAACAACCTAAGTGTCCTTAGCGCCTTTAAAATTCCTTAATTATTACGCTCTGATTTATTTTAGGAATCTAAGTTTAATCAACTAATCTCGTTGTCACGATGGTCAATTAAACTAATTGCATGGATTATGATCTATCTTAATTTCTCTCTGTCGAGTCTCCATTAAGAATCAGTTCAATATACAACTGGCCAGATTGCATACAACATTACGAGCATTGTTGGGTTCCTAGAGTGAAAAAAATATAGTGTAAAAAGACTATAGAATTCCTGTGCAAGTATACATAGTCTGCAGCAAGTAATATTATCAATCCAGAGTCTGAATGAGCTTCCACTTTATTTACTTTGTGTAACTTTCTAATGGTTTCAAAGATGGTAACAATGATTTGGTTTTATAAGAATTATGCTGAAGCAAAGTAAATGTCAGAACAAAGAATAAACCAATAGATAAACATATTAAAGGCAGGCGCTGGTTAGGCTTAGTAATTGTTTTAAAAGATGTTCTAGCAATATTATTATTGATCATGCAACTCTCGTAGTATTATTAGCGGATTCCTCCCGGAACTCCGGATCTTTTGGAATGTGTTTCAACCCCAATGAAGAACGACCGATCAAGCACTAGGCAACTGGCTATCCCTAGCTCAGTCACTGGCGTTCACCAATACACAATGATCGTAGTGTGATTAATTGCCACACACTCTCTAAATCATCCCTGAAACTAGAGAGAGGTATTCACACAGGCTGGCCAGGCGGGCATAAAATATGAATAAGCACAACAATTAATCAAGTTGCAATAATCAATATATTATTAGAGATGAAGCACAGCAACTACATATTACTTAACCAACACCTAAAGCTACTTAGTTCATAATAAACATGAAAACATGAATTACAATCTGAGTAGGCATGCCCATAGTCACAAGATAATAAAAAAAATAATAATCTCCTTAACCAGCTTGTGAACAACGGTGTTCTTGGTAATCTCTAATCTCTCTATACTACTCGGCTTCCAAGGGAAATTGGAATGCTTTTGACTTGGACGGCTACTTCCTTTTATAGAAGGATAGGAGGCTCGAATTAGGTCAACTTGGACACGTGTAGGGCTCTTCTTGCTCCTTTATCCCGAAAATAACTCAACAGAAGTCGGTTCATGAAGTTGGCTAACGAGCTGTGATGTGGCATTTCTGCTCCCAGTTTTGCTACAGCACAGAATTTGCTTCCTCAAGTCGCCTAGCAACAGATTCTGCACAAAATGATTTCCAAAGCTTCCATTCTTCCAAATGGGTTAAAACATGTAATATCTCTCTAAAACCAACCCTATTAAGCATTAAAGACACACAAATCCTTATATAAATGAGACCTAAATAACTACCTTTTGGGCAGTTATCAAGTATCCATACAAATAATTAGTAAACAGGGAAAGATATAGACAATTATAACAACATTTGACTATAATTTCATTTCAAGACCCCAAATTGGGGTTTAGCTATACATAGCTAAAATATTCACAAAATTTACAATGGAAAGCATAAATATGAGCAAAATAGAAGGGAAGGAATTGGCCATCGAAGGCCCCGTCGCTGGCGCTTGGAGTCCCTCCGAGCACACCTTGAGCCTCCTAGAGTGCTGCCCAAAAACTCCCCAAAATTTCCCACTAAAGAACTCTAAAAAAGGCTAAAAAGCCTTGAGAGAAGGCTCCAAAGGAGCCGAAGAGAGAAAGGAATAAAGGAATGGAATGATGATTGATTCTAAAAAATGGCACCAAGGGGTGCCTTTTATAGGCCTGGAAATTGGACAGCGTCACGACGCTGTGACGTCATCGACTTGCCGGCCAAGAAATGGGACAGCGTCGCGACGCTGTCCCTACAGCGTCTCAACGCTAGGTGGATTCCAGAACCTTCAGGCACAGATTGGGCTTTAAATTGGGCCTCTCTTTATTTCTTTTTGGACCTCTTCTTCATAGTTGACTTTCTTGGGCTTCCCCTTCATCCATTCATGGAGTTTTGGGCTTGAATGACTCATTTTAAGGCATTTTCCTCCAAAAATCCATAAAGTGCTCATTAGGACAAAATAATAAATTAAATTAGGATTTCTCAATAAAAACACAATTAAAGCACTAAAAAGCTTAATATTTTAAGACTAAAATAGCGACATTTTTCCCGCTATCACACCCCCAAACTTAAGCTTTTGCTAGTCCCGAGCAAAATAAATTCGAAAGATGCATGAAATAGAATCACTCAAGCCTCAATGATTTTGGAACATTTAAGATAGAATGGAAAACATGCAAGAGGAATAAGCAAGCACCGCATACTCATGAAGAAATCTTAAAAGTTTGAAGTTAAGATTAATGAATAGCATGCTCAAGACTTTTCTAATGATTCTTTGACTAACCTAGATTAGTCTTATGGCTTTCTCCATTTGTTTTCCCCCTACATTGGATAAGAGTCCCTAATATGTCTGAGTTCTCCTATCATGCAAAAAAAAAAAAAAAAAAAAAAAAGAAACTAGGGCGCCTGACATTTTTTCTTTTTCATGGGAGAGAAAAACTCACAAATATTTTTCTCTTTCCTTTTCTTTTGCTACTCCCCCAAACTTGCATTTTGATATTTAATGGTACTAGCTTTCACACTACGATGCAGGGTTCCTTAACCCGAATTTTATTCTTGGTTGGCCTAACTGATCACACCGCAGGTAGCTCTTTTTACCCCTAGGCTTTTTCTTTTGTGCAAGCAAAAATTTTCATTTTCAACAGATTTTTCTTTTTCTCTCTTTTCTTTTTCTTTTTTTGCTCTTCTCTCAGCAAGCATAACATTTTTTTTACCTAGTAGTTTAAAACAATCAAGCATGAACTTCCTAGTATTAGAAACTAAGCCTATCGGGGTGACAACAAACTTTAAAAATCATAATAAAAATCTAGATTTTCAAAGATGTCATTAGATAAGTCTATCACATGCTTTAGAGATCAAAACTAACTATAAAAAAATTTTAAAATTTCACAAATTCTGCCATGCTCCCAGATTCCACAACATATAAACCATTTTCTCCCAAAACTTCTAAAATCACATCCTTGGCTATCATGGCTATCTATTCATGCATCCAACAGAATTTAAATATGCTCAACACAGCGAAAGTCTCCCCTCCAAACTTAAACTAAACATTGTCCCTAATGTTTATAAACAATAAAGCATAAAGAGGGATACTGAGACTTCCCTGAGTTAGGAGTAATTCATCCTCTTCGTTTGGTTCCAGAAAAATGGGATTCTTGGAGCTTTGGGATTTGCTAAGGTGATCCTGCAAAGCAAAATTGGATCACGGAGCAAGGAAAATTATTTACCGCAAAAACAACTACCTAAACTTTTAATCCTTGGGTTGCCTCCCAAGCAGTGCTTTCTTTAACGTCTTTAGTTAGACGAGGCTTGACACGATCATGGAGGCTCGAAATAAAAGTTTTCATCGTCCTTCGGGCCTTTCAGAAAATCTCGCACTGAATTGCACACTACAAACAGGGGAGAAAAAAAAACTTTCTCCTGCCTCATCATCACTAAAGAGATTGTTATAATAACATTTCAAAAAATATGTAGCAGCATCAAATCTTTTTTCTAAATCTCTATTCTCAAAACAGTTATTCACAGAGTTATCCAGCATTATGATATCTATTGGTCTAGGATCTAAGGATGGCCTATTAACTATGCCTATCCATTCATCAGATTCAATATCTACATGCTCAGAAGATTCCTCAGACTCAGAATTAAAAAATGATTCGACTAAGCTATCATATGACTCACTATCAGAAGAATTAAAGAATTCAAGCTCCTCTAGGTCAGATTCTATACTATCTACATCATCAGGACCCAAATCAAAATTATTCACACTTTCAAGGTTTGACTCTATATACTCAACAATGTCAGGACCAGACTCGATAGATTCAGCATTATCATGATCAGACTCAAAATTATCATCTATCAAGTAATCATCTTCATGCAATTCATGCACATTATCAGACAAATCAAGCTCATTCTCAAAGTCAGACAAATCATCTATTTCAGGCATTTCTATCTTGTTATCAAAAGTAGGCAAATCATCAATTGTAGACATTTCATTCTCAAAAGTAGGTAATTCTAATTCATTTTCAAAATCAGGCACATTTATATCAATCAGCTCATTCTAAAAAAAGAGCGTCATAAAAAAATGCATTATGATTAAAATTCTCATCATCCATAGGTGGCTCTCCTAATCCTAGGCCAAGATTATACTCTACCTCTTCATCATCGTCAGTCAAATATTCTGGACCTATAGAAAAACAAGTATGCAAACTACATACAGATTCATCCTGCCCAAAAATATTAAATACGACATTTTCATCATCTACGTTCAAGGTAAGCTTACCAGTATGCACACTAATTTCAGCCTTACCTGTGGCTAAGAAAGGTCTGCCTAAAATGATAGATACCTCTTTGTCTTCCTGCATGTCGAGCACCACAAGATCTACAGGGAAGATGAATTTGTTGACCTTTACAAACACGTCCTCCACAATACCCATCGGTTGGGTAATTGATCTATCAGCAAGCTGGAGGGTGACGTCGATGTCTTTTAGACCTGTCAAACCAATCTTCCTATATAATGAATAGGGCATCAAATTTATACTAGCACCTAGATCACACAAGGTCCTATTGAAAGATACTTCTCCTATAATACAAGGAACAGTAAAACTCCCTGGGTCTTTTTGTTTAGAAGACATCTTTCCAGAAACTATGGTACTATTGTTTTCAGACAATCTAAAAGCCTTTTTTTCAAGCTTTTCTTCCTAGATAACATCTCTTTCATGAACTTCCCATTATTAGGCATATTATACAAAGCATCTACTAAGGGAATGTTCACAAACAACTTTCTAAACATCTCTAGGAATTTCTGAAAATGTTCATCTAATTTAACATTTGTAAAGCGCTGAGGAAAAGGTAACTCCCGGTAGTCAAAGGTAGAGCATTCGCCCCTCCGCTTGGGCTGGCTAATGTGCGAGCCTTTGTCATGATGGTTTCATGGAACCACTTTTTCCACGTTCAGCTTATCTTCATGCCTTTCATCATGCTTTTCATCTTTTTTCTTTCCTGCAAAAGAGTTAGAAACATCATAATAAAAATCAACAGAGTTAGAAGGATGTTGGGACTTTTCAGAGGAGGTTTTTTGTGCCTTAGCCCTTCCATCTTCATCCATGCTCTTCTCATCTTTCTTTTTCTTCTCTGAACTGATCTCCAGCTGTCTACCACTTCTAAGTGTCACCATCTTGCACCGCTCTCTCAGATTGGGTTCAGTGTCGCTTAGAAACTTCCCTTTCTGAAGGACATTTACCGATGAAGCTATCTGACCTATCTGAACTTCCATATTCTTAAGAGTTGTGTCATGATTATTAACTGTTGTCTGAAGATTCACATTTAACACCTTTTGTTCTTTGATAAACATGGCCACCATCTCCTCCAGATTACTCTTCTTTTCTGGGGCACTAGTTGAAGCAAATCCTGGCGGTGGCTGTAATACGTTCTTGGTGTTGGAGTACGAAAAGTTCTCATGATTGCGCAGACTGGGATGGTAGAAGTTCGATACTCCTTGAGTGAATGCTCTATTTCCCACATACTGAACTTCTTCCACATCTTGATTTTCCTTTTTTGAATATCCTTCAACTAAGGTGGAAATGGACTTGACCACCTTAGATGAAGTCAGCTTGTTCAGGGCGTTTGTCAATGATGCCATCTGTGCCTTCAATGAACTTGACTCCTCTAATTCATAAATGCCAAACTTCCTGGAAACTATCCCCCTTTCAATCTGCCACTGGTAGCTAGTTGCTGCCATTTCCTCTAGAAGATCCTTGGCTTTCGTCACTGTCTTGGAAAGAAAACTCCCACCTACTGATGAGTCTAAAACTGTCTTGGTGGAGGGATTCAGTCCATTGTAAAATAACTGCACCTGGAGCCAATCTGGATAGCCATGCTGCGGGCATCGCCTAAGCATTTCCTTATATCTCTCCCATGCCTCGTACAGTTGCTCTCATCCAACTGCCTGAATGTTCCGATCTTAGTATGGAGCTTCGTAGTCTAGGTCGGTGGGAAAAATTTCGTCAAGAATGCTTGGGCAAGCTCGTCCCATGTGTTGATACTGCCCGTCTCGACTGATTCGAGCCAATGTTTTGCCTTATCTAACAGAGAAAATGGGAATAACCTCAATCTTATCGTGTCGGCTGGAACTCCATTCATCTTTATCGTCCCGCATATCTCAAAGAATGATCTCAAATGTGAGTGTGGATCCTCAGAAGGGTGTCCTTTAAACGAATTGTCTCGCGCCATCTGAATCAGTCCTGTCTTTAACTCGAAATTATTTGCTTGGATCCGGGCGTAAACGATGCCTGAATTTTCGGTTGGGAGAACTGGCTGTAAGAAGTCTCTGATTGCTTTGGAAGCTTCATCTTGATGGGCCATTGCTTCCGTTAGCCTTTTCTCTCTACGAATAGATCTAAGTGTCCAGGTAATTTCAAGATCTAAAGGAAACAATTCAACCTCCTTATGTCTTCGCATGCAACACTCTGAAATTACAATCAAAAGAACCAAACAAAAACCAAAAATAAAAAAGTATTCACAAAAATATTCACAACCTAAATTACTATTTATCCCTTTCTTTTTAATGTCAAGAAAAAAATATTTTGCTTAAAAATCAAACCTCCCTGGCAACGGCGCCAAAAATTTGTTGCGCGACTACACCGCTACAAATACCGCAAGTGCACGGGCCGCAATTAATATAAAACGGAAATATTTCGAGTATCGAATCCTCAGGGACGTGAAACGAAAATTAAGCAAAGTAAAAATTCCTTAACACAAAAAATACTTGGGAGAAATAATATTTAGGGACCAAAACATGAAAATAGTGAATTTAAAATTATAAAGTGATTAAGGAAATCAAATTGATCAATCAAGAAATAGAAATATGGAGAAAGAGTTTTCAAATGGGAAGTGGGGTCTTGAAACTAAATTAATAGCTAAATAATTATTACAATTAACCTATCTCATTGCCCAACTAATTATAATCCTAGAATCTCCGTTAATCACATAGGTTCTCCTGCCGGTCTCCCCTAATTATAATTAATCAATTTTAACAACCTAAGCATCCTTAGCGCCATTAAAATTCGTTAATTATTTCACTCTGATTCATTTTAGTAATCTAAGTTTAATCAACTAATCTCGTTGTCACGACGGGCAATTAAACTAGTTGCATGAATTATGATCTATCCTAATTTCTCTTTGTTGAGTCTCCATTAAGAATCAGATCAATATACAACTGGCCAGATTACATACAACATTACAAGCATCCATACAAATAATTAGTAAACAGGGCAAGAGATAGGCAATTATAACAACATTTGACTATAATTTCATTTCAAGACCCCAAATTGGGGTTTAGCTATACATAGCTAAAATATTCACAAAATTTACAATGGAAAGCATAAATATGAGCAAAATAGAAGGGAAGGAATTGATCGTCGAAGACCCGTCACTGACGCTTGGAGTCCCTCCGAGCACACCTTTAGCCTCCTAGAGTGCTCCCCAAAAACAACCCAAAATTTCCCACTAAAGAACTCTCAAAAAGGCTAAAAAGTCTTGAGAGAAGGCTCCAAAGGAGCCAAAGAGAGAAAGGAATAAAGGAATGGAATGATGATTTTTTCTAAAAAATGGCACCAAGGGCGCCTTTTATAGGCCCAGAAATGGCACGGCATCGCGACGCTGTGACGTCATCGACTTGTCGGCCAAGAAATGGGACAACATCGCGATGCTAGGCGGATTCCAGAACTTTTAGGCTCTGATTGGGTTTCAAATTGGGCCTCTCTTCATTTTTTTTTGGACCTCTTTTTCATGGTTGACTTTCTTGGGCTTCCTCTTGACCCATGCATGGAAATTTGGGCTTGGATGGCTCATTTTAGGGCATTTTCCTCCAAAAATCCATAAAGTGCTCGTTAGGTCAAAATAATAAATTAAATTAGGATTTCTCAATAAAAACATAATTAAAGCACTAAAAAGCTTAATATTTTAGGACTAAAATAGCAACATTTCTGCCTGCTATCAAGAACCCTGTTCTTGCGCTTGGAGTCCCTTCGAACCATGCTCCGAGCCTCCTAAATTGCTCGCTACAAAGCTTCCCACAAAAATCTCACACTCGACCCTCAAAAAGGCTTAAAAGCCTTGAAAGAATACTAAAGGAGAGGAAAGGAAAGGAAAGGAATGGAAGAATGGTTGATGGATGATTGATTACAAAATGGGGAGCCAAGGGGCTTTATAGGCCAAATGGGACAGCGTCGCGACGCTGTGACGTCACTCGACTTGCTCGGCAAGAAATGGGACAGCGTCGCGACGCTGCCATGATTCCATAACATTCATGCACGGGCTGGACATCTCTTTTGGGCTTCCTCCATTCTTTTTGGATCAACATTTAAAATGATGACTTTTGGGCTTCCTCCTTGACCCATCCTTGGAAATATGACTTGATTTACTCATTTTTGGGCATTTTTTCTCCATAATTCCATAGATTGCTCCTAGGGACAAAATAATGAAATTAATTAAATATTCTTTATAAAAACACAATAAAAGCATACAAAAGCCTATTAATTTAGGACTAAAATAGCGGCATTTCTGCCCGTTGTCACTGAGACGTTGCATCTCGTGGTTTTAGTCTGCTCACCAAGTAATTGAAAATGTCCGCGAACCATGGTGCTTCATCATCATGCACTGCCAATAATTGTTCATCACAGAAGGTGTCTTGTAGTTCTCCTTGTTCTTCTTCTTCTCATTCCAATCTTGATAAATGGTCAGCTACCTGGTTTTCAGTCCCCTTTTCGATCCACAATTTCAAGGTCAAACTCTTCTAGACGTTGCATCCTTCTTTGACAACAAATATTTGAGCGTAGAGTGGTCAATATGTACTGTTACCTTTGTTTCTACCAGATATGATCTGAATTTGTTGAATGCGAATACAACTGTGATAACTGCCTAAAAAAGTAGTTATTTAGGCCTCATTTATATAGGGATTTGTGTGTCTTGTGTGCTTAATAGGGTTTGTTTTAGATATATATTATATGTTTTAACCCATTTGATTATTCTGCTGGGCGACTTGAGGAAGCCAATTCTATGCTGCAGCAAAACTGGGAACAGAACTGCCACATCACAGCTCGTTAGCCAACTTCATGAACCGACTTCTGTTGAGTTATTTTCGGGATAAAAGAGCATGGAGAGCCCTACACGTGTCCAAGTTGACCTAATTCAAGCCTCCTATCCTTCTATAAAAGGAAGTAGCCGTCCAAGTCAAAAGTATTCCAATTTCCCTTGGAAGCCGAGTAGTATAGAGAGATTGGAGACCACCAAGAACACCATCATTCGCAAGCTGATTAAGGAGATTATTATTTTCTTTATTATCTTGTGATTATGGACATGCCTACTCAGATTGTAACGTGCGTTTCCATGCATATTATGAACTAAGTAGCTTTAGGCGTTGGTTAGGTGCATGTAGTTGTCGTGCTTTATCTCTAATAATATATTGATTATTGCATCTTGGTTAATTGTTGTGCCTATTTCTATTTTATGCCCGCCTGGCCAGCCGATGTGAATACCTCTCTCTAGTTTCAGGGATGATTTAGAGAGTGTGTGGCGGTTAACCACACTAAGATCATTGTGTATTGGTGAACGCCAGTGACTGAGCTAGGGATAGCCAGTTGCCTAGTGTTTGATCGATCGCACTTCATTGGGGTATAAACACATTCCAAAAGATCCGGAGTTCCGGGAGGAATCCGCTAATAATACTGCGAGAGTTTGTATGATCAATAATATTGCTAGAGCATCTTTTAAAACAATTACTAAACTTAACCAACGTCTGTCTTTAATCTATCTGCCTATTTGTTTACTTGTTGTTCTGTCATTTACTTTGCTTTAGCATAATTCTTATAAAACCCAATCATTTTTATTACCTTGAAACCATTAAAAGATTCATACAAAATAGATAGAGTGGAAGCTAGTTCAGGCTTTGGATTGACAAATACTTATCACTTGTTGCAGACTGTGTATACTTGCACAGGAATTCTATAGTCAATTTAGATCATAATTTTACTCACTCTAGGATCCCAACAAGTTTTTGGTGCCATTGCCGGGGACTCGAATAAGTTTTTATCTGATTTGTTTTGTGTATATGTTTTAGTGGTTTGGTGCTAGAACTTTTTGATTGTTTCTTTTGTTTTTGCAGGTGTGACTTTGGTGCATGAGCGATACGCCTGGGGTAAGGTTTGATCTTGATCCAGAAATCGAGAGGACATTCAGGATAAGAAAGAGAGAGCGGCGCAGAAACCAAATGGAGAACGTGTCGCGTCTCCCGCAGGGTCCTGAAGGTCCAGCAGACCCCCAGAATCGCTTGCTGCAGCAAAACCCGCCGCTGGAGCAAAATGAGCAGCAAAATAATCAGGCTGAGAATCCTATCTTGATAGCGAACGATAGGATCAGAGCCATTCGAGCGTATGCTGTCCTAATGTTTAATGAGTTGAATCCAGGGATTGCACGTCCCCAAATTCAAGCGGCGAATTTTGAAATGAAACCGGTAATGTTTCAAATGTTGCAAACCGTGGGGCAGTTCAATGGATTGTCATCTGAAGACCCTCATTTACATCTTAAGTATTTTCTAGGAGTTAATTCTTTTGTAATTCAAGGAGTGCCTAGAGATGCTCTTAGATTAACTTTGTTCCCGTACTCTCTTAGAGATGGAGCAAAGACGTGGTTGAACTCTTTCGCTCCAGGATCAATTAGGACATGAGATGAGTTAGCTGAAAAAATTTTGAGTAAATATTTCCCACCTAATAGAAATGCTAAATTAAGGAGTGAAATAGTAGGGTTTAGGCAACTTGAAGTTGAGACTTTTAGTGAGGCTTCGGAAAGGTTTAAGGAGCTTTTGAGAAAGTGTCTCCACCATGGTTTACCTCATTGTATTCAAATGGAAACATTTTACCATTGTTTAAATGGAGTAACCCAAGGCATGGTTGATGCTTCGGCTGGAGGGGCCCTTTTGGCAAAGACTTTTGATGAAGCCTATGAAATTTTAGAAAGAATATCAATCAATAGTTGTCAGTGGTCGGATGTTAGAGGCACAAATAAGAAGGTTAAGAGTGTATTAGAGGTTGATGGTGTGTCCACCATTAGGGATGATCTTGCTATGATTGCTAATCCTCTTAAGAATGTGACAGTGATTAGTCATCAGAAACCACCAGCTATGGAGCCTACTGCAGTGGTGAACCAAGTGGCAGAGGAAGCATGTGTCTATTGTGGTGAAAATCACAACTACGAGTTTTGCCCCAGCAATCCAGCTTCTGTGTTTTTTGTAGGTAATCAGAGGAATAACCCTTACTCTAACTTTTATAATCCAGGTTGGCGCAATCACCCCAACTTCTCATGGGGAGGACAAGGAAGTAATGTACAAGCGCAACAAAAGGTGAACCAGTCGGGATTTGCTAAAGCGCATGTATTGCCCTAGCAAAATAAGCAGGCTTTGCCCTAGCAAAATTCGGGAAGTTCTCTCGAGGCGATGATGAAAGAATTTATGGCTCGTACAGATGCCGAAATTCAAAGTAATCAAGCTTCGATGAGAGCCCTGGAATTTCAAGTAGGTCAGCTAGCTAATGAGCTGAAGGCAATGCCTCAAGGGAAACTTCCTTCAGATACTAAACACCCCAGAAGGGAAGGTAAGGAGCAGGTAAAGGCTGCCACTAGAAGAGCCTAGAAAGACCCAGGATATAGATAAAAATAGTGATAAAGATATTGTTGTTGAGAAAGAGTCGGAGTTTGGTCAGGGTGCTGGAGGCAGCAATAAAGATGCTGGAGCATCTGGTTCTGTTCCAGATGTGGAACCACCTTATGTGCCGCCCCCACCTTATGTACCACCTCTACCTTTTCCACAAAGGCAAAAGCCTAAGAATCAGGATGATCAATTTAAAAAGTTTTTAGAGATTCTTAAGCAATTGCACATAAATATCCCTTTAGTAGAAGCTATTGAGCAAATGCATAATTATGCTAAATTTCTTAAGGATATTTTAACTAAAAAGAAGAGGTTAGGTGAGTTTGAAACTGTATCTCTTACTGAGGAATGTAGTGCTATTCTCAAGAATGGGCTACCACTCAAGGCTAAGGATCCAGGATCATTTACCATACCTGTATCTATAGGTGGAAAAGAATTAGGTAGAGCACTCTGTGATTTAGGTGCAAGCATTAACCTTATGCCTCTTTCGGTCTATCGGAAGCTAGGTATTGGTGAAGCTAGACCTACCACGGTCACACTCCAATTAGCTGATAGGTCTATCACGTATCACATAAAATTGAGGATGTCTTAATAAAGGTAGATAAATTCATATTTCCTGTTGATTTTATTATTTTAGACTATGAGGCTGATAAAGATGTCCCAATTATTCTAGGTCGTCCATTTTTGGCTACTGGTAGGACGTTAATAGATGTTCAAAAAGGGGAATTAACAATGAGAGTCTGTAATGAGGAAGTGAAATTTAATGTGTTTAAAGCCATGAAGTATCTAGACGAAA
This sequence comes from Luffa acutangula, assembly GCA_036850905.1. Lineage (NCBI taxonomy): Eukaryota > Viridiplantae > Streptophyta > Magnoliopsida > Cucurbitales > Cucurbitaceae > Luffa > Luffa acutangula. Next base: position 2,764,686 of record CM072090.1, on the reverse strand, counting down.
TGGAAGATTGCTCTTTCATTAGGATTCTAGAGAGCACAGTTGTTGAGACAACAATATAGGATTCGGCTAGCAAGCATTCAGAGGAGCATTGAGAGGTTAGTGTAGAGGATACCCATCTAGTTCTTAATTGGGAAAAATGCCACTTCATGGTGAATGAGGGCATAGTGTTAGGTCATAGGATTTCAAAGAATGGTCTAGAAGTTGATAGAGCAAAAATAGAGGTGATTGAAAGATTAGAACCACCGAGTTCAGTGAAGGGAATTCGGAGTTTTTTAGGACATGCTGGATTTTATAAGAGGATCATGTTTTTGACTTTAATGCAGATTGTAGGAAGGCTTTTGAAACTTTAAAGGCTGCTTTAATCTCAGCACCCATTCTTTGTGCACCTAATTGGAATTTACCATTTGAGGTAATGTGTGATGCAAGTGATGCTGCGGTAGGTGCTATGCTGGGGCAAAAGCAGGGCAAATTTATCCATCCTATATATTATGCAAGCAAGGTTTTAAATGAGGCACAAGTCAACTATACAACTACTGAAAAGGAGTTGTTAGCTTTTGAGAAATTCCGGCCATATTTGGTTGGATCCAAAGTCACAATGTTCACAGATCATGCAGCAATAAGGTACTTAATGTCTAAGAAAGATGCAAAACCTAGACTAATTCTTTGGGTTTTATTATTGTAGGAGTTCGACTTGGAGATAAAGGATAAAAAGGGATCAGAAAATGTCATTGCAGATCATTTATCTCGTCTTGATCCATCATCATCTTTGCTGGAGCAATCTGCCATTTTCGATTCTTTTCCAGATGAACAACTTTTTGCTGTTGAGGTAAAGGTAGTCAGGGATGTCCCTTGGTATGCTGATATTGCCAACTTTTTGGTAAAGGAAGTCACTCCTATTGATATGGATTGGAGGCAGAAGAAGAAATTTAAGCATGATGCAAAATTTTTCTATTGGGATGAATCATTTATGTATAAGCAATGCTCTGACGGTATTATTCGTAGGTGTGTTTCAGGTGCTGAAGCAAGGGAAATCCTGGAGCAATGTCACTCTTCGCCGTATTGAGGTCATTTCAGCGGTCAGAGGACAACTATGAGGATTTTACATTGTGGATTCTTCTGGTCTACCTTATTCAAGGATGCCCATTGGTTCTACAAGCAATGTGATGCTTGCCAAAGGAGAGGAAACTTGGGGCCTAGAGATGAAATGCCTCTTACTTACATTTTAGAAGTTGAATCATTCGATGTATGGGGTATTGATTTTATGGGGTCATTTCCCCCTTCTAATGGCAATGTTTTTATCTTATTGGCAGTTGATTATGTGTCCAAATGGGTGGAGGCCATTGCATGCCATCAGAGTGATGCCAAGACAGTTGCAAGGTTTCTTCAATCGCACATCTTCGAGCGGTTTGGGACCCCTAGGGCTCTAGTGAGTGATGTGGGTACACATTTTGTTAATAATATCTTAACTAAGCTTTTAGCTAAGTATGGGATTAAGCATAGGATAGCTACCCCTTATCACCCACAAGCAAATGGACATGCTGAAATTAGTAATAGGGAAATAAAAACGATTTTAGAGAAAGTAGTTCATCCATCTAGAAAGGATTGGTCTTTTAGGTTGGATGAGGCTCTTTGGGCTTATAGGACAGCCTATAAGACTCCTCTAGGTATGTCTCCCTATAGGTTAGTATATGGGAAAGCTTGTCATTTACCATTAGAGTTAGAGCATAAAACGTTTTGGCCTTTGAAAAAGTTAAATTTTGATATGAGTCGTGCAGGAGCAATAAGAATGCTGCAGCTTAATGAATTAGAGGAATTTCGCCAATTTTCTTATGAGAATGCGAAAATGTATAAAGAAAAAACTAAGTTGTGGCATGACAAGATAATAAAATCTAAAGAGTTTGTCAAGGGTCAAAAAGTCTTGCTTTATAATTCTAGATTAAAATTATTTCCTGGGAAGCTAAAATCTAAATGGTCAGGGCCATTTATTGTGATTGAGGTTTTTCCCCATGGAGCAATTACTTTGCAGGATGAAAAAGATGGGAGAGTGTTCAAGGTGAATGGACAGCGTGTGAAGCATTATTGGGGTGAGGAGTTTCAGTCGAAATATCCTTCCCTAGGGTTGGTTGATGATTGATAGAGCACGATTTTTGCGGGAGCATTTCACAAAGCAAAATTTTGAGCTCCCAGTGTTTGTATTGATTTCATTTTTCTGATTTGTTTATAATTTCGATTAGGTTAGATTTGATTTTGCACGGTTTATTAGATTTTATCTTTAAGTATTGTTGGTAGTTTAGATTTTATCTATTTCATTTTGAATTTGATTTGATTTTATTCTCAGGTTATTTAAATTATCTTTGAATTATCTTTTCATTAATTAAATTTTATAAGATTCAGTTGTTTTAATTCAGTTGAGTTTGAGTTAATAAAGATTTTCTCTAAATTAATTCGGCTTCAAAAAGGATTAAATTTGATTGGTTATTTTTTTTAGAAGATTTGGTTTTCTATTTTGAAATTGAATTCTGTATCCAAGATTCTTTGGGTTCTGCAGGTTGTTACGGCAAAGTTTTGGCTGAAGCAAAATCATCCGAATTAAAAGGGGTTTCGTTGGAAATTTATTATTTTACCGTTGGGATTTTCTTTGAATTTTAGCAGGTAAATTTGCATGCGTCATCTGGTGAAGCCACGTGTCAAACAGAGTCATCCAAGGGCTCTGATGATGGACAACGCATAAGGGTTTACCATGGGCGATTAAAATTCACCATTTTACCGTTGTTGTTTTTGAATTTCCAATTTGCATGCATTTAAAATTAAACGGGAATAATATTTAATGCAGCGCATATCTTTTCAGTTGGGCTTTGATTTTGCTGAAGCTTATTTATTGGAAGACGGTGGTACGTTTCTTTTCACTTCAACTTCGTATTTACTTTCTTCCCTGTTCGTATTTCTTCCTTCGGTGCTCTTCTCTGTAAAATCTTTGAGTTTTCATGGCGAAAACGCGAGCAAGAAAAGAAAGAGAGAATGAGGAGGAAGAGGTTGTGAGTACCCCTGAGGTACAAAAAGTAAAGGCTAAAAAGAAAAAGACCCGGAGGAGAAAGAAGCCTAGAGAAGAAGGAAGCAACAGAGGGTTGCAGAACAAGAAGAGTTTCAGGAGGTGGTAGAGGATGTTGCCACTGCAACGGAGAAGGGAAATACACAAGGACTTGAAGTGCAAAGCCCAGATACGGTTCAAGAAGTGAATGTTGAGAAGAATCAAGAGACAGAGACTGAAGGAGGCCGAGATGAACAGACTGATGTGGTGCCTGAAGAAGGGAATGAACAGGAACCGGTGCAGGAGGCTTGGGTAGAAGTAATAATGCCTGAACCACCAAAGCGACGCCGCATTAAGAGGAAGGCGGGCCGCATCAGGGTGATTTGGAATACCCCATCACCTCCATCATCGGATTCTGAGGAAGAAATAAGAGAGCAAGAAAAGAGGGAGGTTGAAGACAAGGCAAGAGACGAAGAAGCAAAGAAGGCTGAGGAAGAGATTTTGCCCAAGCGAAGAGAAGACAAGGGCAAAGGTATTGCTGAGGCTGACGAGGTTGAGGAGCAAAGGTTACCTTTTATTGGCTTCGTCAACAATTTTGCTCGAGCAAAATACCAGGAGATGTTGAAACGGGACTTCCTGTTTGAACGAGGATTTGGCGATGATTTGCCACGGTTCTTGAGAACTGGAATAGAGAACCTTGGTTGGAGCCAATTTTGTGCGAAACCAGCGTCTGTTAATTCCAACCTTGTTCGAGAATTTTACGCAAATCTTGATGATAAGGAAGAATTTTAGATTATAGTTCGAGGAATGCTCGTGGGCTGGAGCCCAGAAGCCGTTAATGATTTGTTCGATCTCCAGGATTTTCCGCATGCAGCCTTTAATGAGATGGTGGTTGCGCCATCTAGCGACCAGCTAAGTGCGGCTGTCCGAGAGGTTGGCATTGAGGGGGCCCAATGGAGGTTGTCGCAGACGTGGAAGCACACATTTCAGGCTGCTTATTTGAAGAGTGAGGCCAACACCTGGATGGGTTTCATTAGGTTGCGCTTACTGTCGACAACTCACGAGTCAACAGTGTATCGGGATCGGGTATTGCTTGCCTTTGTTATTCTTCGCTCAATGAGTATTGACGTAGGAAAAATAATTTCTTCTAAGATTCTTGACTTCTGGCGGAAAAAGGTGGGGCAGCTGTTTTTCCCCAACACTATCACAATGCTATGATATTACCATATAAGGGAATAATAGATACGCCAGAGAGTGAGGATGATATGATATTACCAGTTAAGGGAATAATAGATATGCCAAAGTTGGCTAGGCTTCAGAGAACGCAAGAAGCACGCCAAGGAAGTTTGGTGTGCGGCATCCAACAAATTCAGGAGCTGTTGCAATGGCATTCCAGCAGAATGGAATTCGCTGAAAGGAAATTTCAGACTTTCTGGGATTATGTAAAGAGGAGGGATGTCGAATTAAGGGTGGCCTTGCAATCGAATTTTTCCAAACCATATCCGGCCTTACCCGTATTCCCTGAGGACCTACTGAACCCCTAGATCCCGTCGCCGCCTGTGGAACAAGAAGGTGACGAAGAAGAAGAGCCTGGTCGGGAAGATTGAAGGAGGAGAATTTGAGCGCGCAGTGTTTTTGTTGAAATATTTTGTTTGCTCGCGCATTCCTGACCGCATCTTCTTCTATTTCTGCTTGTTTTGTCTGTTGTTTTTTTTTAAATTTATTTCGCTTTAAAAATATATTTATGCTTATGTAATGTCTTTGAATGCTTTTAATGGAATTTCTAGATGTTTCTGTTCCATGAGCACTAAGTAACTTTAACTTAACTAATTTTCTTCTGAATTTTTGAAGCTTGGACTGATTAAGCTTAATTAGATCAAGGTATTCTGATCACCAGAAACCTTTTGCTTGAGCATTTCTTCTAGCCTGGACTGTTGCTGCGGCAAAGAAGATTTTGGAGGTAGTGTTGACTTTTATGATCCACTTTAAGCTGAGTTCTAGTCCCGCGCTTAATTTAACATTCAGATAGAAAAATTTAAGTTTGGGGGTATAATTTGAAAAATTGATGATTCATTGGGGACAATGAATAATTTAAGTTTGGGGGACTTTTTGCTACTCCAATTGTTTTGCTCGAGCATTCCTCTCCTTCAATTAAAATTTTGTTAGGTTGTTGAGTAACCGGGGACATTTGTGATACCCACAGTTGTTCTTCGCGTCAAAAGATAACCTAGGAAATGTGAAAAAATGAAAAAAATTATTTGCTAAAAAAAGATGATTGTTGAAAATTTTGCTGAGAAAATTCATGGAGCAAAAGTTTTGAGGGATGAATGATGATCCAGCAGTTTTTCTGTCTCCCAGAACTTAGGTGAGCTTCATCATAAAATGTCGCCATTCTGAGGGACAAGAGATAGAATAACTAAGGATTTTTTAGCTTTATAAAGAGTATTAAGCCTAGTTGGTAATGAGTTTGAGGCAAGGGTATACTGTATCATAAAGTGGGTCATCCCATGCTTAAGAGCTTATGACTGTAGGGCTGCTTTAAGTCTGAAAAACAAAAATAAACCCCTTGAAAATATGTTTTAAGATGTCTGGCAATAAAGCTAAGCTGTGGCAAAGTTCTTAGAATTAAGTTAAAAGTTGTGATTATTTGTCCATGCCGGAGGAATCATTTTGCTGCAGCAGAGCTCGGTTTTGCAGAGTGCTCAAGTAAAGGTCTAAGGTAGTGTTGGACTGTCTGGTTGGATTAAGCTATTCATTGTCTAATGTTTTGAATTCTTGAAGGAAGATTGGTTAGTATTGCTCGGGACGCGCAATAGTTCAAGTTTGGAGGTGTGATAACTGCCCAAAAGGTAGTTATTTAGGCCTCATTTATATAGGGATTTGTGTGTCTTTTGTGCTTAATAGGGTTGGTTTTAGATATATATTATATGTTTTAACCCATTTGGGAGAATGGAAGCCTTGGAAATTACTTTGTGCAGATTATGCTACTGGGCGACTTAAGGAAGCAAATTTTGTGTTGCAGCAAAACTGGGAACAGAACTGCCACATCACAGCTCGTTAGCCAACTTCATGAACCGACTTCTGTTGAGTTATTTTCGGGATAAAAGAGCAAGGAGAGCCCTACACTTGTCCAAGTTGACCTAATTCAAGCTTCCTATCCTTCTATAAAAGGAAGTAGCCATCCAAGTCAAAAGTATTCCAATTTCCCTTGGAAGCCGAGTAGTATAGAGAGATTGGAGACCACCAAGAACACCATCATCCGCAAGCTGATTAAGGAGATTATTATTTTCTTTATTATCTTGTGATTATGGACATGCCTACTCAGATTGTAACGTGCGTTTCCATGCATATTATGAACTAAGTAGCTTTAGGCGTTGGTTAGGTGCATGTAGTTGTCGTGCTTTATCTCTAATAATATATTGATTATTGCATCTTGGTTAATTGTTGTGCCTATTTCTATTTTATGCCCGCCTGGCCAGCCGGTGTGAATACCTCTCTCTAGTTTCAGGGATGATTTAGAGAGTGTGTGGCGGTTAACCACACTACGATCATTGTGTATTGGTGAACGCCAGTAACTGAGCTAGGGATAGCCAGTTGCCTAGTGCTTGATCGGTCGCACTTCATTGGGGTTGAAACACATTCCAAAAGATCTAGAGTTCCGGGAGGAATCTGCTAATAATACTGCAAGAGTTTGCATGATCAATAATATTGCTAGAGCATCTTTTAAAACAATTACTAAACTTAACCAGCGCCTGTCTTTACTCTATCTGCCTATTTGTTTACTTGTTGTTTTGTCATTTACTTTGCTTCAGCATAATTCTTATAAAACCCAATCATTTTTATTACCTTGAAACCATTAAAAGATTCATACAAAATAGATAGAGTGGAAGCTAGTTCAGGCCTTGGATTGACAAATACTTATCACTTGTTGCGGACCGTGTATACTTGCACAGGAATTCTAGAGTCAATTTAGATCATAATTATACTCATTCTAGGATCCCAACAAACTGCCAATAGCTCATTTTCTGTAGTGGTGGAATTAATTTGTGCCTCATTCAACGTCATGGTGGCATAGTATATGGGATGAATCACCTTGTTCTTTTTCTACGCCAACATGGCTCCTACGACATAATCGCTAGCGTCACACATCAATTTGAAAGGCATCGTCTAGTCTGGCTCAATCAATATAGGTGTTGTGCTTAGTGATGCCTTGAGTGTATCAAAGGCCTTCCTGCATTCTTCATTGAAGTCACATGGTTGGTTTGCCACTAGTCAGGCATTGTTCGAATGATGCGCCAAAAACTGAAAAATCATCCATGAAAATATCCACTATTTTCTCTACCATATTTGAGAATATCTCCATCATGCATCGTTGGAACGTTGCAGGCACATTGCACAGTCCGAATGGCATCCTTCTGAACGCAAATTGTTCCATATGGGCATGTGAATTTGGTCTTCTCTTCGTCTTCTGGTGCGATTCTGATCTAATTGTATCTCGACTAGCCATCAAGGAAGCAGTAGTATTCCTTGCCTGCTAATTTGTCAAGCATCTGATTGATGAAGGGCAGTGGAAAGTGATCCTTCTTCGTGGCTTTTTTTAGCTTTCGGTAGTCAATGCAAACTCTCCAACCTATTACCGTCCGAGTTGGGATGAACTTATTATTCTCGTTTTGTACAACTGTTATGCCTCCCTTCTTGGGTACACATTGAACTATGCATATTCAACTGTTGTCAGCAATTGTATATATACCTACATCAAGCCATTCAAGATCTCCTTTTTGACTACTTCCTTCATGACTGGATTTAATCTCCGCTGGGTTTCTACAGAGTTCTTTGCTCCTTCCTTTAGGTTAATTCAATGCATACAGAACGATGGGTTTATCCCTTGGATGTTAGCAATTGTCCACCCAATGGCCTTCTTATGTTTTGCCAGTACTTGCATCAAAGAAAATTCTTTATCAGTGCTTAGATTTGCAGCAACTATTATTGAAGTGTCTCTTTCGATCCAAGGAACAAGTATTTTAGATGGGAAGGAAGTTGCTTCAATTCTAATGGCGGTGGCTCAATGAAAAAGGGCATCATTGGTTTGGGTCTTTCATTTTCTATCAGGTATGCTTCTTCCTTTGTGGTCGCATAGTCATCATCTGCACTGGTTATTTCTTCCTAGTCTTGTGCAACTTCTTCTTCTGATTCACCTTCATTTTTCTGTACTTCTTGTAAGTCAATTGCATCGGTTATTTCAAGAACAAAACATTCTTTGATATCACCTAGGTATCTTAATGAATTTAGCACGTTGAATGTTATTTGTTGATCATTCACCTGCATGGTGAGTTCTCCTTTCTGAACATCTATGAGAGTTTTCCCAGTCACTAAGAATGGTCTTCCCAAAATTATAGGCACTTCCTTGTGAACTTCACAATCGAGGATTATGAAATCTACAGGGAATACAAACTTATCAACCTTAACTAACACATCTTCTATTTTTCCAGTGGGTCGAGTTATTGAGCGATCTGCGAGTTGTAGTGTTACAGTAGTAGGCCTGGCTTCTCCTATCCCCAATTGCTTGAAGATAGATAAATGCATCAGAATAATATTGGCTCCCAAATCATAGAGTGCTCGTCCTAAGTCTCTTCCTCCTATGGTGTAGGGTATTGTGAAAATCTCAGGATCCTTGAGCTCTTGTGGTATCTTACTTTTAATCAATGCACTGCAGTTTTCTGTCAGTGCCACTGTCTCGAATTCTCCCAGGCACCTTTTCTTTGTGAGTATGTCTTTCAAGAACTTGGCATAATTGGGCATCTGCTCCAATGCTCCTACCAACGAAATGTTGATATGAAGTTGTTTAAGAATGTCTAGGAATTTGTTGAACTGTTTCTCCTGGTTCTTCTTTCTGAAACGTTGAGGATATGGAGGTGGTGGTTTGAAACTTTGGTAGTTCTCCTTATGTTGCTTAACATCTTCCCCACATTGGTGGCCGCAAAGTGCATGGACTGCAAGTAATATAAAACGATAGGTAATACCGAGTATCGAATCCTCAGGGAATTTGAATTAAGTCCATTAATTACCATCATGTTTAATTTTATTTAAAATTTAAACTCTAAGGAATAAAGAGCAAACAAGAAACTAAAGAAATCATGCAATCAAATGGAAATATCCTATTAAGGGGACTTGACCTAGGGTGTTAACTAGCCTTTTGGATTTGTAGCTCTATTAATTAGGCGATTGTAATTACTAATCTTCAATTTAATAAATCTAGAAGCAATTTTAAGTGGATTTCCCTTTCGAGTTCCTCTACATCTCATACTAACATAACTAATTTATGTGTCCATATCCTTAGTTAATCATAATATGACATTAAGTAACTTCATTATCAATTTCTTAAAATTCTCTTTCACTCTCGTATTCCAAGAAATCGTTAGCCATGCAATTTGGATCTAATCTAACTTCTCTCTACCGAGTATCAATTTAGACCAAGAACTCAATCAATCCATGATCAAGGGATTAAAAGCATTAAGCATGAATTTCATAGATGAATATGAAGAACTTCGTTACCATCTCCAATTAATTATGCTACAGTATCCAATTAGCTAAGATAACGACCCTAGGTCTCAAGATCTACTCACAAATGGGAATAATTTTGGCCAAATGATCTTGATTCATGGTCCTAACTTAATCTACAATAAAGAATTACAAAGCAATAAGGAAGAAATAACCAATAAGTTGATCCCAAGCTCCCGTCACGATCATATCAATTCCCGAGCCTTGGAATCTCGATCACTTCCACCTTTTCTTCACAACTCTACTCATTTTTTCTATATATCAAGCTAGGGGAGAACTCCCCAAAAATGGGATGCCTTGAACCATTGAGAAGTGGGCTTTAAATAGGATGAGGATGGGACCTTGCTTGTTGAACAAGACGCACAGTATCGCGACACTGTGACGTAAACCTTTCTTGTAGCCTACTCTAGAAGCCATTTTCACGGATTTTAGCCTTTGTTCCCCCATTCCTTTGGGCTTTTCGGTCTCCACTTCAAATGTTCTCTTTTCTTTTCTTCTTTTATGATCCAAAGTCTTCTTTTTATACCCATAATTAGTAAAATTCTCAGTTTTGCCTCACGAGCTCATTTTTCTACAAAATCAACATAAAAAGACATTAAAGCTCACAATTAACGCACAAAACTAGCCAAAATCACTACTACAAAAATCACTTTTAATGACGGACAATGCCCGTCATTAAAGACTTTTAATGACGGGCAGTGTACGTCATCTATACGAGCGTCATTATAACTTGTTATGACGGCGACTTTTAATGACGGGCAATGCCCGTCATTAAAAGGTGTCTGTCATAAAAAGGTACAATGACAAACATTTTTTTTGACGGGCAATGCCCGTCATTAAAAGGCGTCTGTCATTAAAAGTTCGTCATTGAAAGAGTGTTTTCCAACCGACGACATTTTTAATGACGGGCAATGGTCGTCATTAAAATGCGTCCGTCATCAAAAGTCCGTCATTGAAAGGGTATTTTCCAACCAAATGTTCGTCATTAAAGGTGTCCGTCATTAAATATCTTTTTAATGACAGGCATTGCCCGTCATCATTTTGTTCATAATTTAATTAAAAAAATTGTTGGTTGTTCGGTGGCATACCAACAATATTTTCTTCATTTGTCAACCTATAAAGAAAGTAATCTTAATCTTAAATGTGCAAAATTGTATAGAAATCAAATATTTTTCAAATTTCATTCCAATAAGCCAATGAACCAAATTTGTTCATACAATTTTTATTCATATAAGTTTGATATAAAAATAAAATTACAAACACTTACACTTAAAAACCTCAAAATTACTAAACACCTATGATTAAAAGTCTACACCTGCATCAGAAAACAAAAAATCTCGTACATGCCACTTTCCTTCTTGTCACCATAATCTTGCTCGTACATCAAACTTGAAGAACCTAAGCAAAACAAATTGTAATTAGGTTCGATACAAAGCCAAAACAAGAACTCACATAACAAACATATGTCGAACAACTCGAAGAACCTAAGAAAAATAAATTTAGTTAACAATAAAATACACAAAAAAAACCAATCTCGATGACAAAATTGTTAGGAAACCCAATAAACTCCAAAAGCTTACAAACTTCAAGATATCAAGTTTAACCCCTTCAGAGAACCTGTAATGCTCTAGGTTTCTATACTTAACCTAGAGACATTACTAAAGCATCTATCCTAATACTCGACCGATTGCTCTAGAAATTTCGACAGCATAATGACATACATATGACTAACCTAAAAATTTTTAAACCTATTCAACAAGAGAAACACACTTCTATATGAAAAAAATCAACCAACTACAACCTCACGATATCAGATAGAGAGATGCCATGAACAGAAAATAATGAAATACTTTGCATTCTAACCTAACCTTTGATAGGGTGAAGAATCTGAAATTTGTTTGGTATATACTTAATTCGAGACAAGGAACAAGTTCAACAGAATAAAAAAAGTACCAACAAGACCAAACACCTTCGTTGTAGAGCGTAAATAGGAAGCATGTTCATTTTAAGAAAATCATTGTTGTAGAGCCAACCAACTAATATCAATGAAATACGCAAGTTTGCATGAAGTATATATATTTGCATCTCTGCTAAATAAGGCCTTTGAGCTGACCATTTGCTATATACCTCTAGTCTTATCACTTATGTTAGTTCCTAATGTACTAGGCAGTAATGCACACACCGATTGGGAGAACATTAAATAAAAAAAAAAAAGTTTTACAACTATAAGAACTATTGTTGCAATTTAAGTGCAATAGTTTGAAGACTTACACCTGAGCGGTGCTAAGAAGCATCTTCATGCAAGCCTTCCAAGTAAGCGTGTCGTGTTGGCACATGGCTCCATGCGACCACTTTCTCGATTTCCATTGTTCACATATGCATATAGTAGCATCCTACATGAAGAAAACAGGTAAAGACAATTTCTTGTGACCTTGAGAGTAGTAAGCAAAGTTAAATAAAGATAAACAATCAGCCACATATTGTAAGCTAAAGTAACAAGTCTAGCTAAAATGGATAAAAGTTAGAGACTTGGGATATTTACACAATTGTAGTCACGCCACGACAATATTGCTCACACATTGTACAAAATCTCTTTTGCCCTCGAAGGTCCCAAAGTTTAATTGCTCATTATATTAGCTTAATAACAAAGAAAATCCTCACCAATTAGGAAACATATCAAAACTTGTGTTAACATTTACCCACCTCCATCCAACCACTTACCAAACTGGATCGTGAAAACTAACTAGATCAACTAAGAATAATATTAACACAGACAAATAGGATTCAACATATGTTTAGCTAACTGCAATATCAAACAACTTTTTTTTTTAAATTAAGAGACAAGTTTCAATCAAAAGCAATGAGAGTTCCTAAAATGGAAGATATGATACCTGCCATAAGCCAAGTAAAGCTTACAGATGATGTGGACTTTTCCTAACCGCAAGCGCACGGGTCAAGTAATAATGTAGTGTTCGTAAATACGAGCGTCGTCCTCTGGATTGGATTTTTAAGCAAATCAAGTATTGTGAATTATCTTGCACCATTTTATATAGGGATTAAAAAGTGATAAATGAATGATAATAAAACCAAATCAAAGCAAGTAAAAAGAATGGAAATTCAATTGGGAAAACTACTTAGGGAATTGATTTCGCCGATTTAGTTTAGGATTGATTTTAAAGAATAAGTTATTATGCACAATGAAATTATGAGCCAAAGACCCTTTAATCACAACTACCTCTCCCGAGTATAATTGATTCTCATGCAAATTAACCAACTTGATATCCCTATCTAAGTTTATTAACATGCAAGACAATGAGATCTTTTAACCAATTCTAAAGTTAATCTAAAACCGTCCTGAATTAGAAAGTAAACTTTATTCATGCAATCTTGAGTAAGTCTAGATCAAATCCCCTCTCCCGAGCTAGATTCGAAACTTAAATCATCCAACTAATGGCCAATTAATTGAAAACATTAAATCAAGATTACAAACACAATAACATTGCACAACTTAAACCATAAATCAATCCATAAACTTAATCAACTACATCAATCCCTAAGCTACAAGTTTAGCTACTCATGAATGTAAATACAAGCTCAACTAAACATGTGAAAACCATAAATCTAACTAAAGGAAGAAAAGGGAAAAGAAAACTCAATGTAGGCCGAATCCCGACGTCCCCGTCACGATCCCCACGAACAATTGATTGATTTCCAAGTCTCTCCCTTTGTTTTCAGCCTCAAAGTGCTCTGTTCTGCCCTGTTTACGGCTATCCAAGGTCCCAAATTGAACTCCCCAAAAACCTAGCCGAAAATAAGCTTTTATTCTGTTTTTTTCGTCTTAGCGTCGAGACGCTGCGTTCTGAATAAGGAAAAACGGTAGCGTCGGGACACTTCCTATCATAGCGTCTCGACGCTGTGAGCTTTACGTGCCTAATCTGATATGGAATGTGAGCGTCGAGACGCTGAAGAGCTAGCGTCTTGACGCTAGCCTGCTGTTGACCGAGATTTGACTTTTTTCTCACTTTTACTGTTTTCATTCCTTTGCATCTTTTCACGCCCCGAGCACCCGATTAACTCTAATATGGCATTATAGCTCCAATCAACCATTTCCTACAAAATAAACAATAAAGCACAATAAAACGACCCAAAGATCATAAAAGACTAGCTAAATTAAATAAGTACAAGTAGCTAGCTATGCTCGCTATCAACAGAAGAGAAGAAGAATAAGAAAAAAAAAAAAGAACAACAAACATAATAGTAACCACAAAGCCACCCAATATAAAACGTATTCTAGAAAAAGTTATTGTCTTCAAGTTTATAATAGAGCTACCCACAATATATAAACATAATAGTAATTAAAAAACATTAAAATCATTCGAGAATATAGCAGTAAAAAAAGATTAAAAAAAAGTGCCCGAAATGAATACAGAAACAAAGGTCTTTTCTTTTCTCAACACCTTGCATCTAAAACTAAAACCATAATTAGGAAGTTTTCCAACCCTTTGTGGTTTTTCATCCCCTTCTCTTGGACTTCCTAGAAACAATTCAAGGATAAACTTTTAATTAGATCCAACAAAGAACAACAAACAAAATAGTGTGAAGCAATTAATGTCTAAAATATTTCCACAATTCATGACTAAGTCATTATATCCCAGAGGCCAGGATACATAATCTAATAATACCTTCTAAATTACTATACATCAATGGTAGGTTTTGCATTCTCATTCCAGTGTGTTGTGATAAAAAATTGCAAAGAGATAAGGCCCCGTTTGATAACCATTTGGTTTTTCAAAATTAGACTTGTTTTCTTCCATTTTCCCTACCATGATTTTCATCTTTGTCAATGACACATTTGAATTCCTAGTCAAATTCTAAAAACAAAAACAAGTTTTTGAAAACTATTTTTTTTGTTTTCAAAATTTGCTTGGTTTTAAAAAACAAGGAAAGAAAGTTATTAGAAAAACAAAGAAGCTTGAAGGTGGAAGTAGGATTAGGCTTAATTTTCAAAAACAAAAAACAAAAAACCAAATCCAATTTCAAAAACAGTTGAGTGGGTTCTCATTTACTATTTATAATCATACTAGGATCCACAAAACCAACTGTGAAAAAACAGAAGCTGGTCGAGTGTCATATCCCAAAAATTAACTGACCTCCATTTAGAATTACAACTCTGAGATGTGTATTGCAAAAACAAACAAATGAAAATATTAAATATTAAGCTAAAGCATTGAGGTGTTCAGGGAGGACTTGAGCAATTTCTGCTTTGTAGGTTCATATACACTAACAAAAAACGGGGCACTGATAAATACTTTTATACAAACTAATGGATTTTTTCAATTTCTCATATGACATACATATTCAAAATCACATTTGATAAATACTTTTATCAAAGCCAAAATAGAGCCCTAAAGTGTTGCATACATGATACATTTATCCAACATTCTAGCGAAGGAGATGATGAAAAATATCTGGAGTTAGGAACACTAACGGTAACGTCCCAACAAGATTTGCAGCCAATCCAAAATAAAGACCCTTCAGTACAATTTTTCCACCTCCACGAACAACCTAACAAAACCAGTTTAATTTAATTCAGTACAATTTTATAAGCATTACATAGAACAATATATAAGCACAAACCTTCAAAATAACTTAACATGAAATCAAATAACCAATATCACTTGCCTCTCAGAATTTAGAATCACTGAATCACCTAATATAAAACGTATTCTAGAAGTAGTTGCATTTGGTAAAGCGACAACACATGACTCTGCTCTCTTCCTCGTTTCTAAATTGAATGTGATTTATGTTTTAAAAGTGGAACAATTCATTGACACAAGCAATGAACAACGAATTCATTCTTCAACAAGTTAAACTTTACAGACTTGAGAAATTTCTGCTTCGTAGGTTCAAAGTCGCTGGACCAGAGAACAAGCATGCAAATTCCTATTTCTAAAAGAAAATTCTGCAAATAAGAGACTTCCAACTAGAGAACTCTTAACTCAACAAAAATATGTAATTGTTTATCAGATTATGTGTTTAAGATGGGGGAAGTTCAAAATAAACAATGAAATGACACAAAACTAGTTCATTTTATTCAAGATCCTTCCATCTAAAGGAAAGAGTTCAGGTTCTTTTTTGTTAGTTGTGAGTGTAATCCCACACTTTTGGCTTGTCCTGCTAGGGTCTCCTTGTATTCTTTCATTCATCTCAACAGAAAATGGTCTCTTATCAAATATATATATGAATTTTTGTAACCACCCCTCAACTAATGAGATAAAAGTATTTAGAATTGAAACTTCTAAAATTCATTTAAGCATATAATTCAAAATTAAACTTGCAGCTAACAAAAATATAAATAAAATGGCAGGATGATCACACAATGCAAGAAACCTAAGAATCAGAAACATTAATTTTTCCATCCACTGTAAAAACATTGGACAATGTTTACTGTGAAAAAGAGCAAGCAAACCTCACGGAAGAAAGTTGTTGGCTCCTGACTGAGAGACTGAGGATTTCCGATGTTACAATAGAGTATCTGTAAGAAATAATAATGTTAATAAAAGTAAAACATCAAATTGATGTAGAAAATAAGAATTGTACCATTCTCATTCCATTATCCAGATTCAAGCATATATATCAAATGAAAAACACCATTTCAAGTTGATCTAATCGTACACTAAACATGCGCCAAATCAATCCATATCAAAATAAAAGCAGAGAATAAAAAAAAAAAGATATCTACCTTTCCATTCAACCGTAGTAAAAAAAAGGAAGAAAGAAACCACAAGAAACCTACACTAAAATTTCCTCTCCAAACATCAAACACACAGAAACAAAAAGATTCATCACCACCATGAACCATTCCATCTCTTCTTCCACCAAAAGATGCTAAAAAACAAACAAAACCACTCCAACACACTCACTCACCTCAAAAAGCGTGCAACCAAACAGAACCTCATGAAAAACAGAATCGTGTGACCTTAGATTAGAGGCGCGAGATTGAAGAGAAGCAATGTAAACGATCAGCAACAAAAGAGCAAGATATAATGCTGGAGCTTGCAAAGATCCATGGATCTGAAACAAGATCTAGCGAATCGAAGAATGGAAGAAGAAATTGGAGAAATTTGAAAAGGAATTGAAAGGAAGAAATGCAAGGGAAATGGAAATCTCAGAAGCGGGGACTGGAGAGAGACCAAAATGAAAGGCCAAGGAACAAAACCTTTTCTGACGACACGATACGCATCCTCAGCAGCTGCTCGGGTGGTCGCGACCTAAGAAGAAAAGCAAAAAGACATAAACCATTCGGATGACAAGCTTGACGAACGAAGAACAAACAAAAAAAGTTCAGAAAAAGAAAAAGAGAAACGGAAGTATTATGAATCCCATCTTCAAGAAGCCATCGACGGTGAGGTTGACGGGTTTCCCATGTTGATGACGAGAGGGAGATCGAGAGGAAGGAGAAAGAGGCACATGAGGGAGAAAAGTGTTAGGGTTTTTTTTTTAGGGAGAGAGAATGTTCAGTTGGGGAGAGAAAAATTTCATTTAAAAAATGTACCCTTTTTAAAAATTAAAAAAACACTTTTATTGACGGGCAATTAAAATGTCTTTTAATGACCGGCAATGCCCGTCATTAAAAGTCCAAAATTTTTTAAAAACGTGCGTTCAACATTAAAAGCTCCGCGAATTTTTTTTTCCGTCCGTCATTAAAAACCATTTTTGTAGTAGTGAATAATTAGGAAAAAGATAGCATAAATGCATGCTATCAAATACCCCCAAAACTTAAGGTTTTGCTAGTCCCTAGCAAAATAAAGTAATGCAAATGAATCACAAACTGCATATCAATGACTCTACCCTCAATGCTTCTAGCCATGAATGCAAAGTATTGAAACAAATAAGTAAGCATGAACATCCATCAAGAAGTTTAAAATTTAATCCTATCCTCATTTGCATAAACGAATAATCAAATGTCTTATCACAATTCTTACTAACCCGAAATCATTTATACACTCTTCCATTCATCTTCCCCCTACACTGACACTAAAGCTCGCTTTTTAGCCTTCTCACTTATCTAACAAGCACTACCTTACTGAGGTGCCCATAATTCATGGGGCGTCCCCCAATCTTGCATTTTTCTAAAGGCACTAGCTTTCACACATCTGCTGCAGGGTCCCATATCCGAGTTTAACCTTTGATGGCCTAACTGATCACAACAGAGGTAGCTCTTTTAACCTTAGACTTTTAAGCATGTTGCAAGCTGAATAACAATTTTCTTTTTAAGCTTTTTTTTTTCTGGGCAAAATCAAAGCATATCTTTTCCCACAACTCAACATTACTTACTATTACACAAGAAAGCTATCTAGACAAACTTTACACCTATCGGAGTTACAACGAACTTCTAGAGCATATAACTTTCATCTAGGCTTTCAAAATCATAATAAAACAAGAGAATCATCATACTTGCAAGGGAATCAAGGAAAATTTTTAAATTTTCGTGAACTTAGACATGTTTTCCAATTTGCAACAATAAGAGAGAATCATGGCTAAAGGCAAATCATCAGATGTGTCGTCATCATCAACATGCATTTAATTCATCATAAGCATTACTAAAGCAAAACCTAAGCCGAGCAAATCTCCCCCCCCCCCAACTTAAAATATACATTGTCCCCAATGTATGAACCTTTAATCAGATAAAGAGAGATCGATACTGCCCTGAAAAATGCGAGAGAATCCATATCATTTTGAGTTGCCGACAAGAGAGAGAATGAGAAGCTAAACATGAATTCACGAGCTTCCTGCACAAGGATTGATCACATGGGAGCATTAGGATAAACACATAAAAACTAAATTGAAATCAACAAAAGCTTTAAACACTTGGGTTGCCTCCCAAGAAGCGCTTGTTTAACGTCCTAAGCTAGATGGGGCTCGATCACCCTAGCTTCGTCAGAATAATCTTTTCAACTTTTCGCTCTTCGAATCCGCAATAGTGCTTTACATGTTGCGCATTGACCTTGAAAGTTAACCTGCTGCTATCCATCAATTCAATTGAACCATACAGGGACAGCTCTTTGACTATGAATGAACCAGACCACCTTGACTTCAATTTTCTAGGGAATAATCGCAACCGATAATTGAACAGAAGAACCTGCTGTCTTGGCTCAAAAGAACGCTTCTGGATCAAACAATCATGCCATCTCGTTGTTCTCTCTTTATAAAGCTTAGCATTCTCGTATGTCTGGCTTCTAAATTCTTCTAACTCATTGAGCTAGAGTAGACGATGTTCCCCAACCTTCTCTACGTCAAGGTTCAACTTCTTGATAGCCCATTATGCTTTATGCTCGAGCTCAACAGGCAGATGATAGGCCTTACCATACACCAGTCGATACAGGGAAGTCGGAGTTTTGAAAGTTGTCCGATAGGCCCACAAAGCATCATCCAATTTGAATGCCTAATCCTTTCTATTGATGTGAACTGTCTTCTCCAGAATCTACTTAATCTCCCTCTTAGAAATCTCAGCTTGACCGTTAGTCTGGCGATGATAAGCTAGAGAAGTTTTATGCTTGACACTATATTTTCTAAGTAATGACTCAAAAAATTTATTACCAAAATGGGACCCCTCATCACTAATTATAGCCCATGGTGTGTCGAATCTAGTGAAAATGTTCATATGTAAAAAACACAACACTACACGTGCATCATTAGTCTTAGTAGCTATCGCCTCTACCCATTTAGATACATAATCAACAACAACTAAAATGTACAAGTATCCATTGGAAGAGGGAAAAAGACCCATAAAATCTATACCCCACACATAAAAAAGTTCTACTTTGAGATTAGGGGTTAGGGGCATTTCATGGCGTCTAGATATATTACCTGTCCTATGGCATCTATCACAAGTTTTCACAAAGGTATAACAATCTTTAAATAAAGCAGGCCAATAAAAACCAGATTGAAGTACCTTTGTTGCCGTACGGGTTGGACCAAAGTGACCACCATAAGGAGAACATGGCAATCATGTATAATCTTACCTACTTCTTCTGCTGGAATGCACCTTCGAATGATTTGATCAGAACATACCTTGAAGATAAAAGGTTCATTCCAGAGGTAAGACTTCACAACATGTAAAAACTTCTTTCTTTCCTGGGTATTTAAGTCAGGAGGCATTTCTCTTCCTGCAAGAAAGTTTACAAAATTAGCGTACCAAGGAAAAGAAGTTTTAATTGAATATAATCTTTCATCAGGAAAAGCTTATTTAATAGGAAAGGTTGCGACATTTCTTTCATGCTCTATTCTAGACAAATGGTCTACGACCACATTCTCACAACATTTTTTATCCTTGATCTCATAGTCAAATTCTTGCAACAAAAGAATCCATCTTATTAATCGAGGTTTTGAATCCTTCTTACTACTCAAATATCGAATAGCAACATGGTCAGTGTGCACTATTACCTTTTTACCAAGTAAATAGGGCCTAAATTTATCAAAACCAAACACAACAACAAGCATCTCTTTTTCAGTAGTGGTGTAATTTTGCTGAGCACTATCTAGAGTTCTACTTGCATAATATATGGTCCTAAAGAACTTATCTCGACGTTGCTCTAAGACAGCTCCTAAAGCATAGTCACTAGCATCACACATGATCTCGAATGGTTGACTCCAATCAGACACAACAATGATAGGTGTGGAAATCAACTTTTCTTTTAGAAGATTAAATGCTAGCAAACAATCTTTTGAAAACACCAATGGGGCATCTTTTTCAAGCAAATTACACAGAGGTTTAGCAATTTTTGAAAAATCTTTTATGAAACGTCTATAAAACCCTGCGTGACCTAAGAAACTACGAACTCCCTTAACATTAATGGGTGGAGGCAGTTGTTCAATGGATGAGACTTTCGCTCGATCTACCTCCAAACCTCTTTTAGACACTTTGTGGCCTAAAACTATACCCTCTTTTACCATGAAATGACATTTTTTCCAGTTCAAAACAAGGTTAGTTTCTTGGCATCTTTGTAGAACACAAGAGATATTATGCAAACAGTTATCAAAAGATGAACCAAAAACAGAAAAATCATTCATACAAACTTCCATAATCTCTTCTACAAAGTCTGAAAATATGGCCATCATACAACACTGAAAGGTAGCCAGAGCATTACACAGTCCAACGGCGCCAAAAACTTGATGTGGACTTTTCCTAACCGCAAGCGCACGGGTCAAGTAATAATAAAGAGTTCGTAAATACGAGTGTCGTCCTCTGGATTGGATTTTTAAGCAAATCAAGTATTGTGAATAATCTCGTTCAATTTTATTTAGGGATTAAAAAGTGATGAATAAATGATGATAAAACCAAATCAAAACAAGTAAAAAGAATGGAAATTCAATTGGGAAAACTACTTAGGGAATTGATTTCGCCAATTTAGTTTAGGATTGATTTTAAGGAACAAGTTGTTATGCACAATGAAATTATGAGCCAAAGACCCTTTAATCACAACTACCTCTCCCGAGTATAATTGATTCTCATGCAAATTAACCAACTTGATATCCCTATCTAAGTTTATTAATCATGCAAGGCAATGAGATCTTTTAACCAATTCTAAAGTTAATCTAAAATCGTCACGAATTAGAAAATAAACTTTATTCATGCAATCTTGAGTAAGTCTAAATCAAATCCCCTCTCTCGAGCTAGATTCGAAACTTAAATCATTCAACTAATGGCCAATTAATTAAAAGCATTAAATCCATATTACAAACATAATAACATTGCACAACTTAAACCATAAATCAATCCATAAACTTAATCAACTACATCAATCCCTAAGCTACAAGTTTAGCTACTCATGAATAAAATTACAAGCTTGACTAAACATGTAAAAGCCATAAAATCTAGCTAGAGAGAAGTAAAAGGAAAGGAAACAATTAATGTCGTCGATCCCGGCACGTCCCCGTCTCGATATCCACGCCACCAAGTGAGATTCCCGGTCCTCGTCCTTGCTTCAGCTCCCACAGTAGGTCTCTAGTCGAAATTAGGGTTCAATTCTCTCAATTTGGCCTCTTCCAATCCGTAGCAAGTAACAAGGATTAAATAGGAAAATTCTGCCGATAGCGTCGAGACGCTCTCAAGACAACGTCTCGACGCTGCCTCTTATACGCGCGTTCTGAATAAGGGAAAAACGGTAGCGTCGGGCGCTTCCTATCACAGCGTCTCGACGCTGTAAGCTTTACGCGCCTAATCTGATATGGAATGTGAGTGTCGAGACGCTCAAGAGCTAGCGTCTCGACGCTAGCCTACTGTTGACCGAAATTTGACTTTTTTCCTCTTTTACTCTTTTCATTCCTTTGCATCTTTTCACGCCCCGAGCACCCGATTAACTCTAATATGGCATTATAGCTCCAATCAACTATTTTCTACAAAATAAACAATAAAGCACAATAAAATGGCCCAAACGTCATAAAAGACTAGCTAAATTAAATAAGTAAAAGTAGCTAGCTATGCTCGCTATCAAATACCCCCAAACTTAAGCTTTTGCTAGTCCTCGAGCAAACTACAAATCAACATACAGTAGAAAAATGGATGCAACAATCATAACTCAATCCTCAAGGCTCAAAAGTCAATAACCAAGCAAGCAAAAGACATGCACACAAGGACCAATGAGGGAGACAAATTAAAATTTTTCCAAAATTAACTTGCACAAGCGAGATCTAACTCAACAAGATCAGACTCTACTAGCCCGGGATTGGATTATTAAACTCTCTGCTCATCTTCCCTCTACACTGGCACTAAGATTTCACTAATGAGTTAATGGAACAAATTAGACTGTTTCCCTCCATACTTAGGTGCTTATAATTAACAATCAAATTAAGCATGTATATGTGGCACTAGCTTTCACACACCCATTGCAGGGACCCTTAACCTGAGTTTTCTCTGGTTGGCCTAACTGATCACAACAGGGGTAGCTCTTTTTGCCTTAATCTTTATTAAACATTGCAAACTGTGCACAGGCCATGGCATAATAATTTTTCTTTTCAACAGTAACTACAAGAATGATTTTTCTTTATGAGCAAAAATAGCATATATTATTTTCTTTCCTCCTAAGCAAGATTAAACATGCTAATTTGCAAAACATTAACTTTTTAGCTCTTCCCTACACCTATCAAGGTGACAACAAGCATATGAACCCAATAATTCGCTCCTAAGCATTCAAATCCAAATCTAGCCAAGACAAATACTCTACTCATGCAAGCTATCTTCTAGAAAAATTTTAAAAAAATCTCCCTTTTTGGGCACTTATGCTTACAACTCATCACAAGCTTGAAAATTGACAAGAAAGCCTATCCTAGGACATCATAATCATGCAAAAGTAGCATCCAAAAAACAACCATATGCATAATTCAAAGAAAGCTCAAAACTATAGCCCGAACTCAGATGCTCAAGGGCTCCACAAACATGCTAATCCACCCCAAACTTAAAACATGCATTGTCCTCAATGTATAAAGAAAATAAAGCATAAACAAGCATGAGAACAATAAAAGAATGACAGGAGTGAACAATACTGGCCTGGAATGATGATGACTTCTTGCTTGGGATCTTGGAATCTTGAAAGCTTGAAAGCAAAGGAGAGAAAGAAAACAAGACCTACAAAACAAAAACAAACAATAAATCAAAAACAAAAAGAAAACACACTAAACTTACTTGGGTTGCCTCCCATAAGCGCTTGTTTAACGTCATTAGCTCGACGTGTTGAACGTGCTTCAAGGAGGCTTTTGTTCTGTGAATCCAACAGAGGTGCTCTTTCTTGCACCTTTCCTGTAGCCCATGAAAAGCACTTCATCTTTAGAGTCTTCAACTGCTTTAAAGATTTCTTTTTCGTTCTTGACTCTAATAGTGAGCTCCCTGCGCTCAATATCTATAATCACTCGCCCAGTAGCGAGGAATGGTCGTCCTAATATGACAGGCATCGAAAGATTTTCTATCATGTCCATAACATAAAAGTCAATAGGGAGGAAAAATCTACCTACTCTGATTAACACATTTTCTACAATACCAACTGGTCTCACCACAGATTGATCAGCCAATTGGAGCTTTACAGGAGTAGACTTAATCTCACCTATATCTAACTTTTTACACAACGATAAAGGAATGATATTAATGCTAGCACCTAAATCACATAATGCTCTAAAAGAGTAAGTACCAAAACTACAAGGAACAGAAAAACTCTCTGGATCTGCTACTTTTTCAGGTACTTTCTGTTGTACTCTGGTGCTGCATGTGGAAGCAAGATAAATAGTGTCAACCTTCTTTTCCTTTCGCTTCTTTGCTAACCACTCCTTCATGAACCTGTTGTATTGGGGCATCTCTAATGCCTCTGCAAAAGGAATATTAATATTCAGATTCATAAAAGCATTCATAAATTTATCAAACTGAACCTGATTATTCTTTTTCTTCTTTTTCTTTTTCTTTTCCTTGGGAACCAATAGTGTGGGAGAAGGAATATGAGGCTCAAGGTTAGGCTTTTCAGCCTCATCAGATGATGTGTCCTCCTCAGCTTCCCCTGTAGGCGTTTCATAGTCCTCAGATTCAGGTTCCTCTTCGGATTCCTCCTGGTGCACAGTGATTGCCTTACAATATTCTATCTGGGGTTTCTCTTGTTCAGCTGGGGCCTTACCTTTATTCATGGTGCTTACAACATTCACCAACTGTCCCAGCCGAGTTTCAATGTTCTTGATGGCAGCACTGTGGCCATTCACTGTGGTGTTGATAGCAATGACTGCCTCCTCTAATTTGGTTGTCCTGTTACTAGACTCTGCAATGAAAGCTCCAACAAGATCTTCTAACTTTTTATTATCATGAGTTTGAGGGGCAAAACCAGGAGGATTAAGAACATTCTTATTATTGGCATAAGAGAAATTTTCATGGTTCCTATTGTTAGGGTGATAATGTGTAGGTGTAGAACTATTATTATATCCCCTAGAATTGAAATTTGATACATACTGAACCTGCTCGATCGTCTCCTCCTGAGGTCTAGATGCTAAAGACGCAGCTGATTCAATTGACTGTGCACTCCCTGTACCTGAAAATTTCATAAAAGCACTAGCGAGGGAAGTCATCTGGGCCTGGAGTGCACTTACTTTATCAACCTTAAACACTCCAGCAGCAATCTTTTTAGGTGTAGACCGCTCAGATGGCCACTGATAGCTGTTGGTGGCCATATCCTCTAAAAGTGTGCGAGCGTTTTCTACGGTCTTGGACAACAGAGTCCCACCTGCAGCTGCATCAACAATCGTTTTTGTAATAGGAGTTAGACCATTATAAAACAATTGTACCTAGAGCCAATCGGGGTAACCATGCTGAGGGCACTTCCTCAGTAGCTCTTTGAATCGCTCCCAGGCTTCGAACAGCTGCTCATCATATTGTTGTTGGAATGTCACAATCTCGGTCCTCAGCTTGACCGTCTTTGCAGGAGGGAAAAATTTCTTTAAAAAGGCCTGGACCAAAGCATCCCAGGTGGTGATGCTCCTAGGAGTAATAGACTGCAACCAATCGCGTGCTTTATTCTGCAAAGAAAAGGGAAATAAACGTAAGCGAATAGCATCCTCAGAGACTCCATTAATCTTTACCGTCCCACAAATGTCCAAGAATGATTTAAGATGAGAATTTGGATCCTCGGTGGGTGATCCTCTATATGCACAGTCTCGAGCCATCTGAATGAGACCGGTCTTCAGCTCAAAGTTGTTGGCATTAATCGGTGCATATACAATCCCCGACTGTTGCCCCTGAAACACAGGCTGAAAATAATCTCTAATAGGCCTAGGTTCCTCAGGTGGATTTTGGTCAGCCATGTGAATAATTTCTCTAGTTTCCCTTCGAAGCTTATGAATTGTTCTTTCAATCTCGGGATCTAATGGTGCTAAAATTAAATCTTTATCCCTACGCATAAACAAACAAAACTACCCCTAAAAAGGAAAGAAAACAATTATGGAAAGCAACAAAGAAAAGAAAACAACTAATCTAAATATGGAAAATATAATCTAGAAAAGGAAACAAAATAACCTAATATGGAATGCAAACATATGTATGGCAAAACACAAATAAGGAAACTAATCTAGAAAAGGAAAACAAGAACAAATAAGGAAAAGATTACACAACTAAAAGAAAACTAACCTAGAAAATCAAATATGGCAAGAAAAACAAATAAGGAAAAAAAATGGCGCCCTAAATATGGCAAGAAAAACAACTAAAAAGGTAAAAATACACCCTAAATTAAGATCAAACAATTTTTTCACAATATCAATCTAGCTAAATGTGCCAATCCCCGGCAACGGCGCCAAAAACTTGATGTGGACTTTTCCTAACCGCAAGCGCACGGGTCAAGTAATAATAAAGAGTTCGTAAATAGAGTGTCGTCCTCTGGATTGGATTTTTAAGCAAATCAAGTATTGTGAATAATCTCGCTCAATTTTATTTAGGGATTAAAAAGTGATGAATAAATGATGATAAAACCAAATCAAAGCAAGTAAAAAGAATGGAAATTCAATTGGGAAAACTACTTAGGGAATTGATTTCGCCGATTTAGTTTAGGATTGATTTTAAGGAACAAGTTGTTATGCACAATGAAATTATGAGCCAAAGACCCTTTAATCACAACTACCTCTCCCGAGTATAATTGATTCTCATGCAAATTAACCAACTTGATATCCCTATCTAAGTTTATTAACCATGCAAGGCAATGAGATCTTTTAACCAATTCTAAGGATAATCTAAAACCGTCACAAATTAGAAAATAAACTTTATTCATGCAATCTTGAGTAAGTCTAAATCAAATCCCCTCTCCCGAGCTAGATTCGAAACTTAAATCATTCAACTAATGGCCAATTAATTAAAAGCATTAAATCCAGATTACAAACATAATAACATTGCACAACTTAAACCATAAATCAATCCATAAACTTAATCAACTACATCAATCCCTAAGCTACAAGTTTAGCTACTCATGAATAAAATTACAAGCTTGACTAAACATGTAAAAGCCATAAAATCTAGCTAGAGAGAAGTAAAAGGAAAGGAAACACTTAATGTCGTCGATCCCAGCACGTCCCCGTCTCGATACCCACGCCACCAAGTGAGATTCCCGGTCATCGTCCTTGCTTCAGCTCCCACAGTAGGTCTCTAGTCGAAATTAGGGTTCAATTCTCTCAATTTGGCCTCTTCCAATCCGTAGCAAGTAAGAAGGATTAAATAGGGAAATTCTGCCGATAGCGTCGAGACGCTCTCAAGACAGCGTCTCGACGTTGCCTCTTATACGCGCGTTCTGAATAAGGGAAAAATGGTAGCGTCGGGGCGCTTCCTATCACAGCATCTCGACGCTGTAAGCTTTACGCGCCTAATCTGATATGGAATGTGAGCGTCGAGACGCTCAAGAGCTAACGTCGAGACGCTAGCCTGCTGTTGACCGAAATTTGACTTTTTTCCTCTTTTACTCTTTTCATTCCTTTGCATCTTTTCACGCCCCGAGCACCTGATTAACTCTAATATGGCATTATAGCTCCAATCAACTATTTCCTACAAAATAAACAATAAAGCACAATAAAATGGCCCAAACGTCATAAAAGACTAGCTAAATTAAATAAGTAAAAGTAGCTAAGTATGCTCGCTATCACATACGCCGGAAAGCATAAGTACCACAAGGACACGTGAATGTTGTCTTCTTCTGGTTTTCAAGCGCAATTGCATTTTGATTATAGCCTTAATAACCATCCAGAAAAAAATAATACAGATACTCAGCTAGCTTATCAAGCATTTGGTCAATAAAAGGGAGAGGGAAATGATCTTTTCTGGTGGCTTTATTTAATTTTCTATAGTCAATACAGACACGCCAACCAGTGACTGTCTTAAGAGATATAGATTCATTTTTCTCATTTTATATAACAGTCATCCCCCTTTCTTAGGTACTACTTGAACAAGACTCACCCAAGGGCTGTCAGATATGACATATATTATTCTTGCGTTTAATAATTTTAACACCACGACTTTTTCCATTTCCTTCATTGCTTATTTTAATTTTCTTTGGTGTTCTACTGTGGGATTAAAGGTATCTTCCATTAAAATTTTATGCAGTACAATATAAGGACTAATACCCTTAATATCACTAATAGACCAACCCAAGGTAGATTTATGCTTTTTCAACACATCCAACAATTTTTCCTCTTCTACTTTACTCAAATCAGCAGAAATGATAACAGGAAAAGTAGAAGACTCTCTTAAGAAAGCATAACGTAGGTGATCAGGCAATTGTTTTAATTCAGGGGCAGGGTTATCAACTTGAGCACAAATGTCTAATGATAATTTTTCTTCCCTTCCTAAAGTTCTATCAAACTCTTCAAAATTTAAAACATTTTCCTGACTAACATCTAATAATTCTTCACCAAACACATCAGACATGCTTATTTCATAATAATCTACAAGAGACTTTGACTCTACACATGCATCGATAATGGTGTCAATCGAATCAATCGAAACACATGAACTAACCTCCTCTGGATATTTGAATGCATTAAAAAGGTTGAACACTACCTCGTCGTCTTCTACTCTGAGAGTCAGGATTCCTTTCTGTACCTCAATTAATGCACGGGCGGTTGCCAAAAATGGTCTCCCAAGAATGATCGAGACTTCAGGGTCCTCCTCCATGTCTAGCACTACAAAGTCTGTGGGAAAAAAGAACTTATCAACATTGACCAGAACATCCTCTAACACACCTTTTTGGTATGTCATCGAACGATCTGCCAGTTGCAGGACGATGGTGGCTGGACTCCTGTTCACCGGGGATTGTCCTTTGATTTGTATGGGTGAGAGTGACCAGTACGCCAACTCAATAAGCCTACCATTTTGGAGACAAGACCGAGTGGGGAGTGGGAAACATAATCACACAAGATGTAATTCACACCTTCCCGACTTTTGAGGAAGTAGATGAATGTTCCCTTAAGTGGTGTCTACGGGTTTTGAACAAGGGGCACTACCCTCTCACTGGCCCGAGAGGGGTTTTTGTTTGATGGTTGGACCACAAACAAGTTGTTCATTAGAGGAGCACTAGTGTTTAAGGAGGTAGAGGTAACTCAAGGGTAAAACGGTAATTTGACCCAACTGGAGTTATGAACACTCATGAAGGACTAACTTGGTCTGATGTTGTGACTGAAGGTGGATGTTAGAAAAGATGGAAAATATTAATTAAAGATGAATTCAGTCATGCTAAGTGCAAGTATAAACTATCACATGCAGTATTAAAAACTTTTAAAGTATTCCAAAAGTATCGATCCCATTGGGACTAATTTAAACATAGATTTAAAGAAGAAACTGCTCTTAAATTGCTTAAGAAGGTAACCAAGTAAATAATTGATGATGGGGTTTTTAATAAACTAATAAAACAAGTAAAGAGTAAACAAATAACAAATAATCCTTAGAAGTTTGCTTAATGGAGTGGTGGTTTCAGATTTCTTAGTGACAGGGCTTACTTGTTCTGCATGCCCTTCTTATGGAGTGATGGGTCATTGTTTGGCGACTAGCCGCTCCATCTCCTTCAGTTCTGACCACCGCTGGTCAGCAATGGAGATAATTTTCTCCTTCCATTCCTCGGTTCTGACTTTTGGTTTCTTAAAAGACTACGAACCGCTATCAGAAGAGAGGTCGATGACGTGCTCTTTTTCCTATCTCCGACGAGATTCCGACACTGGCCGCTAATAACTGTCCGAAAGGTAGTTATTTAGGCCTTAATTCTATAAGGATTTGTGTCTCTTTTGTGCTTAATAGGGTCGCTTTTAGATAGATATTATATGTTTTAACCCATTTGGAAGAATGGAAGCTTTGGAAATTATTTTATGTAGAATATGTTGTTGAGCGACTGAAGGGAGCAAATTCTGTGTTGCAGCAAAGCTGGGAGCAAAAGTGCCACGTCACAACTCGTTAGCCAACTTAATGAACCGACTTCTGTTGAGTTATTTTCGGGATAAAGGAGCAACGAGAGCCATCCACGTGTCTAGGTCAACCTAATTCAAGCTTTCATCAACTCTATAAAAGGAGGTAGCTGCCCAAGTCAAATTCATTCCATCCTTGGGAGGAACATTCCACTTTTGGGAGAAAATTCCATTCTTGGAAAGGTTACTTCCACCTTTGGGAGCCGAATAGAGGAGAGAGATTGGAGACCATCAAAAAGACCATCATTCGCAAGCTGATTGAGGGGATTAATATTTTCTTTTATTATCTTGTGATTATGGACATGCCTACTCAGATTGTAACTTGTGTTTCCATGCGTCTTATGAACTAAGTAGCTTTAGGCGTTGGTTAGGAACAATGTGATTGTCGTGCTTCATCTCTAGTAACAAATATTGATTAATGCATCTTGATTAATTGTTGTGCTCATTTATATTTTGTGCCCGCCTGGCCAGCCGATATGAATACCTCTCTCTAGTTTCAGGGATGATTTAGGGAGTGTGTAACGATTAATCACACTAGATCATTGTGTATTGGTGAACGGTAGTGACTGAGCTAGGGATAGCCAGTTTCCTAGTGCTTGATCGGTAGAACTTCATTGGGGTTGAAACACATTCCAAAAGATCCAGAGTTCCGGGAGGAATCTGCTACTAAGACTGCGAGAGTTTTGCATGATCAATAATATTGCTAGAGCATATTTTGAAACAATCACTAAATCCTGACCAGTGCATGTTTCTAATCTGTCTGCCTATTTGTTTATTTTCTGTTCTGTCATTTATTTTACTTCATCATTATTCTTATAAAAACCAATCATTTTTACCATCTTTGAAACCATTAAAGAGTTATACAAAATAGATAAAGTGAAATCTAGTTCAGGCCTTGGATTGATAATACTTATTACTTGCTGCGGACTGTGTATACTTGCACAGAGTTCTGGAGTCTTTTTATACCATATTCCTACTCACTCTAGGAACCCAACAAGTTTTTGGCGCCGTTGTCGAGGACTTGAATAAGTTTTTATCTGGTCTATTTTGTGTATGTGTTTTAGTGGTTTGGTGCTAGAATTTTTTTTTATTGTTTCTTTTGTTTTTGCAGGTGTGAGTTTGGTGCATGAACGATCCGCCTGGGGTAAGGTTAGAGCTTGATCAAGAAATCGAGAGGACATTCAGGAGAAGAAGGAGAGAGCAACACAAAAACCAGATGGAGAACGTGTCGCGTCTCCCACAGGGTCCTGAAGATCCAGCGAACCCCCAGCACAATCGTTTGCTGCAGCAAAACCAGCCGCGGGAGCAAAATGAGCAGCAAAATAATCAGGCTGAGAATCCCATCTTGGTAGGGAACGATAGGACCAGAGCCATTCGAGCATATGCTTTTCCAATGTTTGATGAGTTAAATCTAGGGATTGCTTTTGAAATGAAACTGATAATGTTTCAGATGTTGCAAACCGTGGGTCAATTCCATGGTTTGTCATCTAAAGATCCTCATTTACATCTTAAGTCTTTTATAGGAGTTAGTGATTCTTTTGTAATACAAGGAGTGCTTAGGGATGCTCTTAGATTAACTTTGTTCAAGTATTCTCTTAGGGATGGAGCGAAGGCGTGGTTAAATTCTTTTGCTCCAGGATCAATTAGGACATGGGATGAGTTAGCTGAAAATTTTTTTGAGTAAATATTTCCCACCTAATAGAAATGCTAAATTAAGGAGTGAAATAGTAGGCTTTAGGCAGCTTGAAGATGAGACTTTTAGTGAGGCTTGGGAGAGGTTTAAGGAGCTTTTGCGAAAGTGTCCCCACCATGGTTTACCACATTGTATCCAAATGGAAACATTTTACAATGGGTTAAACGGAGTAACCTAGGGTATGGTTGATGCTTCAGTTGGAGGGGCCCTTTTGGCAAAAACTTTTAATGAAGCCTATGAAATTTTAGAAAGAATATCTACTAATAGTTGCCAGTGGTCGGATGTTAGAGGCAGAAATAAAAAGATCAAGAGTTGTTAAAGGTTGATGGTGTGTCCACCATTACATCTGATCTTGCAATGATTGCTAACGCTCTTAAGAATGTGACAGTGATTAGTCATCAGCAGCCACCAGCTGTGGAGCCTACTGCGTTGGTGAACCAAGTCGCAGAAGAAGCATGTGTCTATTGCAGTGAAAATCACAACTACGAGTTTTGCCCCAGCAATCCAGCTTCTGTGTTTTTTGTAGGTAATCAGAGGAATAACCCTTATTCTAACTTTTATAATCCAGGTTGGCGCAACCAACTCAACTTCTCATGGGGAGGACAAGGAAGTAATGTGCAAACACAACAAAAGGTGAACCAGTCGGGATTTTCTAAAGCGCAGGTATTGCCCCAGCAAGATAAGCAGGCTTTGCCCTAGCAAAATTCGGGGAGTTCTCTTGAGGCGATGATGAAAGAATTTATGGCACGTACAGATGCCGCAATTCAAAGTAATCAAGCTTCAATGAGAGCCTTGGAATTGCAAGTGGGTCAACTAGCTAATGAGCTGAAGGCAAGGCCTCAAGGGAAACTTCCCTCAGATACTGAACACACTCGAAGGGAAGGTAAGGAGCAGGAAAAGACAGTAACTCTTAGGAGTGGTAAGCCACTAGAAGAAAGGAAAGAACCTAGTAAAACCCAAACTGAAGGAAATAATGGTGATAAAAATGTTGTTGCTGAGAAAGAGTTGGAGTCTGGTAAGGGTGCTGGAGGCAGCAATAAAGATGCTGGAGCATCCGGTTCTCGGTTTTCTCTCAAACTCCACGAGCTCGCTCAACACTCATAGCCCTAACAAAGCTCTCTAAGACTAACTCCTTCGAGTCACGCCGACCCCTGACCATATTACCCAGGGCCTCGACGTTTCTCTACGACGCTCAGTGTTTGACCATTGACCATATTACCCAAGGCCTCGAACTGTGCATCGCCCCTTGGCCATATTACCCAAGGCACCCGATGACTTCACAATCAAACCGTACATCGCCCCTTGGCCATATTACCCAAGGCACCCGATGACTTTCGCAATATATAGACTCATCACATCGCCCCTTAGCCATATTACCCAAGGCACTCGATGCTCCTCTTAGTCCATTGGTGACATACCACCCCTCGACCATTTTAACCCGAGGAACCTAGTATTCACCTAACTTTTCTTTACAACACACAAGATCCTCTGATCTCACAATCTCACTTGAATGCCGCGTTTCGAAATCGAGCCATTATGGGATTTGTTAAGCATTATTATTCTAATTTGAATAATTAGAACTTAAGTTTAGCCTTGGGTCGTTAAATTAAATTTCTATAATTTAGGGAAAAGAGATTTTTAACTAAATCTTTAATTCCTAAAGTTTGGAGGTTTAATATTCGATATTTATTTAAAATATCAAAAGACCCAAAATCCGAAATCAATTGGATTATTTTCTTTCCCAAGTCTTTTAGGAGTTAAGTTTTGGATTTGTGAATAGAATCCTATATAAGGTTTAACTCCTATTTTAAATGGGTTTTCCTTTCATAAGATTTATTTAAATGAAAAGAAAAGGAAAATAAAGAAAATAATAAAGAAAAGGAACCCTAGAATTCATTTTTTTCCTCTCTTGATGTTGTCGACCCCCCTCTCGTGTCTCATCTCCTCGACCACTAGCACCAAGCAACGACAAATCTCTTCCTCCAATCTCTTCTCCTCTACTTGCCGGCGGTCGTGTGCAACAGACCCACCCAGCTGGCATCTCCCTCACTCCCTCTCATCGGCAGTGCGCGACAATAGCACCCACAAAGCCACGCCGACAGTCTCTCACCCCCTTTCAATCCTTCATCTCGTCGGTGAGCTTTGATTCCCTACATCAATCGCGTGTGGCTGCAACCCGTGGGCGTTTTCCTCTCCCTCTCGCGCTTTACTCTATTTGAGCAGCAAGAACCCACGTCGTTGTCGCCTCCCTCTCTCGTGTGTCGTTTCTGTTGTCTCTTTCTCCTTCTTCGTGCAGCAGGATTCGCGAGACCCACGATAGATTAGAGTTTCAGCGGCATAAGCAGGGGCATTAGGCACGATTTCTCCCTCCAGTCGACTTCAATGTGTGAGTTTTAGCTCGATTCTTTTTCTTTTAAGCATTCGCTAAGTTTGGCTTAAGACCCACTTGATATTCTTCAAATTTCAGCATGTACCCATGTAGTTTTAATCCTTAAAGTCGTTCTAGACCTTGTCCCATGCTTAATCGACACTAATGTTAGAATACCCACTCGCTAATAGTCTTATATTGCTGAATGAAGCTTTGTTTGATGTTGTGCAGTGGTGACTTGGGTTAAAAATTAGTGTTCGGTGGATACCCACCACTCAAAAGGCCTTGAATTTGGGTACCCATAACCCAATGACTTTGAATATTGGTTG
This sequence comes from Luffa acutangula, assembly GCA_036850905.1. Taxonomy (NCBI): domain Eukaryota; kingdom Viridiplantae; phylum Streptophyta; class Magnoliopsida; order Cucurbitales; family Cucurbitaceae; genus Luffa; species Luffa acutangula. The sequence goes on along the minus strand of CM072090.1, from coordinate 2,730,754 downwards.
TTGGGATGTTTCGAGCACAAATCGACTTGTATACGAGGCTATTTAAGTGCTAATCGGTAAGTTCCAACACCTTTAGTACTCTTGTCAATGTCTCTATGTGTTGTGGGTCAATGTCTAACCTTTGGTGGGTCTTTAGGTTGCTGCCTGATGACTCTCCAAAAGGTAGTTATTTAGGTCTTCATTCTATAGGGATTTGTGTGTCTTTTGTGCTTAATAGGGTTGCTTTTAGATAGATATTATATGTTTTAACCCATTTGGAAGAATGGAAGTTTTGGAAGCTATTTTGTGCAGAATGCATTGCTAGGCAACTTACAGGACCAAAATCTGTGCTGGAGCAAAGCGAGGAGCAAAACTTCCACGTCACAGCTCGTTAGCCAACTTAATGAACCGACTTTTGTTGAGTTATTTTTGGAATAAATGAGCAAGGAGAGCCATCCACGTGTCTAGGTTAACCTAATTCAAGCTTTCCCCAACTCTATAAAAGGAGGTAGGCGCGCAAGTCAAAGGCATTCCATCCTTGGGAGGAACATTCCACTTTTGGGAAAGAGACCACTCTCATTTCCATCTTGGGAGCCGAATAGAGGAAAGATTGGAGACCATCAAGAAAACCATCATTCGCAAGCTGATTGAGGAGATTAATATTTTTTTTATTATCTTGTGATTATGGACATGCCTACTTAGATTGTAACTTGTGTTTCCATGCATCTTATGAACTAAGTAGTTTTAGGCGTTGGTTAGGGAACAATGTGATTGTCGTGCTTAATTCTAGTAATAAATATTGATTAATGCATCTTGATTAATTGTTGAGTTCATTTCTATTTTATGCCCGCCTGGCCAGTCGGTATGAATACCTCTCTCTAGTTTCAGGGATGATTTAGAGAGTGGGTGACGATTAATCACACTAGATCATTGTGTATTGGTGAACGCCAGTGACTGAGCTAGGGAAAGCCAGTTGCCTAGTGCTTTATCGGTAGTACTTCATTGGGGTTGAAACACATTCCAAAAAATCTGGAGTTTCGGGAGGAATATGCTAATAAGACTGCGAGAGTTTTGCATGATCAATAATATTGCTAGAGCATCTTTTAAAACAATTACTAAATCCTGACCAGCGCCTATTTCTAATCTGTCTGCCTATTTGTTTATTTTTTGTTCTGTCATTTCTTTTGCTTCAACATTATTCTTATAAAAACCAATCATTTTTACCATCTTTGAAACCATTACAGAGTTATACAAAATAGATAAAGTGGAAGCTAGTTCAGGCCTTGGATTGATAATACTTATTACTTGTTGCGGACTGTGTATACTTGCACAAAGTCTAAAGTCTAATTATATCTTATTTCTTATTGCATTTTTACTCACTCTAGGAACCCAACATGTTTTTGGCGTCGTTGCCGGAGACTTGAATAAGTTTTTATCTAATCTATTTTGTGTATGTGTTTTAGTGGTTTGGTGCTAGAGCTTTTTTATTGTTTCTTTTGTTTTTGCAGGTGTGAGTTTGGTGCATGAGTGATCCGCCTGGGGTAAGGTTCGAGCTTGATCCAGAAATCGAGAGGACATTCAGGAGAAGAAGGAGAGAGCAGCGTAGAAACCAGAATTCAATGGTTGATGTGCCACGTCTCCCGCAAGGTCCTGAAGATCCAGTGAACCCCCAGAATCGTTTGTTGCAACAAAACCAGCCGCTGGAGCAAAATGAGCAGCAAAATAATAAGGTTGAGAATCCTATCTTGGTAGCGAACGATAGGGCTAGAGCCATTCGAGCGTATGTTTTTCCAATGTTTGATGAGCTAACTCCAGGGATTGTACGTCCTCAAATTAAGGCAGCAAATTTTGAAATGAAATCCATAATGTTTCAGATGGTGCAAACCGTGGGTCAATTCCATGGTTTGTCATCTGAAGATCCTCATTTGCATCTTAAGTATTTTCTAGGAGTTAGTGATTCTTTTGTAATTCAAGGAGTGCCTAGGGATGCCCTTAGATTAACTTTGTTCCCGTATTCTCTTAGAGATGGAGCAAAGGCGTGGTTAAATTTTTTTGCTCCAGGATCAATTAGGACATGGAATGAGTTAGCTGAAAATTTTTTTAGTAAATATTTACCACGAAATAGAAATGCTAAATTGAGGAGTGAAATAGTAGGGTTTAGGCAACTTGAAGATGAGACTTTTAGTGAGGCTTGGGAAAGGTTTAAGGAGCTTTTGCGAAAGTGTCCCCACCATGGTTTACCACATTGTATGCAAATGAAAACATTTTACAATGGGTTAAACGGAGCAACCCAATGTATGGTTGATGCTTCGGCTGGATGGGCCCTTTTGGCAAATACTTTTAATGAAGCCCATGAAATTTTAGAAAGAATATCTACCAATAGTTGTCAGTGGTCGGATGTTAGAGGCACAAATAAAAAGGTTAAGAGTGTGTTAGAGGTTGATGGAGTGTCCACCATTAGGGCTGATCTTGCAATGATTGCTAACGCTCTTAAGAATGTGACAGTGATTAGTCATCAACAGCCACTTGCTGTGGAGCCGGCTGCATTGGTGAACCAAGTCACAGAGGAAGCATATGTCTATTGTGGTGAAGATCACAACTACGAGTTTTGCCCCAGCAATTCAGCTTCTGTGTTTTTTGTAGGTAATAAGAGGAATAACCTTTATTCTAACTTTTATAATCCAGGTTGGTGCAACCACCCTAACTTCGCAAGGGGAGGACAAGGAAGTAATGTGCAAGCACAGCAAAAGGTGAACCAGTCGGGATTTCCTAAAGCGCAGGTATTGCCCCAACAAATTAAGCAGACTTTGCCCCAGCAAAATTCGAAGAGTTCTCTTGAGACGATGATGAAAGAATATATGGCTCGTACAGATGCCGCAATTCAAAGTAATCAAGCTTCAATGAGAGCCCTGGAATTGCAAGTGGGACAGCTAGCTAATGAGCTGAAGGCGGGGCCTCAAGGGAAACTTCCTTCAGATACTAAACACCCTAGAAGGGAAGGTTAGGAGCAGGTAAAGACAGTGACTCTTAGGAGTGGTAAGCCACTAAAGGAAAGAAAAGAGCCTAGTAAAACTCAGGATATAGAAAATAATAGTGATAAAAATGTTGTTGTTGAGAAAGAGTTGGAGTCTTGTTAGGGTGTCGGAGGCAGCAATAATGATGTTGGAGCATCTAGTTCTGTTCCAGATGTGGAACCACCTTATGTGCCGCCCCCACCTTATGTACCACCTCTACCTTTTCCATAAAGGCAAAAGCCTAAGAATCAGGATGGTCAATTTAAAAAGTTTTTAGAGATTCTTAAGGAATTGCACATAAATATCCCTTTAGTAGAAGCTATAGAGCAAATGCCTAATTATGCTAAATTTCTTAAGGATATTTTAACTAAAAAGAAGAGGTTAGGTGAATTTGAAACTGTATCTCTTACTGAGGAATGTAGTGCTATTCTCAAGAATGGGCTACCAACCAGGGCTAAGGATCCATGGTCATTTACTATACATGTGTCAATAGGTGGAAAAGAGTTAGGTAGACCACTTTGTGATTTAGGTGCAAACATTAATCTTATGCCTCTTTCGGTCTATCGAAAGCCAGGTATTGGTGAAGCTAGGCCTACCACAGTCACACTTCAACTAGTTGATTGGTCTATCACATATCCTGAGGGAAAAATTGAGGATGTCTTAGTAAATGTAGATAAATTCATATTTCCTGTTGATTTCATTATTTTAGACTATGAGGCTGATAAAGATGTCCCAGTTATTCTAGGTCGTCCATTTTTGGCTACTGGTAGGGCATTAATAGATGTTCAAAAAGGGGAATTAACAATGAGATTTTGTAATGAGGAAGTGAAATTTAATATGTTTAAGACCATGAAGTACCCAGACGAAGTGGAAGATTGCTCTTTCATTAGGATTCTGGAGAACACACTTATTGAGACAGCAATGCAGGATTCGGCTAGCAAGCATTTGGAAGATTATGGAGAGGTTAGTCTAGATGATTTAGAAGTTTGTTATTTAGAAAGAAAAAAATGAAAAAGAAGTGTCTAGGTGTGAGGATGTTTTTGAGTCTTTAGATTTGGATGAAAGGAAGGCTCCTCCTATTAAGTCATCCCTGATTGAGCCACCCACTTTAGATATGAAGCCCTTGTCAGATCATCTAAAATATGTGTATCTTGGGGAGGATGAGACGTTGTCCATTATTGTTGCATCAAATTTAATGTCGAAGGATGAAGAGGCCTTAATAAAGTTGCCTTTGTGTATTCTTCTCAAATCAGTGTTCCAGGCGTGCTTCATTGATGAGCAGATATTTACAGTAGCTCATATGAAGACAGTGAAAACACCTTGGTATGATGACTTTTTCAATAACCTTGATTTTGGAAATTTGCCTCCTAGTTTATCAAAAGAACAAATGAAAGAATTTTTTCATGGGGTGAAGTTTTATTTATCCAATGATGCATCTATGGTTAGACAATGTGTTGATGATGGCTGAGAGTTTAAAGTAAAAGGGCAATGAATAAAGCACTATTGGGGAGAGGAGTTTTCTTCCAAATATCTCTCTTTGAAGTTGATGGTAGATTTAGAGAGAGCGAGATTTTTGCGGGAGCATTTCACAGAGCAATATTTTGAGCTCCCAGTGGTTATTTTGATTTCGCGCTGATATGATTTGATTTTAAATTTGAATTATTTTAGATTTGGTTTGTTTAAATTATGCAAGATTTATTTTTATTTGTTGTTTTTAATTTCGTAGATTTTATTTTATTTTTGCTAGTTATTTTATTTAATTTGATTAGTTTAGATTAGAGATTAGTTTTTATTTGTTCCGATTAGGTTTAATTAGATTTTAATTCAGTTATTATTTTCAGATATTTAAATTTTCTGATTTGATTTGAATAAAATTTCTCTTGATATATTCGGTTTTGAAATAAAGATTTGATTTGAGCGGTTAGTATTTAAATTTCCTGATTTGATTTGTTTTGAATTTGAATTTTCCGTATCCAAGATTCTTTAGGTTGTTTTCTCAGAAGGGTGTTGCGGCAAAGTTAAGGCTGAAGCAATTCTTCCGTCTGAATAGGAAGGGATTTTTGTGAATTAAGTTTTACCGTTTGGATTTTGAATTTTCTATGGTAGGTAAATTGCATGGAGTCATCTGATGGAGCCACGTGTCACACAGGGAAGATCCAAGGGTTTAGCCGTTGGACAGCACATCATTAATTACCATGGGCGAATGGAATCAAACTTTTTACCGTTGATGGTTTTAATTTTTCAAATTGCATGCGGTAAAATCGTTTAATGAGGGCAAAATCTTTCGGTTATGGTTTGATTTGCTGCAACTCTATTTATTCCAAACCCTTCGGTAAGTGCTTCTCACTCCATTTTCTTGTTTCAAATCTTTGTCGGTTGCATTCTTCTTTCTTTATTGCTATTTTCTGTAAGCCCCTTGAGTCTTCAATGGCCAAAACAAGAGCGAGAAAAGAAAGAGAGAAGGAGGAAGAAGAAGTACCTGTTACCCCCGAGGTACAGAAAGTGAAAACGAAGAAGAAGAAGATGCTGGAGGAAAAATGAGCGAAAAGAAGGAGAAGGCAACAAAAGGCCGAGGATCAGGAGGCTCTACAGAAAGCGATGGATGATGTTATTGCCACATTAGAAGAAGGAAATCCGACAGAGCCAGATGCAGAGAACCCAGAGGAGGTTGAACCGAGAATGGCAGATACAGAGGAAGTTCAAGAACGAAACACCGAGGAAATTAAATAAAAAAACAGAATGAGGATGTGCGAAAGGAACAGGTAGAGGTTGCACCTGAAAAAGGTAATGAGCCCGTGCAGGAGGCGCGGGTGGAGGTGATCATGTCGGAGGTGCCTAAACGTCGCCGCATTAAACGAAAAGTCGGCCGTGTTCAGGTAGTCCGAACTGATACCCCCTCGCCTCCAACTACTAACACTGAAAGAGAAAATGCAGAGAAAGAATAACGTGAGAAGAAGAAGGCTGAGGAAAGAGTAAGAGAAGAAACAGAGAAAAAAGTTGAGGAAGAGCGGTTACTCAAGCGAAGGGCGGAAAAAGGCAAAAGTGTTGTTGAAGCATCGGAAAAAACCTGATGAGGTAGATGAGCCACAGTTGCCATATGATCGCTTCGTCAACAATTCTGCCAGAGCAAAATATGTTGAGCTGCTGAAAAGAGATTTCCTGTTTGAGAGAGGATTTAGCGGTGATCTTCTGCATTTTCTGAGGACCGGCATTACAGACCACGGCTGGGAATTGTTTTGTGCAAAGCCTGAGTCTATAAACGCGCAGGTGGTGTGCGAATTTTATGCTAATATTAACAAAGAAGATGGTTTCCAAGTGATTGTTCGAGGAGTCAAAGTCGACTGGAGTCCTAGTGCTATTAACGCACTGTATAACCTTCAAAATTTCCCCCACGCAGCGTATAATGAGATGGCTGTGGCGTCATCCAATGAGCAACTGAGCGATGTTGTGCGGGAAGTTGGTATTGAAGGGGCACAGTGGCAGCTTTCAAAAACTGAGAAGAGGACGTTTCAGTCAGCTTATCTGAAGAGGGAGGCAAACACATGGATGGGGTTTATCAGACAAAGGTTGCTTCCAACGGCTCATGACTCGACAATCTCTAGGGAACATGTTCTTCTGGCTTTTGCAATTTTGCGGTCTCTCAGCATTGATGTAGGAAGGATCATTTGCCAGTGAAATATCTGGATGTTGGAAGAAGAAAGTGGGGAAGCTGTTTTTCCCGAATACCAATACCATGCTTTGCAAGAGAGTAGGGGTTCCAGAGAATGAAGGAGATGTGATTTTTTTTGACAAGGGAATCATCGACACGCCTAACTTGGCACGACTTCAGCATATGCAGGAGGTACGTCAGGGTGGGCTTGTCTACGGCATCAATACGATTTTAAAACAATTGGCACTTTCGGCCAGTAGGCAAGAGTTTGTCGAGAGGCAAGCTTTGACAGTCTGGAACTATGTTAAAAATCGTGATGCCAATCTGAAGAAGCGCTGCAAGAGAATTTTTCCAAGCCGTATCCAGCCCTTCCAGCATTCCATGAAGATTTATTGAACCCCTGGACCCGCCCCCACCGATTGAAAGAGGAGAAGAGGATGATGGAAATGAACAGGGCCAAGAGGACTGAAGGATGAAGTGGCCCTGAACGAGCATAATTTTTGTTCTTAAATTTTTGCTCGCGCATTTTCTACTCTCCTTTTCTGTTGATGTTATGTTATACCCCCAAACTTAAATTTTTCTATCTGAAAAAAAATATATATGCTTTTGTAATTTCTTTTTATGCTTTAATGAAATTTCCAAATTGTTTCTTTTCTATGAGCACTGGGTAACTCTAACTTGACTAATTTTCTTCTGAATTTTTGAAGCTTGGACTGGTTAAGCTTAATTAGATCAAGGTATTCTGATCTCCAGAAACATTTTGCTTGAGCATTTCTTCTAGCCTGGTCTGTTGCTGCGGCAAAGAAGATTTTGGAGGTAGTGTTGACTTATATGATCCACTTTACGCTTAGTTCTAGCCCCACGCTTAGATTGAAAATTCAGATAGAAAAATTTAAGTTTGGGGGTATAATTGAAAAATTGATGATTCATTGGGGACAATGAATAATTCAAGTTTGGGGGACTTTTTGCTACTCCAATTGTTTTGCTCGAGCATTCCTTTCCTTCATTTAAAAATTTGTTAGGTTGTTGAGTAACCGGGGAAATTTGTGATACCCACAGTTTGTCTTCGCGTCAAAAGATATTAGTATTTGCTGAAAAATTGATTGTTGAAAATTTTGCTGAGAAAATTCATGGAGCAAAAGTTTTGGAGGATCAATGATAATCTAGCAGTTCTTCTGTCTCCCAAAACTTAGGTGAGCTTCATCATAAAATGTTGTCATTCTGAGGGGCAAGAGATAGAATAACTAAGGATTTTTTAGCTTTACAAAGAGTATTTAGTCTAGTTGGTGATGAGTTTGAGGCAAGGGTATACTACACCATAAAGTGGGTTATCCCATGCTTAAGAGCTTATGACTGTAGGGCTGCTTTAAGTCTGAAAAACAAAAAAATAAACCCCTTAAAAATATATTTTAAGATGTCTGATAATAGAGCTAGGCTGTGGCGAGTTCTTAGAATTGAGTTAAAAGTTGTTATTATTTGTCCATGCCGGAGGAATTGTTTTGCTGCAGTAGAGCTTGGTTTTGCAGAGTGCTCAGGTAAAGGTTGAAGGTAGTGTTGGATTGTCTTGTTTGATTAAGCTATTCTTTGTCTAACGTTTTGAATTCTTAAGGGAAGGATTGGTTAGTATTGCTTGAGACGCGCAATAGTTCAAGTTTGGGGGTGTGCTGGAGCAAAGCGAGGAGCAAAACTGCCACGTCAAAGCTCGTTAGCCAACTTAATGAACCGACTTCTGTTGAGTTATTTTCGGAATAAAGGAGCAAGGAGAGCCATCCACGTGTCTAGGTCAACCTAATTCAAGTTTCCCCCAACTCTATAAAAGGAGGTAGGCGCCCAAGTCAAAGGCATTCCATCCTTGGGAGGAACATTCCACTTTTGGGAAAGAGACCACTCTCATTTCCATCTTGGGAGCCGAATAGAGGAAAGATTGGAGACCATTAAGAAAACCAACATTCGCCAGCTGATTGAGGAGATTAATATTTTCTTTTATTTTCTTGTGATTATGGACATGCTTACTCATGTTGTAACTTGTGTTTCCATGCATCTTATAAACTAAGTAGCTTTAGGGGTTGGTTAGGGAACAATGTGATTGTCGTTCTTAATTCTAGTAATAAATATTGATTAATGCATTTTGATTAATTGTTGAGGTCATTTCTATTTTATGCCCGCCTGGCCAGCTGGTATGAATACCTCTCTCTAGTTTCAGGGATGATTTAGGAGTGGGTGGCAATTAATCACACTAGGTCATTGTGTATTGGTGAACGCCAGTGACTGAGCTAGGGATAGCTAGTTGCCTAGTGCTTGATCGGTAGTATTTCATTGGGGTTGAAACACATTCCAAAAGATCCAGAGTTCCGAGAGGAATCTGCTAATAAGACTGTGAGAGTTTTGCATGATCAATAATATTGCGAGAGCATCTTTTAAAACAATTACTAAATCCTGAGTAGCGCTTGTTTCTAATCTGTCTGCCTATTTGTTTATTTTCTGTTATGTCATTTCTTTTGCTTCAACATTATTCTTATAAAAACCAATCATTTTTACCATCTTTGAAACCATTAAAGAGTTATACAAAATAGATAAAGTGGAAGCTAGTTCAGGCCTTGGATTGATAATACTTATTACTTGCTGCGGACTGTGTATACTTGCACAGAGTCTAGAGTCTAATTATATCTTATTTCTTATTGCATTTTTACTCACTCTAGGAACCCAACACTGCCTCAGTTCGAGGTTAGTCTCTCCTATTCAAGCTTCTTAGGAGAGTTCTTTTAGTGAGTTCCTTGTCTCCTCTATTAGCATTGAGGTTAGTGGGAGTTGGAAAATTGTCATTATGGCTCTCCTATCGTTCCTGAAGTTAATTTTCATCCCGAGGTGAATTCATTTGTTCTTCCTCTGATGCCCTAAGTGGTATTAGCATTAGATGCATTGCGAGCTTTGATTGACAATGCAATCTAGAGCAACTTGGAACACCTTGATTTGAACCAAGTCCTTGCTCATAGGTGGGAAGCTCAGTTCTTTCGAAGCTTCAAGAATGCAACGTTTCTATTATTCGATGGCCAACTCGACAATTCAAGAGTTGTTGAAGGATGAACTTCTGAATTAAGAGCCTTGTTTCAGTATCTTGGAACTCAAGGTCGAGTATCCAAAACTCTGAAATGATGAATCTTAGGAAGAGGAAAGTCTTTAAAGGGGGGAGTCAGTTTCACCTCCCATTTTAAAGCTAGCGCTCTTTCCTCAAGTTTATCTATTGCTCTGGAATTGCCCTTCCTCTTTTGGTGCTCTGTCATATGAATCTCTTTGTGTTGTGAGATCTTCGTCTTACTTTGGTATGTTTTGTTGCATCAGTTAGATATTTCGTTTTTGATGGAGTTAGTGGAAGCTAGTAGGTTGGTTTCCAAGCACTAACAAGCATCGTCTAGCTCCTAAGGAATCGAGAAATTTCCTTGTAATAAGTGAAGTTGGGCGACCTCTTGTTTAGGCAAGCTTGAAGGAAAAGTATCTTCCTAGAATAGTTTTGTCATCTAACATCTTAAGTTAAGGGTCATGGAGTTATTGTTCCAAGGTTGTTTTTAAAACCTAGTCAAGTGTTAGATAGCTATGAGGTCTTCAGGCTGAATAGTGTTCTGCAACTGTTATAGATATCGTGAACTAAGTCTCAAGGTCTTTTCAGACTTGCTTGCGATAATGCTCTCTGCGGTATGTTGGTTTGTTCCCAAACTAAGAGTCAAAACATTTCCCCCACGCAATGAGACCTCAACCTAAGACAAGAAGATTTTGAGAATTGGTAGTTGTCGCAGCGACAAGTTACCTTGGTATGTTGTTAGTAGGACAACGCCAAAGGAGACGTTAGTGTCATCTCATAGACATTCTAGAAAGGATGGTTGGTTCGAAAAGGTGAGTTGGCAGCGGAAGCCGTTTCAGAGTTTGAATTTGATTTCATTAGGTTCTTGATGTATTTGGTCAAGTTTTCTGTAAGTGAGCCTTGCTGCAAGTGTTGCATGTTCAACAATACTTGTCTCAAGAGTTGTTGTTATGAATTTGCATGAACGGTTCCCCTGTGCCTTAATTTTAAACTTTGGGATCCTAGAGGACAGTAGCTTGATGAGCAAAAAGTCGCTGGTGTTAAGTGCTTTGAGGAGTAATGATGGAATCAAGGCTGAGCATCCATAATGGTTAGGCAAGCAACTTTCGAGGACGAAAGTTCTTAAGGTGGGGAGATTGTAACGCTCCTCGTTTCGAAATCGAGCCATTATGGGATTTGTTAAGCATTCTTATTCTAATTTGAATAATTAGAACTTAAGTTTAGCCTTGGGTCGTTAAATTAAATTTCTATAATTTAGGGAAAAGAGATTTTTAACTAAATCTTTAATTCCTAAAGTTTGGAGGTTTAATATTCGATATTTATTTAAAATATCAAAAGACCCAAAATCCGAAATCAATTGGATTATTTTCTTTCCCAAATCTTTTAGGGGTTAAGTTTTAGATTTGTGAATAGAATCCTAAATAAGGTTTAACTCCTATTTTAAATGGGTTTTCCTTTCTTAAGATTTATTTAAATGAAAAGAAAAGGAAAATAAAGAAAATAATAAAGAAAAGGAACCCTAGAATTCTTTTTTTTCCTCCATTTCTCTTGATGTTGTCGACCCCCCTCTCGTGTCTCATCTCCTCGACCACCAGCACCAAGCAACGACAAATCTCTTCCTCCAATCTCTTCTCCTCTACTCGTTGGGGGTCGTGTGCAACAGACCCACCCAGCTGCCATCTCCCTCACTCCCTCTCATCGACAGCGCGCGACAATAGGACCCACAAAGCCATGCCGACAGTCTCTCACCCCCTTTCAATCCTTCATCTCGTCGGTGAGCTTCGATTCCCAGCATCAATCGCGTGTGGCTGCAACCCGTGGGCATTTTCCTCTCCCTGTCGCGCTTTACTCTGTTTGAGCAGCAATAACCCACGTCGTCGTCGCCTCCCTCTCTCGTGTGCTGTTGTTGTTGTCTCTCTCTCCTTCTGCGTGCAGTAGGATTCGCGAGACCCACGACAGATTAGAGTTTCAGCGGCACAAGCAGGGGCATTAGGCACGATTTCTCCCTCCAGTCGGCTTCATTGTGTGAGTTTTAGCCCGATTATTCTTCTTTTAAGCATTCGCTAAGTTTGGCTAAGACCCACTTGATATTCTTCAAATTTCAGCATGTACCCATGTAGTTTTAGTCCTCCAAGTCGTTCTAGACCTTGTCCCATGCTTAATCGACACTGATTTTAGAATACCCACTCGCTAATAGTCTTATATTGCAGAATGAAGCTTTGTTTGATGTTGTGCAGTGGTGACTTGGGTTAAAATTTGGTGTTCGGTGGATACCCACAACTCAAAAGGCCCTGAATTTGGGTACCCATAACCCAATGACTTTGAATATTTGTTGTTGGGATGTTTCGAGCACAAATTGGCATGTATGCGAGGTTATTTAAGTGCTAATCGGTAAGTTCCAGCACCTTTAGTACTCTTAGTAATGTCTCTGTGTGTTGTGGGTCAATGTCTAACCTTTGGTGGGTCTTTGCTTGTAGTTTGGGCGCGTTCAGGCTGGTTTAAGGTTCGTTCCGATGTTTTCGGGCTCTTTTGTGCCGTCTTGGACTCGGAATCATCCTTATCTCGTGACCCATCATCCAGCTGGCCTTAAACTCGAACACCCACTGCCTAGGGACTCCAGATAAGTGATTTCAAATAACTAAGCTCACTAGACAACAAGCGTTTGGTACCATTTGGACATTGAGCGATAAATTTCAGCACCATTTACCTTCCTTTATTATGTCTTTTTGGTGTTGGAAATCGACTCCTAACCCTTAGCAGTTACTTCTTGTTCTTCCGGCATGGGGTACACCTGTCTAAGGAGCAGTCTCCTAAGACACCTCAAGAAATTGAGAACGTGAGACACATTCCCTACGCCTCAGCTGTGGGCAACTTAATGTATGTTATGCTCTGCACTAGGCCTGACATATGTTATGCAGTGGGAGTAGTCAGTAAGTATCAGTCTAATCCAGGGTTGGACCATTGGGGAGCGGTTAAGAATATCCTCAAGTATATTCGAAGAACGAGGGACTACATGCTTGTGTATGGAGCTAAGGATTTGATTCTTACTGGATACACTGACTCTGACTTTCAAGCTGATAAGGATTCAAGGAAATCCATATCAGGGTAAGTATTCACCCTCAATGGAGGAGCAGTAGTGTGGAGAAACATCAAACAAGGATGCATAGCAGACTCAACCATGGAGGCTGAGTATGTAGCAGCTTGCGAAGCAGCTAAGGAGGCAGTATGGCTTAGAAAGTTCTTGACTGATTTGGAAGTGGTTCCGAATATGAACGTGCCCATAACACTATTCTGTGACAACAGTGGGGCTGTAGCCAACTCAAAAGAACCTCGAAGCCACAAACGGGATAAACACATCGAGAGGAAGTATCACCTGATACGGGAGATTGTGCAACGAGGAGATGTGATCGTCACAAAGATCGCCTCGGAGCACAACACCGCTGATCCATTTACGAAGGCTCTCACGGCTAAATTGTTTGAGGGTCATCTAGAAGGTCTAGGTCTACGAGATATGTATGCCATCTAATCTAGGGCAAGTGGGAGAAATGTATAATGGGTATAAGGATGCCCTAGTACATTGTATTATTTTAATATACATGACATTTCCAGCTTTATATTATTGCATTTACATCCCACTAACTAGTGTTTTAGTTCAAGTGGGAGTTTGTTGGGTTTTATGCCCTAAAACTCGTAGATAGTGAATGTAACTGTTGACCGGATATTAATGAAATAATATTGATATATTTTTCCATTAATTGTTATTAGTTATTTTATATTTGTCTTTGCCTAATAATAACCCTAATCCAATAAACTAGACATCCAAGGCTGTAATATGTGTCTTGAACTATATGTAGCGACATATGGGATCATTGTTCAAGAAACAGCCTAAAGGGTCTATAGTATAGGGATAAGACTGGATGCCTTATCCTGGTGACACTATGGATACGACCCACTTTGTATTTGATACAAACGCTGCGATCCAACGCGTTCGTGTAGGAGACATGCGAGTGGGACAAGACCGAATGGGGAGCTGGGAACATAATCGTGCAAGATGAAATTCACTCCTGCCAGACTTTAGGGAAGCAGATGAGTGTTCCCTTAAGTGGTTACTCCGAGTCTTGAACAAAGGGCCCTACCCTCTCAATGGCACGAGAGGGTTTTCTGTTTGATGGTTGGACCACAAACAGGTTGTTCATTAAAGGAGAACAGGTACTTAAGGAAATAGAGGTAAGCCAGGGGTAAAACGGTAATTTGACCCAGCTGGTGTTACGGACACTCGTGAAGGACTAACTAGTCGGTATTGGTCTATATCCGTGGACACAGAAAATATGTCTGCAGTGAGAAGAGTGCAACTGTGAGTCTATAGTGGAATGAACACACAGTTAACGAATATTGATTAATGTGGTTAATGAGTTTGACCAATTAATCTCACATCGTTGGAGCTTCTGATCTGCAGGTCCATTAGGTCCCACTGGTAGCTCATTATGTAATTTGAGGCAACTAAGTAATAAATGTAAATTGAAAATGTTCAATTTACTAAGGGAAACAAATATAATATATATTGATATATTATTATGAGAGAAATTAATATTTGAAGAAATTCAAATATAAATTTATGGAAGTTTGAAAGAGTTCAAATAATGAATTGATTAATTTAAGGCCTAAAATGTGTTTCGGCAAATTAATTAATTCTAGGTCGGAAATTAAATATGTGATATTTAATTGGTGGTTAATTAATTAAAGAATTCATTAACCGAGAATTAATCAATTATGGAAATAATTAATCACTTAAGGAAGTGATTAATCATTTATGGAAATGATCTAATCACTTATGGAAGTAATTAGTCATTTGTGGAAAAGATTAATCAATTATGGAATTGATTGATCATGATTGATTAATTAAGGAATAAGATTGAATCAATTTTGGAAAAGATTGATTTAATTGAATATTTTATTCATGGCCTCTCTTCTATAAATAGAACACTAGACCTAATTGGTCCAAGACACTTGACACTTTGCTCTTGCTCTTAGACTCTCAAGACAAGACCTAGAATTCTCTCTAGCCTCCCTCTTAGAGAAAGACTCCCACAAGTCTTTTGCCTCCTAGACCTAGAGTCATACCGGTGTAACCACTGTGGTTATTGTGTCATCCAAAGAAGAATTTTCAGCGATCACAAGCAAAAGGAGGCTGCTGCGTTTTGTTTGTTGGAGCGTCGTTGGCGAAGAACGGTCAAGTCTACAACGAAGGTTTGTAACGGTTCTTCCTCTTTTATTTAGAAAAGCATGAAAATAAATTTGGATTTATTTTTAGCATGTTTAAACCGTTTTTTCCAGCAACTTTAAAGTATGTTTAAAGTTTGATTGAGTTTTCGTAACAGTATTTTAATGTTAATTAATATACGGCGTAAGGTCCAATCGATGCGCTTCCGCTGCGTGGGGACTTTTATTCCCTTCACTTTGTTGTTCAATTTGGTTTATTTGGTATATATATATATATGCTCGTTGTTTGTTATTGACAAAGTATTGAACATGTTGAACTAATGTGTTGATCTGTCATGTTGAGATGTTGTTTTGTTTTATTGTGATTGACTATAAAGCATGAGTATAATGTAGAGAATGTGTTGCTCACTTTACGTGTTTTGTGACGCAATGCATGGTTTAGCAAGTATGATTAGAATGTGCATTTTGAGCTGTTAGCATGACATTGGCACAAAACATGTTCTAAAAGCATGATGAGTAGGATTCATGGATTCTAGTGAGATTGTGAGATCAGAGGATCTTGTGTGTTGTAAAGGAAAGTTAGGTGAATACTAGGTGCCTCGGGTAAAAATGGTCGAGGGGTGGTATGTCACCAATGGACTAAGAGGAGCATCGGGTGCCTTGGGTAATATGGCCAAGGGGCGATGTACGATTTGATTGTGAAGTCATCGGGTGCCTTGGGTAATATGACCAAGGGGCGATGCACAGTTCGAGGCCTTTGGTAATATGATCAAGGGTCGAAAGCTGAGCGCCGTAGAGAAACGTCGAGGCCCTGGGTAATATGGTCAGGGGTCGGCGTGACTCGAAAGAGTCAGCCTTAGAGAGCTTTGTGAGGGTTATGAGTGTTGAGCGAGCTCGTGGAGCTTGAGAGAAACTGAGTATGCATGGCATGGTGGGGAATTCATGTGTTTTGAGTGTGCATGGCATGGTGCGGAAATTCATGTGTTAGGTGCATGGTTGTTGCACGATTGCATTAATTAAGTATGCTTTTATGTGTTGATCGTTTGCCTTGTATATGAAGCATGATGTTGTAGATGAAAAGCATGATACTTGTTCTATATATGTATGTGGTTTGATTGCTCTTTAGGTGTGAGCCACTTACTCAGTACTGTGGTTTTGTACTGACCCACCACCAGGTTTTGCAGGTTATGTGACCATATCCGGACTTGGTGATGAGGAGGAGGCTTGGAAGAGGAGACCATTAGATAGTTAGCTAGTTTCATTTACTCGTGCATTTAAATTCATACCGTATTTTGTTAAAGTAGATGTAGTTGTTGGTTGGCTCGTTTGGTTGTTGTAATAGATTTATGTTTGAAGCCCTTTTATTTACGGTGTGTTAGTTCTGTTAATTGCACTTGTTATGAGATCTGACTCGTATGATACTTACTGGAGAATTGGAGTTATTTCTTATTTTATTCGGTATGTTTGGGATGTTGTCAAATGAAGAAGAGGTTGTGTTATGATTTTAGTAGTGTGTATTCTTGTCTTTGTTTAAAATTTTTGGTTAGCTTTATTTACGTCGTTATGCTGCCGAAATTTTTGGGGCATCAAGTTGGCGTTAGAGTAAAAATTTAGTAGTGTTCCCTAGTTTAGGTCAAAATTTTGGGGGCGTTACATGTACGGTGCCAAGAATCCCTCTGCATTTGGGTCCCCGACATCACATAAATAGTAATACCCTGTTCAGAACACAAAGTTAAAACCTATGGATGACAACATTATTCGAATATGAGCTTGACAGTGGGTTTCTTACCCTTCGGAACAGTTAGGCCATTGAGGCGTGATATTGCATCTCTAAGTATACGAGAATCAGCAACTGACCCTTCCCATCCTGGCATGACGAAAATGATTTCACGTTTTGGGGACACAACGCCCAACACATTTGTTGCAATCTCACCCTTTCGCGTCCTATATCTTGGTCGATCAGAAACACTCACCTTGACTTTTATGTACATATCGTCCAATGCTCCCAAACAATTTTGTTTCAAGATCACATAACCAGTGTGAGGAAGACATTGTAAGATCTTCACGCATTCTACTAACATACAATATCCATACCTCGAACCATTTCCATCTCCCATCTTGGCAAGAACTCGTGATTGGTTCTGGTTTCTTAAGAAAAACGTCATTCAAGCGTAGTACGCCACTTAGAATTGCGTTGAAGTGCCTAGAAATAGTCTCACCGGACCGTGGAAATTGTCTCCTGATTACTCGATTCTTAACATCGTGAGTGACAATGTGTAAGAACATTGCTACCATCTCTTCCACGTCTACAATTTCCATTCCTACTGTCGTAACGTCATCGCAACGCGGAGCGGCCAACGTCCTTTCCTAAGGGTTCCTTTCGAGGTGAGAAGTTTGGAGTCGCCACCAATCATCTTGGGGGTGTGATTGCTCACCCACTTTATAGAAAAAGAAACGGTCTTTGAAAACCAAAGATTAAGTTCGGGAGTCGATAGAGTGGAGGAAAGGTGTTAGCATCCCTACAACACCCGTTTAAAACGGTTACCACATTTTATTTTAAAATTGTCCTTTTATAACATGAAATGGTCCTTTAATTTGAAGAAAAGAAGAAAAAAAAAACAAATGTCCCACTTGATCTTACCTTAGCTTTAAAAATTAAAGTAAGGTTTTGATGTAGTGAGTGAGGTTATACCCAATAATTGTTTGTCTTGTTGAAATCTTCTTTTAATTAAAAGAAAATTTGTCACCTCAAGAATTTGAGAAGTTATCTCAACTCCGCATAGGTTGTACATGAGCTAATTTGTCTCACATCTATTATTTCACATTTCAAAAATAAAATGTGAAGTAATAATCATGAGTGGTATGACACCATTCAATGGAAAAATTATTTTTTCATTTTTAAATCAAATTCATTTGGAAATTCATTTGGAATTACTAAAGTAAAACTATTTTGAAATTCATTTGGAAAATCCAATTTAGAATCAAATTGAAGTTGATTCGAAAATTTTCTAAATTAAGATCCAATTGAAATTTTGATTGCCAAAATTGTTGGGTTTTATGCCCTAAAACTCGTAGATAGTGAATGTAACCATTGACCGAATATTAATGAAATAATATTGATATATTTTTCCATTAATTGTTATTAGTTATTTTATATATGTCTTTGCCTAATAATAACCCTAATCCAATAAACTAGACATCCAAGGCTGTAATATGAGTCTTGAACTATATGTAGCGACATATGGGATCATTGTTCAAGAAACAGCCTAAAGGGTCTATAGTATAGGGATAAGACTGGGTGCCTTATCCTGGTGACACTATGGATACGGCCCACTTTGTATTTGATACAAACGTTGCGATCCAACGCATTCGTGTAGGAGACATGCGAGTGGGGGTATCCTATGCAATGAGTTTGCATAAGACCGGACCGCGAAATAGTAACCACTGGTTATAACACCGTTAACAAGTTGGTTTTCTATTTCACTAGGACGACCTAGACAACTTAGTCTTAATCCTGAGTTGATTATGGACTCCTGCTCATGAGAGATTGTCCTTTGATTTGCATGGGTGAGAGTGGCCAATACGCCGACTCAATAAGTCTACCATTTTGGGGACAAGACCGAATGGGGAGCTGGGAACATAATCGTGCAAGATGGAATTCACTCCTGCCAGACTTTAGGGAAGCAGATGAGTGTTCCCTTAAGTGGTTACTCCGAGTCTTGAACAAAGGGTCCTACCCTCTCAATGGCACGAGAGGGTTTTCTGTTTGATGGTTGGACCACAAACAGGTTGTTAATTAGAGGAGAACAGGTACTTAAGGAAATAGAGGTAAGCCAGGGGTAAAACGGTAATTTGACCCAGCTGGTGTTACGGACACTCGTGAAGGACTAACTAGTCAGTATTGGTCTATATCCGTGGACACAGAAAATATGTCTGTAGTGAGAAGAGTGCAACTGTGAGTCTATAGTGGAATGAACACACAGTTAACGAATATTGATTAATGTGGTTAATGAGTTTGACCAATTAATCTCACATCATTGGAGCTTCTGATCTGCAGGTCCATTAGGTCCCACTGGTAGCACGTAAAGTAATTTGAGGCAACTAAGTAATAAATGTAAATTGAAAATGTTCAATTTACTAAGGGAAACAAATATAATATATATTGATATATTATTATGAGAGAAATTAATATTTGAAGAAATTCAAATATAAATTTATGGAAGTTTGAAAGAGTTCAAATAATAAATTGATTAATTTAAGGCCTAAAATGTGTTTGGGCAAATTAATTAATTCTAGGCCGGAAATTAAATATGTGATATTTAATTGGTGGTTAATTAATTAAAGAATTCATTAAGCGGGAATTAATCGATTATGGAAATATTTAATCACTTAAGGAAGTGATTAATCATTTATGGAAATGATCTAATCACTTATGGAAGTAATTAGTCATTTGTGGAAAAGATTAATCAATTATGAAATTGATTGATCATGATTGATTAAATAAGGAATAAGATTGAATCAATTATGGAAAAGATTGATTTAATTGAATATTTTATTCATGGCCTCTCTTCTATAAATAGAACACTAGACCTAATTGGTCATGACACTTGACACTCTTGAAAGACAAGACCTAGAATTCTCTCTAGCCTCCCTCTTAGAGAAAGACTCCCACAAGTCTTTTGCCTCCTAGACTTAGAGACATACCGGTGTAACCTCTGTGGTGATTGTGTCATTCAAAGAAGAAATTTCCAGCGAAGAAAAGCAAAGACGGCTGCTGCGTTT
Source organism: Luffa acutangula (assembly GCA_036850905.1). Taxonomy (NCBI): domain Eukaryota; kingdom Viridiplantae; phylum Streptophyta; class Magnoliopsida; order Cucurbitales; family Cucurbitaceae; genus Luffa; species Luffa acutangula. Next base: position 2,711,034 of record CM072090.1, on the reverse strand, counting down.
TCGTTCGCGGAGCGTCGTTGGCGAAGAACGGTCAAGGCTTCAACGAAGGTTTGTAACGGTTCTTCCTCTTTTCTTTAGAAAAGTTTTAAAAATAAATTTAGATTTATTTTAGCATGTTTAAACCAATTTTACAGCGGCTTTAAAGGTTTTTTAAAGTTTTGTTTGAGTTATCGTAACGGTATTTTAATGTTAATTAATATACGGCGTAAGGTCCAATCGATGCGCTTCCGCTGCGTGGGGACTTTTATTCCCTTCAATTGGTATCAGAGCCATCGCTGTCCCTATTAATTAATATTAAAAGTTGCGATAGGCTCAAATAGGTGGGATTTATGCATAATGTATGTTCGGTTTGCGTTGAACTGTTTGGGTTAATTTTATGGCCATAGATTTTTTTTATGTGATTTTGATCATGTAAGGCCTGGTGTTTCGGGTAATTTTTATGCAAATCGAGTCCTTGTAAGTCCGTGTCTAGATTTAGGGCTGTTATCGATGGAGATCGAGATGATTTTGGGCGAAAATCATGAAAAACGACGCTGGAAACCGGAAAAAACAGAGTGCAGAACAGAGGAATCGACGATTTAGGGTTTGCTGGAAAATTTCTCGTTCGGGATCCCGGCCGGGATCCCGACCGAGATCGAGACCGAGATCCCGACCGAGATTCCGACCGAGATCCCGACTGAGATTTCGACCGAGATCGAGACTGCCAACGAGACCGAGATCCCGACCGAGATCGAGACTTCCATCGAGACCGAGTTCAAGACCGAGATCCCGATCGGGATCGAGACTGGGATCGAGACCGGGATCGAGACCGGGATCCCGACCGGGATCCTGACCGAGAAATTATTTTGTGTAATGGGTTAATGCAACATCACTAATTTAATTAATTTGTTTGTTTCAGCATGAATCGTTCTTTGTATGCCTCTAATTACGCCGTGTGTAATAAAACTGGTATCGCTAATACAACTAAGGAAATGCACTCAAACACTAATTGCGTGGATTTGGTCTTAACTGAGGACTGTCCTCAGACCCACATGTCTAATTCATCTGAAATTGTTCATGATGAATATGACATAGACTGCTTAGCAAAACTCAATGAAAATAAATGTGATTTATTGGTCATTGAAACGTGTATAGTGGAAAATGATGATACAGCCTGGATCCTTGATTCAGGTGCCACTCATCACGTATGCTCTTCCTTTGAGGGAATGAGCTCCTGGCAACAATTAGATGCTGGGGAAATGACTCTCAGAGTTGGTACTGGGGAGTTCATTTCAGCTAAAGCAGTGGGAGACATTAAAATGTTCTTCTCCAGGGAACGTTATATGTTATTAGATAATGTATATATAGTTCCTAAAATAAAAAGAAATTTGATTTCTGTATCTTGTTTGCTTGAACAAGGATATTCAGTGTCCTTTTCTGTAAATGAAGCTTTCATTACTAAAAGGGGTGCTGATATTTGTTCTGCAAACTTGGAGAACAATTTATATGTTTTAAGACCAATAGAGTCTAGGGCTATTTTGAACAATGAAATGTTTAAAACAGCTGAGACTCAACCTAAAAGGCAAAAGGTTTCTCAAAGTACCTATCTTTGGCACTTGAGACTTGGCCACATAAATCTCAATAGGATTGGGAGATTGGTTAAGAACGGACTTCTAAGCCAGTTAGAAGATGGTACTTTACCTCCGTGTGAGTCTTGTCTCGAAGGTAAGATGACCAAACGACCTTTTACTGGAAAAGGTTATCGTGCCAAGGAGCCCTTAGAGCTCGTACATACGGATCTCTGTGGTCCAATGAATGTTAGGGCTCGAGGAGGGTATGAATATTTCATCTCTTTCATAGATGATTATTCAAGGTATGGTTATTTATACCTAATGAGTCATAAGTCTGAAGCCCTTGAAAAGTTCAAGGAGTATAAGACTGAAGTTGAGAACTTATTAGGTAAGACCATTAAAACACTTCGATCTGATCGAGGTGGAGAGTATTTGGACTTAGAATTCCAGAGCTATTTGATAGAACATGGAATCACGTCTCAACTCTCAGCACCAGGTACACCTCAGCAGAATGGTGTATCTGAAAGGAGAAACAGAACCTTGTTAGACATGGTTCGATCTATGATGAGCTATGCTCAGTTGCCTAATTCTTTTTGGGGTTATGCAGTAGAGACTGCAGTTTATATTTTGATTGTTGTTCCCTCAAAGAGTGTTTCTGAAACACCATTTGAGCTCTGGAAAGGGCGTAAAGCTAGTTTACGTCATTTCAGAATTTGGGGTTGCCCTGCACATGTGCTTGTGACAAATCCAAAGAAATTGGATTCACGTTCAAAATTATGCCTATTCGTAGGCTACCCAAAAGAAACAAGAGGTGGATATTTCTTCGATCCACAAGAAAATAAGGTGTTTGTATCGACAAATGTTACTTTCTTGGAAGAAGACCACGTTAGAGAACACAAACCACGCAGTAAAATTGTGTTGAGTGAACTTTCTGGGGAAGCCACAAATGAATCAACAAGAGTTGTTGATGAGGCTGGACCTTCAACAAGGTTTGTTGATGAGGCCAGTTCAGAGGCTGGACCTTCAACAAGAGTTGTTGATGAGCCCAGTACATCTGGTCAAGCCCATCATTCTCAAGAGTTGAGAATGCCTCGACGTAGTGGGAGGGTTGTTATTCAACCTGAACGCTATCTGGGTTTAGCAGAAACTCCGCTGTCATACCTGATGATGGTGTTGAGGATCCATTGACCTTTAGACAGGCAATGAATGATGTGGATCATGACCAGTGGGTCAAAGCTATGGACCTAGAGATGGAGTCTATGTACTTCAATCAAGTCTGGGATCTTGTAGACTTACCTGAAGGGGTAAAACCCATAGGGTGCAAATGGATCTACAAGAGAAAACGAGACGCAGCTGGGAAAGTACAGACTTTCAAAGCTCGACTGGTGGCAAAGGGTTATACCCAAAAGGAAGGGGTGGACTATGAAGAAACTTTTTCTCCAGTTGCCATGTTAAAGTCGATAAGGATACTCTTGTCCATTGCCACGTTTTATGATTATGAAATTTGGCAAATGGATGTCAAGACTGCTTTTCTGAATGGCAATCTTGAAGAGAGCATCTTTATGTCTCAACCAGAAGGGTTCATCGCTCAAGATCAAGAGCAAAAAGTTTGCAAGCTTAAACGATCCATTTATGGGTTGAAGCAAGCTTCTAGATCTTGGAATATAAGGTTTGACACTGCTGTCAAATCTTATGGCTTTGACCAGAACGTTGATGAGCCTTGTGTTTACAAAAGGATTATCAGCGGTTCAGTAGCTTTTCTGGTGTTGTATGTAGATGATATTCTGCTTATTGGGAATAATGTAGAATATCTAACTGAAATTAAAACTTGGCTATCAACTGAGTTCCAAATGAAAGATTTGGGTGAAGCTCAATATGTTCTAGGGATTCAAATTATCAGGAATCGTAAGAACAGAACGTTAGCCCTGTCTCAAGCATCCTATATAGACAAGATGTTGTCTAAATATAAGATGCAGAATTCCAAGAGGGGTTTACTCCCCTTCAGGCATGGAGTTCATCTGTCTAAGGAACAGTGTCCTAAGACACCTCAAGAAATTGAGGATATGAGACGGATCCCTTATGCTTTAGCAGTGGGCAGCCTTATGTATGCCATGTTGTGTACTAGGCCTGACATATGCTATGCAGTTGGGATAGTTAGTAGATACCAATCTAATCCAGGGTTAGACCACTGGACTGCAGTGAAAAACATCCTCAAGTATCTTAGGAGAATGAGGGACTATCAGCTTGTGTATGGCGCTAAGGATTTGATCCTTACAGGATACACAGACTCTGACTTTCAGACTGATAAGGATTCTAGGAAATCCACATCAGGGTCAGTGTTTACCCTAAATGGGGGTGCTGTGGTCTGGCGTAGCATCAAACAAGGATGCATTGCAGACTCCACCATGGAGGCCGAATATGTCGCTGCTTGTGAAGCAGCTAAGGAGGCTGTATGGCTTAGGAAGTTCTTGATGGATTTGGAAGTTGTTCCAAATATGAACTTGCCAATCACCCTTTATTGTGATAATAGTGGTGCAGTGGCAAATTCTAAAGAACCTCGCAGTCACAAGAGAGGCAAGCACATAGAGCGCAAATATCATCTCATCAGAGAGATCGTGCAACGAGGTGATGTGATCGTCACGAAGATAGCTTCGGAGCACAATATTGCTGATCCATCTACGAAGGCTCTCACGGCTAAAGTGTTCGAGGGTCATCTAGATGGTCTAGGTCTGCGAGATATGTACATAGAATAATCTAGGGCAAGTGGGAGAAGTGTAATGGGTATTCAAATGCCCTAGTTTATTGTATTTATCAGTATTTGTACTTTTCATGTATTATACAGTATTAATACAAACTATTATTCCTACTACAATGATTATTCATTCAATTCTGATTGTTGATGTACATTGCCCACTAGAGTTTTAGTTCAAGTGGGAGTTGTTGGGTTTTATGCCCTAAAACTCGTAGATAGTAAATGAAACAAATAAATCGATCTCAATAAAGCGTTATTTGAGTGATTCAGTAATTGGGTTATTGAATAATCGAGTTTGCATTAATAAACCCTAAATCCAATAAACTAAGATCCAAGGTTGTTTAAATGAAACTTGGACTAGTATGTAGGGACATACGGGGATCAGTGTCCAAGTAACAACCTAAATGGTCTATAGTATATGGATAAGGCTGGGTACCTTATCCTGGTGACACTATGTGATACGGTCCACCTTGTATCTGATACAGATGCAATGATCCAAAGCATCCATGTAGGAGACATGCGGGTGGGGGTATCTTATGCAATGAGTTTGCATAAGACCGGACCGCGAAATAGTAACCACTAGATGTAACGCCGTTAACTAGTCTAGGTTTCTATTTCAATAGGATGGCCTAGGTAACTCAATCTCAATCCTGAGTCTGTTATGAACTCCTTTTCAGGAGGGATTGTCCTTAGATTTGTATGGGTGAGAGTGGCCTGCTCGCCGACTCAATATTCCTACCATATCAGGGGCAAGACCAAATGGGGGCTGGGAACATAACAGTACAAGATGGAATTCACTCCTTCCTCTATTGAGGTAAGTAGATGTGTGTTCCCTTAAGGGCTGATTCCGGGGCTTGAACAAAAGCGCGCTGTCCTCTCCTGGCCCGAGAGGAATTTCTGTTTAGTGGTTGAACCCTAAACAAGTTGTTCATTAGAGGGATCAGTGGTACTTAAGGATCCAGAGGTAACCCAGGGGTAAAACGGTAATTTGACCCAGCTGGTGTTACGAATACACGTGAAGGATTGACTTACTGCTATTGGTCAATATCCGTGGACACAGAAATATTCTACAGTGAGAAGAGTGCAGCTGTGGGTCTTTAGTGGAGTGACCCACAGTTAACGAATGTTGATTGACTCGGTTAATGAGTTTAGCTGATCAATCTCGTATCGTTGGAGCTTCTGATCTGTAGGTCCATTAGGTCCACCTGCTAGCTCATAACGGGTTCTGAGATAATTTAGTCTTGGTATTAAAGGGAATTAATATAATGTATGGAGATACATTATAGTATAAAGTTTAATTAAAGAATTAAACTTTATAATTAATTTGGAATATGATTCGAATAGAGAATAATGAATTTAATTAAATATGTGATATTTGATTAATTCATGAATTAATTAATTGGGGAATTAATTAATTTAATTTAATTTGGTTAAATGTGATTTAATCAAAATTAATACTATAGTTTATATTAATGTACATTTTGATGCACATTAAAACTATAGGTTAAATGAGAGATAAAATTGAATGTGATTCAATTATAAAATTAATTAAATATTTGATATTTAATTAATGTGGATTCAATTGATGAGATTAATTGAATGGCCAATTTAATTCAATTGAATATGATTCAAATTAAATTAAATACCTTAGGTTATAATTGGTTTAATTAAATTAATTATAATTATTTAATTAATTAAATGATAATTATTATTTAATTAATAGACGGCCTGGATCGCGTTGATTATGATCAACGGTAGAGATCAAGTAGGGAATAACTCCCTCCCCACTTATCGTAAAGTTGGGAGGGAGTTTCCCTAACGATCTCTCACTCTCTCATTCTCACGGAAAAACAGAGAAAGGAGAACTCTCAGAATTCTCTAAAAAATTCCAGCACTTCCTTGCTGTAAAATTCCCATCCAAGACCAAAATTGGTTCCCACAAGCCAATCTCGAATTCCAAGAGTCATAGTGGGTGATCCGACGTGGTGGTGTTCGTTGGGAGGAAGAATCACATACATTGGAGCATTGTGCTGTGTTCTTCAATTCCATGTAAGTTTTCTAGATCTAAATAAGTTTTTAGATCTAATTTTTCAAGCATGCTTAATCAAATCGTCTAAATAGAAATCGTTTCTGTTTTTATTTTTTGCCCAACGTATCGGTATTCTAATTAGAAATTAAATCACAAACGGTGAAAACCGCTTCCGCTAGAGGATTCAATTCCTTCAGTCCTGGCGCAACCATCCCTTCGGAGGGTCTGGTCATAGGATTCGGAACATCGTGAACTCCTGAAAAGGATAGGAGCTCTTAGGCTAATCACCAACAGTTTTCTTTCCCTTCGGTAGCCTGTTGGTGCGTGTCTCTGAGATCTGAAAGTGGGAGGGTTACACTTACGAGGATGAGTTAAAAGTGTTAACAAATCCTTGACCGAACAACGGTGGCTAATGTCTATAGGAATATGAGTTATTCTGGAATTAGAATTAGTTGAGAGGTGTCTCATTTCAAAGGAGGAGTGTCTGATCACCCTTCGGTGGCTAACATTCTAAACCTCTGAAACGTCGTTGCAAAACTAAATCGATAGTTTTAGGGTTCTGTGATTGTCTGTTTTGCTAAATTGATTGGATTGTGTGCAATTGTTTGCTTGTAAGATAGGTTAAGGCAAAGATAACTAATACGGTCATTGTTTGTTTAAATTTCAGCAATGTCTTCCTCGATTGTCTCTCTGCTTAAAAATGAGAAATTAACCGGCGAAAATTATGCTACGTGGAAGTCGAACCTGAATACGATTCTTGTTGTCGATGATCTGCGGTTCGTCTTAACGGAGGATTGTCCTCCAGCCCCTGCTCGTAATGCATCCCAAGCAGTTAAGGATGCTTATGACTGCTGGACAAAGGCCAATGATAAGACTCACGTCTATATCTTAGCCAGCTTATCTGAAGTTTTGGCTAAAAGGCATGAGAGCATGGTAACAGCGAGGGAGATTATGAACTCTCTCCAGGAGATGTTTGGACAACCGTCCTACCAACTCCACCATGACACTCTCAAATACGTTTATAGCTGTCGCATGAAAGAGGGCACGTCTGTTCGGGAGCATGTCCTGGATATGATGGTCCAATTCAACGTGGCAGAGGCAAACGGGGCGGTCATAGATGAGCGTAGTCAGGTTGCATTCATCTTAGAATCTCTTCCGAAGAGTTTTCTACAGTTTCGAAGCAATGCAATGATGAATAAAATAACATTCAACCTGACTAGCCTCCTGAATGAGCTACAACTCTATCAGTCTCTTCTTAAGAACAAGGGACAGATAGAAGGAGAGGCAAACGTTGTCCACTCTAAAAGAAAGTTCGAGAAGGGTTCATCCTCTGGAACTAAATCTGTAGCCACTTCTTCAAAGAAAACTCAGAAGAAGAAAGGAAACAAGGGGAAAGCTCCCAGCACTGCTGCTAAAAACAAGGGAAAAACCAAAGCTATGGCAGACAAGGGCAAGTGTTTCCACTGCAATGTAGATGGACATTGGAAGAGAAACTGCCCAAAGTACCTTGCTGAGAAAAAGAAGGAAAAGGAAGGTAAATTTGATTTACTTGTTTTAGAAACATGCCTGGTAGAACCTGATGAGTTTACCTGGATACTTGATTCAGGAGCAACTTATCATGTTTGCTCTTCTTTTCAGGAAAATAGTTCCTTTCGGCAGTTGAACGATGGGGAAATGACACTCAGGGTCGGAACTGGAGAAGTCATTTCAGCTAAAGCAGTGGGAGCTGCGAAGTTATTTTTTAGAAATAGATTCTTACTTTTAGAAAGTTTGTTAATCGTTCCCAAGATTAAGAGGAACTTAATTTCTATTTCATGTTTGATTGAACAATCGTATACAGTTACTTTTGATATGAATGAAGCATTCATTTCTAAAAATGGTGTACTTATTTGTTCAGCCAAATTGGAAAATAACTTGTACGTTTTGAGACCAACCGAAAACAAAGCACTTTTAAATCACGAATTATTTAAAACTGCTGAAACTCAAAGTAAAAGGCAAAAGATTTCTCCATCAAGTAACAATACTAATCTTTGGCATCTAAGACTTGGTCATATAAACATCGATAGGATCGGTCGTTTGGTAAAGAATGGACTTCTAAGCAAGTTAGATGATGATTCACTACCACCTTGTGAATCTTGTCTCGAGGGAAAAATGACCAAAAGACCCTTTACTGGAAAAGGTTACAGAGCCAAAGAACCCTTAGAGTTAATACATTCGGATCTATGTGGTCCAATGAATGTAAAAGCTCGAGGAGGGTACGAATATTTCATCTCTTTTACAGATGATTATTCAAGATATGGTTACTTGTACCTAATGGGACATAGGTCTGAAGCCCTTGAAAAGTTTAAGGAGTTTAAGGCTGAAGTTGAAAACCTATTAGGTAAATCTATTAAAGTACTTCGATCTGATCGAGGAGGGGAGTATATGGATCAAAGATTCCAGGATTATATGATAGAACATGGAATCCAATCTCAACTCTCAGCCCCTGGTACACCTCAACAGAATGGTGTGTCAGAAAGGAGAAATAGAACCTTGTTGGACATGGTTCGATCAATGATGAGCTATGCTCAATTGCCTAGCTCGTTTTGGGGGTATGCAGTAGAGACTGCAGTATACATCTTGAACAATGTTCCCTCGAAAAGTGTTTCTGAAACACCGTTTGAATTATGGAAGGGGCGTAAACCTAGTTTGCATCACTTTCGCATCTGGGGTTGTCCAGCACACGTGCTTGTGACAAATCCTAAGAAAATGGAACCTCGTTCAAAACTGTGCCAATTTGTTGGTTACCCTAAAGAAACGAGAGGTGGTTATTTCTACGACCCACAAGAAAATAAGGTGATTGTATCGAAAAACGCCATTTTCTTAGAGGAAGACCACATGAGAGATCATAAACCACACAGCAAAATAATATTAGGAGAAGCTACTGAATAATCATCAAGAGTTGTTGATGAAGTTGGACCTTCAACAAGAGTTGATGAAGGAACTAGTTCTTCAGATCCATCCCGTCCATCTCAAATGTTGGGAATGCCTCGACGCAGTGGGAGGGTTGTATTACAACCTGACCACTACTTGGGTTTAACTGAAACTCAGGTTGTCATACCTAATGATGGCATTGAGGATCCATTGTCCTATCGACAGGCAATGAATGACGAAGACAAGGATGAATGGGTCAAAGCCATGAACCTGGAAATGGAGTCAATGTACTCAAATTCTATCTGGGAACTTACAGATCTACCAAATGGGGTAAAACCCATAGGGTGCAAATGGATCTATAAGAGAAAAAGAGATGCAGCTGGAAAGGTACAGACCTTCAAAGCTAGACTAGTGGCAAAGAGTTATACCCAAAAGGAAGGGGTTGACTATGAGGAAACCTTTTCTCCTGTAGCCATGTTAAAGTCCATAAGAATTCTCTTATCCATAGCCACATATTATGACTATGAAATATGGCAAATGGACGTCAAGACTGCCTTTCTGAATGGTAATCTTGAAGAGAATATCTTCATGCCTCAGCCCCAAGGGTTCATAGCCCAAGGTCAGGAACAAAAGGTTTGTAAGCTCAATCGATCCATTTATGGATTGAAACAAGCGTCCAAATCATGGAACATTAGATTTGATACTGCAATCAAATCTTTTGGCTTTGACCAAAACGTTGATGAGCCTTGTGTGTACAAGAAAGTCAACAAAATGAAAGTAGCTTTTCTAATACTTTATGTAGACGATATCCTACTCATTGGGAATGATGTAGGATACCTCACTGACATTAAAAATGGCTAGCAGCCCAATTCCAAATGAAAGATCTGGGAGAGGCTCAATATGTTCTGGGAATCCAAATCATTAGGGATCGTAAGAACAAAACGCTAGCTCTGTCTCAAGCAACGTATATTGACAAGATGTTGTCTCGATATTTGATGCAAAACTCCAAGAAGGGACTACTACCCTTCAGACATGGGGTACACCTGTCTAAGGAACAGTCTCCTAAGACACCTCAAGAAATTGAGAACATGAGACACATTCCCTACGCCTCAGCTGTGGGCAGCTTAATGTATGTTATGCTCGGCACTAGGGCATACATATGTTATGCAGTGGGAGTAGTCAGTAGGTATCAGTCTAATCCAGGGTTGGACCACTGGGGAGCGGTTAAGAATATCCTCAAGTATCTTCGGAGAACGAGAGACTACATGCTTGTGTATGGAGCTAAGGATTTGATTCTTACTAGATACACTGACTCTGACTTTCAAGCTGATAAGGATTCAAGGAAATCCACATCAGGGTCAGTATTCACCCTCAATGGAGGAGCAGTAGTATGGAGAAGCATCAAACAAGGATGCATAGCAGACTCAACCATGGAGGCTGAGTATGTAGCAGCTTGCGAAGCAGCTAAGGAGGCAGTATGGCTTAGAAAGTTCTTGACTGATTTGGAAGTGGTTCCGAATATGAACGTGCCCATAACACTATACTGTGACAACAGTGGGGCTGTAGCCAACTCAAAAGTACCTCGAAGCCACAAACGGGGTAAACACATCGAGAGGAAGTATCACCTGATACGGGAGATTGTGCAAAGAGGAGATGTGATCGTCACTAAGATCGCCTCAGAACACAACATCGCTGATCCATTTACGAAGGCTCTCACGGCTAAAGTGTTTGAGGGTCATCTAGAGGGTCTAGGTCTACGAGATATGTATGCCATCTAATCTAGGGCGAGTGGGAGAAATGTATAATGGGTATAAGGATGCCTTAGTTCATTGTATTAATATACATGACATTTCCAGCTTTAGATTATTGCATTTACATCCCACTAACTAGTGTTTTAGTTCAAGTGGGAGTTTGTTGGGTTTTATGCCCCAAAACTCGTAGATAGTGAATGTAACCATTGACCGGATATTAATGAAATAATATTGATATATTTTTCCATTAATTGTTATTAGTTATTTTATATATGTCTTTGCCTAATAATAACCCTAATCCAATAAACTAGACATCCAAGGTTGTAATATGAGTCTTGAACTATATGTAGCGACATATGGGATCATTGTTCAAGAAACAGCCTAAAGGGTCTATAGTATAGGGATAAGACTGGGTGCCTTATCCTGGTGACACTATGGATACGGCCCACTTTGTATTTGATACAAACGTTGCGATCCAACGCGTTCGTGTAGGAGACATGCGAGTGGGGGTATCCTATGCAATGAGTTTGCATAAGACCGGACCGCGAAATAGTAACCACTGGTTATAACACCGTTAACTAGTTGGTTTTCTATTTCACTAGGACGACCTAGACAACTTAGTCTTAATCTTGAGTTGATTATGGACTCCTGCTCATGAGAGATTGTCCTTTGATTTGTATGGGTGAGAGTGGCCAATACGCCGACTCAATAAGCCTACCACTTTGGGGACAAGACCGAATGGGGAGCTATGAACATAATCGTACATGATGGAATTCACTCCTTCCCGACTTTAGGGAAGCAGATGAGTGTTCCCTTAAGTGGTTACTCCGAGTCTTGAACAAAGGGCCCTACCCTCTCAATGGCACGAGAGGGTTTTCTGTTTGATGGTTGGACCACAAACAGGTTGTTCATTAGATGAGAAGTGGTACTTAAGGAAATAGAGGTAACCGAGGGGTAAAACGATAATTTGACCCAGCTGGTGTTAAGGACACTCGTGAAGGACTAACTAGTCGATATTGGTCTAGATCCGTGGACACAGAAAATATGTCCGCAGTGAGAAGAGTGCAACTGTGAGTCTATAGTGGAATGTACACACAGTTAACAAATATTGATTAATGTGGTTAATGAGTTTGACCAATTAATCTCACATCGTTGGAGCTTTTGATCTGCAGGTCCATTAGGTCCCACTGGTAGCTCGTAAAGTAATTTGAGGCAACTAAGTAATAAAAGTAAATTGAAAATGTTCAATTTATTAAGGGAAATAAATATAATATATATTGATATATTATTATGAGAGAAATTAATATTTGAAAAGTTCAAATATAAATTTATGGAAGTTTGAAAGAGTTCAAAATAATGAATTAATTAATTTAAGGCCTAAAATGTGTTTGGACAAATTAATTAATTCTAGGCCGGGAATTAAATATGTGATATTTAATTGGTGGTTAATTAATTAAAGAATTCATTAACCGGGAATTAATCAATTATGGAAATATTTAATCACTTAAGGAACTGATTAATCATTTATGGAAATGATCTAATCACTTATGGAAGTAATTAGTCATTTGTGGAAGAGATTAATCAATTATGGAATTGATTGATCATGATTGATTAAATAAGGAATAAGATTGAATCAATTATGGAAAAGATTGATTTAATTGAATATTTTATTCATGGCCTCTCTTCTATAAATAGAACACTAGACCTAATTGGTCATGACACTTGACACTCTTGAAAGACAAGACCTAAAATTCTCTCTAGCCTCCCTCTTAGAGAAAGACTCCCACAAGTCTTTTGCCTCCTAGACTTAGAGACATACCGGTGTAACCTCTGTGGTGATTGTGTCATTCAAAGAAGAAATTTCCAGCGAAGAAAAGCAAAGGCGGCTGCTGCGTTTTCGTTCGCGGAGCGTCGTTGGCGAAGAACGGTCAAGTCTTCAACGAAGGTTTGTAACGGTTCTTCCTCTTTTCTTTAGAAAAGTTTTAAAAATAAATTTAGATTTATTTTAGCATGTTTAAACCAATTTTACAGCGGCTTTAAAGGTTGTTTAAAGTTTTGTTTGAGTTATCGTAACGGTATTTTAATGTTAATTAATATACGGCGTAAGGTCCAATCGATGCGCTTCCGCTGCGTGGGGACTTTTATTCCCTTCAATTGGTATCAGAGCCATCGTTGTCCCTATTAATTAATATTAAAAGTTGCGATAGGCTCAAATAGGTGGGATTTATGCATAATGTATGTTCGGTTTGCGTTGAACTGTTTGGGTTAATTTTATGGCCATAGATTTTTTTTGTGTGATTTTGATCATGTAAGGCCCGGTGTTTCAGGTAATTTTTATGCAAATCGAGTCCTTGTAAGTCCGTGTCTAGATTTAGGGCTGTTATCGATGGAGATCGAGATGATTTTGGGCGAAAATCATGAAAAACGGCGCTGGAAATCGGAAAAAACAGAGTGCAGAATAGAGGAATCGACGATTTAGGGTTTGCTGGAAAATTTCTCGGTCGGGATCCCGGCCGGGATCCCGACCGAGATCGAGACCGAGATCCCGACCGAGATTCCGACCGAGATCGAGACCGAGATCCCGACCGAGATTCCGACCGAGATCTAGACTGCCAACGAGACCGAGATCCCTATGAAATTCAAATGTTATTTGTTTGAAATTCATTTGAGATTTCAAACCCTATGAAATTCATTTGAACAATTCAAATTAAAATTAGTTTGGAAACTCCCAATTAAACTCTAAATGAAATTAGATTGAAAAAAAAAATTCAACTAATATCCAATTAAAAGTTCTTTAGACATCTAAAATAAATCAATTTAAATTTCTAATTAGAAAATGAAAGTTAAGACATAATTGAAGTTGATTTGGGAAAATTTCAATTGAAGTTAATTTGAAAGTAATTTCCCAATTCAAACATAGATTTTTTTATAAAATCAAAGAGGAATTAAAAGAAAAGGACTTAAAACTTTAAATTAAAAAAAAAAATGCTCTTTAAGCAAATAAAGAAAAGAATAGATAAATTGGAAGAAAGGGAAAACAATATAAAGGAAAAGAAGTGGGTCACACAAATTTTCTTTCTTTCTTCTCATCTTCTTCCCCAAGCTCCTTCTTTACTTTTCTCCTCCATGGAAATTCACTGGAATGTGGATCAGAGTTACTCCTAGTTCTTCAGATGGTTGGAGTTCGTGGTGGCAGCGGACGTCGGATCGGGATTGGGTTAGTGGCGAAGTTCGTCTGAGTGGCGGTGGCGTAGGTCTTCAACAACGACGACGATGTGGTGAGCGGTGGCGACGAAGCAGTGAGCAACTCAAACTTTCAAAAGATTAAAATTTCTCTCTCTCTCTCTCTCTCTCAAATTTCACTATTTTCTCTCTCAAACTTCACCTCTTTCTCTCTCTTTCTTTCTTAGATTTTCATCGCTCATTCTTTTTTCACTTTCTCTCATTGTTCTCCTATTTTCCACCCTTTTGTTGTTATCTTCCTATTCTCCTCCACAAGCTCTCCTTTTATAGGAGACCTTGGAGAAAAAGATTGAGAAATAAGGGGAGGGAGTTGGAGAGAGTGAGGGAGTGAGTTGAGGGAGGTTGAGAAAGAGGGGGAGAGGGAGAAGGAGAAGGGAGTGGAAGTGGAAGACCAAAGAAAAAAGAAAAAAAATTAAAATTAAATAAATAAAAAAATGAAATGAAAATGATTTTTTTTTTTTTTTGATAATATGTGGGGAAGGGGATTCGAACCACATATCTAATGGTTATTAGTATAGCTTTATGCCAGTTGAACTAAGCTCTTGTTGGCATACCAAAAAACAAATTGACCACCACATATTGAAAAAATTCAAATATTATTACTAAAAATCAAGCTGGACCAAATACGATGTCTACAGTTTGCCCCCCATTGTGCATCCTTGAAGGATTAAAAGTGTAAACAAAGGAAAAAGACAAAGTATTGGGAGGGCAAAGATTTTTAGTTAAAAATAAAAGGAAGGGTTTCATGCTTAAACCAAGCATAGCCTAAAATTGGAAAAGGAAAATGAACCTTACTTTGACCAGACTTTCATCTCTAATCAAAGATAAGATTCGATTTAACCTAAAGGAAACGAAATGGACTTGACTCTGATTGGGTTTCGACCTCTAAATAAGATTAATGATCGATTTAACCAACGGAAAATGGGAATGAACCTGACTCTGATCAGGCTTCGACCTCTACTAACTAGAATAGGGTTCAATTTAACCAACCAAGCGAAATAGAAAATGGACCTGGCTCTGACCAGAATAGGGTTCGATTTAACCAAAAGAGTGAACTAGGAAATGAACCTAACTCTAATTAGGCTTTAACCTCTAGACAAGAATAGGGTTCGACTAGGAAATGAACCTGACTCTAACCAGGCTTCGACCTCTAAAAAAATAAGATTCGATTTAATCAACGAAGTGAAATAGAAAATGGACCTGACTCTGACCAGGCTTCGACCTCTACTAGCTAGCAGGGTTCGATTTAACCAAAAGAAAAAGTGAAAATGGACGTGGATTGACACAGGCTTCGACCTCAACTCAATAGTTGGGTTTAATTTAACCGAGAGAAAACTAAAAACGGACCTAGTTTTACACAGGCTTTGACCTCGACTGAATAGACAGGTTCGATTTAAACAAGAGAAAAAATGAAAACATACTGTAACGCCCTAGGTTTTATTATTAACTAACCTAGTGACATTACTAAACTCCTATTCAAACTAACCGAGAGCTCCGAAAATTTCGGCAGCATAACGGCATACTAGGACGAAACCAAAAATTTTTAACACCTGATAAAAACCAAACCACACTTCTATATTAAACCCAACTACTCCACCTCACTTCAATACATCAGAAACCAACTTCACCAAACAATACGAGTCAGGTTTCGTGTTCACAACTAACATCAAAACCACAGCCTTAACAAGAATAGAAATGCACGTAACTTCTGAAGACAACTCCACTTTATTAAACTATGTGCAACTGGAAGCGAAAAGATGAATAAATAATTTAGAGTTTAAACATATTACAAAAGAGACATCAGACTAAATCCACCTAACTGACTAAGAACCACAACTAAAGTCCTATCTCAATAGGCAAGGAAATAAAACAAACTCAGCTACTAGGGTCATTCCTCGTGAGCTTCCTCCTCGACATCACCGGGCACATAAAGCTCATCAACACCTGCATAAACTGAAAATGTTGGGGGGAAAGAAAGGGGAGGGGTATCAGTACAACCACAGTACTAGTAAGTAGCTCACACCCGGTGAGCCACCATACAACAAACAACCACAACAACATGTTGTCCACACACATCTCATGCTTGTAAAGCGTTAAACAAACCAACAAACTCATAAACACGAAAACAACAATGCCAACACATGTTTCATGCAAAATGGGATGACAACATGAATCCACGCATCATGCTATGCACCCCCACATGGATTCTGCTCCATGCCCGCACACTCACACGTGATTTCCGCATCACGCTCCGCACTCACATCCCACACGTGATTTCCGCGTCACGCTCCGCAAACCCACCCAACACATGTATTATTACGCGCCAAGCGCAGCGCCACTCACACGTGATTTCTGCGTCACGCTCCGCACTCACACCCACACATGATTTCCGCGTCACACTCCGCACACACACCCAACACATGATTTACGTGTCATGCTCCGCCTCTCCCCAATGAACACGCACCATGTAGACACGACTCATATGCAGCATAGCCAACAAATCACAGTATCTCATGCTTATGAATTAAACAAAGTAACAAGCTTAAGAGTCACACAAAGCAACATGCTTATTTACATGGCAAGCTTCACACACATACTGAACACAACGTATAACAACAAAACAAGCAAAACAAACAACATGATCAAACAAACAATCAGACTCATTCAGGTAGAAACTACTTACAATACTTAAAAGCGCTCCTAAATCCAACTAATGCTCGCTGGAAAATATTAGAATCGGCTCTAAGCGAACCTACAAACACAACAAAGACCTTCTAGAGGTTAGGGAATGACTTAGCCCACTTGCCAACACTCTAAATGAGTTCAACTGAGCATAAAGCATCCTGGAAATCACTTAAGCTTATCGCAATAGAACTGAATGCTTGCTGGACAATGCCGAACAACACCAAAATCCTATGAACACACGCTACCCGAGATTTGTATTGAGATTAAAATTGAAACTACAGAATGCCCAATGATTAAAGGTTACTCTAAAGCTAGCTTAGATGAGTTCTAAGGTCCTAAGGGTGCTGGAACATACCATTCAGCATCTAAATGATCTCGAATGCTTGCTGTCCGAAGGACGAAGGAGTTCGAAATCACTAATCTGAGCCTCCTAGCATATGGGTATCCAATCTCAAGGTTGTTCGGCCTGTGGGTATTCACCCATCACCAAATTCGAGTCCAAATGCTTGATGTTCAGCGCCAAAATGACCTTAAACCAGCAATTTTGAAGCCATTACCAAATGGGTAACTCAGATTCGAAGTCGATTACGCAAGGGTCATGTTTTAGACATAATTTAGAGTCTAAATCAAGTGGGTAAATGCTGACTCTTATGAAAATAATGTGGGTCTTAAGCCAAACCTTACCGGATACTAAATCAACGTCGACGAAGGCTGGAAATTGTCGATCTCGCTATGCAGATGCTACTCGCGTGGGCTTGTGGCGTGGGTGTTGATTTCCGGAGGGAGACGACGACGAGGAGAACGACTATGAAGATGGGGCTGGCGTGGGTTTCGTTCGCCGAAGGGAGAAACAGAGGGGGAAGGAGGCGGCGACGGTCACAGAAAAACGAAGGGGAAAAAGATGGAGACGAGGGCGACGATGCCAGGCGGCGGCAGCGCTGGAAGTTCGGCGGTGACGCGAGGAGATTAGCGGCGGCGACTGCAAGGGGCGGTTGGCGTGCGCGAGAGGAAGACGGAATCGCCGGAGAGAGAGAGAGAGAGACCGACGAGAGGGAGGCGGCGGTGCAGCTTCAGTGCGGCTGGGAGAAGCAGACGGCGGCGAGGCAAGGAAGGAGAGGCGACAGTGGTTGTTGTGCGGCTGGGAGAAGAAAAAGAAGAAGAGATTTGGGGGGGTGGTACGCGTGAGAGAGGGAGAGAGAGAGAGAGAGAGAGAGAGATATTTCCTTCTTTCTTTTCCTTACTTTTCTTTTTTTTTAACTCCCTTAATACCAAAACCACCCACTAACGAAAAAACCGCTACTTTACTGCCCACTAACCGTAAAAACTTAACCGACTAAAAAAAAGAATCACTAAGCAACAACGCATAAAGAAGAATAAGGGGAAAAAATAATATCCCAATTGACTTTAAAATATCAATTGAAGGCCAAATTTAAATTCCAATATTTTCAAACTAGAATTTAAACTTGATTAATCCAAAGTGGCATAATTTCGATAACGCGGGGCATTACAGACTCCCCACCTTTAAAAACTTTCGTCCTCGAAAGTTGCTCGCCTAACCACTTTGAACGATTGATCTTGATCTCAAACTTTTCTTCTCAAGGCACTTATTACTGGTAGCTTTCAGCTCATCAAGCCCTTTTCTACTAGAATGCCAAGGTTTTGAATTACGGCACAAGAAGGATCATTGACGAACATCGACAACAATTCCCGAAGGCAGTTGTGTTGAACTTACAACACTTGTAGCAAGGCTCTTCTATGGGCAACTTGGCAAAGTTGCATCAAAAACTCGAATGATCTAGCAAAATCAGAACTAGGCTATCCATTTTGCACAACACTCATAGAGTTCCTTTGCTTTAATGTTATTTGAAGGAACACATGTCACCAAAGACAGCTTAAACGCCTGGGCTTGACACCTTCACATCCTATCTTCGATGGCAACTTATATCCTTGTCTCGATACCACAGGTAGCTTCATTAGCAAACTTCACCAACTTTGAGCCCACCTTGTTGGTTATATGTCGCTCATCATTACCAACTAGGCACCGCTAAGGTTGAACCAAACAACACCAAAAGACTTCCACGACCAACTCACTTTTCGAGCAACCCATCCTTCCTAGCAATGGCTACAGGACGAAACTAATGTTACACGTGGTGTTGCCTTACTAAGTGCAACCACAATAGGCTTGTCATGGTGACAACTAATGTTGCGGTCATGACCCTTTATCGATTTCCAACATCTCCTTTGTCCTAGGTTGAGATCTCGCTACATAATTAAATGCTTGACTCTTGGACTAAGGATAAACCAACATATCGTCAAGAACATTGTCACGAGCAAGTCTAAAAGGACTTTGAGACTTGGTTCACGAAATCCATAACAGTTGCAAAGCATTGATGAGTCCGAAGACATCACAGAAACTTGCAACGCTCCTACTCGGTTTTGAAAGCCATCCTTGGAATGCTAACTTCATTGACCTTTAAACTGTGAAGCCAGAATGCAAAATCATCCTAGGAACTTCCTTTTCCTTGAAGCTGGCCTATACTAAGAGGTTTAAAAACAAGGCACCAAGGAAAAGGATACCCTAGCAATTCAAGCTATAAGATTTGCTTGACAAACAATGCCACAAAAACGAAGGAATGATCCATGCATACTCACAACAACGAACAATTATGCGCAAGACAAGCACAAATCATAAGAACAAGATTTCAGAACCAAAAGATATAGACTTAAGAAGAGAAGAGATTACTAACCTTGAGCGAGGGGTACGCTGACTCCCCACCTTAGGAGCTATCTTCATCATCAGAATCATCGACATCGTAAAGCTCTGGGTATTCTGCCTTGAGCTCCTCATCGGTGACACAGGGCAAGAACTCCTCAGTGCACGCACTAGATCCTGACGAAGAACTTCTAACCTTCTGACTAGCTGCAAGCACTTCCACTTCGTGCTTCTTCTTGGCACCAGATGACGTGCCAACCTCTTGGGACTGATCCGTCCTGGGGATGTCCCTATCCAACATCCGAGCGTTCGCTAGGGCTGCTGCAAAGGTGGCTGGTCGACCAAGCCTGACCAAACCTCGAATTTCTGCGCGGAGCCCATTAACGAATCAGTTGGTCCTAATCTCTTCGGTGGCAACCAACCCCGGAACTCGGCAAGACAACTCTT
This sequence comes from Luffa acutangula, assembly GCA_036850905.1. Classification (NCBI taxonomy): domain Eukaryota; kingdom Viridiplantae; phylum Streptophyta; class Magnoliopsida; order Cucurbitales; family Cucurbitaceae; genus Luffa; species Luffa acutangula. The sequence goes on along the minus strand of CM072090.1, from coordinate 2,690,951 downwards.
CGAACCTTCTGACGTACTGCTCCACAGACAAGGTCCCTTGAACAAGAGAGACAAACTCCGCTTCTTGCTCAACATCAACAAAACGACAGCCAAAATGGTCTCGCACAAGACCTTTGAACCCTGACCAGGAAATGGGATTCTCTGGGCAGTTCTCGGTTTGACCCACAACCTTCCACCAAGTGCGAGCGTGGCCTTTGAGCATAAAGGCAGCTCCTTGGACCCGTTGTTGAGCATTAGCTCCAAGAAATTGAAATATTGCTTCCAATGTGGCGGTCCATTCTACCACTGCTCCAGAACTATCCGAGAGCCCATCGAATGAAGGAGGCTTCGCCTTCATGAAGCTCTTGAAAAACTGCATATCTTCGCCACGAGCAGGGGCTCCATATGCATCAACGTGCTGCAGGTTGTTCAGAAATGCATTACCAATCATCGCCTGCAATGCCTCTGCTGCCAGCACAGGAGGCGCTGGGGGAGGAATGGGAGGATTCGCCTCAGGATGTGAATTAACCTCGGGTACGTCTGGAGGGCCAGAACGTCCACTACCTTGACTGCTACTGGAACTCATCGCTGAAAGGAAACGATGAACTCACCTAAGGAACAGGGATAGAAGGGACTAACCTCAGACTATGGCAACAACCTAGGCTTTAAAGGAAACAACCTATGCCTACGAACAAACAACATCACACAAAAATATCACAAGGATACCAAGAGCTATCTAGCAACTATGGGAGCATCCTACTCCTACTACCAAATAAGAGTCACACAAATCCAGGCAAGCTATCTATCCGCCTACAGGGAGCGTCCTAAACCTAGCCACTATGTTATATAGCAACTTAGGAAAACAACATGCTCACACAAGGAACCCAAGCACATAATAGGAAATCAAACAAGCCACAATAATTATGCAACTGTAATGCCCCAGGCCAAGGATTCGGAATCCGGATTCGGCACCTCACGGCCCCAGCATTCCCCTACATCCTCTACGGCCTGGCGACGTTACCATACTCGTCTTAAACAGCTTCTAAGAGTGAAGACTGCCCCCACAAACCAACACGGGGTCCTTCTAGCATGCTTTGTCCTCACTCACATGCTTCCTAGGAAAATTCCCAGGAGGTCACCCAACATAGAACTACTCCAAGCCAAGCACGCTTAACTTCAAAGTTCCTATGATTGAGCCACCGAAAAGGAAGGTGCACCTTGTTGGTATAGGTAGTACCTATCAATTCTTTTAAGCTTTATCTTGACCGTTTCCATGTCCTCAGGATCCCTCTCATTCGAATGTGATCTCGGTTCATTCATGTACCCCTCCTAACCTCGGGCGTCACACATACCTAGATTGACACAGGCTTCGACCTCGACTAAATAGTCAGGTTCGAGTGAACTAGGAAATGGACCTGACTCTGACCAGGCTTCGACCTCTAAACAGGAATAGGGTTCGATTTAACCATAAGAAGTCTTTCTAATACAAAACAAGGATTTTGTATTTCAGAAATTTGTTTTAAAATGAGACAACAGTTTTTATTTCAAAACTTAGTTGTCAAAAAGGAAAAGATTTTAAAACAGGGACTTCGTATTTCAATTTTTTTTTAAAAAAATGAGACAACGATTTTTATTTCAAAACTTAGTTGTCGAAAAAGAAACTATTTTAAAATAGGGACTTCGTATTTCAAAAAATTGTTTTAAAATGAGACAACGGTTTTTATTTCAAAACTTAGTTGCCGAAAAGGAAAAGATTTTAAAACAAGTAGTTCAGAATTTTTTTTTAAAATGAGACAACAATTTTTATTTCAAAACTTAGTTGCCGAAAAAGAAAAGATTTTAAAATAGGGATTTCGTATTTCAGAAATATGTTTTAAAATGAGACAACAATTTTTATTTCAAAACTTAGTTGCCGAAAATGAAGATATTTTAAAGGGAAAAATACACTTTTGGTCCCTGAGGTTTGGGTTAAGTGACACTTGGATCCCTGAGTTTTCAAACTCAACAAAAATACCCCTGAGGTTTGAGATAAGGAGCACTTTGGTCCCTGCCGTCAAATTTTCTGTTAACTTTTAACGGTTGCTGACGTGGCACTATTATTTTAATATAAAAAATTATTTTTTTTTATTTTTTAAATAAAAAATATTAAAAAATTAAAAAATTAATATTTAATTATTTTTTTATTCTTTCTCTCTTTCTCTCTCATCTTCTTCTTCTCCATCTTCCTTCTTCTCCATCTTCCTTCTTCTCCATCTTCCTTCTTCTCCATCTTCTCCCTCCTCCTTCTTCTTCTTCCTAAGTCCGGCGACCGGCGGCCACCACACGCCGCCGCCGCCGGCCGCCGGCCGCCGGCGACTGAATTTTTTTTTTTTTCTTCTTTCTTCTTTCTTCTTTCTTCTTCTTCCCTTCTTTCTTCTTCTCTTCTTTTTCTTCAATGTTTTTTTAAAAAAAAAAATAGAAAAGGGAGGGAGGAGGGGCCTCCCTCCCCGTCCAGATCTGGCTATTGAACATGAGCCATAAGGCTTCTGAAGAATTCAAGCAAGCCACTGAACAACATAAGCATTCTTTAATGAGGTTGCTAGGATTCAGAAACCTCTCCGTTCTGAAAAAGAAACCAACGATTTTGATTTGTTCCACCCTCAGTAAAGGAGATGCAAAATGATCAGTAACAATGAATCTATGAACACAAACAGAGAATAATAGAAGTAACCAGAGTATAATAAAAGATTTCAGATAGAAACGTCAAGGTGAAGGAACTAGCTGCCAGAAATGGATCATCTCTTGTTGAAGATAACTGATGGAAAAACTCATAGTTGGTACGGATGTGATTCCAGTCGCTGGATGCAATGAGTAATTGAGTGGTGGCAGAAGAGCCCAGTACTTTGTACAGAAATTAAAAATAATTAAAAAAAAAAACCAACAATATCTGAATCAGCAGAAATGATAAATGTAAGGGGAAAAAGAGATTGATGCAAAAACTCTTGCTAATTCTATAACACATATTGACTGCACAAGCACACCATGTTTGAGTTCAGAACTTTTACAGTATAACTATAATCTCCAGACCACTTTTTCATTTTCTATGACAATAAACAAATAATATGGCACACGAACCAAACGACAACAACAATGACTTATTATCTCTATCTTAGATACATGCACAAACCAATAGATACCAATAACAAGACAGACAATAAAATAGAAAATTGTAAACAAAACCAATACTTTATTCCAAAATTGTTTCTTCTTTCTGAACAGACTATAATGGTTGTGAAGTTCTCATCTGCTGCTTGATGTTGTCAGTGGGAAGCTGAGCAGAATTTTCAGGCAGCATTACAGCAGCTGCGGGCATGGCTTGGTACTGAGAAGGTGCTAGAGGCTGAGTATAGTATATCTGGGAATGAGCAGGGTCTGTAAATTCATAGCCATAATTACCAGGAGCGGATGTAGGAGTGACCGATTGGGATGGATGCTGAATATGAGAGTAACCCTGGCTGTAGCCAACATATTGTTGCTGATGCTGACTTATGGGAACCTGAACTAAAGACTGAGCAAGTGTAGTTGTCTGTTTGAATGGATTGGCAGCCATTTCAGTTTTTGCAATAGGGGCATTCCTCATGGGGTTGTAACCTGCAGTTGTGACCAAAGTTGGATTAGGAGGGGTTTGGGGCCGACCAGGGGCATTCCTCATCGGAGATCACCCGATTCGAATATTCTCCTACACCTACTCCGGCAGCCGAGCTCACAGGAATTGCAGAGCCTGCCGCCGTAGCCACAATAGTCGTAGGCAAAGGAGGCGGCGAAGAGAGTACCGCGAAAGCTTCCTCTTGCTGCTTTTGCCCAACACCACCACCGCCAACACTCATCTGTGAAAATTGCTCCTCAATTCCCACCTTCTGATCTTGAACTCGAACTGCACCCATACCAACGCCACCGTTATTGCCACTATTCTCCACATCAACCCGAATCGGCGGCAAATTCGCCAGAGAAGGCGAAGAGGAGGTAGACCCAAAAGACGACGTCGTCTCGATCATCGGCGAATCAGGGACAGAATGAACATCCTGTTTTCCACCCTTACCATTTCCAAACGAACCAGGCTGAGAACCCTCTGCCTCCCTCAGAGCCGAATCGAGGTTATTGACACCAATATCATCATCAAGCCCTAACAAGCAATTGACCGATGCAGAGTCCGAAAAACCTCTATTGAGCAAACCGGCACCGTTCAAAGCATTCAAAAACCAGTCATCAGAACTAGTCGAGCTTTCGAGAATTGGCCCGATCGACTGAGAAACATCCGGCTTAATCGGGAACAGAAACAACCTAAGTCGCGAGGGTTTTGCCGCAAGGTTAGACGAATTACTCGCCGTCCGTTCCAGATCTGGACGGGGAGGGAGGAGGGACCTCCCTCCTCCTCCGTTTCCGGCCGGAAATGGAGGAGGAGGGAGGTCCCTCCTCCCTCCCTTTTCTATTTTTTTAAAAAAAAAAACATTGAAGAAAAAGAAGAGAAGAAGAAAGAAGGGAAGAAGAAGAAAGAAGAAAGAAGAAAAAAAAAAAAAAAATTCAGTCGCCGGCGGCGACGGCGTGTGGTGGCCGCCGGTCGCCGGGCTTAGGAAGAAGAAGAAGGAGGAGGGAGAAGATGGAGAAGAAGAAGATGAGAGAGAAAGAGAGAGAATAAAAAAAATAATTAAATATTAATTTTTTAATTTTTTAATATTTTTTATTTAAAATATAAAAAAAAAATTATATTAAAATAATAGTGCCACGTCAGCAACCGTTAAAAGTTAACAGAAAATTTGACAGCAGGGACCAAAGTGCTCCTTATCTCAAACCTCATGGGTATTTTTGTTGAGTTTGAAAACTCAGGGACCCAAGTGTCACTTAACCCAAACCTCAGGGACCAAAAGTGTATTTTTCCCTATTTTAAATTAGAGACTTCATATTTCAGAAATTTGTTTAAAATGAGACAACGATTTTTATTTCAAAACTTAGTTGTCAAAAATGAAAAGATTTTAAAACAGGGACTTCATATTTAAGAAATTTGTTTTAAAAGGGAGACACCGATTTTCTTTCAAAACTTACTTTTCAGAAATTAAAGATTTTAAAACAGGGACTTCGTATTTAAGAAATTTGTTTTAAAAGGGAGACAACGATTTTATTTCAAAACTTAGTTGTCAGAAATGAAAGATTTTAAAACAGGGATTTCATATTTCATAAATTTGTTTTAAAACGAGACAACGGTTTTTATTTCGAAACTTAGTTGCCAAAAATGAAAGATTTTAAAACAGGGATTTCATATTTCAGAAATTTGTTTCAAAATGAGACAACGGTTTTTAGTTCAAAACTTAGTTGCCAAAAATGAAAATATTTTAAAACAGGGATTTTGTATTTCAGAAATTTGTTTTAAAATGAGACAACGATTTTTATTTCAAAATTTAGTTGCCAAAAAAGAAAATATTTTAAAACAGGGACTTCGTACTTCAGAAATTTGTTTTAAAATGAGACAACGATTTTTATTTAAAAACTTAGTTGCCAAAAATGAAAGATTTTAAAACAGGGACTTCGTATTTCAGAAATTTGTTTTAAAATGAGACAACGGTTTTTATTTTAAAACTTAGTTGCCGGAAAAAAAAAGAATCAATTATAAGAAAAAAAGATTTTCTTTTGAACATATTGGGAATTCTCGCAAATGGAGTATACCTACATGCATGAAAAGCGAGTTTTACATATGAAAAACCATCTTGAAATGAGAGGTAACACACTCAAAAGAGGTTGTGTAGATATGCAAAGGCAAGCTATAACATTTATGTAAGATATGATGCACTATTTTCATGTGAATATCCTACGTGAAATATATGTGTGCTTCTGCCCAGTGTCATGGATTGGACATGCTCATTGACCACTCTATGCAATGATAATGCAACTAACTATGTATGACGACCTATGCCTTGATGATGAATTGGCCAAGTCAATAAATTCGACTCTAAAGGCATGATATAGGGGATGCATATGCGCCAATGGTAGAAGTATGCATGATATTCACGTGATCTATTTTCATCAACTCTGTGATATGAAAACAATAGCGATGCAAACGATGATAAAGAGCTTGATTTGTGAAGTCAATTAAGATAACCAAATGTGTTTTCCATATTTAAAAAAATGATTATCATTGCTTACTTTCATCATTCTTATCAATCAATGTTTAGAAATGAATCAAAGGAGAACCTCGTAGTCATCATTGGAGGAAACATTCTTTTTTTTTCCTTTTTCTTTCATTTCTTTCTTTTTATCTTGTTTTTTTTTTTTTTTTTTTTTTTGAATGCCTTCACTTGAAAGGGATCATGTATGTTAATCAGAGATGTTGCAAAATCTGAAAGGAAACATATATGTCAATCATAGATTGCTCAATCATATCGGGTATGTTGGGTTTTTTTTAGAAGTGTCTCATGTGCTAGTTTAGAGAACTATCAATGGTAATTCATAACATTAAACATCTTACTTGATTCAACTGCTTCATAACCTTAGCCTTGTAGTGGACAAAAGATTGGATACAGGAAGATGTATTTGGCCTAGAGACAAACGAGGATGATAGTCGAATAAAGAAACCAAGTTTCTTTTTCGAAGAAAAAATGATGAAGAAGGAAAACATGGATCACAACTTCCTTTATAAAAAATCTCTTGAACAATAAGAGATTAAACATAATTTTGAACATTCACATACTAGAATATGATTCAAATGGAAATATGTGCTAAGCTGACCCCATTTCTTTGGACAACCACTGTGAGAACAAGGAGTAGCTCCTCAATAGATCATCTCATATATCTCTTTCTTTCTTTAAGTCAGCTCGAGATCTTTGATGAAAAACTCTCATTATTGTGATTGTCATTTCCCTGAATGTAATTCTTCTATGAAAATGTGATTCAACTTTTTATTCTTGAATGTGGAGAACCACTCAAGATTGAAAGATTCTTCGTAAGAGAAGTGTGATTCTCTTAACTTGGTCTTTGCCCCTGTCTAGAACAACTTGCATAAATGGTTGAATGACATTGCCCAGTGTAGCAATGAAGATTCTTGCTCCAATTTAATAATGTTGGTTTTGCCCCAGCATAGTGATGATGACTCTGCCACAGTGTAGCAATGAAGGTTCTTGCTCCAATTTAATAATGTTGGCTTTGTCCCAGTCTAGTGACGATGTCTTTGTCCTAGTGTAACAATGAAGATTCTCTCAATTAATGATTGACAAATTAGAAAATCTTCAAACCATTTGAAGGTATGACATATTGATTTATATTGATTGCCCCAATCATGCAATTTAACATTTCTTTTCTTTTCTTTTTTTCTTTTCCTTTTTCATTTTTTCATTTTCTTTTTTCTTTTTTTCCCATTTTTTCATAACTCTTTTTTTTAGGCCAAATATATTTTTCTCCATGACTAGCATAATATGGTGCAATCACATATAAAAGATCAATCATGCGTAAGTCATCCTTTGCAACTTCAATAATCACTCCATGTTGTTTCTTTGTCAATGCTCCTTGGTACCATGATAAGGTTATTTTTCAGGCAAAACTCATTGAAAGAATTTGAGACTTCGAGACAATTTCTCAAGTTACTAAGTCCAAGTTCTCAAGATTATCGTTCTTAGTCTTGGAATCATCTTCTAATAAAATGAGAGAATACAAAAGATAGAAATGGTAGGTAGAGTGTAGATTGAAAAAAAAATTGAAATATAGGAATACTCAAAGAACTACAAGTCTTAATTATGAAGCAGTAAATCATGAGAGTTTAATCCATATTTCATTACTATTGAAGGTCTCTTGGTAATATTGAGTGGATATTTGAAATGTTTGCCACATGTAGATGTGACAGGCTTAGCGAAAGGCTCTCAAGTGGGTAGATAAATATGGAGATTCATGTGCCTGCACTTGGACAATTATATCCCATCGAAGGTCGACACTACTTCATCAAGGAAAGTATGAACCCAAAGGTCGTGAATGAGATGAACATAAACTATATGCATGACTCCTAAGACTCAAATATTTGCTAGATGTGCAACTTAAATCTATAAGGAGGAAAGAAAAAAAAATCTAAACATTTTTCCTTTTTCTGAAAGGTATATGGAGAATTTATTTCAAGGTGGAAATTTATCTCCACAATTTATTTCTTAACAAAATGGAAAAATAAAAATCTTAAAAAGAGAAATTCACTCAAGTTAAAGGAAACCCTTTTTTTTCTTTTCTTTGTTTTTTTTTTTTACAAAAAAGAAAGGAAACAATAAGAAGCTAATAAAAGAAATTCTTTTTTTCCCTTTTTTTTTAAAAAGATCCTATTGTTTCCAAACAAAAAAAAAAGATTAATATTCCATTTTTTTTCACAAGAATATTTATACAGAAATGATAAAATGAAAATAATGAAGAAGATATTTGACAAAGAATTGTAAATGTGACGGAGAATAAAATTCTAATCCTAGGAAACAAAGGATCCCAAATTAATTTCAATGTTATAAGATAACAATTGAACTAACATGAGGGGTTAAGATAATGTGAGATTGAAATTCTAATCCATCCTAGAAAACAAAGGATATCAAGTCAATCTCAATGTTATAAGATAACAATGCAATTACCTCGAGTGATGGAGAATGATGTGAGGATAAAATTCTAATCCTAGAAGGGAAAATGTCTCAAATTCATTCAAATATTATAAAATAGCAAATGAATTAACATGAAGGGTTAGGATAATGTGAGATTAAAATTTTAATCCTAAAAAGGGTCTCAAATTAATGCAACGTTATATAATAACGATTAAATTAACTTGAGCAAAAAAATTTCATGCGCCTACACGAGGACAATGATGTCCCTTCGAAGGTCGGCATTACTAATTTCGAATGTGATGCATGACGTAAGGGGAAAGAGATAAAAAAATGGCCAAGGATTGAACTAGATGGAATATAATTGAAGAGGAGGAAAAAAAACCTTTATTTCGAAGATACTTTCTCCCTCTAAAAAATCCAAAAGAAAGAGAGAATAACTCTTAAAAGAAACGGAAGAGATAAGAATACTTCAATTTTTCTAAAAAAAAAATAACAAGTAGAAAGACTTTTATTTTTAAAGAAAGTTTTTTTAAGGAAAAAAAAAACAACGAAAATAGGAAGACTCCTTATGTTTTAAATAAGTTTTTCTTGAAAACAACGAGGATAAAGATGAGTTCATTTTTTTTTAATAAAAGCCTTAGAAAAATGAAGGTAAGATGACATCAACAAAGAAAGAGTTGAAACCTAATTACCATGATTAACACATGTTTTTTTTAAAAAAAAAAACACAAAAATAATGATGATACAAAATAAATGACTCAGAACTATGAGAATGAAGTGAGGGTAAAAAGACTCTAACTCTAATGGATAAAAGGCTCCCAAATTAATCCAGATGTTATAAAATAACAGATGAACTAACTTGAGTGAGGATTTTTCGTGCGCCTATGCGAGGGCAATTATGTCCCTTCGAAGGTAACCACTACTACATCCTCGATTATAATTCTAAAAGATATAGCCTGGGTATAGAGCTGTGATTGTGTGAAATGCATGATGATCTAAAAAAGTAAAATTACAGAAATAAATTATACAAAAATAAAATAACATAATGAACCAAATAAATTAATAAAAGGATAATAGAAAAATAAAATTGAAGTGGCTTGACTCTCTAAAGTCCCTAGTGGAGTCACCCAAGCTGTCACAATGTCATCGCGACGCGGAGCGCCTGACGTCTTTTCCTAAGGGTTTCTTTCGAGGTGAGAGGTTTGGAGTCGCCACCAATCATCCTGGGGGTGTGATTGGTCACCCACTTTAAAGAAAAAGAAACGGTATTTGAAAACCAAAGATTAAGTTCGGGAGTCAATTGAGTGTAGGGAAGATGTTAGCACCCCTACAACTCCCGTTTAAAAATGGTTACCACATTTTATTTTAAAATTATCATTTTATCTATATCTATCTATATCTATACTATATTAAAAAGTGAGGATCTTGGAAAAACATTTTTGGACACGTTTGTCCTTCCTTTGATTGACTAAATTACAAGATATGCCATTAACGATTAATTATATATTATATATTAATTAATAAATAAATAATTATCAATAATAAATTTTGTAGTATCTTAAAGTTGGAATGTTAAAGGTTTTTCCTACCACTTAAATGAGTTTTAATTTTAATTTAGAATTCAAAAGGTTGGAATCCTAAAGGTTTTTCCTACCACTTAAATGAGTTTTAGAATCCAAAAGGTTTTATAACCCTGGAATTCTACTACTATAAAAATGGGTTTTCTTCACCATTTTTTCATCACATACCTACGACTTTGTTCTTTCTTTATTTTTTTTTCTCTCATTGTCTTACTCTCAAAAGCTCTCCAAGCTTCATAACATCTCAAGATATTGGTGTTACATCCAAGATGCAAATGATGCATGTGTCTTTATGTATATCTCATGCCCTTGGAGTTGCAACATTACAACTCAAGTTTGATGAACTTGAATAATAGTGTATTTGTCTATCCATTGTCATCAAGTTAGCAAATCTATTTGAAGAAATGAATATATAGCTAAGATCTTGATTTTTTTTTATTGTTTATTTTGTTATTTCTCTCTTATAATCCATGTACTTTTTTTTTTATTTGAAATGTTTGTTGTAAAAATAAGAACTTGATTGATTCAATTACAAAGTATGTTTCTTTTGTTGAGAAAATAGTCATGTACCTAATGTCACACAAATTTTCTAATTAATTATAAAAAATACATTAATTAATTATCAATAACAAATTAAAAATTATTTATCCACGATAATTTATATGGAATATGAAGGATTGGAATACAAAAAGTGTCCATTCTCAAAGAAATTAAATAATTTTTCTTTGATTATAATTATAATGAAATCAAATTAGTAAATTAATTTTATCTTTATTAAGGTTGAAAAAAAAAATAGTAGATAACAAAAAGTTAACATTGAAATATTTAGATTTTTAATTAAAAAAAAACAAGGTAATTAAAAAAATAGTCCAAATTAGGTAAAACAATTTTTTCAAAATAAATAAAAAAAATACCTATATATTTTTTAATTCATATATTAAAAACAATAAAATGTAACCTAAAGTTGACTAAGATTGTTGTATATGAGATAATGCAATTTAAATATACTCATAGAAATTAAATACACATATGGAATGTGAAAAGGTAGAATGTAAAAAGTTTCCTCTATAATTAAATATAATTAGATAAAAATATCAATTTTAGAATATAATTTATCTAAAAAAGTTTCCTCCAAAAGTTCAAAACATCTTTAATAATAATTGTAAAAAAATAATAATAATTAAGAATATGATTAATATTTTGATTGAGTGAATATTAAAATATTGACGAATAAGAAATATATAAGTTAATTTTCATATCATTTTATCATTTTTACAATTATACTAACATTCAATAATGAAATAAGTTTATCTATTTGTCAAAAATAGAAGGAACTTATGACAATTTTTTAACAATTTAAAATTAAAACACATGCTAATTTTGTTAGATATTTTTTTTACTCCATATAGTTATTATTTTTTATATATATAAAATGAAGCATGTTAAAAAAAATATTTTTGGATTAATTTGTTCCTACCTATATTTCTAACTTTACAACCATGACATCAACATAAACCCTAAACCCTAAACCTTAAACATTAATTAATGAAAATATGTGAATTTTTATGATTGCAATTTTTCTTTAACAATTGAATTTAGAACAAATATATTTTTTTTTACAATATTAACTTTGCTTTTTTAGTGCAATACTTAAACTATAAACTATCCTTAAAGTAAAATTTTAAAATTAAAAAGAAAAATTGACTCCCTTAAGTTGGAGGAGTACTAGAGTCCACAAGTTTGTGGATTGAAATACTATTATTTAACTTTAATTTTCTTTCACTATCTTCACTAAAAAATGGTTCTCATAAATTGTTTTTCCTTGGAAAAAAAATAAAGAAAAGAAATAATGGTAACAACAAAAACATTAAAGTCATTCTAATAAATTTTCTACCCTCATTCTCACCACCTCCCTAAAATCTCTCCCTCTCGATTAAATATAAATTGTTAATTATTTAAATAATGATAAGTAAATTATTATCAATCATAATAAATAAATAATGACTAAAAAACCCCTAATAAATATAGAAATTTAAAAAGTTAGAATATGAAAAAGTTGTATTATTTATTTCTCAAATAATAAATAAAAAGGTGGTATTATTTGTTTCTAAAAAAATTAAGGGAAATCCTTGTAAATGACCAAAAAAAAAATAATCGATTTAGATAGATAGACAAAAAATAAACAGGTGAAAAATGGCCAAAGCGTGCCTGTCACATGACTTTATTTGTGCATGTATTTCCGTTTTTACCCTCATCTAAAATTTAAATATCTTTTATCTTAAAATTAAGAATGGTGTATCTAAACAACCCCTCCCTCCTAATTTAATCTTAAATTATTCAAATAGATCTTATTTTTCTGGATCACGGTTTGAATTAAAAAAAGATATGATTTCATCTTTATTCCATTGCCACTTGTTGAACACGTCGTGCTCTAGCCCTTCCTCGTCTTCTCCAAATTCTCTTCTCCTCTCTTTGTTTCTTCCATTTACAGAGCCAAGATTCTAGTGGGATTGTTGAAGAATGTTTTGCCGTATGGAAGATGAGAAAATGAAGTCTTGAATTGGTTGAAGTCGCCATTCTGGAAGAAAATAAATCACCTTGCTCAGAGCAAAAACTTCGAATTGATGAAAGGTGGAATAGTGAGAGCTTATTTATAGGTTCAATTTCTTCCAAATGCTCCTGGGAAAATAAAAGGATTGTGTTTTGATGTTGAATTTCCTAATCCTTTAAGGAGGGAAAATACCAAATTGATATTAATTTTAAATTTCTTCCTGACTTTTGGAAAAATAAAAGGATTCATATGTCCTCTCTAGAATAAATTTACAGTTTGAAGAACTTTGTGTTGATTCTGTTTTCATTCGTTTGAATGGTGGATTTTAATGGCTATTGCGTTTTTGCGGATAGAGAAGCGGTGAATCCCAAAGTCTATCCTTTAGCCGATGCGTTGCTTACAATTACTATTCTTCATATTGTTCATCAAGCTGCTAACTACAAGCAGCTAAGAATGGTGCGAATGAAGGTATCGTGCTCTGCTCTATGTTGGTATATTTTCATTTGAAGAAAGTTTTAGCAAAAATTCACCCACAAATTAAATTTGCAGGGTCGTGATTGAATTGATTAGGGAAAAGTGTCCATGAAATTCTCGTCAAGTGTGGCGGCAGCAGAGAGATTTGAATTTAATTGGTGGGTGAATTTAATTTTTTGAGGTCGATAGGTTACACTTTATTTTTAGTAGACATAATATACCTTATTTTAGTAGATATAATATTTTTAGTAGAGCTATAGTATGTAAAAGAAAAATATAAATACATTTTGAGTACATGGTATTTGTGTGAATTGAGGTTAAAATTTTTATTTACGAAGAAATAAGACACTGTCACTGCATACTCCTTTATCAATGGAGTTACAGGGTATTTGTATTCAATAGGAATTTATTTTTTTTCATAGTTTTTTTAATACAAGTACGTTTTTTTTTTATATACCTTTTACATGGTCTTGGCTTCTAGATTTTTGTATTTATTATGTATTGGTATTAAATTATTAACAGATTTTTAATTATTTTGTATTTTCAATTTTTTGGTTGCTTAGCGGCTCCTTGATTTAAGGGATTTTTGGGTGAATTGATTTGATTTAATTTGAATTTTAGATTTGATTTAACTAATTCAAGATTTTCGGTTATATTTCTAGTCGAGGGTATTTTCGTAACTTAATATTTCATATTTATTAATTCATAAAATTGATTTGGTCATTTATCTAAATAATAGGGTCTGTAGACCCCTAAATTTGTCCGAAATTTTATTCTTTTAATTGATTTTGTCTTTTTAAAAAATAATAAATAAAAGAAAAAAAAAGTGTTCTAGAGTTTTTAAATAGCCCAATCATATTTATTAATTTTGGTGAGAATAATTAGGTCAAATATTTTATTTTAATTAATTGATTTGTCAAATCAAATATCAGGTTTATTTGGCAAGTTTTAATTAATCAAAATATTTTGTTTCCTTAAAGGATTGATTGGCAATTAAAATTTGGTAAATATGGGAGGTAAAATTTGAGTATTTATTTGTTTCTTCTTTTATTTTATTTTATTTTATTTTTAATTTTATTTGATCACATTCCTAATATGTTGTGGTTAGAATTGGCTATAAATAGGGATCCCATCACCCTTGCTTTTCACGATTTTTGGGGCCTTATAGTACCCTCTCTACACGTTTTTTTGGGCTAAAAATAGGCTCCCAAATTTCTCTCCCTTCAAACCCTAGATACACTTTCCTCCCTTTCCCACCTAACTTCCCTCTCATACTATAACGCTTTCTCTTTTCCTCTCCAACGATTTCACCCCCTCACCATCACCCTCTCTCTAAATTTCACGTCGCCACTTCTCCAAGTCTTATTCTCAATCCAACGGTCACACATGTTTTTTGTAAGTATTTTTTTTAACCTTTGTTTACAATTCTTTCTCCGATAATTTTCTTTCTTTTCATGCTTTATAAAGTTTAGTTTATTTATCGTTTCTTTGCTTTATTTCTTTCTTTTACATTTAAGAAGTTATGTGATTTTTCTTTAGGGAACATTTGATAATTGCATGCATGTTTCAATTCCAACTTTATCATTTTTTTTTTATTTTGGTGTAATCAAGCATTTAGAGTTAATTGTTATATGTTGTTTATGTTCAACTTTGTTAATTTTATTTTACAATAGAGTCTAGAATTATTATTTATAGTTTAGCCATATATTTTCATTAAATCAATATGTAAATACTTTTGCTTAAACAAATGCTTCTTTTGTTATTTGTGTTCAAAAAATGATATAAAAAGTCTCCAATGATAAACTCTCAAATTTTTGGAATGCCAATGTTTGAGTTTCTTGAGGTATACGTCTTGGAATGCCAAGATTTAATTTTAATATGTTTCCATTAAAGCAATTGAATTTAATAAAATTTTACTTCTTGTATATTATCCCTTTTTAGATATTCTCTCAATTATATGTTTCTTTTTATTTCTCTAAGTTATGATATTTAATCCAAAATTCTGCTGTAAATTTCTTTCCCTTAATTAAATAGTCTTCAAAGCAAAGTCTTCCAACGATGGAATCTCGAATTTTCGGGATGCCGATATTTGAGTTTCTTGAGGAAAAAATAAAATCTCGGGATGCCGGGATTTGACTTTAATATTTCCTTCCTTATAAAGCATAAATAAAAATTCTTCATATTTTTCTTTTAAAACTTTTGTAAAGAAGCATATTTATAAAAGACACTTTCTTTAAAAGAAATGCATTAAAAACTTTTTGCTAAATGTATCTTCAAAATAATAAACCAATCCAAAAC
Organism: Luffa acutangula; assembly: GCA_036850905.1. Taxonomy (NCBI): domain Eukaryota; kingdom Viridiplantae; phylum Streptophyta; class Magnoliopsida; order Cucurbitales; family Cucurbitaceae; genus Luffa; species Luffa acutangula. The sequence goes on along the minus strand of CM072090.1, from coordinate 2,675,484 downwards.
TATTTTCCATAAAATGTCACTTGCTTTAAAAATAAAATTAATTAAGAGTTTCCCTTAAAAGAAATATTCTTTACTCACACAATTTTCCAAAACTAATAAACCAAATGTTTTAAAAAAATAAACTGTAACGCCCCGCGTTTCGGAATCAAGTCGTTTTGAGTTATTGAGCGTTCTTGTTCTAATTTGGGAAATTAGAATTTAAGCTTAGTCTCGGGTCATTAAATTAAATTTCCTAAAGCTTGGAGGTTTAATATTCGATATTTATTTTAAATATCAAAAGACCCAAACCCTTTATCAGTCGGGTTATTTTCTATTTCCAAATCTTTCAAGAATTAAGTTTGGGTTTTTAAATTTGAAACCTAGATAAGACCTCCTTATTTTAAAGGAGATTTTTTATTCTTGTGTGTGTTTAAAAATCAAGAAAAGAAAAGAAAGAAAATGAAATAGAAAAAAAAAAAAAGCCCTAATCCTTCTCCTTTGTTTGGTCAGCCGCCGCCCCCTCTTTTCCTCTCTTCTTCGTGTAGCAGCAGTTGGCGTATTCTTCTCTCCGCGCGTCTTCTTCTCCGCGTCGCCAGCCATCTTCCTCTCTCTTCCGTTTTTCTTCAGCTTCTTCTTGCGCCGCCAACACTTCGAAGACCCATCTCCGTCGATCTCTCCCCCACTCTTGCGCGCTCGTCCGACGGCTGCAAGACTCGTGAGGTTCTCGTCTCTCTCCGTGCGTCGCTCGTTGAAGCCGCAGCTCTCTCTCTCTCTGTGTTCAGTCGCCGACAGCAGCAGACCCGTGGCCCTGTGTTCGCGAGCGTCGGCCAGCACCACAGCTTCGATTTTTCTCCTTCAAGCTCGCGTGTAAGGTCTCTTTTCCCTCGACCTCTTTCAAGTTTCGCAAGCAGCGAGTTTAACCCACTGATTTCTCTTGTTTTCGGCTGGGATAGTGAGTAGTGGCTGGAGTCTTCGTCATTCTGGCGTGTTGTGCGCGTTCGGGCTGATTTAAGGTCCGTTTCACGTGTTCGGACTCTTTCGGTAAGTTTCAGCGATGACCCATGCTGGTTTGAGTTCGAATATAGTTTACCCATTCTTGTTTGGAGCCTTTGGTAGAATGCCCATTCATTTTAGGTGCTGAAAGCTAAATTGTGTTCAATATTCTGTTCTGCAGCGCCGTCTAGGTGTTCAATTAAGTTCGAAACACTTCAACTTGGGTACCCACTGCTCGAAGAGCGTTCTAGCTCACTGGTTGTGGTTGGTGTAACCCGTCTAGCGCAGAAGCGGGACCGTTTGGGTAAGTTTCCTTGTTGTCCCTTTGCTTTTAGCGTCAAGGGGTGCTGCCCAATAGTTATCCAAGCCTTAAACCATGTTTTAATCGATACCCATTCGTTGTCGGCCTTATAATTGCAGAATTAGGTGTATTCGATTGCTGTTCAGCGAGCGTTTGGTCTCAAATATCGTGTTCAGCGAATACCCACAACTCGAAAGACCTTGATTTTGGTTACCCATAACCCGGTGACTTGGTATCTTGGTTGTTGGGTCGTTTCGAACACAAGTCGGCTTGTCTCAAGGTTGTTTGAGCACTAAGCGGTAAATTCCAGCACCCTTTACCTTCCTTTATTAAGTCTCTAGGGTGTTGTTTATCAATTCCTAACTCATGGTAGTTGTTGCTTGTAGTTGGAGCTCTTTAGGCTCTTCCGGTTGTTTCCATTAGTCCTTTAGGATCGTTTAGGAGCATTAGAGCTTCCGGTAAGTAGTTCCTACTTGTTGAAGTCTGTTTGACTGTGTGTTGCATGTTGAATGTTTCCTTGTCTTATAACTGTTCTCTTGTTCTTGTTCTTTGAATATATATATATATATATGTATATGATTCTGTGGAAAAGCATGAATCGTTGTTGCGTGATGAATGGTTGCAAGCATGTTGGTTCTATTTGTGCATATGAGTTAAGCATGGACGAGAGCATGTGTAGTTGCACGTATATGCTTTGTGGCATGATGCATGAGTCTAGAAGCATGTTGCAGGGCATATGCATTCTAGTAGATGTGAGTTATAGGTCAGGGACCTAAAGTGTGAAAGAAAAGAAAGTTGGGTGAGTGTCAGTGCACCTCGGGTACAAATGGTCGAGGGGTGGCACGTCACCATTGGTTAAGAGGAGCATCGAGGCCTTGGGTACAAATGGTCAAGGGTCGGTGTGATGAGTCTAGAGAGCATGTGTTGGGTGCCTGGGGAAGGGCCAATACCTTGCTAAGTCATCGGTGCGCCTTGGGTACAAATGGTCAAGGGGCGATGCACAGTTTGAGGCCTTGGGTACAAATGGTCAAGGGTCAAACGCCGAGCTCCGTAGAGAGCATTGTGGCCCTGGGTACAAATGGTCAGGGGACAGTGCGACTCGAAGGATCAGTCTTGGAGAGCCATGTGAGGGCTAAATAGGAGCGTTGAGTGAGCTCGTGGAGCTTGAGTGGTTAGCAAGTTGCATATAGAAAGATGCATGAGTTATGGCTTAGGAGAGTCATTTGTTTTACTAGCTTTTGAGCATGATATTATGTTTACCGCTTTGAAAAGCATGTTGTTTGCGCATGAAGAGCATGTTGTTTGTTGTTTGCTGTTTGATGGCTACTCAGGTAGGGGCTGCTTACCAGTACCTTAGTGTACTGACCCCCTCCTCTCTCCCCCCAACTACCAGATTTTGCAGGTTATGATGACTGCGTGGACCATGGTGATGCGGAGGAGGCGTATGAGGAGGAACCATAATTAGTATCGATGTTCTTGTTTTTTCCTTAGATTTTAGTTAGGGCAGTTGTGTTGCTGTTTTTGAAAGTTGTTAGTTTGGTTAGTCCTGATTCATTCTTGTTGATCCCTGGAATAAGTTGTTTCCGTTTTAAAAGAACTCCATTGTTTCATTCAGTTAGTGGTTTAATAAGTTGTTGCGCAGGAGGTGTCGTTTCAAGATTTTGTTTAAAGATGTAGTTGGTTTTAGCTAATACTTGTTTATGCGAGATCTGTTTGTCTGTTGGTTCTGTTTATGTTCTGCTGAGATGTGAAGTGGGAAGTAGTTCAGTATTGCTTGTAGAAGTGTTTTTCTTGTTCAGCAGGTGTAGAAAAAATTTTGGGTTAGTCCAATGTACGCCGTTATGCTGCCGAAATTTTCGGTGCTCACGGTTTGTTTTGGTCTAGGAGTTAGTAATGTCGCTGGGTTAGCTTTTAAAATCCTGGGGCGTTACAGTTGGTATCAGAGCAGAGTTGTTCCTGTAGACTGGCCTAGGAAATCTAGGTTGTTTGGATGTTTAGGGTTATGGTCTTCCTCGTTCTCCTCTCCATCACCAGGTACGTTGGGCTGGTTAAGATATTAATATGTTGCCATGATTATTTGATTTACTCTATTGTGTGCATAATTATTCTGGCTTGTTTGATTCCCTATTGCGTGACTTGTTTGCCTTGTTTGAGCATGTTGTTTTCCTATGTTGCTGGTTATATAGTAGCTAGGTTTAGGATGCTCCCTGTAGGCGGATAGATAGCTTGCCTGGATTTGTGTGACTCTTGTTTGGTAGTAGGAGTAGGATGCTCCCATAGTTGGCTAGATAGCTTTTGGTTTTTCCTTGTGATTGTTTTGCGCGATGTTGTTTGTTCGTAAGCCTAGGTTGTTGCCATAGTATGAGGTTAGTCCCTTCTGTCCTTGTTCCTTAAGTGAGTTCATCATTCCTTTCAGCGATGAGTTCGAGTAGCAGTCAAGGTAGTGGACGTTCTGGCCCTCCAGACGTTCCCGAGGTTAATTCGCATCCTGAAGCGAATCCTCCTGTTCCTCCCCCAGCGCCTCCTGTGCTGGCAGCAGAGGCATTGCAGGCGATGCTTGGCAATGCGTTCCTGAACAACCTGCAGCATGTCGGTGCAAATGGAGCCCCTGCTCTTGGCGAAGATGTGCAGTTTATCAAGAGCTTCATGAAGGCGAAGCCTCCTTCATTCGATGGGCACTCGGATAGTTCTGAAGCAGTGGTTGAGTGGACCGTCGCATTGGAAGCGATATTTCAATTTCTTGGAGCTAATGCCCAACAGCGGGTCCAAGGAGCTGCCTTTATGCTCAAAGGCCACGCACACACTTGGTGGAACGTTGTGGGTCAAACCGAGAACCGCCCAGAGAATCCCATTTCCTGGTCGGGGTTCAAAGGTCTTGTGCGGGACCATTTTGGTTGTCGTTTTGCTGGTGTTGAGCAAGAAGCAGAGTTTGTCTCTCTTGTTCAAGGGACCTTGTCTGTGGAGCAGTACGTCATAAGGTTTGAAGAGTTATCCTGCCGAGTCCCAGGGTTGGTTGCCACCGAAGAGATTAGGATCAACCGATTCGTTAATGGGCTCCGCGCAGAAATTCGAGGTTTGGTCCGGCTTGGTCGACCGGCCACCTTTGCAGCAGCCCTAGCGAGCGCTCGGATGTTGGATAGGGACATCCCCAGGGCGGAGCAGTCCCAAGAGGTTGGCACGTCATCTGGTGCCAAGAAGAAGAGCGAAGTGGAAGTGCTTGCAGCTGGTCAGAAGGTTAGAGGGTCTCCGTAAGGATCTGGCGCGTACGCTGAGGAGTTCTTGCCCTGTGTCACCGATGAGGAACTCAAGGCAGAATACCCAGAGCTTTACGATGTCGACGATTCTGATGATGAAGATAGTTCCTAAGGTGGGGAGTCAGCATGCCCCTCGCTCAAGGTTAGTAATCCCTTCTCTTCTTAAGTCTATATCTTCTGGTTCTGAAATCTTGTTCTTATGATTTATGCTTGTCTTGCGCATAACCGTTCGTTGTTGTGAGTATGCATGGATCATTCCTTCGTTTTTGTGGCGAGTTTGTTAGCAAATCTTGAAGCTAGTATTGCTAGGGTATCCTTTTCCTTGGTGCCTTGTTTCTAAATTTCCTTGTATAGGCTAGCTTCAAGGGAAAAAGGATTTTCCTAGAATAGTTTCGTGATCTAGCTCCTTAGTTGGGATCATGGAGTCTTTGTTCCAAAGTGGCTTTCAAAATCAAGTTTGAGTGTTGCAAGCCTGCTGTGAGGTCTTCGGGCTAAAATAGCTTTGCAACTCTTTTGGGTGCTTCATGGTGTTTAGATCCTCTGTTCCTCAGTTCGTTCAAGGTTCGATTGGTGTCGTCTGGTTTCTAAGGAGTTGAAGATTTCCTTTGAGTTTAGCAGAAGGTTTCCTTAGGATAGTTTGCATCCAGTCTCTGATGGAGGTCAAGGTATTTTCGTTCAAGAGGATGCCTAAGAGTCCAAGTGTGATTGAACGTTGCAAGCTTCTGTTATGTCTTCGGACTCATGGATAGCCTTGCCGTTGCTTGGGTTTCGTGAATCAAGTCTCGAGGTTTTTGGATTTGCTCGTGGCGATGCTCAATGGTGTTGGTTCTCAAACCAAGAGTTAGAGCATTTCCCTCATGCAGTGAGACCTCAATTCAAAGCCAAGGAGATAGTGAGAATCTGTATCGAGTCATGACCACAACGTCAGTTGTCGTCTCGACAAAGTTACCTTGGTGTGCAGTTATAAGGAAGTGCCAACGGTGGTGTTAGTGCCATCTCGTAGCCGTTCTTGAAGGATGGTTTGAAAAGGTGAGTTGGCGCAGCGGAAGCCGTCCCGAAGTAGTTGTTTCCTTCTTCAGTAATGCCTGTTTGAAGTTGGGGTTGAAACTTACCAACTAAGTGAGTTTAAGTTGGTGAAGTTGTTGATGAAGCCTTCCGTAGGACCGGGATGAGAATTCTTGAGTTCATGGAAAGTGGGTTGTGGTTGTGTCAAGCTCAAAGTTCCTTCAAGTGGCATCGTTAAAACGAGCCCCGTGTGTGTCGTGCTAAAGCAGCTAGCTTAGCTCCAGCTTGCTAGTGAAGTTGGCTTTTGATGCTCAAGGCTAAGTTTCTTATAGACCGTGCGAGATCCGAGTTCGAATTGGATTTTGTCAGACCTTTAGTGTTCTTAATGCGCTTGGTCAAGTTGCCTGTAAGCGAGCTTTGCTTCAAGTGTTGTATGTTCAACACGACTCGTCTCAAGAGTTGTTGTTATGCATACACATCACCTATTCCTTTTGTGCCTCAGTTTTGAACTTTGGAATTCTAGCAGAAAATGGTTTGGTGGGCTGGAAGCCACTGGCATTAAGTGCCTTGAGGAGATAGTGTTGGATTCAAGGCTAGTCGTCCAACGTGGTTAGATTTGCAACTTTCGAGGACGAAAGTTCTTAAGGTGGGGAGATTGTAACGCCCCGCGTTTCGGAATCAAGTCGTTTTGAGTTATTGAGCGTTCTTGTTCTAATTTGGGAAATTAGAATTTAAGCTTAGTCTCGGGTCATTAAATTAAATTTCCTAAAGCTTGGAGGTTTAATATTCGATATTTATTTTAAATATCAAAAGACCCAAACCCTTTATCAGTCGGGTTATTTTCTATTTCCAAATCTTTCAAGAATTAAGTTTGGGTTTTTAAATTTGAAACCTAGATAAGACCTCCTTATTTTAAAGGAGATTTTTTTATTCTTGTGTGTGTTTAAAAATCAAGAAAAGAAAAGAAAGAAAATGAAATAGAAAAAAAAAAAAAGCCCTAATCCTTCTCCTTTGTTTGGTCAGCCGCCGCCCCCTCTTTTCCTCTCTTCTTCGTGTAGCAGCAGTTGGCGTATTCTTCTCTCCGCGCGTCTTCTTCTCCGCGTCGCCAGCCATCTTCCTCTCTCTTCCGTTTTTCTTCAGCTTCTTCTTGCGCCGCCAACACTTCGAAGACCCATCTTCGTCGATCTCTCCCCCACTCTTGCGCGCTCGTCCGACGGCTGCAAGACTCGTAGCGACTCCATTTTAGCATATTATTGGGTGCCCAGTCACGCCCTCTAAATCAAGACTGGTGGCGACTCCATTTTCCTCCTCTTGGAAACAAAGTCGGCCGCTCCGCGTCGCAAACCCGTAGCGACAGGGTCAGTTGCTATTTTTCAAAACCGACTTTTCTTTTTGTCTATTCTTGTCGTTAACCCAAAAATTAAAGGATTTTCACTAGAAATAATAAATAATAGAATTAAGTTTGAAATTCCAAAAAAAAATTGTAACATTTAAAAAAAAAAAACCACAAATTTTGTTCTTTATTTTAGTTATTTTTAATTTCTTAAAGAAAGCCTCCCTAATATTGAAAAAAAATCTAGATTACCTTATACATTTTCTGTAGGATGACATACCTACATTCAAGTTTATAAAGAGTTGCATAGATCAAATCTACATCGCAATTTGTAAGTTTGGAAGTTTATAATTTTAATTTGATGAAGTTGAATAATCAATTTTTTTATTAGAAACTAACGTGCAATTTTAAGGATACATATAGAGAGTTTTGATTTTTTTTAACTATTGTTTTTTAATGTTATTTTGTACCTACTACAGTGTTTTTTAATTATTTTTTTTTTATATTTTTTCTTTAATGTGAAAGTGGAAGTTCAAACCTCTAACCTTTAATTCAATGATATATATATCTTACAAAATTCTTTGACACCTTCGGTTTTAATGATTTTTTTATAAAAAAAAAATTGTTTCTAATTCTAAATAAAATTATTATACAAATAAATAAATAAATTATAAAATATATATGTTATTGTTAAATGAAAATGTGATAGGTATTAACAAGTTTATGAAACTAAAATTACATAAATTAATTTAAAGCATTTATAAAATTATAAGTTATATCATATTATATTAGTAATTGATCTATCAATCTTATTTTCCATCGAATTATTTGGTTGTTATAAGAAAAAATAAGAATAATTTGATATACAAATATGTATCAAACGTGCATCGCACGTGCTAAAAAACTAGTAACATGAAATGGTCCTTTATTTTGAAGAAAAGAAGGAAAATAAACAAATGTCCCACTTTATGCTTTAAAAATTAAAGTAAGGTTTTGATGTAGTGAGTGAGGTTATACCTAATAATTGTTTGTCTTGTTGAAATCTTCTTTTAATTAAAAGAAAATTGGGAAAAATACACTTTTGGTCCCTGAGGTTTGGGTTAAGTTACACTTTGGTCCTTGAGTTTTCAAACTCAACATTTTAGTCCCTGAGGTTTGGATTTCGTTACATTATTGGTCCCTCAGTTAATTTTGCTGTTAAACACTAACAGATTGTTGATGTGGCAATATTTTTATTTAAAAAATATATTTTTCAATTTTTTGAAAATAAAATAATATATTAAATATTTTTTACTATTTTTTATTATTTTCTTTTTTTCTTTTTTCTTCTTCCATCTTCTTCCTCAATCTTCTTCTCTACAACTCATAAACCCTAATCTCCACATCCTTGTCAGCCACCACCACCTCCAGCCGCCGGCGGTCACCGCCACCTCCACCGTCGCCGGAGCTTTTTTTTCTTCCTTTTTCTTTCTTCTTCTCTTTTCCCATGTTTTCTTTTTCTTACTCTTTCTCTCTATCTCTCCCCCGCGTGCGTATTCAGCTCCAACTGTCGCCGGATGTCTCGTTCGTTCGTCACCACCGTCGTCATCGCAAATCTGCACTGCTGTCGCCGGATGCCGCGTTCGTTTGTCGTCGTCGTCGTCCGCTCGGATCTACACTGATGTCGTTGTCCTCGCGAATCTGCATCGCCGCCGTTGTCCTCCCTGATCTGCTAAAGTCTAGATCTCGCCCATACCTCGCTCAGATCTCGCCACCATCGCTCGCCCGCCCAGCTCGCTCAGATCTCGCGAATATCTGCTCAGATCCGCTTGTTGCCGCTCATGAAGGTCCGCTCAGATCTCACAAAAGATTTGCACGTCGTCGCTTAGATCTGCTTGTCGTTGCTCATCGTCGCTCAGATCTGCTCGTCGCCGTCGAAAGTATAGCAACCCAGCTCGCTGTTCATTCCAGCCGCTGCCTTCTTTTTTTTTAACAGTGAAAGAATAGGAAAGAAGAGAAGAGAAGAGGGAGGAAGAAGAAAAGGAGAAGGGAAAAGAGGAAAAAAAAGTTACAGTTGCCGGCGGCCGCCGGCGACGAGCGGTGGCCGGCCGCCGGTCGCCGGAAAGGCGATTTGAAGAAGATGAAGAAAGGGTGGAGGGAAGAGGGATGAAGAAGAGGGGAAAAAGAAAGAGATTAAAAAATAATTAAAATAATAATATTTTATTATTTTTTATTTATTTTTATTTTAAAAATAAAAAAATAATTTTTTTAATTAAAAAAATGTGGCCACGTCAGCAATCTGTTAGCATTTAACGGAAAATTGAACGGTAGGGACCAAAATGTTGCTTATCTCAAAACTCAGGGGTATTTTTGTTGAGTTTGAAAACTCAGGGACCAAAGTGTAACTTAACCCAAACCTCAGGGACCAAAAGTGTATTTTTCCCAAGAAAATTTGTCACCTCAAGAATTTGAGAAGTTATCTCAACTCCGCATAGGTTGTACATGAGCTAATTTGTCTCACATCTATTATTTCACATTTCAAAAATAAAATGTGAAGTAATAATCATGAGTGGTATGATACCATTCAATGGAAAAAATATTTTTTCATTTTTAAATCAAATTCAATTAGAAATTCATTTCGAATTACTAAAGTAAAACTATTTTGAAATTCATTTGGAAAATCCAATTTAGAATCAAATTGAAGTTGATTTGAAAATTTTCTAAATTAAGATCCAATTGAAATTTTGATTGCCAAAATAATTGACTAGTTAAACTTTAGGCTAATTTCCAGGCAGGGTGTTTCCTTTCGGTCAGCTTAAATACTTGTTCTTAGACAAAATTAGTATTAAAGTTTTCATAATCAATCTATTTTAACCATTCAAAATACTAAATAATGTTTTTGAAATTTGATTTAACCTTTCCAAAATTGAAATTGATTTCCAATTTAGTTTAAAATTGAAATTGATTTTCAATATAAAACCAAAAGACATTGACTTCGAAACTTTAATTTAAAACAAAATTGAAATTTATTGAAAAATTCCAAATCACATTGGAACTCATTGAATTCGAGATTAAAATCAATTGAGGGGAAAGTGAAAATTCAAATAAAATTCCAATTGAAATTCATTTGGGCAATTCCAAATTGAAATTCATTTGTAAATGTCAAAATGAAATCAAATTTAAAACAAAAAAAGTTGAAATCCCAAATTAAATCCAATTAGAAATTTATTTTAAAATTCCAAATTAATTATTGAAACCAATGGAAGGAAAGTTTAAAATCATCTTTAAAAAAAATCAAGTGAAAATCAAATTGAAAATCTTATTTCAAATGTCATTTGTTTGAAATTCATTTGAGATTTCAAACCCTTTGGAATTGATTTGAACAATTCAAATTAAAATAAATTTGAAAACATTAAAATTTCCTATTTAAAGAAAATTGAAATCTCTAATTACAAACCAGTGAAAATTTATTAGGAAAATACAAATTCAAATTCAAATTAAAAATTTTATGTTAGAATCCAACTAAAATTAATAAGAAAGACAATTAAAGTCGAAAATGCCAAATTAAAATCCAATTGAAATTGGTAATAGCAATTCAATTTAAAGTCAATTAAAATTAGTTTGGAAACTCCCAATTAAACTCTAATTGAAATTAGATTTAAAAAAAACTTTCAACTAATATACAATTAAAAGTTCTTTAGAAATCTAAAATAAATCAATTTAAATTTATAATTAGAAAAATGAAAGTTAAAACATAATTGAAGTTGATTTGGGAAAATTTCAATTGAAGTTAATTTGGAAGTAATTTCCCAATTCAAACTCAGAATTTTTTATAAAATCAAAGAGGAAATAAAAGAAAACCACTTAAAAATTTAAATTAAAAAAGTGCTCTTTAAGCAAATAAAGAAAAGAATAGATAAATTGGAAGAAAGGAAAAAAATATAAAGGAAAAGAAGTGGGTCCCACTAATTTTTTTTTTTTTTTAATTTCTTCTCATCTTCTTCCCCAAGCTCCTTCTTTACCTTTCTCCTCCATGGAAATTCACTGGAATGTGGGTCAGAGTTACTCCTGGTTCTTCAGATGGTTGGAGTTCGCGGTGGCGACGGACGTCGGATCGGGATTGGGTTAGTGGCGGAGTTCGTCGGAGTGGCGGCGGCGACGATGTGGTGAGCGGTTGTAACGTCCCCAAATTCTCAAGAAACTATCCAAAAGAACTACTAATCTTAGTCACATTCTTATTCTTTAAGGGGCTACCGAAAATTCGGTAGCATAACGACGTAGTTTTGCTTAAACCAAAGTTTTGCAACCTGTTAAAGAATCAACATAACACTAAGGGCGTGTTTGGGGCCCCGATTTTGGAAGCCCACGTTTTGGAAATCAATGAAGTTGGTGTTTGGGCCTCAGTTTTGAGAAAATGCCGTTTAGGATTTCCCAAACCCCCATTTTCGTTACCCTACACGTCGCTCTCTCATCCCCTCTTTTCGTAACAAGCTTTTCCTTCGTCTCTCTCCCTCTCTCCCTTTCTCTCTCCCCCACTTTCGTCTCTCTGTTTCTCCCTCTCTGTTTTTCCATCCCCTTTCACACTCTGTTTTTTTTTTCCATCCCCTCTATTTCGTCTTCATTTTTTTACCTCTTTGTTTCTGTGTTTTTTTTCTCCATATTCGGTTTTGAAGCAGAGGGGATGGGTTTTCTAGTTTTTTGTTGGGTGTTTTTGTTGAAGACGGTGGCGAGTCTCTCTTCTTCGACGACGACGGCGAGATTGGCTTCTTTCCAGTGGGGTGGGGTGGGGTGGGGTGGGTGGATTTGATTTTTTTAGTTTGGATTTTGTTGAAGAAGATTCAGAGGGATGGGGTGGGTTAGATTTGTATTTTGTGTGTGATTTGGGTGAGTTTCAGATTTGTTGTTGAGGAAGGAGAGAAGAGTAGGAGAGAAGGGATTTCGGGTTTTGTGATTTGGGTGGGTTGAAGAAGACGGTGGTTTTTTAGTTTGGATTTTGTTGAAGAAGAAGATTCAGAGGGATGGGGTGGGGGGGGGGATTTGGGGTTTTGTGATATTTGGGTGGGTTGAAGAAGAAGGTGGTGGAAGGGCGACGACAGCCATCGCCGATGAGAAAGGAAGGTGGGGGAAGGGGTTTCGTGGGGAGAGAGTGGTGAGGGAGTATTTTTTTTTTTAATGTTATTATTTTCATTATTTATTAATATTTTAATTATTTTATTTAATTATTATATTAATATTTTAATTTTAAAATGAATATTTTATTATTTTAAATTGCCACGTCAACACTCGAGGGACTAAATTGAACTATTTTTAAAATCTGGAGGACTCGATTGTTCGATTTTGAAACCTAAGGACCTATTGGAAACTGGTCCGAAACATGAGGGACTAAAAAGGTATTTTACCGTAAATTTAAAGAAAACATAAATAAAATGAAGGGAAAGAAGTGGAGTAATAAATGGGGAAAGAAAGAGGGGGAAACATGTGTGATTTTATACCAATTTTTAAACATTGGACTTAATCACTTTTTTAGAATCTATATAATAATTAATTAAAAGAAAAAAAAACAAATTTAATCAATTTGGAATAAATCTAATTTTCTAAGTTAAAGATAATTACAAACTAAAATGAGTGTTATTAATTTTCAAAGAGATGGTTCATTTGAAAAAAAATATATATTTTTTCAAAGTTTGGCTTTTTTTTTTTTTTTTTTTTTTTTTTAAAAAAAAAAAGAATGTAAACCAATTTTAGGTTAATTTTGATTTTTTTTCTAATATAACAAGATTTTTTTCCTTTAAATACAACAAGAATTTCAATCTGAATACTCTCACTTATGGGATCAAATGTTATGATTTTTTTTTTTTGGATTTTTAATCAAAATTGTGACTTAATGGAAATAATATTTTGATTCATTAAATTTGAAAAAAAAAATAATTATTAGAAACTCAGACTCCAGAAACCAGCACCCCAAACACAGACTTCCTAAATCAGACTTCAGAAACCAGCACCCCAAACACAGACTTCCTAAACCCACATATTTCACAAAACACCCTATTTCCTAAACCCCCACTTCCAAAACCCAAACCCATGCCCCAAACACACCCTAAATAAAGATGCAACACGATTACGAATCAGATCTCGTAACCATTCCCATTCAAATTACACAATTCAAATAGAGTCTAGTTCAATGCATTAAACGAGTAAGTTGATAACTATTATCCTAAATAGCACCTAGTGATCAACACAAAAATTTATCTCTCCTAACAATGTTTAAACAACTAGAATCTATTAATGAATAAAACTCGTAAACTTTGCTTTCTCAAGCCTGCTCCTCAGCATCACCAGGCTCGTAGTATTCCTGATCACCTGCAAAAACCTGGTGGTGGATAAGTAAAAAACAACGGTACTGAGTAAATGGCTCACACCTGAAGAGCCATCGAACAACGTACAACATACAAGGAAAACATCATGCTTTCAATCAAAATAACATGCCTTAAATACAAGACAAACTATAAACACGATAAAACATACTCAACTAATACAGTCGTGCAACAACCATGCACCTAACACATGAATTTCCGCACCATGCCGTGCATACTCGATTCTCTCTCAAGCTCCACGAGCTTGGTCAACACTCATTGCCCTCACAAAACCCTCTGATACTGACTCCTTCGAGTCGCGTCGACCCCTGACCATATTACCCAGGGCCTCGACGTTTCTCTACGACGCTCCGCGTTCGACCATTGACCATATTACCCAAGGTCTCGAACTATGCATCGCCCCTTGGCCATATTACCCAAGGCACCCGATGACTTAACAATCAAACCGTACATCGCCCCTTGTGTTGGGTTTTATGCCCTAAAACTCGTAGATAGTGAATGTAACCGTTGACCGGATATTAATGAAATAATATTGATATATTTTTCCATTAATTGTTATTAGTTATTTTATATTTGTCTTTGCCTAATAATAACCCTAATCCAATAAACTAGACATCCAAGGCTGTAATATGAGTCTTGAACTATATGTAGCGACATATGGGATCATTGTTCAAGAAACAGCCTAAAGAGTCTATAGTATAGGGATAAGACTGGGTGCCTTATCCTGGTAACACTATGGATACGACCCACTTTGTATTTGATACAAACGCTGCGATCCAACGTGTTCATGTAGGAGACATGCGAGTGGGGGTATCCTATGCAATGAGTTTGCATAAGACCGGACCGCGAAATAGTAACCACTGGTTATAACACCGTTAACTAGTTGGTTTTCTATTTCACTAGGACGACCTAGACAACTTAGTCTTAATCCTGAGTTGATTATGGACTCCTGCTCATGAGAGATTGCCCTTTGATTTGTATGGGTGAAAGTGGCCAATACGCCGACTCAATAAGCCTACCACTTTGGGGACAAGACCGAATGGGGAGCTGGGAACATAATCGTACAAGATGGAATTCACTCCTTCCCGACTTTAGGGAAGCAGATGAGTGTTCCCTTAAGTGGTTACTCTGAGTCTTGAACAAAGGGCCCTACCTTCTCAATGGCACGAGAGGGTTTTCTGTTTGATGGTTGGACCACAAACAGGTTGTTCATTAGAGGAGAATTGGTACTTAAGGAAATAGAGGTAACCCAGGGGTAAAATGGTAATTTGACCCAGCTGGTGTTACGGACACTCGTGAAGGACTAACTAGTCGATATTGGTCTAGATCCGTGGACACAGAAAATATGTCTGTAGTGAGAAGAGTGCAACTTTGAGTCTATAGTGGAATGTACACAGTTAACGAATATTGATTAATGTGGTTAATGAGTTTGACCAATTAATCTCACATCGTTGGAGCTTCTGATCTGCAGGTCCATTAGGTCCCACTGGTAGCTCGTAAAGTAATTTGAGGCAACTAAGTAATAAAAGTAAATTGAAAATGTTCAATTTATTAAGGGAAACAAATATAATATATATTTATATATTATTATGAGAGAAATTAATATTTGAAAAGTTCAAATATAAATTTATGGAAGTTTTGAAAGAATTCAAATAATGAATTAATTAATTTAAGGCCTAAAATGTGTTTGGGCAAATTAATTAATTATAGGTCGGGAATTAAATATGTGATATTTAATTGGTGGTTAATTAATTAAAGAATTCATTAACCGGGAATTAATCAATTATGGAAATAATTAATCACTTAAGGAAGTGATTAATCATTTATGGAAATGATCTAATCACTTATAGAAGTAATTAGTCATTTGTGGAAAAGATTAATCAATTATGGAATTGATTGATCATGATTGATTAATTAAGTAATAAGATTGAATCAATTTTGGAAAAGATTGATTTAATTGAATATTTTATTCATGACCTCTCTTCTATAAATAGAACACTAGACCTAATTGGTCATGACACTTGACACTCTTGAAAGACAAGACCTAGAATTCTCTCTAGCCTCCCTCTTAGAGAAAGACTCCCACAAGTCTTTTGCTTCCTAGACTTAGAGACATACCGGTGTAACCTCTGTGGTTATTGTGTCAATCAAGAAGAAAATTCCAGCGATCAAGAGGCGAGGAGGCTGCTGCGTTTTCGTTCGTTGGAGCGTCGTTGGCGAAGAACAGTCAAGTCTTCAACGAAGGTATGTGACGGTTCTTTCCCTTTTCTTTAGAAAAGCATGAAAATAAATTTAGATTTATTTTTAAGCATGTTTAAACCTATTTTCCAGCAGCTTTAAAAGGGTTTTAAAGTTTAATTGAGTTTTCGTAACGGTATTTTAATGTTAATTAATATACGGCGTAAGGTCCAATCGATGCGCTTCCGCTGCGTGGGGACTTTTATTCCCTTCAATCGGCATCAGAGCCATCGCTGTCCCTATTAATTAATATTAAAAGTTGCGATAGGCTCTAATAGGTGGGATTTATGCATAATGTATGTTCGGTTTGCGTTGAACTGTTTGGGTTAATTTTATGGCCATAGATTTTATTTTTATGTGATTTTGATCATGTAAGGCTCGGTGTTTTGGGTATATTATATAAAATCGAGTCCTATGTAAGTCCGGGTCTAGAATAGGTTTTTATGAGATAAAAATCGAAGCAATAGCCACTGAAATCGAGGCCAAAACCGAAGAAATCGCTGCTGTTTTGCCCAGATTCTGCCTCCAGACGCAACAGCGTCGGGACGCTACTTCAACAGCGTCTCGACGCTGTCTCGATACCGAAGGCGCTCGGTAAGGAAAGCACATAGCGTCGGGACGCTACCTCAACAGCGTCTCGACGCTGTCTCGATTATGCAGGCGCCAGATATGGAAAACGCACAGCGTTGGGACGCTATCAACACAGCGTCTCGACGCTGTCACGATGGAGGTGCGCATTAGGGTTTCAAAAGGCGCGGTTCAAGCCATGGCTGGTCCGGTTCGGCTAGGTTGGGACCTATTTGGTCCGGTTCAGCCAATTTTTTGCATGCTTCGTGATTTTGGAGGCCGGTTCAAGGTGGTTCGGGGCGGTTCGTGCTGTCTAGACCAGTTCCGGAGCTGTACAAGGATTTTTTTAGGATAGAATTTAGCTAAATTAATGTAATTTAATGCTTTATTTTATCCTAGGGGCCAAAATTAACCGGTTCAATTGCTATTTATATGCTTTATGGATGTAATATAGAATATTTAATCCCACCTTAGGTTATAAACATGCTCATGCATTTTTATATATTATAAAATGTTATAATGTATGTTTAAATGCATGAATTTGTTTTCATATTTTTTAATATAAGTGTATATTAATTATATGAAAAATTGGAAAGCATGAAGCATGTCATTACTTAAATTAAATATAAATAGTTATGTTTAATGTGATGAATGAAACATGCTTGATTGATTTTCTTGATTGGCTTATAATTGTTATAATAAAAGAAAATCAAAATTGCATGAAGCATGAAACATCCATAGTTAATAATATAATTGTTATATTATTCATGCAATTGATGTGGTTTAATTATTTAATTTGAATGAGATTGTTGAATGAATTAAACCCTAGATTCTTGATTATGGGATTAATCATTAAAATTTGAAATAGTTCTTTAATATTAATGATTAGAAACCGTCAATCTATAATCAAGATTTGCATGCAAACATAAGATCATAGGATAAATTGGATTAATTTTAAATTGTTTAAAATTAATTACATCTAGATCGATTTCTAATAGGATTAGAATCTTTTCTTACTTAGAATTAAAAATAGTTTTAATTGACTAAGTAGGAAAAACATTGCTATGATTATAAGGGAACTCCACCGGTAATGTTCTGTCTAAGGCTGGGGGTATTTAAGTTGACGGTTTACGGAACACCTCCTACTTGGGAACTGACCTGGAATACCGGAGTTGAATTAATCATAGTTAAATGTTAGCATGCAATGTCACTAGGTTTATTAAAAGTGTTTAATGCACCTAGATCTTTAGAGTAAAGACCTTACATTACTGAGGTTATAAGGGAACTCTCTCGGTAAAGTTCTGTCTAAGGCTGGGGGTATTTAAGTTGACGGTTTACGGAACACCTCCTACCTGGGAACTGACCCGAACATTGAGTTGAATTAACCATAGTAATGTTGACTTGCAATGTTGGGTTTATTAAAAGAAGTTTAATCCACCCAAAAGATTGCAGTTGAATCCTTTCCATTATAATAGGATAAGACTTAGATAGATTGACTTAGTCGAATACTATCTAAGTTAAACAACCCTAAATTAACCGTATGACATTTTCAGTGGGAGGAAAATTACAAAACGAGATTTAAATCAAAGTTTTGCTCCTACGTCCCTGATGACAGGCAAAAATGTCATCATTTTCCTATTAATTTTAGCTAGTTTTATGCTTAAATTGTGTACTTTAATGCTATTTTCTGTTTAAATTTCAGAAAACCGAGTCAAGGAAGCAAAACCGGAATTTTGAGAGATTTTGGATGATTTTGGAGGCTTTTGGAGCAATTTGAAGAATTACATTGAAGATCCGAGTCCAAAAAGCCAAGAAGAATGAATTAGAAGCCCAAATTCATGAATTTCAAGTCTTAAATTATCAATTTGGGTCAAGAAGAGTGCCCAAAATCCATTACAAGAAGTATCTGGGCCAAAAGAAAGTTGGAGGCCCAAAAATGGAGTCAAAATCGGGCCTTTATTGAAGATTCAAGGCCTAGCGTCTCGACGCTAAGCCTGGAGCGTCTCGACGCTAAGCCTGGAGCGTCTCGACGCTAGGCAGCTGCGTGGAAAGATCCAAAATCGCGAGAGCGTCACGACGCTGTCCAAGTAGCGTCTCGACGCTGCGACATCTTGGAGCCCAAGAAAAGATGACGTCAGAGCGTCTCGACGCTGTCCTTGTAGCGTCTCGACGCTGTGCCTGCTGGGAGCCTATAAAAAGAGCCTTTTGCAATGAAGATTGGGTGCCAATTTGTGGGTTTTCATCCCATTCTAGAATCCACACTAAAATTTGGGATTTTTGGGAGAGTTTTGGAGCTTTGTTGAAGATCTTTGGAGCTCGGGATCGAAGGAGGTCGGCGCGGGATCGAGGAGATCGACACTTTTATGAGCATTTCTCTTCCCTTTTCCTTTATGTTTTAGTTTCTAGAATTGTTGTGATTAGGAATTATTGAATTTTAGTGATTATGAGTAGCAAATTCCTAAATTCTATGAGATTGATTTAGATGTTGAACCTCTGCTGAATTAATGAATTGATGTGGTTTAATTGTCATTATTGTTCATTTGTGCATTTTTTCTGTAATGCTTTTAATCAACTGATCACTGATTAAATGAATTGTTACTAAGTGGAAACTCGACGGAGAGAAGCTTAGACTAGAACTGAATGCATGACTAACGGTTATTTACCCGGGTGACACGAGACAAAATAAATAACGTTAGAGGTTGTACTGAAGGGTCGTAATGCCATACTAAGTAAATAAAGATGAGACTGAAAGGAGATTCTTTATTGAACGGTATGAGATAGGAGGAGACCGACAGGAGAATCCTTGAAATTAGGCTTCTAGACTTATGAATCAAATAATTTATTAATCCATATTGGTTAATTGATTACGCATTAGAGGTCCAATTGTTGAAATCAACTCTCTTAGAATTATCCCTCCAAATTGTGTCACCATTTATCTTTTGCTTTCTAGATTAGCTTTTTGATTTTCTTTCCGGCATTAGATTTTGTTCTCTAAATAAAGCTAAGCAAGATTATTTGTGGTACTTAATTGAATAAATCCAATCCTTGTGGAGACGATACTCTATACTCAAAATCACTATATTACTTGTGACGACCCGTGCGCTTGCGGATTAAAATCGTACCAACAAGAGGATGAGAGTGAAGTTTTGGGTGGCCCTTTAGGGAATCTAAGCCCGAAGAACCAACACCATCATCCAATTTTTTCTATTCGAATTATCCCCCTTTAGAAGAAAAATCTCCCCTAGAAACTTTGCTTCAAGATTATATTGAAGATACTAGAGCCATTAATTTAGCTCTAGAAAAATCCCTAGGGAGATTGCATCCCCAAGAGGATGAGAGTGAAGTGCAATCCGCTTCCATAGAAGAAAAATCTTTTTTAGAGAGCTTGCTTAAAAATTTTATCCAAGAGTCGAGAGCCATGAATTTAGAATTAGAAAAATCTATGGAGAGACTCCAGACCCAAAAGGAAGATAGGGAAGTAGGATCCACTTCCATAGAGTGTCTAGTGAGTCATGTGGCCACTGATTCATTAGCGCCAATTCCGGAGCCAAATTCTTTCGATTTTGCTAAGTTTGAGCATATAGGGGTGAGTTGTTTAGATAGAAAGGAAGAATTGAATAATTCTAGCACCCATCAAGAACAAGATTGTGAGGAAGAAAAAGAAAATGAGCCTATAGTGTTTGAGGAGTTTCAAGAGATAGAGTTTAAGGTTGAAAGACCTTTGTCTGTTCTATCCCCTTCATCCTCTCTTGATAATGAGTGTTCTTTTTCTTGTTCTCACATGTCAGAGTCAGAGTCCATTTATTTTGATCTTTCTCCTTTTATGCTTTTATTAAAAGAAAATCCCAAAAATATTTCTGCTTCAGGGTCCCATGAAAAGTTAGTAAGCTTACTAGCAATAGTCTGCTTCATCGATTCAAGGAAGAAGGGCCCGAAGAAATACGAGAATTTTTATGTGCCTTGAAAGACTGCACAAACTCGTCTAGCTAAGAGACGTGAAACAAGCGCTTCTTGGGAGACAACCCAAGTTTATTTTTCTGTTAATTTTCTTTTCTTTGTTTTTCAGTTTTTTGTAGTTAGAGCATGTTGATCTTTCGTTCCGGTTGATCAATTTTTGAAGGAGCTCGAGACCACATTTTCTTCCAAATCACCCAATGAATGTTGAAGGCTAATGTTCATGGTTTCTCTCGCACTTCAGGGCAGTATTATTCTCCCTATATTTTTTTTAAATTGTCCTTATGCATGCTTAATTAGTCTAAATAATTAATACATTGAGGACAATGTGTGATTTAAGTTTGGGGGGGAGGCTTTGCTGTTCTGATCTGAGCTTATTGAAATTTTTTTTTCATGATGATTCTATTGCATCTGTTTTGATGAGGACGGTCTATGATATGATCTAGATAATGAATTTTGTTCAATTTTTGTGAAATATCATAGCATGTTCAAGATTCATGTAAATTTAAATTTTTTCTTTGATTTCCTTGCACATGTTGAGCACTTAGCCTACTTATATGGTTTTGAATGCTTAGAACTGGATTATATTATCTAGATGTTTGTTGTCACTCCGATAGGCTTAAGATCTAATTTGAAAGATGAACGACATGAGAGTCTGTAATGTTTTACTTGGGAGAAAAATCATGTTTATTAGCCTGCAAAGAAAATAAAAGTGTGAAAAAAAATATATATATGAAAAAAAAAAGAAAAAAAAGAGAGAAGTCAAAAAAAAAAAAAAAAAAGAGAGAAAAAAAAGAATGCTCCACTTTCTTGAGAGCGTTGGTAACCAGGGGCATTCATGACACCCATCGTTTGCCTTTGCATGAAAGCGCTGGAAAGAAATGAGCATGCCTCGGCATCCTGAAAGATGAGGCGCTCGTAGTTGGATGCTTTCATCACCAATGTTGGCAAGCCAAAACGAAGGCGCTACATCTAAAAGGATTCTCAATAAAAAAAATAAAAAATGCAAGTTTGGGGGAGGCATACCCCGTTGTTTCAGGCACCTTAGTGGGATATTGCTTTCTTGATTGTTGGGAAGCTGGATAATTAGAGCTTAAGGCCAGTGTAGGGGGAAGATGAACTGAGGATTCTATAAACCTTTTCTAGGCTACTAAAGACCTAATAAGGAAGCTCGCACACACACATGCAAGGGATGAAGAGTTTAAATTTAAATTTCGTGATGAATGAATATGTTTTAATATTTCCTTTAATTGTTATAATTCATTATTTTAATCATTGAGCTTAGAGTCATGCATTTGCAATAGTTGATTCATACATAAGGTTTTAGCTTTGCTCGGGACTAGCAAAGATTTAAGTTTGGGGGTGTGATGACAGGCAAAAATGTCATCATTTTCCTATTAATTTTAGCTAGTTTTATGCTTGAATTGTGTACTTTAATGCTATTTTCTGTTTAAATTTCAGAAACCGAGTCAAGGAAGCAAAACCGGAATTTTGAGAGATTTTGGATGATTTTGGAGGCTTTTGGAGCAATTTGAAGAATTACATTGAAGATCCGAGTCCAAAAAGCCAAGAAGAATGAATTAGAAGCCCAAATTCATGAATTTCAAGTCTTAAATTATCAATTTGGGTCAAGAAGAGTGCCCAAAATCCATTACAAGAAGTATTTGGGCCAAAAGAAAGTTGGAGGCCCAAAAATGGAGTCAAAATCGGGCCTTTATTGAAGATTCAGGGCCTAGCGTCTCGACGCTAAGCCTGGAGCGTCTCGACGCTAGGCAGCTGCGTGGAAAGATCCAAAATCGCGAGAGCGTCGCGACGCTGTCCAAGTAGCGTCTCGACGCTGCGACGTCTTGGAGCCCAAGAAAAGATGACGTCAGAGCGTCTCGACGCTGTGCCTGCTGGGAGCCTATAAAAAGAGCCTTTTGCAATGAAGATTGGGTGCCAATTTGTGGGTTTTCATCCTATTCTAGAATCCACACTAAAATTTGGGATTTTTGGGAGAGTTTTGGAGCTTTGTTGAAGATCTTTGGAGCTCGGGATCGAAGGAGGTCGGCGCGGGATCGAGGAGATCGACACTTTTATGAGCATTTCTCTTCCCTTTTCCTTTATGTTTTAGTTTCTAGAATTGTTGTGATTAGGAATTATTGAATTTTAGTGATTATGAGTAGCAAATTCCTAAATTCTATGAGATTGATTTAGATGTTGAACCTCTGCTGAATTAATGAATTGATGTGGTTTAATTGTCATTATTGTTCATTTGTGCATTTTTTCTGTAATGCTTTTAATCAACTGATCACTGATTAAATGAATTGTTACTAAGTGGAAACTCGACGGAGAGAAGCTTAGACTAGAACTGAATGCATGACTAACGGTTATTTACCCGGGTGACACGAGACAAAATAAATAACGTTAGAGGTTGTACTGAAGGGTCGTAATGCCATACTAAGTAAATAAAGATGAGACTGAAAGGAGATTCTTTATTGAACGGTATGAGATAGGAGGAGACCGACAGGAGAATCCTTGAAATTAGGCTTCTAGACTTATGAATCAAATAATTTATTAATCCATATTGGTTAATTGATTACGCATTAGAGGTCCAATTGTTGAAATCAACTCTCTTAGAATTATCCCTCCAAATTGTGTCACCATTTATCTTTTGCTTTCTAGATTAGCTTTTTGATTTTCTTTCCGGCATTAGATTTTGTTCTCTAAATAAAGCTAAGCAAGATTATTCGTGGTACTTAATTGAATAAATCCAATCCTTGTGGAGACGATACTCTATACTCAAAATCACTATATTACTTGTGACGACTCGTGCGCTTGCGGATTAAAATCGTACCAACAGTCCCTATATTCACAACGTGAGATTCATGTTCGGCTTCGAGTCGCCTTAGGAGCGGCCTCCCTTCGGAAAGTGTTTGCATGAATCAATATCAAGGTGAATGGGAAAAATGTCTAGAGTAAGTGGGAGCGGGACACGCGTCAACGTATCCCTCGGTCTCCGCCCATAGTTCACACCGTGAGAGTCCTATGATCCGCCTGCAGGTTGTCCTGGCGCAACCATCCCTTCGAAGGGCCTGGTCATAGGATTCGGAACATCGTGAACTCCAGAAAATGATAGGAGCTCTTAGGCTAATCACCAACAGTTGTCTTTCCCTTCGGTAGCCTGTTGATGTGTGCCTCTGAGATCTGAAAGTGGGAGGGTTACACTTACGAGGATGAGTTAAAAGTGTTAACAATTCCTTGACCGAACAACGGTGGCTAATGTCTATAGGAATATGAGTTATTCTGGAATTAGAATTAGCTGAGAGGTGTCTCATTTCAAAGGAGGAGTGCCTGATCACCCTTCGGTGGCTGATATTCTAAACCTTTGAAACATCGTTGCAAAACTAAATTGATAGTTTTAGGGTTCTGTGATTGTCTGTTTTGCTAAATTGATTGGATTGTGTGCAATTGATTGCTTGTATGATGGGTTAAGGCAAAGATAACTAATACGGTCATTGTTTGTTTAAATTTCAGCAATGTCTTCCTCAATTGTCTCTCTACTTAAAAATGAGAAATTAACCGGCGAAAATTATGCTACGTGGAAGTCGAACCTGAATACGATTCTTGTTGTCGATGATCTGCGGTTCGTCTTAACGGAGGATTGTCCTCCAGCCCCTACTCGTAATGCATCCCAAGCAGTTAAGGATGCTTATGACCGCTAGACAAAGGCCAATGATAAGACTCGTGTCTACATCCTAGCCAGCTTATCTGAAGTTTTGGCTAAAAGGCATGAGGGCATGATAACAGCGAGGGAGATTATGAACTCTCTCAAGGTGATGTTTGGACAACCGTCCTACCAACTCCACCATGATGCTCTCAAATACGTTTATAGCTGTCGCATGAAAGATGGCACATCTGTTCGGGAGCATGTCCTGGATATGATGGTCCAATTCAACGTGGCAGAGGCAAACGGGGCGGTCATAGATGAGCGTAGTCAGGTTGCATTCATCTTAGAATCTCTTCCGAAGAGTTTTCTGCAGTTTCGAAGCAATGCAATGATGAATAAAATAACATTCAACCTGACTAGCCTCCTGAATGAGCTACAACTCTATCAGTCTCTTCTTAAGAAAGAGGGACAGATAGAAGGAGAGGCAAACGTTGTTCACTCTAAAAGAAAGTTCGAGAAGGGTTCATCCTCTGGAACTAAATCTGTAGCCACTTCTTCAAAGAAAACTCAGAAGAAGAAAGGAAACAAGGGGAAAGCTCCCAGTACTACTGCTAAAAGCAAGGGAAAAGCCAAAGCTATGGTAGACAAGGGCAAGTGTTTCCACTGCAATGTAGATGGACATTGGAAGAGAAACTGCCCAAAGTACGTTGCTGAGAAAAAGACGGAAAATGAAGGTAAATTTGATTTACTTGTTTTAGAAACATGCCTGGTAGAACATGATGAGTTTACCTGGATACTTGATTCAGGAGCAACTAATCATGTTTGCTCTTCTTTTCAGGAAAATAGTTCCTTTCGGCAGTTGAACGATGGGGAAATGACACTCAGGGTCGAAACTGGAGAAGTCATTTCAGCTAAAGCAGTGGGAGCTGCGAAGTTATTTTTTAGAAATAGATTCTTACTTTTAGAAAGTTTGTTAATCGTTCCCAAGATTAAGAGGAACTTAATTTCTATTTCATGTTTGATTGAACAATCGTATACAGTTACTTTTGATATGAATGAAACGTTCATTTATAAAAATGGTGTACTTATTTGTTCAACCAAATTGGAAAATAACTTGAATGTTTTAAGACCAACCGAAAACAAAGCACTTTTAAATCACGAATTATTTAAAACTACTGAAACTCAAAGTAAAAGGCAAAAGATTTCTCCATCAAGTAACAATACTCATCTTTGGCATCTCAGACTTGGTCATATAAACATCGATAGGATCGGTCGTTTGGTAAAGAATGGACTTCTAAGCAAGTTAGAAGATGATTCACTACCACCTTATGAATCTTGTCTCGATGGAAAAATGACCAAGAGACCCTTTACTGGAAAAGGTTACAAAGCCAAAGAACCCTTAGAGTTAATACATTCGGATCTATGTGGTCCAATGAATATAAAAGCTCAAGGAGGGTACGAATATTTCATCTCATTTATAGATGATTATTCAAGATATGGTTACTTGTTCCTAATGGGACATAAGTCTGAAGCCCTTAAAAAGTTTAAGGAGTTTAAGGCTGAAGTTGAAAACCTATTAGGTAAATCTATTAAAGTACTTCGATCTGATCGAGGAGGGGAGTATATGGATCTAAGATTCCAAGATTATATGATAGAACATGGAATCCAATCTCAACTCTCAGCCCCTGGTACACCTTAGCAGAATGGTGTGTCAGAAGGGAGAAATAGAACCTTGTTAGACATGGTTCGATCAATGATGAGCTATGCTCAATTTCCTAGCTCGTTTTGGGGGTATGCAGTAGAGACTGCAGTATACATCTTGAACAATGTTCCCTCGAAAAGTGTTTCTGAAACACCTTTCGAATTATGGAAGGGGCGTAAACCTAGTTTGCATCACTTTCGCATCTGGGGTTGTCCAGCACACGTGCTTGTGACAAATCCTAAGAAACTGGAACCTCGTTCAAAACTGTGCCAATTTGTTGGTTATCCTAAAGAAACGAGAAGTGGTTATTTCTACGACCCACAAGAAAATAAGGTGATTGTATCGACAAACGTCACTTTCTTAGAGGAAGACCACATGAGAGATCATAAACCACACAACAAAATAATATTAGGAGAAGCTACTGAAGAATCATCAAGAGTTGTTGATGAAGTTGGACCTTCAACAAGGGTTGATGAAGGAACTAGTTCTTCAGATCTATCCCGTCCATCTCAAACGTTGGGAATGCCTCGATGCTGTGGGAGGGTTGTATTACAACCTGACCGCTACTTGGGTTTAACTAAAACTCAGGTTGTCATACCTAATTATGGCATTGAGGATCCATTGTCCTATCGACAGACAATGAATGACGAAGATAAGGATGAATGGGTCAAAGCCATGAACCTGGAAATGGAGTCAATGTACTCCAATTCTGTATGGGAACTTACAGATCTACCAAATGGGGTAAAACCCATAGGGTGCAAATGGATCTATAAGAGAAAAAGGGATGCAGCTGGAAAGGTACAGACCTTCAAAGCTAGACTAGTGGCAAAGGGTTATACCCAAAAGGAAGGGGTTGACTATGAGGAAACCTTTTCTCCTGTAGCCATGTTAAAGTCCATAAGAATTCTCTTATCCATAGCCACATATTATGACTATGAAATATGGCAAATGGACGTCAAGACTGCCTTTCTGAATGGTAATCTTGAAGAAAATATCTTCATGTCTCAACCCGAAGGGTTCATAGCCCAAGGTCAGGAACAAAAGGTTTGTAAGCTCAATCGATCCATTTATGGATTGAAACAAGCGTCCAGATCATGGAACATTAGATTTGATACTGCAATCAAATCTTTTGGCTTTGACCAAAACGTTGATGAGCCTTGTGTGTACAAGAAAGTCAACAAAAGGAAAGTAGCTTTTCTAATACTTTATGTAGACGATATCCTACTCATTGGGAATGATGTAGGATACCTCACTGACATTAAGAAATTGCTAGCAGCCAAATTCCAAATGAAATATTTGGGAGAGGCTCAATATATTCTGGGAATCCAAATCATTAGGGATCGTAAGAACAAAACGCTAGCTCTGTCTCAAGGAACGTATATTGACAAGATGTTGTCTCGATATTTGATGCAAAACTCCAAGAAGGGACTACTACCCTTCAGACATGGGGTACACCTGTCTAAGGAACAGTCTCCTAAGACACCTCAAGAAATTGAGAACATGAGACACATTCCCTACGCCTCAACTGTGGGCAGCTTAATGTATGCTATGCTCTGCACTAGGCCTGACATATGTTATGTAGTGGGAGTAGTCAGTAGGTATCAGTCTAATCCAGGGTTGGACCACTGGGGAGCGGTTAAGAATATCCTCAAGTATCTTCGTAGAACGAGGGACTACATGCTTGTGTATGGAGCTAAGGATTTGATTCTTACTAGATACACTGACTCTGACTTTCAAGCTGATAAGGATTCAAGGAAATCCACATCAGGGTCAGTATTCACCCTCAATGGAGGAGCAGTAGTGTGGAGAAGCATTAAACAAGGATGCATAGCCGACTCAACCATGGAGGCTGAGTATGTAGCAGCTTGCGAAGCAGCTAAGGAGGCAGTATGGCTTAGAAAGTTCTTGATTGATTTGGAAGTGGTTCCGAATATGAACGTGCCCATAACACTATACTGTGACAACAGTGGGGCTGTAGCCAACTCAAAAGAACCTCGAAGCCACAAACGGGGTAAACACATCGAGAGGAAGTATCACCTGATACGGGAGATTGTGCAAAGAGGAGATGTGATCGTCACTAAGATCGCCTCAGAACACAACATCGCTGATCCATTTACGAAGGCTCTCACGGCTAAAATGTTTGAGGGTCATCTAGAAGGTCTAGGTCTACGAGATATGTATGCCATCTAATCTAGGGCAAGTGGGAGAAATGTATAATGGGTATAAGGATGCCCTAGTTCATTGTATTATATACATGACATTTCCAGCTTTAGATTATTGCATTTACATCCCACTAACTAGTGTTTTAGTTCAAGTGGGAGTTTGTTGGGTTTTATGCCCTAAAACTCGTAGATAGTGAATGTAACCGTTGACCGCATATTAATGAAATAATCTTGATATATTTTTCCATTAATTGTTATTAGTTATTTTATATTTGTCTTTGCCTAATAATAACCCTAATCCAATAAACTAGACATCCAAGGCTGTAATATGAGTCTTGAACTATATGTAGCGACATATGGGATCATTGTTCAAGAAACAGCCTAAAGGGTCTATAGTATAGGGATAAGACTGGGTGCCTTATCCTGGTAACACTATGGATACGACCCACTTTGTATTTGATACAAACGCTGCGATCCAACGCGTTCGTGTAGGAGACATGCGAGTGGGGGTATCATATGCAATGAGTTTGCATAAGACCGGACGGCGAAATAGTAACCACTGGTTATAACACCGTTAACTAGTTGGTTTTCTATTTCACTAGGACGACCTAGACAACTTAGTCTTAATCCTGAGTTGATTATGGACTCCTACTCATGAGAGATTGTCCTTTGATTTGTATGGGTGAAAGTGGCCAATACGCCGACTCAATAAGCCTACCACTTTGGGGACAAGACCGAATGGGGAGCTGGGAACATAATCGTACAAGATGGAATTTACTCCTTCTTGACTTTAGGGAAGCAGATGAGTGTTCCCTTAAGTGGTTACTCTGAGTCTTGAATAAAGGGCCCTACCTTCTCAATGGTACGAGAGGGTTTTCTGTTTGATGGTTGGACCACAAACAGGTTGTTCATTAGAGGAGAATTGGTACTTAAGGAAATAGAGGTAACCCAGGGGTAAAACGGTAATTTGACTCAGTTGGTGTTACAGACACTCGTGAAGGATTAACTAGTCGATATTGGTCTAGATCCGTGGGCACAGAAAATATGTCTGCAGTGAGAAGAGTGCAACTGTGAGTCTATAGTGGAATGTACACACAGTTAACGAATATTGATTAATGTGGTTAATGGGTTTGACCAATTAATCTCACATGGTTGAAGCTTCTGATCTGTTGGTCCATTAGGTCCCACTGGTAGCTCGTAAAGTAATTTGAGGCAACTAAGTAATAAAAGTAAATTGAAAATGTTCAATTTATTAAGGGAAACAAATATAATATATATTTATATATTATTATGAGAGAAATTAATATTTGAAAAGTTCAAATATAAATTTATGGAAGTTTTGAAAGAATTCAAATAATGAATTAATTAATTTAAGGCCTAAAATGTGTTTGGGCAAATTAATTAATTCTAGGCCGGGATATTTAATTGGTGGTTAATTAATTAAAGAATTCATTAACCGGGAATTAATCAATTATGGAAATAATTAATCACTTAAGGAAGTGATTAATCATTTATGAAAATGATCTAATCACTTATGGAAGTAATTAGTCATTTGTGGAAAAAATTAATCAATTATGGAATTGATTGATCATGATTGATTAATTAAGGAATAAGATTGAATTAATTTTGGAAAAGATTGATTTAATTGAATATTTTATTCATGGCCTCTCTTCTATAAATAGAACACCAGACCTAATTGGTCATGACACCTGACACTCTTGAAAGACAAGACCTAGAATTCTCCCTAGCCTCCCTCTTAGAGAAAGACTCCCACAAGTCTTTTGCTTCCTAGACTTAGAGACATACCGGTGTAACCTCTGTGGTTATTGTGTCAATCAAGAAGAAAATTCCAGCGATCAAGAGGCGAGGAGGCTGCTGCTTTTTCGTTCGTTGGAGCGTCATTGGCGAAGAACGGTCAAGTCTTCAACGAAGGTATGTGACGGTTCTTTCCCTTTTCTTTAGAAAAGCATGAAAATAAATTTAGATTTATTTTTAAGCATGTCTAAACCTATTTTCCAGCAGCTTTAAAAGGGTTTTAAAGTTTAATTGAGTTTTCGTAACGATATTTTAATGTTAATTAATATACGGCGTAAGGTCCAATTGATGCGCTTCCGCTGCGTAGGGACTTTTATTCCCTTCACCCTGGCCATATTAACCAAGGCACCCGATGACTTAACAATCAAACCGTACATCGCCCCTTGACCATATTACCCAAGGCACCCGATGACTTAACAATCAAACTGTACATCGCCCCTTGGCCATATTACCCAAGGCACCCGATGCTCCTCTTAATCCATTGGTGACATACCACTCCTCGACCATTTTTACTCGAGGCACCTGGTATTCACTTAACTTTCCTTTTTAAGCACACAAGGCCCTCCGACCTCACAATCTCACTAGATTGCATGAATCCTACACATCATGCTCCTAGACCATGTACTATGTCAATGACCTAATGACATGCTCATAAATCCAACATGCACATTCCAAACATGCTTTATGTCATAAAATCACATAAAACGAACAGCACACTGTCAACATTATATTCATTCATGTGTTTCGATCAACCACAACAAAACTACATACTTAACACAACAATTTTAACATAATAGATCAACTAAGCAGTTCATCATGCTCATAACTCATCATGAACATATACCACATACATACATATACAACATATGCGAAAACCAAGCGAGTAAAGCACACGACATACTAGCACCCAAGCAAACAAACTCAATAGGTAGAATTGCACTTACAAAAAGCGCTCCAAAAGCAACTTCAACAATCCAAGGCAGTCCCAGAAGCTCCTAAATGACAGGGACAACCTCTACTAAATTAGAATCAACCTATAGACACTTTAGACATGCTTAAAAGGCCTAAACAACTAATGGGTACCGATTAAAAAAATGCCTCTAAAGCTTAAACATCTAACAGGCAATGAACCTTAACGCTAAAAGACTAAGGACAACAATAAATCTTACCCCAAACGGGCCCGATTCCTCGCTAGACGGGTTATTATAACCGCGAATAGTGTGTTAGAACGATCCTTGACCATTGGGTATTCAAGCTTACAGTGATTCGAACCCAATCGATCACTAAGACGACGCTATAGAATAGAAATTTCAATATTAACTTAAATTTCCAGCACCTAAGGAAATGGGTATTTGCTTAAACTTGATTAAAGGTTTAAATGAGTATGGGTAAGGGTCTAGACTTACCGGAATCGCTTAAACGACGCCGAAACACCCAAGATTGGAGCAAAGGCGACACTGAAGATCAGAAACTCGTCACTAAACCAAATTTCCAGCACATAAACAACATGGGTATTCTAATACTAACACTAACCAAGAATGGGTAAGTGCTTAAACTCACCGGAATCGCTAAGTGACGTCGAAACACCCAAGAATGCCGCTGGACAGAGGTAAAAACGAGAGGAAAACAGAATCCCCGCTGCTGGACGTGCACAAAACTGATCGAGATGAGAGAAGGGAGGTAGATCAACCATAAACGACTAAGAACGAAGGCATAAGAGAGCTTACCCACGATTTTATTTCACTTCTCGGTGCAAGACCCCACAAGAAATGATACGAGTTGGGTCTTAGTCGAAAATCAGGGGAAGAGGAAAGGAGGCACGACGCCGACTCTAGTGTGCGACGGCAAGGGCGGCGACGCAAGAAGAAGACGACGCGAGCTTGTGGTTTCTCGCGAAATAAGCAAGAGAGAGAGAGAGAGAGAGAGAGAGAGAGAGAGAGAGAGAGAGAGAGAGAGAGAGGGAACGACTGGCGGCGGCGCTGCTGGAACTCTGGCAGTGGCTAGGTCGGGCGGCGACACACACTAGCTAGAGGGGGTGGGTTTCACGATGGAGGGAGAAGAATGAGAGGAGAAATGAGATGCCAGGGCTTCTTTCTTCCATTATTCATTTTTCTTATTATCTTTTTTTTTCTTTTTTTCTTTTTTACCAAAAAGAATAATGCCTAATAGAAATTAAAATGGAGGGAATATACTTGAGTTTTCTTAATTCAAACTTTAATCTCTTTCCCAATCAATCCCCAAATTAACCTTCTAAAATCTCAAAGTTGCAAGAATCTTTGGAGGTGAGAACTTTGGGCTTTGATAAAAAAAAAATGAACTTCCACCCACGAACCCAAAATTTTAAAGAACTGAATTTCAACCACTTGAATCCAATTTACTCAAAATTGCTCCAAAATACCACTAATTCCGAAACGCGAGGCGTTACAGCGGTGGCGGCGAAGTAGTGAGCAACTCAATCTTTCAAAAGATTAAAATTTCTCTCTCTCTCTCAAATTTCACTCTTTTCTCTCTCAAACTTCACCTCTTTCTCTCCCTTTCTTTCTTAGATTTTCATCACTCATTCTTTTTTCACTTTCTCTCATTGTTCTCCAATTTTCGACCCTTTTGTTGTTGTCTTCCTATTCTCCTCCACAAGCTCTCCTTTTATAGGAGACCTTGGAGAAAAGGGTTGAGAAATAAGGGGAGGGAGTTGGAGAGAGTGGGGGAGTGGGTTAAGGGAGGTTGAGAAAGAGGGGGAGAGGGAGAAGGAGAAGGGAGTGGAAGTGGAAGACCAAAGAAAAAAGAAAAAAAAATAAAATTAAATAAATAAAAAAAAGAAATAAATTAAATAAAAAAAAAGAAAATGAAATGAAATTGATTTTTTTAAAATATGTGGGGAGGGGAATTCGGACCATAGATCTAATGATTATTAGTACAGCTTTATGCCAGTTGAGCTAAGCTCTTGCTGGCATACCAAAAAACAAATTGACCACCACATATTGGAAAAATTCAAATATTATTCCTAAAAATCAAGACGGACCAAATACGGTGTCTACACCTACCAAACATGATGTCGTCTTAAGCATACTACATAGGATGGCAAAACATCTCCTATCCATCCTTGTGCTGTCTTGATAGCACAGGTCACTTTCATGGATCAACCGAAAGCAGGCTAATTGCCTTATCTGGTGTCTAATGTATGGAGATTGGTTTTCTATCCTACGATGGTCGTTCATGAAGAAGTGTATCAACATGAATAGTTGGCACTGGGAGTCAACCATTATTGAAAGGATAGAACACAGATCATTTGGGGTTATGAAATCCATAAAGAACAACACTACTTGTTCCTGAACAAAATATACACCATTCGTTATTTAGTTTCAGAGCTTTCTGTTCATACATGGTTATAGCCTAACATACTATAGATAATGAACGATGACGTACATTACAATCATTCCAAACATGAACCCTAGCAACATCTGAATAATAATATACCATTTCCTACATGACCATATCCCATAACGGGGAGGTTACGACACACTTGTTGTTGATAAGTGAAGTTTGTTTGGCCACTAGTCACCATTACATAATGACTAAATGCATACTCTGCTTCTGCACATGTTGCTGTTAGCTTTACGAGCTTCAATCATACTATATGTTTTGATGATAACAAACTTTAATTTACTAATGATTTTAGTGTTTTAAAGTGTTCATAATGTAGAGCTTGGAAAGACGATTCCAACTCATTTTGAATCGCTCAAATCGGAGTTCAAATGAGAAAGTTACAAGCAAAAGAAGATTGGAAGAAAAAGCCTATGTGGCAGTGACGTGGCGCTTACGTGGCATCCAACGTGGCAGCTGATGTGAATGATCAATTTCCTCCATTTTTTCTCTTAACTTTAATCCTAATTTTAACTCCCATTATCTCTTAAATTCAATCCTTTCACATCTCTTTTTAATTCAAAATTTCTCCTAAATTTCATTCTTTTACAACTCATTTTCAAATCCAATCTTCCACAAAATTTCACCAATTCAAATTTTATTCTTTCAAAAATTTTCATCATTCAAATCCTTGATTTATTCTCATATCTCAAAAATTCCAATCCTTCAAAATTCTCTTTTAATTTTGAAATCCCTTCCTTTTATATTTTAAATTCAATCTTCACCCTCCATCTTTAGTTTGATCTAACGACCAATATTTATCTTCCTCGCCTATAAATTCGACTTGATTTTCACTCTCCAAAATACACCAAAAAGCTATCAAAGTCTTATTCTCTCAAGTCTCCCTACTCTCAAATTCTTGTCCTCCTTTGCTTCTAAATTGGCCTAGTATTATTTTTGTGAGGTTTTTTTTAGAGTGCGCTTATTTGTGTAATTTTTCCTTTGAGAGATACATCTTGTTGTGAGATTTTTGTATTCGTTTATTATTGGGAATTGTAATAAGGTGTGGGTGCACCTTGGGAATTGAGTGAGTGGTTTAATCCTGAACCCGAAAAATGATTTATAGTGGTTTGATCCTGAACCCGGTTAAAAGGATCGTAGTGGTTTTGATCTTGAACCCGTTTAAAAAGATCGGTATAGGTTGGGTCCTGAAGCTATAAAAGGATCGGTAGAGGTTTACTCTTAAACCTGGAAAAAGAGTCGGTTTGGTTCTCACCCGTAAGAGAGTTGTTGCAGTAAAATACCCAAGAAGGAGTCTTGGGGAGTGGAGTAGGAATTTCCGAACCACTATAAAATTTTCCGGTGTTATCTCTCTCTACTCTCTTAATTTTCGCTATTTCATTCTTATGAGTAGATTGAATGTCTAGGAAAATTGTCAAATGCTTCTAGCATAGTTTATGCTTTATAGTGCTTATTAAATTTATTTAGTTTAAATCAATTCATTTTAATTTAGCAAAAAGTTGTAAATTTTATTAAGCAACTCTATTCACCCCCCTTTAGTGTTGCCATACGATCCTACAGTTGCATACGACTTGTGTAGTGCTCCCCTAAATTGGTTCACTTATTTGTGGCATTCAACCCACGAGGTGTAAATTCCTGGGTTGCAACCATCAAACACCACATAGAATTTCGATGTCCCCATACTCCTATTATTCAAAATATAAGAAGTCAAGCACCTATTGTCTATAAGAAAAACGTGTTTTTCGGTTTATGATTTCATGCATTTAGGGTTTCGTGTTTTATGGATTATGGTACCATAAGTTTAGGGTTTCATGTTTTTAGGGTTTATAATTCCATCAGTTTAGGGTTTACAGTTTAGGGGTTAGGGTTGTATGTCTTAAGGGTATTATTTGTTTAAGGTTTACGAGTTTATGTGTTTAGGGTAGGGTTTCATGTGTATAGGGTTTTTAGGGTTTTATGTGTTCGTGGTTTATGTTTTTTTTGTGTTTAGGGTTTAGGGTTTTAGGATTCAGGGTTTCATGTGTTTAAGGTTTAGGGTTTATTGTGTTTAGGGATTAGGGTTTAGGGCTTTAGGGTTTTGGGGTTTTAGGGTTTAGGGTTTAGGGTTTTATGTGTTTATAGGTTTTCATGTGTTTAGGGTTTCGGTTATATGTGTTTAAGGTTTAGGGTTTTGGTTTTCATGTGTTTAGGGTTTAGGTTATATGTGTTTATAGGTTTTCTCTATTTCTTGTCTTCTCTTTTTTCTCTATTCTTTTCTTTTTCTTTGTTCAGATCGTCGAACTTTACAAAACCGATGAAAATCGACCGACTGGTCGATCGGAGTTACCGTCTTTAAAAATCGAAAAAAAAGCAACTGATTTAAAACCGACATGTCGGTGGTCGGCGTTGGTTTTAGCACAAAACCGACACCGATGAACACCCCTTATCTTCTTCTTTTTTGTTGAATCTTTGGTTTTTTTTTAATTTATTTTTTTGTTAAACTAGCCCGATAAAAAACTGGGTAATTTTTAAAAAAAGTGAATGTAACTCCTTATGGATGAGAATGAAACTTCATCCAAGTTTTATACTACTAATTTCTTTTTACTTCTCAATCACTTTGTGTTTGGTTCCTTCCGATACTCGTGTAAATTTTTAGAGAAAAAAAATCAATTTTCACAAATTCTCTTTGACAATGATAAATGAACTTTGAACGATCCATCGAGAATATATCAATTTAAGAAATGAATTTAACAACGAAAAAGAAAATGAAATGAAGAATGAATAAGTACTTTAGTTTGGCTGCAAATTGAAGGGAATAGATGTTGCAGATAAAAGAGGAAGAGAGGGAAGTAAAAAGTGAGATTCAGTGATGCGAAGAAGATGAGTGGTTATTGGAATTGGAAGACACAAAAAGTCCACCGTACCTTATCACTTCGTACAAGTGATGGGTGCCCTACCATAAAAACCTCATAAATTTCTCGTGCTTTTTTATTCCTGGAAGAGTACAAATTTATGAGGAATACTTAAAAGATAGAAATGGTAGGTAGAGTGTAGATTGAAAAAAAAGAATTGAAATATAGGAATACTCAAAGAACTACAAGTCTTAATTATGAAGCAGTAAATCATAAGAGTTTAATCCCTATTTCATTACTATTGAAGGTCTCTTGGTAATATTGAGTGGATATTTGAAATGTTTGCCACACCTGTAGATGTGACAGGCTTAGCAAAAGGCTCTCAAGTGGGTAGATAAATATGGAGATTCATGTGCTTGCACGTGGACAATTATATCCCATCGAAGGTCGACCTTACTTCATCAAGGAAAGTATGATCCCAAAGTCGTGAATGAGATGAACATAAACTATATGCATGACTCCTAAAAGAGTTAGCTTGAAATAATACAGAGAGAATAATCACGAATTTTATTGATCAAGAGAGTGATAAAATCGTTTTTCAAAAAGATAATCTACAAGCTAAATCAAACTAAGGCTTTGTTTGGGGTTGCTGTGCTTTTAAAATAATTGTTTGCAACTGTGCTTTTAGAAAAATTAGCTGTGACATGGAGTAAAAATAGTGTTTGGTAAATTTTAATTTTAAACCTGAAAAGGCATATTATGGTGTTTGGTAAATTAATACTAAATTAGTGTGATTTGACTATAATGACCAAAGTCCATATTGTTTCAATTATTTTTAAAATGATATATAATATCAAAGTTACTATATGATAATTATTTAAAAATTTATATAATTTAAAGGATAAGTAACTTTGTTACTAAATTATTTGATAAGAATTTAGAAAAAATAATTATTATAAAAAAAAGTTTGAATCAATGCAAATTTGGTTGCTATAATAATAGATGTGAAAAAGAAAAAAAAAGAAAAAAAAAAAGAAAGGGAAGGATAGATTTGGAATTTCCAAATGTTAGTTAGGGAAGATGAGAGATTTTCTGTGAAGCTAAAATCAGAAGTTGGTATGAGCGTGATTTTGAACGTAGAGTAAATTGAAAATTGATTTTAGATAAATTAAAAAATAATAAGATTTACCAAACACCCTTGACGGTTAAGATTTTTTCCCAATCGATTTTTACTCCCACAAACGCAATCCCAAACGGGGCCTAAACTTAAATAGGCACCAAAAAGGCTTGGTACTAGAGTTGTACCATTGACCTCTTACAATCTTAAAAAGGAAAAACAAAAGGGAAATTAAGGCAGAATCATTTACTTTTATGCTAACGGTAATATGCTGCCAATCTCCTTATAAATGTTGCCAACGGTAATAGACAAAAATGGAATAAGTAAGGAGGATTAGCCAAAAGAGTTATTTGGTTTGCTATTGCTGACAATCACCTTATAAGGAAATTACTCAAATAAGGAAAAGTCAGCAATACTCATATTGTAGATGCTGTCAATTTATGCAAGAAGGGAAGTTTCACTCATCAAGGTAATTTGATTTGATCAAGGTGCTGCTGTGCATAATTTCCAGTTGTCTAAGTTATTCTTGGTATTTTTTTTTTTGACTCAATCGTTGAGGTGGCTGCTTGTGTGGTGATTTCTGCTGATGTGGCTTCAACTTTGACTTGCTCATGGGTGTAGTATTGTTTATCATCGTTTCTCAAACTCAAGGTAGTGGATGAACGAACGCTGAGTGTGCTCCTTAACTCTTTAAAGACAGCTTTAGTGAGGGGTTTGGTGAGAATGTCAACTATTTGAAGTTTGGAAGGGACGAACTTAGTAACAAGCGAACCTAGAGCAACTTTCTCTCAGACAAAATGATAATCCATCTCAATGTGTTTCGTCCTGGCATGAAAAACTGGATTTATTGACATGTGAAGAGCACTCATGTTGTCACAGTATAGTTGTGGAGTTTGAATAAGCGGAATGCCAATGTCTCGAAGAAGAAAACAAATCCATGTTAGTTTTGCAGCTGCACTAGCCATAGCTCGATATTCTGCTTCAGAACTTGAGCGAGCAATTGTTGGTTGCTTCTTAGATGACCATGAGATACAGTTGGATCCGAGGAAGATGCAATAACTAGTGGTGCTCCGTCTTGTTAGAGGGCAACCTCCCCAATCTGCATCACAGAAACCATATAAGTTAGTTGTACTATGTTTGTAGAAAGTGATACCGTGATCTACTGTTCCTTGAACATAGCGGAGGATTCGCTTCACAGCTTTGAAATCCTTGATTGTAGGATTTTGGAGTCGTTGACACACTCGGTTCACAGCTTGTACGATATCAGGACGGGTGAGAGTGAGGTACTGAAGTGATCCAACAATACTTCGATATTGTTTGACATCAGTAGGTTGGTCATCGTTGGGAAAGTCTTGTGTGGATGTGGCCATGGGTGTGCTTATAGAGGATGCACCGAGCATCTTGGACTTGTAGAGAAGATCACGGGCATACCTCCCTTGGCATAACATGATTCCTGTGTGAGTAGGCTTGACCTCAATACCAAGGAAGTAGTGGAGTGCTCCGAGATCCTTTAATGCAAACTCACAACTTAATGTGTGAATGAGCTGATGGATATGAGATATATCATTTCCTGTCAGAATAATATCATCAACATAAATTAACATAAGAGTTAGTATATGGTCTCTTTTGAAGATAAAGAGGGATGGATCAGATCTGCTATAAATGAATCCTACATGAAGGAGAAAGTTAGCTAGGCGATCAAACCAAGCTCGTGGAGCTTGTTTCAATCCATAGATAGATTTTTCTAACTTACAAACATGAGTAGGATATAAAGGGTCAATGAAACCTGGAGGTTGTGCCATGTAGACCTTTTCTTTGAGATGTCCATGAAGGAAAGCATTTTTGACATCTAGTTGTCGTATGGACCAACTTCTACTAGTCGCCAAAGATAAGATTAATCTTATAGTAGTGGGCTTAATCACAGGGCTATAGGTTTCTCCATAATCTAGTCCCTCTACTTGAGAATATCCTTGAGCCACTAGACGTGCCTTGTAGCGATCAATAGTACCATCTTCCTTGTGTTTTATTTTAAACACCCATTTGGATCCTACTATGTTGGAATCATGAGGTCTAGGAACAAGGGTCCAAGTATGGTTCTGTAAAAGAGCTGTCATTTCATCATCCATTGCATTTTTCCAATGAGGTAGGGTCAAGGCTGTTTGATAGTTCTTTGGTTATGTTTGAGAGTTTGTGGCTAAGTATGTTTGATGGCGTTTTCTAGTTTTCAGGTTGTTGGTTTCATGAGCTAAGTTGGGATCGAGTAAAGGGTTATTAGCTAGTTTCTCCTTGTAATCATTTGATGAGTAGCAAAGGTAGTAGGTTGACTGTGTTGTTGACTGGATTCATTTAAAGATGTACCTACAGGTGAAATATTTAAGTCAATATAGAGAGAATTGCTAATATCAGGAAGAGAATTAAAATCAGTATATCTAGTGCATTGAGGAGAGTGAATAGGGGTAAAATAATTCAAATCTGCTGCTTGGGTGGTATTGAGATGATCTGCATTAGCTGCTCTGTTTAATCCATTGAGATGATCTTTTCCTACTGTAGTGGTTGTTGTGTTGCTGACATTTGGTGCATCAGTTGCTTCTATGGGTGCTAGATGCATTCCATTTTGTTCCTCAACGTATAAATTTCCTGTTCTGTCTTCAGTGTCTATGGTTGTTGGCTCCTCATTCATTTTGTGATTGATTGGATTTGTTGTAGTGTGTTGTTGTTGGACTACTATGATTGTTGTGACATCATTTGGAGGTGCTACTGTGGTGGTTGTAGTGTTGCTGATCTTTGGTACAGTAGCTACTGTGATGGGTACTAAGGGGACTAAATTGTGATCCTTATCATGGTGATTTGTAGATGATTTTGTCCATTGTGTTGTTGAGAATTCTTCAATGGCTGGGATTTGTACTTCACCATTCATTTCCAACGCATCATCATGTATTTCCTCCACCAAGGCATGCTGCTCTTTGTTAATAATATTGATGCTGGACTCAGACAATCTTGCACTGACTTTTTTCGTTTTGTCATTTGTATCTTCACCTGTTATGCCTGAAAAAGTACTAATAACAGTTGTTAGTCATGGTCTCATTAAAAGGGAAAAAATCTTCATCAAACACCACATGTCTTGAGATATAAATACGATTTGTTAATGGATCAAGACATATATATCCCTTGTGTTCCATACTATAACCAACGAAGATGCAAGGATATGTTCGTTGAGAAAATTTGTTGTTATTTGGTCGATTTCGTAAGTAAGGGAAACAACGACAACCAAAGATTCTCATATCATTATAGTTAGGAATTCTTCCATATAATTTTTGAAAAGGAGAATTCATGTTTAAAGCTTTTGTGGGCATTCTATTTATGAGATATACGACCGTAAGAAACGAGTCCACCCAATATTTTAAAGGCATGTGAGATTGAAACATAAGAGATAAGCCAGTTTCAACAATGTGCCTATGCTTTCGTTCTACCACTCCATTTTGTTGAGGGGTGTAAGGACAAGAGTATTGATGGTGAATTCCATTTTTTTCTAAAATGTTTTTAAAGGCAATGGATTGAAATTCTCCTCCTCCGTCACTTTGAAAAACTTTTATTTTCCTTCCCAATTGATTCTCAACAAGCAATTTGAATTTAGTAAAACAACTTAGAAAATCCGACTTCTTTCTAATGGGATAAAGCCAAACATATCTTGTGTAATCATCAATAAAGCTAATGTAATATTTAAAGTCTTGACAAGAAGCAATTGGAGCGGGTCCCCAAAGGTCACAATGAACTTTGTCCAAGGGATTTAAGGAATGAATTTCATTAGAAGAGAAAGGAAGCTTGCAACTTTTTCCAAGTTGACAACTATTACAAACTAAGTCCCTTTTTCCAATTGGTCACATTTATGATCTGTTTGTTAGACAAAATTTTTAGAAAATTGTCATTCAAGTGCCCAATCCTTTTGTGCCAAATGGACTTATTAGAGAAAGCAACAAAAGCACATGCATGATTAGGTAAAGTAGTAGGAGAACATTTATTCAAAATAGTAGGACAGTAAGTGAAATAGGTTGCAGGACATTTTTCTGGTTTGGACTGAAGATCTCCCAAACTGTAGAGGCCCTTCTTTCGTTGTCCTTCAATTAGAATTTTTCCCTGTTGATCCTTTATAACAAATTTGTTAGCAAAAAATGTAATTGAGCAATTGTTATCTCTAGTTAACTTGTTTACAGAGAGTAAGTTTTTCTTCATTTCAGGAACTATTAAAACATTATTTAGATCAAGATGGCAAGTTTTAGTTTTAAAGGTTGTGTGTCCAATGTGTGTGATATTTAATCCTTTTCCATTTCCAACATACATTTTATCTTGACCAAAGTAAGGACATATAGATTTAAATTTACCTAGATCATTAGCAACTTGTGAGATTGCTCCAGAATCAACATAAACATTTGTGTCATTGACTTCATCCAGAGTGAGAGCAGCAAGAGCTTCAGGAATTTCTTCGGATTGATAAGCATGGTCAAACCTTTTCCAACACTCCATGGTGGTGTGGTTGTTTTTTTTCACAAATTTGGCAAGTCACAAGACTCCTTTCTTCCTTGTGATCCGAAGTGGTGCCACCTTGGGAGATTGAATTCTGTTTATAAGGAGAAGAGAATTTACCTTGTTGCATACCATGTTGATCCTTAGGACTCCGAGTGTGATAGAATCCTCTCCCCTTTGAAGAAAAATTTCTTCCTCTACCACTGCCTTGTCCCCGGTTAGCATAGAATGTTTGACTGATGTTTAGTTGGTTGCTTTTTTCCTCTTCTTCTTCAACTAAGATTAATTGATCATGAGCTTTCAAGGCAAGGATGAATTGGTTGTATGAAGGATATGGGGGTTTGGATAACATGGTTGTTCTGAACTCCTTGTATTTGCTCCCTAACCCTCTTGCTATATGAAAGACTTTTGATGTATCATCCAAAGGCTTTTTAATTGCTGCAAGCTTGTCACATAAACTCTTGAACTTTCTAATATAATCATCTAGAGTCAATGATCCTTTC
The DNA here is from genome assembly GCA_036850905.1 of Luffa acutangula. NCBI lineage: Eukaryota > Viridiplantae > Streptophyta > Magnoliopsida > Cucurbitales > Cucurbitaceae > Luffa > Luffa acutangula. The sequence continues at coordinate 2,633,826 of CM072090.1, read as the reverse complement.
TTTAGAGTGAGAAGAGCTTCATTGATATGTATTTCATTTTCTTTTGTCATGGTTAGTAATAGGTCCTCAAGAGAATTCCATACCTGTTTTGCGGTATCAGTACCTTCAATCAAAGCCAACACATATTCAACAATGATTCCAAGAAGCCATGAGGTGAGAAGGTCATCATTGTTGGTCCATGTGTTTCGTTGATTGCTGGTTTTTGCACTAACATCTTCTTTTTCCATTTTTTCTTCAGCAATGGGAGGATCTTCTGTGAGACGTTGCTCCAACCCAAGAGTCCGTATAAGTGGCAACACTTGTGATTTCCAAAGTAGGTAATTGGATGTATTCAACTTTATGGATATGAGGCTGGCACATTGATGAAAAGATTGGGTGCTCAGAGGAGTTTCTTGTTTCTCCATGGTGATAATGCAAACGATCGTAGGAAGGTTGTTGCTGCCTTTCTTGTGCCTCAAGCTCTGATACCATATTATATTATATGGGCTTCCATCTCAAAACCAATTGGCAGTGAGTGGAGTGACCCTTGTAGCTTATATATTGTGAGGTCTCCACCATTCTTTTCGATGTGGGATCCTCAACATGCCCCCTCAAGATGGTGCCTCTTTGGATTCACCATTCTTGGATCGGATCCCAATTTCTTTTATTGGACCGAATACCCGTTTGGGTTTAATGGGCTCTGATACAATATTAGGTTATATGAGCTTCCATCTCAAAACCAATTGGCACTGAGTGGAGTGACCGATGTGGGATCCTCAACATGCCCCCTCAAGATGGTGCCTCTTTGGGTTCACCATTCTTGGATCGGATCCCAATTTCTTTTTATTGGACCGAATACCTGTTTGGGTTTAATGGGCTCTGATACCATAAAAGATTTAGCTTTAAATAATACAGAGAGAATAATCACGAATTTTATTGATCAAGAGAGTGATAAAATCGTTTCTCAAAAAGATAATCTACAAGCTAAATCAAACTAAACTTAAATAGGCACCAAAAAGGCTTGGTACTAGAGTTGTACCATTGACCTCCTACATTCTTAAAAAGGAAAAACAAAAGAGAAATTAAGGCAAAATCATTTACTTTTATGCTAACGGTAATATGCTGCCAATCTCCTTATAAATGCTGCCAAAGGTAATAGACAAAAAAAGGAATAAGTAAGGAGGATTAGCCAAGAGAGTTATTTGGTTTGCTATTGCTGACAATCACCTTATAAGGAAATTACTCAAATAAGGAAAAGTCGGCAATACTCATATTGTAGATGCTGTCAATTTATGCAAGAAGGGAAGTTGCACTCATCAAGGTAATTTGATTTGATCAAGGTGCTGCTGTGCATAATTTCCAGTTGTCTAAGTTATTCTTGGTATGTTTTTTTGACTCAATCGTTGAGGTGGCTGCTTGTGTGGTGATTTCTACTGGTGTGGTTTCAACTTTGACTTGCTCATGGGTGTAGTATTGTTTATCATATAACCTAATATAACCTAATATGGTATCAGAGCCCATTAAACCCAAACGGGTATTCGGTCTAATTGGGATCCGATCCAAGAATGGTGAACCCAAAGAGGCACCATCTTGAGAGGGCATGTTGAGGATCCCACATCGAAAAGAATGGGGGAGACCTCACAATATATAAGCTACAAGGGTCACTCCACTCACTGCCAATTGTTTTTTAGATGGAAGCCCATATAATATAATATGGTATTAGAGCCCATTAAACCCAAACGGGTATTCGGTCCAATAAAAAGAAATTGGGATCCGATCCAAGAATGGTGAACCCAAAGAAGCACCATCTTGAGGGGCATGTTGAGGATCCCACATCGGTCACTCCACTCATTGCCAATTGGTTTTGAGATGGAAGCCCATATAACCTAATATGGTATCAGAGCCCATTAAACCAAAATGGGTATTCGGTCCAATAAAAGAAATTGGGATTCGATCCAAGAATGGTGAACCCAAAGAGGCACCATCTTGAGGGGGCATGTTGAGGATCCCACATCGAAAAGAATGGTGGAGACCTCACAATATATAAGCTACAAGGGTCACTCCACTCATTGCCAATTGGTTTTGAGATGGAAGCCCATATAATATAATAACTCCTAAGACTCAATGTGCAACTTAAATATATAAGGAGGAAAGAAAAAAAATCTAAGAATTTTTCCTTTTTTCGAATGGTATGTGGAGAATTTATTTCAAGGTGGAAATTTATATCTACAATTTATTTCTTAAAAAAAACGGAAAAATTAAAATTTTAAAAAGAGAAATTCACTCAAGTTAAAGGAAACCCTTTTTCTTTTCTTTTCTTTTTTTTTTTCAAAAAAGAAAGGAAACAATAAGAAGCTAATAAAATAAATTCTTTTTTCCTTTTTTTTTTTTACAAAAGATCCTATTGTTTCCAAACAAAAAAAAAACTTTAATATTCCCTTTTTTTTGTTTCACAAGAATATTTATAAAGAAATGATAAAATGAAAATAATGAAGAAGATATTTGACAAAGAATTGTAAATGTGACGGAGAATAAAATTCTAATCCTAGGAAACAAAGGATCCCAAATTATTTCAATATTATAAGATAACAATTGAACTAACATGAGGGGTTAAGATAATGTGAGATTAAAATACTAATCCATCCTAGAAAACAAAGGATGCAATTACCATGAGTGATAGAGAATGATGTGAGGATAAAATTCTAATCCTAGAAGGGAAAATGAATCAACAAATATTATAAAATAACAAATGAATTAACATGAAGGGTTAGGATAATGTGAGATTAAAATTGTAATCCTAAAAAGGGTCTCAAATTAATTCAACGTTATAAAATAACGATTCAATTAACTTGAGCAAATATTTTCATGCGCCTACACGAGGACAACGATGTCCCTTCGAAGGTCGGCATTACTAATTTTGAATGTGATGCATGACGTTAGGGGAAAAAGATAAAAAAAAAAAATGGCCAATGACTGAACTAGATGGAATATAATTGAAGAGAAGGAAAAAAACCATTATTTCGAAGATATTTTCTCCCTCTAAAAAAATCCAAAAGAATGAGAGAATAACCCTTAAAAGAAACGGAAGAGATAAGAATACTTGAATTTTTCTAAAAAAAATAACAAGTAGAATAACTTTTATTTTTAAAGAAAGTTTTTTTTTTTAAGAAAAAAAACAACGAAAATAGGAAGACTCCTTATGTTTTAAAGAAGTTTTTCTTCAAAACAACGAGGATAAAGATGAGTTCATTTTTTTAATGCAAGCCTTAGAAAAATGAAGGTAAGATGACATCATCAAAGAAAGAGTTGAAACAAAATTACCATGATTAACACATGTTTTAAAAAAAAAAAAAACAAAAAATAATGATGATACAAAATAAATGACCCAGAACTATGAGAATGAAGTGAGGGTAAAAAAACATGAACTCTAATTTATAAAAGGCTCCAAAATTAATCCAGATGTTATAAAATAACAGATGAATTAACTTGAGTGAGGATTTTTTGTGCGCCTATGCGAGGGCAATTATGTCCCTTCGAAGGTCGACACTACTACATCCTCGATTCTAATCCTAAAAGGTATAGCACGGGTATAGAGCTGTGATTGTGTGAAATGCATGATGATCTAAAAAAGTAAAATTACAGAAATAAATTATACAAAAATAAAATAACATAATGAACCAAATAAATTAATAAAAGGATAATAGAAAAATAAAATTCAAGTGGCTTGACTCTCTAAAGTCCCCAGTGGAGTCGTCAAGCTGTCGCAACGTCATCGCGACGCGGAGCGGCCGACGTCCTTTCCTAAGGGTTTCTTTCGAGGTGAGAGGTTTGGAGTCGCCACCAATCATCCTGGGGGTGTGATTGGTCACCCGCTTTAAAGAAAAAGAAACGGTATTTGAAAACCAAAGATTAAGTTCGGGAGTCAATTGAGTGTAGGGAAGATGTTAGCACCCATACAACACCCGTTTAAAAAAGGTTACCACATTTTATTTTAAAATTATCATTTTATAACATGAAATGGTCCTTTATTTTGAAGAAAAGAAGGAAAAAAAAATGTCCCACTTTATCTTACCTTAGGTTTAAAAATTAAAGTAAGGTTTTGATGTAGTGGGTGGGGTTATACCCAATAATTGTTTGTCATGTTGAAATTTTCTTTTAATTAAAAGAAAATTTGTCACCTCAAGAATTTGAGAAGTTATCTCAACTCCACATAGGTTGTACATGAGCTAATTTGTCTCACATCTATTTCACATTTCAAAAATAAAATGTGAAGTAATAATCATGAGTGGTATGACACCATTCAATGGAAAAAATATTTTTTTTCATTTTTAAATCAAATTCAATTAGAAATTCATTTGGAATTACTAAAGTAAAACTTTTTTGAAATTCATTTGGAAAATCCAATTTAGAATCAAATTGAAGTTTATTTGAAAATTTTCTAAATTAAGATCCAATTGAAATTTTGATTGCAAAAATAATTGACTAGTTAAACTTTAAGCTAATTTTCAGGTAGGGTGTTCCCTTTCAGTCAGCTTAAATACTTGTTCTTAGACAAAATTAGGATTAAAGTTTTCATAATCAATCTATTTTAACCATTCAAAATACTAAATAATGTTTTTGAAATTTGATTTGACCTTTCCAAAATAGAAATTGATTTCCAATTTAGTTTAAAATTGAAATTGATTTTCAATATAAAACCAAAAGACATTGACTTGGAAACTTTAATTTAAAACAAAATTGACATTTATTGAAAAATTCCAAATCACCTTGGAACTCATTGAATTCAAGATTAAAATCAATTGAGGGGAAATGAAAATTCAAATAAAATTCCAATTGAAATTCATTTGGGCAATTCCAAATTGATAATCATTTGTATATGTCAAAATGAAATTAAAAACAAACAAAAGTTGAAATCCCAAATTAAATCTAATTAGAAATTTATTTTAAAATTCCAAATTAATTATTGAAACCAAAGGAAGGAAAGTTTGAAATCATCTTTAAAAAAAATCGAGTGAAAATCAAATTGAAAATCTTATTTCAAATTTCATTTGTTTGAAATTCATTTGAGATTTCAAACCCTTTGGAATTCATTTGAACAATTCAAATTAAAATAATTTTGAAAACATTAAAATTCCCTATTTAAAGAAAATTGAAATCTCTAATTACAAACCAGTCAAAATTTATTAGGAAAATACAAGTTCAAATTCAAATTAAAACTTTTATGTTAAATCCAACTAAAATTAATAAGAAAGACAATTAAAGTTGAAAATGCCAAATTAAAATCCAATTGAAATTGGTAATAGCAATTCAATTTAAAGTCAATTAAAATTAGTTTGGAAACTACCAATTAAACTCTATTTGAAATTAGATTTAAAGAAAACTTTCAACTAATATCCAATTAAAAGTTCTTTAGAAATCTAAAATAAATCAAATTAAATTTCTAATTAGAAAATGGAAGTTAAAACATAATTTATAACGCCCTAGGTTTTATTATTAACTAACCTAGTGACATTACTAAACTCCTATTCGGACTAACCGAGAGCTCCGAAAATTTCGGCAGCATAACGGCATACATAGGACAAAACCAAAATTTTAGATCACCTGTTAAACACAAAATGACACTTCTATATTGATTCATTCAACTCCACAACTCCACAGAACAACAACAAACAGGATACGAGTCAGATCACGCATCTCCATCCAACAACAGAACCTAACTCTACCAGATCAAGCATAACCTTAACTTTCTAGAAGCAGTTCAACTTTATTAAACATTAGCATATTTACAACCTAGCGGAAACATTAACTACTACAATTTAACAACTAACGATTCCTTTGACTCAGCTACTAAATACTATATATTAACCTATCCAACAAGATGAAGTAATCAAACTAATAATTTAGACCAGAGGGTCATCCCTCGTGAATCTCCTCATCCGCATCACCGGGCACGTAATACTCATCACCTGCAAAGTCTGAAAATGCTGGGGGGAAGAAAGGGGAGGGGTATCAGTACAACCACCGTACTGGTAAGTAGCTCACACCCGGTGAACCACCAAACAACAAACAAACACCACGACAAGCTAACCACACACATCATGCTTATAAAGCGATAAACAACCCACATGCTCTTAAACACGAAATAACAATGCCAACACATGCTCATGCAAAAATGGGACGACAACATGAATCCACGCATCATGCTATGCACCCCCACATGGTTTCCGCGCCATGCCTGCACACTCACGTGATTTCCGCGTCACGCTCCGCACTCACATCCCACACGTGATTTCCGTGTCACGCTTCGCAACCCACCCAACACATGTATTATAACGCGCCATGCGCAACGCCACTCACACGTGATTTCCGCGTCACGCTCCGCACTCGCACCCACACATGATTTCCGCGTCACGCTCCGCACACACACCCAACACATGATTTACGCGTCATGCTCCGCCTCTCCCCAATGACCACACACTATGCAGACATGACTCACATGCGACATAGCCAACTAACAACAGTATCTCATACTTATGGAAATAAACAAAGCGACATGCTCATTTCACGTCACGAATTACATTTATATCAAACACAACATATAATAACAGAACAAGTAAAACAAACAGCATGCTCAAACAAACAAACAGGCTTATCCAGGTACAAACTACTTACCTATAACGCTTCCAAAGCAACCTTAGTGATCCAAAGCAGTCTAACAAGATCCTAAACCACAAGGATGAATCCTACTGAATTAGAATCAACTCATAGCTACTCTAAACATGCTTTTAATGATCAAAACCTATCGAGAGAGAACTAATTCCTTGCTGGACAGCCACTCAAAGTTCCCCAAATTAACAACCCAAAACCTTCCAACCATGGGCAACCACGTCGAAGGCACAACGGGCAATGGGTATCCACTGAATGGTTATATTCGAGGCTTTTCAGCCATTGGACAGCAAGTAATTAACACAAAAATAAAATTCTAATTAGGACTCCTAGCGATCGGGCAACTCTTCTAAGGACTCATAATGATTGGGCAAAGCTACTAAAGCCTAGATAACTAATGAGAAACGATTTAGCATGCTTTAAACCATAAACAGCAAGCAGAAACTCATAACTCATGATTTAAGAACCTACAAGAGTTGGGTAAAACTAATTAGGCGACGACACATAATGGGCATAAATAGAAGCATGCTTTTAAGCCATGAACAACCAACGATAACCCATTTAACTCACATTCTAAGGACTCTAACTGTTGGGCAATACTTATAAGGCCTAAATAACTAATGGCCATCGATTAAGCATGCTTTTAAACCAAAAACAACAACGAATACTACCCAAACGAACTCGATACCACGCTAGACGGGTTATACTAACCTCGAACAACGTGTTAGAACACTCCTTGGACAATGGGTATTCAAGTTTTAAGTGATTCGAACTCAATCGAACACTTTTACGGCGCTGCAGATCAGAAAATTCAACACTAAATTAAATTTCCAGCATCTAAACAACTTGGGCATTTTAATTTAAGCTCTAACCACGAATGGGTAAGAGTTAAAGCTTACCGAAATAGCTAAACGATGCCAAAAACGCCCAAATGGATGCTGGACAGAGGAGAAAACGCGAGGAACTGAGGCTTCAAGCTGCTAGGGCGCGAGATCTAACGAATCGACCCAAGAAACACTTAGATCGGGCTTAAAACAACTAAGAACAACGGAAAAGAGAGCTTACCCACGAGTTCTTGACGTTCGAAACCAAAAATCGTGCAAATCCTTGCGTGGGTTTTCGATTTCCAGCGGAGAATAGACGAAGAAGGCGACGATAAAACCAACTGACGCATGGGCTCTTCGATTTCAGGCGAGGGGCAGCGGCACGACTGGCGACGCGAGGAGGAAGGAGGTGGTTGGACGGCGCGGCTGCGGGCGGTAGCGCGAGCGGCGACGGCGACGGTGCGGCGAGCAGGCGGTGACACGAGCAGTGACGGCTGCTTCGTGGAGAAAGAAGGAAAATGCAGGAGATGGGGATGGGGGTCTGATGCACGTGGCCAAGAGAAAGGGAGAGAAAGAGAAAGAGAAAGAGGTGGCTGGTGCAAAGAAACGGGGGGGGGGTATCCACTGTAACGACCCAGGATTTTAGGAGCTAACCCAGCGACATTACTAACTCCTAGACCAAAACAAACCGTGAGCACCGAAAATTTCGGCAGCATAACGGCGTTCATTGGACTAACCCAAAATTTTTACTTAACCTGTCAAGCAAAAGAAACACTTCTAAGTAACATTATTCAACAAACTCCATCAACTACAACACAACAGGGCCTCGCAGAAACTAGCAACCAGACAAGCCTCACATCACAACTAATAACGACTCAGAACATTGCTTAAGCGGAACTTACGACATTAATCAATTTAATTCAACTTATTGATCGCTAACTGAATGAAATAATAGGGTTCTTTAAAACAATGCAACTAAACCTAGAGACTAACAAAAGTAAATCAGAATTAACCAAGTCCAACATCTTTCAAAACGACAAGCACATCTATCCTAGCTAAACCAAGAGAAATAAATGGACAAGAACAAGCTACAAGCTATGGTTCCTCCTCGTAGGTCTCCTCCGCATCACCATGGTCCACGCGGTCCTCATAATCGTCAAAATCTGGTAGTTGGGGGGAGAGGAGGGGGTCAGTACACTAAGGTACTGGTAAGCAGCCCCTACCTGATAAGCCATCAAACAACAAGCAACAAACAACATGCTTTTCATGCGCAAGCATCATACTGTTAAAAGCAGTAAACATAATATCATGCTCAAAAGCTAGTAAAACATATGACTTTTCTAAGCCACAACTCATGCATTTCTCTATATGCAACTTGCTAACCACTCAAGCTCCACGAGCTCACTCAACGTTCACATTTAGCCCTCACATGGCTCTCCAAGACTGATCCTTCGAGTCGCACTGTTCCCTGACCATTTGTACCCAGGGCCACAATGCTCTCTACGGAGCTCGGCGTTCGACCCTTGACCATTTGTACCCAAGGCCTCAAACTGTGCATCGCCCCTTGACCATTTGTACCCAAGGCGCACCGATGACTTAGCAAAGCATTGGCCCTTCCCCAGGCACCCAACACATGCTTTCTAGACTCATCACACCGACCCTTGACCATTTGTACCCAAGGCCTCGATGCTCCTCTTAACCAATGGTGGCGTGCCACCCCTCGACCATTTGTACCCGAGGTGCACTGACACTCACCCAACTTTCTTTTCTTTCACACTTTAGGTCCTTGACCTATATCTCACATCCACTAGAATGCATATGCCCTGCAACATGCTTCTAGACTCATGAACCATGCCCACTAAGCATTACACATGTGACCACATCTCTTAACTCATGCTTGACTCAGAAACGCAAATAGAACCAGCATGCTTGCAACCATTCATCATGCAACAACAATTCATGCTTTTCCACAGAATCATATACATACATATATATATTCAAAGAACAGGAACAAGAGAACAGTTATAAGACAAGGAAACATTCAGCATGCAACACACAGTCAAACGGACTTCAGCAAGTAAGAACTACTTACCGGAAGCTCAAACGCTCCTAAACAATCCTAAAGGACTAATGGAAACAACCGGAAGAGCCTAAAGAGCTCAAACTACAAGCAACGATTACCATGGGTTAGAAAACAACTTAGAGCACCTAATAAACTTGAGGAAAGGATCTAGGGATGCTGGAATTTACCGCTTAGTGCTCAAACAACCTTGAGAACAAGCTGACTTGTGTTCCAAACGACCCAACAACCAAGATCCCAAGTCACCGGGTTATGGGTAACCAAAATCAAGGTCTTTCGAGTTGTGGGTATTCGCTGAACACGATATTTGAGACCAAACGCTCGCTGAACAGCAACCGAATACACCTAATTCTGCAATTTTAAAGTCGATAACGAATGGGTATCGATTACTTAAGCTATAGAACCAATAACAGCATTGAACCTTACCCAACGGACCCGATATCACGCAAGACGGGTTGCAAAAACCTCAAACAATGCACTAGAACGATCCTTGGGCAGTGGGTATTCAAGTCGATGAGTTTCGAACCTAATCGAACACCTAGACGGCGCTGCAGATCAAAAAATCGAACAACATTAAACTTTTCAGCACCTAAAGCTAATGGGTAATCAAATTTAAGCTTCAACCAAGAGTGGGTAATATAAATTTGAATTCGAATAAGCATGGGTCACAACAAAGACTTACCGAAAGAGCCTAAACCCAATGAAACGATCCTTAAATCAGCCCGAACGCATCTAAAACGCCAGAACACGAGGCTTCGATCCTAAACCCACTACTCTTGCTGAAACAATAGGAAAATAAATCAATGCAAGTCAGGTTATAGAAAACGAACAAACACAAGGAAAAAGGAATCTCACGCTGCGAGTTCGAAGGAGAAAAACAGGAGTCGTAAGTGCTGGCCGACGCACGCGAAGACGGCGCCTCCGAGCTGCTACTGCCGACGACGGGTCAAGGAAGAGGGAGAGAGAGATCGACTGAGGAGATGGAGGTTCACGTGGGTCTTGCTGCTCGAGTCGAACAAACACGCGAGAGGGAGAGGGAGCTCGACGACGGGAACCGCTGCTCACTCGAAGAAGGACCTGCTGCAGCCCGCAACGCGCGAGGGAGGAAGAGATGAAGAGGGACGGCGGGGCTTGGCTACTGGCGGCGGCGCACACACGACAGAGAGGAAGAGAGGACCTGCGGCTGGAAATGCACGAAGAGATGGGGCTGGCGGCAAGCTGGTCACGCGAGGAAGAAGGTTGGTGAGGGGGCGGCTGCTGCACTTCACGACAAGAAGGGAGAAGGAGATGCTTTTAGGGTTTCCTTCCTTTTTTTCTCTTTTACTTAAAATAAAACCCTAAGAAGAGAAAAAAACCCATTTAAAACAGGAATGAGATTTAATCTAGGATTCTAATTAAAATCCCAAATTGAATTTTAAACCCATTCTTAATTCCGAAAGATTTGGGATTAAAACTGGCTATGAAGAGTTTGGGTCTTTTGATATTTAAAACAAATATCAAATATTAAAACCTCTAACTTTAGGAAATTTAAAGATTTAGTTAAAAATCTCTTTCCCCTAAATTTTAGAAATTCAGTTTAACGACCCAAGGCCAACGTTAAATTCTAATTTTCCCAAATTAGAATAAGAACGCCCAATAAATTCAAAAATGGCTCGATTCGAAACGCGGGGCGTTACATCCACGCGTGAAAGGAAGAGAGAGTGAGATAAGGGTTTGAGGGATTTTCTTAATTCCAATAATTGCCCACTAATTGGAGAAAAATATGCAACTTCCTTCCCACTAACATGTTATGACTAACTTAACCAACTAACTCAATCAACCACTAACACACGAGAAGGGAAAAAAATCTCAATAGGCTTTAAAATATCAACTGAAGTCTATAATTAAATTCTAAATTTTTTTTTCCAAACTAGAATTTAAACCCGATTAATCCAAAATAGCATAATTTCGAAACGCGAGGCGTTACATAATTGAAGTTGATTTGGGAAAATTTCAATTGAAGTTGATTTTGGAAGTAATTTCTCAATTCAAACTCAGAATTTTTTATAAAATCAAAGAGGAAATGAAAGAAAAACACTTACAACTTTAAATTAAAAACAAAAATGCTCTTTAAGCAAATAAAGAAAAGAATAGATAAATTGGAAGAAAGGAAAAAAAATATATAAAGGAAAAGAAGTGGGTTCCACCAATTTTCTTTATTTCTTCTCATCTTCTTCCCCAAGCTCCTTCTGTACCTTTCTCCTCCATGGAAATTCACTGGAATGTGGGTCAGAGTTACTCCTGGTTCTTCAGATGGTTGGAGTTCGCGGTAGCGGCAGACGTCGGATCGGGATTGGGTTAGTGGCAGAGTTCGTCGGATTGGAGACGTAGTAGGTCTTCAAAGTCGGCGACGATGTAAGGAGCGGTGGCAGCGAAGCAGTGAATAACTCAATCTTTCAAAAGATTAAAATTTCTCTCTCTCTCTCTCTCAAATTTCACTCTTTTCTCTCTCAAACTTCACCTCTTTCTCTCCCTATCTTTTTTAGATTTTCATCACTCATTCTTTTTTTCACTTTCTCTCATTGTTCTCCCATTTTCCACCCTTTTGTTGTTGTCTTCCTATTCTCCTCCACAAGCTCTCCTTTTATAGGAGACCTTGGAGAAAAGGGTTGAGAAATAAGGGGAGGGAGTTGGAGAGAGTGGGGGAGTGAGTTGAGGGAGGTTGAGAAACAGGGGGAGAGGGAGAAGGAGAAGGGGGTGGAAGAGGAAGACCAAAAAAAAAAAGAAAAAAATTAAAATTAAATAAATAAAAAAAATGAAATGAAAATGATTTTTTTTCTTTTATGATACGTGGGGAGGGGAATTTGAACCATAGATCTAATAATTATTAGTACAACTTTATGCCAATTGAGCTAAGCTCTTGTTGGCATACCAAAAAACAAATTGACCACCACATATTGGAAAAATTCAAATATTATTCTTAAAAATCAAGCCGGACCAAATACGGTGTCTACACCTACCAAACATGATGTCGTCCTAAGATAATGAACGATGACATACATTACAATCATTCCAAACATGAACCTAGCAACATCTGACTAATATTATACCATTTCCTACATGACCATATCCGATAACGGGGAGGTTACGACACACTTGTTGTTGATAAGTGAAGTTTGTTTGGCCACTAGTCACCATTACATAATGCCGAAATGCATACTCTGCTTCTGCACATGTTGCATACGACTTGTGTAGTGCTCCCCTAAATTGGTTCACTTATTTGTGGCATTCAACACACGAGATGAAAATTCTTGGGTTGCGACCAGCAAACACCACATAGAATTTCGATGTCCCCATACTCCTATTATTCAAAATATAAGAAGTCAAGCACCTATTGTATATAAGAAAAACGTGTTTTTCGGTTTATGATTTTATGCATTTAGGGTTTCATTATGGATTATGGTACCATAAGTTTAGGGTTTCATGTTTTTAGGGTTTATAATTCCATCAGTTTAGGGTTTGCAGTTTAGGGGTTAGGGTTGCATGTCTTAAGGGTATTATGTTTTTAAGGTTTACAAGTTTATGTGTTTAGGGTAGGGTTTCATGTGTTTAGGGTTTTTAGAGTTTTATGTGTTCGTGGTTTATGTTTTTCTGTGTTTAGGGTTTTATGTGTTTAAGGTTTAGGGTTTTAGGGTTTAGGGTTTAGGGTTTAGTGTTTAGGTTTTCATGTGTTTAGGGTTTAGGGTTTTAGGGTTTTAGGGTTTAGGGTTTAGGGTTTTATGTGTTTATAGGTTTTCATATGTTTAGGGTTTTGGTTATATGTGTTTAAGGTTTAGGGTTTTGGTTTTCATGTGTTTAGGTTATATGTGTTTATAGGTTTTCTCTATTTCCTGTCTTCTCTTTTTGCTCTATTCTTTTTTTTCTTTGTTCAGATCGTCGAACTTTACAAAACCGATGAAAACCGACCGACTGGTCGATCGGAGTCACCGCCTTTGAAAATCGAAAAAAAAAAACCGACTGGTTTAAAATCGACATGTCAGTGGTCGGCGTCGGTTTTAGCACAAAACCGACACCGATGAACACCCCTTATCTTCTTCTTTTTTTGTTGAATCTTTGATTTTTTTTATTTATTTTTTTGCTAAACTGGCACGGTAAATAACTGAGTAATTTTTTAAAAAAGTGAATGTAACTCCTTATGGATGAGAATCAAACTTCATCCAAGTTTTATACTACTAATTCCTTTACTTCTCAATCACTCTGTGTTTGGTTCCATCTGATACTTGTGTAAATTTTTAGAGAAAAAAAAAATCAATTTTCACAAATTCTCTTTGACAATGATAGATGAACTTTGAACGATCCATCGAGAATATATCAATTTAAGAAATGAATTTAACAAAGAAAAATAAAATTAAATGAAGAGTGAATAAGTACCTTAGTTTGGCTGCAAATTGAAGGGAATAGATGTTGCAGATAAAAGAGGAAGAGAGGGAAGTAAAAAGTGAGATTTAGTGATGCGAAGAAGATGAGTGGTTATTGGAATTGGAAGACACAAAAAGTCCACCGTACCTTATCACTTCGTACAAGTGATGGGTACCCTACCATAAGGACCTCATAAATTTCTCATGCTTTTTTATTCATGGAAGAGTACAAATTTATGAGGAATACTCAAAAGATAGAAATGGTAGGTAGAGTGTAGACTGAAAAAAAAAAAAGAATTGAAATATAGGAATACTTAAAGAACTACAAGTCTTAATTATGAAGCAGTAAATCATGAGAGTTTAATCCCTATTTCATTACTATTGAAGGTCTCTTGATAATATTGAGTGGATATTTGAAATGTTTGCCACATGTAGATGTTACAGGCTTAGCAAAAGGCTCTCAAGTGGGTAGATAAATATGGAGATTCACCGCAACTATACGTGATGAATTTAGCAAAGGGTTGAAGGATTGGAATTCCATAATTCCATAAAGCGAAAGCATGGTTGGGACCGATTCGTAATTTATTTTGTTTAATCTAAAATACCAATACATTGACAATAATATTAGAACTATTCTAAATATATATTAAGGCTAAGTTTCTCAAATATTAGATCTAAATCTAATATGTATAGTAACAAATTACTTACTCTCGTTGATGACTCATATTAAATTCACCAACTGCTTGTGAATTAATCACGAACTAGTGCGAACACCACCACTATGGCTACACCGGTATGACTCGAAGACTAGTGGGAGTCTAGAGGAAGCTTTGAGGTGAAATCTCTGGGAGTAAGAGAATTAATGAGATGTCTTTCACCCCACCCAGGGATCCTATATATAGTAAAGGCAAAAACCTTTTCCTAATAGGAAAAAGTCTCTAATTTTAATAAATAATTAATTAATTTTCCAATTAAATATCATATATTTAATCGTAGGGATTTTATTAAAATTAAAATTAATATGAATCTAATTCATATTAAATTTAGTTGAACTCTTTCAAATATTTTCTTTCCTAATAGGAAAAGGTCTCTATTTCATGTGTGTAGGGTTTAGGTTATATGTGTTTAAGGTTTAGGGTTTTGGTTTTCATGTGTTTAGGGTTTAGGTTTTATGTGTGTTTATAGGTTCTCTCTATTTCTTGTCTTCTCTTTTTTCTCTATTCTTTTTTTTCTTTGTTCAGATCGTCGAAGTTTACAAAACCGATGAAAATCGATTGACTGGTCGATCGGAGTCACTGCCTTAAAAAAAAAAAAAATTGCCTGATTTAAAATCGACATGTCGGTCGTCGGCGTCGGTTTTAGCACAAAACCGACACCGATGATCACCCCTTATCTTCTTCTTTATTGTGTAATCTTGGATTTTTATTAATTTTTTTTTTGTTAAACTGGCATGGTAAAAAAATGGGTATTTTTTTAAAAAAGTGAATGTAACTCCTTATGGATGAGAATCAAACCTCATCCAAGTTTTATACTACTAATTTCTTTTTACTTCTCAATCACTCTGTGTTTGGTTCCTTCCGATACTCGTGTGAATTTTTAGAAAAAAAAAATCAATTTTCACAAATTCTCTTTTGAAATGATAGATGAACTTTGAACGATCCATTGAGAATATAACAATTTAAGAAATGAATTTAACAACGAAAAAGAAAATGAAATGAAGAGTGAAATAAGTACCTTAGTTTGGCTGCAAATTGAAGGGAATAGATGTTGCAGATAAAAGAGGAAGAGAGGGAAGTAAAATGTGAGATTTAGTGATGCGAAGAAGATGAGTGGTTATTGGAATTGGAAGACACAAAAAGTCCACCCTTATTACTTCGTACAAGGGATGGGTGTGCCCTACCATAAGAACCTCATAAATTTCTCGTGCTTTTTTATTCATGGAAAAGTACAAATTTATGAGGAATACTCAAAAGATAGAAATGGTAGGTAGAGTGTAGATTGAAAAAAAGAATTGAAATATAGGAATATTCAAAGAACTACAAGTTTTAATTATGAAGCAGTAAATCATGAGAGTTTAATCCCTATTTCATTACTATTGAAGGTCTCTTGGTAATATTGAGTGGATATTTGAAATGTTTGCCACATGTAGATGTGACAGCCTTAGCAAAAGGCTCTCAAGTGGGTAGATAAATATGGAGATTCACCGCAGCTATACGTGATGAATTTAGCAAAGGGTTGAAGGATTGGAATTCCGTAATTCCATAAAGCGGAAGCGTGATTGGGACTGATTCGTAATTAATTTAGTTTAATCTAAAATATCAATAAATTGACAATAATATTAGAACTATTCTAAATATATATTAAGGCTAAGCATACAAAAATATTAGATCTAAATGTAATATGTATAGTAACAAATTACTTACTCTTGTTGACGACTCATATTAAATTCACCAATTGCTTGTGAATTAATTACGAAGAAGTGCGAACACCACCACTATGGCTACACCGGTATGACTCGGAGACTGGTGGGAGTCTAGAGGAAGCTTTTAGGAGAATTCTCTGAGAGTAAGAGAATGAATGAGATGCCTTTCACCCCATCCCAGGGGTCCTATATATAGTAAAGGCCAAGACCTTTTTTCCTAATTGGAAAATGTCTCTAATTTTAATAAATAATTAATTAATTCCATAATTAATTAATTTCTCAATTAAATATCATATATTTAATATTAGGGATTTTATTAAAATTAAAATTAATATGAATCCACTTCATATTAAATTTAGTTGAACTCTTTCAAATATTTTCTTTCCTAATAGGAAAAGGTCTCCAATTTTAATAAATAATTAATTAATTCCATAATTAATTAATTACTCAATTAAATATCATATATTTAATCTTAGGGATTTTATTAAAATTAATATGAATCAAATTCATATTAAATTTATTTGAACTCTTTCAAATATTTTCTCTCAAGAATTAATTTTTGAAATTAATTCAAAAATTATATTATAAAGTTTCATAAACTTTATATTATACTGCATCAATATACATTATACGATTCCCCAAATAAATTGAACACATTCAATTTACAATTTATACTTAATTGCCTCAAGTCTTTTTACGAGTTACCAGTGGGACCTAATGAACCTACAGATCAGAAGCTCAAACGATACGAGAGTAATTGGCCAAACTCATTAACCAAGTTAGTCAACATTCGTTAACTGTGGGTCACTCCACTAAAGACCCACAACTGCACTCTTCTCACTGTAGAATATTTTTGTGTCCACGAATATCGACCAAGCAGCAAGTCAATCCTTCACGTGTGTTCGTAACACTAGCTAGGTCAAATTACCGTTTTACCCCTGGGTTGCCTCTGGTTCCTTAAGTACCAATGATTCCTCTAATGAACAAGTTTTTTAGGGTCCAACCACTAAACAGGAGTTCCTCTCGGACCAGGAGAGGACGACGCACCTTTGTTCAAGCCCCGGAATCAACCCTTAAGGGAACACACATCTACTTACCCTAATAGGAGAAATAGTGAATTCCATCTTGTACTGTTATGTTCCTAGCCCCCATTCGGTCTTACCCCTGAAATGGTATGATTATTGAGTCGGCGTATTGGCCACTCTCACCCATACAAATCTAAGGACAATCTCTTCTGAAAGGGGTTCATAACAGACTCAGGATTGAGATTGAGTTACTTAGGTCATCCTATTGAAATAGAAACCTAAACTAGTTAACAAGAGGAGATATAAATACGATTTGTTAATGGATCAAGACATGAAAAAGTACTAATAACAAGAGGATATAAACTCTTTGTAGAGTTGTTAGTCATGGTCTCATTAAAAGGGAAAAAATCTTCATCAAACACCACATGTCTTGAGATATAAATATGATTTGTTAATGGATCAAGACATCTATATCCCTTGTGTTCCATACTATAACCAACGAAGATGCAAGGATATGTTCGTTGAGAAAATTTGTTGTTATTTGGTCGATTTCGTAAGTAAGGGAAACAACGACAACCAAAGATTCTCATATCATTATAGTTAGGAATTCTTCCTTATAATTTTTGAAAAGGAGAATTCATGTTTAAAGCTTTTGTGGGCATTCTATTTATGAGATATACGACCGTAAGAAACGAGTCCACCCAATATTTTAAAGGCATGTGAGATTGAAACATAAGAGATAAGCCAGTTTCAACAATGTGCCTATGCTTTCGTTCTACCACTCCATTTTGTTGAGGGGTGTAAGGACAAGAGTATTGATGGTGAATTCCATTTTTTTCTAAAATGTTTTTAAAGGCAATGGATTGAAATTCCCCTCCTCCGTCACTTTGAAAAACTTTTATTTTCCTTCCCAATTGATTCTCAACAAGCAATTTGAATTTAGTAAAACAACTTAGAAAATCCGACTTCTTTCTAATGGGATAAAGCCAAACATATCTTGTGTAATCATCAATAAAGCTAATGTAATATTTAAAGTCTTGACAAGAAGCAATTGGAGCGGGTCTCCAAAGGTCACAATGAACTTTGTCCAAGGGATTTAAGGAATGAATTTCATTAGAAGAGAAAGGAAGCTTGCAACTTTTTCCAAGTTGACAACTATTACAAACTAAGTCCCTTTTTCCAATTGGTCACATTTATGATCTGTTTGTTAGACAAAATTTTTAGAAAATTGTCATTCAAGTGCCCAATCCTTTTGTGCCAAATGGACTTATTAGAGAAAGCAACAAAAGCACATGCATGATTAGGTAAAGTAGTAGGAGAACATTTATTCAAAATAGTAGGACAGTAAGTGAAATAGGTTGCAAGACATTTTTCTGGTTTGGACTGAAGATCTCCCAAACTGTAGAGGCCCTTCTTTCGTTTTCCTTCAGCTAGAATTTTTCCCTGTTGATCCTTTATAACAAATTTGTTAGCAAAAAATGTAATTGAGCAATTGTTATCTCTAGTTAACTTGTTTACAGAGAGTAAGTTTTTCTTCATTTCAGGAACTATTAAAACATTATTTAGATCAAGATGGCCAGTTTTAGTTTTAAAGGTAGTGTGTCCAATGTGTGTGATATTTAATCCTTTTCCATTTCCAACATACATTTTATCTTGACCAAAGTAAGGACATATAGATTTAAATTTACCTAGATCATTAGCAACATGTGAGGTTGCTCCAGAATCAACATAAACATTTGTGTCATTGACTTCATCCAGAGTGAGAGCAGCAAGAGCTTCAGGAATTTCTTCAGATTGATAAGCATGGTCAAACCTTTTCCAACACTCCATGGTGGTGTGGTTGTTTTTTTTCACAAATTTGGCAAGTCACAAGACTCCTTTCTTCCTTGTGATCCGAAGTGGTGCCACCTTGGGAGATTGAATTCTGTTTATAAGGAGAAGAGAATTTACCTTGTTGCATACCATGTTGATCCTTAGGATTCCGAGTGTGATAGAATCCTCTCCCCTTTGAAGAAAAATTTCTTCCTCTACCCTGCCTTGTCCTCGGTTAGCATAGAATGTTTGACTGATGTTTAGTTGGTTGCTTTTTTCCTCTTCTTCTTCAACTAAGATTAATTGATCACGAGCTTTCAAGGCAAGGATGAATTGGTTGTATGAAGGATATGGGGGTTTGGATAACATGGTTGTTCTGAACTCCTTGTATTTGCTCCCTAACCCTCTTGCTATATGAAAGACTTTTGATGTATCATCCAAAGACTTTTTAATTGTTGCAAGCTTGTCACATAAACCCTTGAACTTTCTAATATAATCATCTAGAGTCAATGATCCTTTCTTTAGAGTGAGAAGAGCTTCATTGATATGTATTTCATTTTCTTTTGTCATGGTTAGTAATAGGTCCTCAAGAGAATTCCATACCTGTTTTGCGGTATCAGTACCTTCAATCAAAGCCAACACATCTTCAACAATGATTCCAAGAAGCCATGAGGTGAGAAGGTCATCATTGTTGGTCCATGTGTTTCGTTGATTGCTGGTTTTTGCACTAACATCTTCTTTTTCCATTTTTTCTTCAGCAATGGGAGGATCTTCTGTGAGATGTTGCTCCAACCCAAGAGTCCGTATAAGTGGCAACACTTGTGATTTCCAAAGTAGGTAATTGGATGTATTCAACTTTATGGATATGAGGCTGGCACATTGATGAAAAGATTGGATGCTCAGAGGAGTTTCTTGTTTCTCCATGGTGATAATGCAAACGATCGTAGGAAGGTTGCTGCTGCCTTTCTTATGCCTCAAGCTCTGATACCATATTATATTATATGGGCTTCCATCTCAAAATCAATTGGCAGTGAGTGGAGTGACCCTTGTAGCTTATATATTGTGAGGTCTCCACCATTCTTTTCGATGTAGGATCCTCAACATGCCCCCTCAAGATGGTGCCTCTTTGGATTCACCATTCTTGGATCGGATCCCAATTTCTTTTATTGGACCGAATACCCGTTTGGGTTTAATGGGCTCTGATACAATATTAGGTTATATGAGCTTCCATCTCAAAACCAATTGGCACTGAGTGGAGTGGCCGATGTGGTGGGATCCTCAACATGCCCCCTCAAGATGGTGCCTCTTTGGGTTCACCATTCTTGGATCGGATCCCAATTTCTTTTTATTGGACCGAATACCTGTTTGGGTTTAATGGGCTCTGATACCATAAAAGATTTAGCTTTAAATAATACAGAGAGAATAATCACTAATTTTATTGATCAAGAGAGTGATAAAATCGTTTCTCAAAAAGATAATCTACAAGCTAAATCAAACTAAACTTAAATAGGCACAAAAAAGGCTTGGTACTAGAGTTGTACCATTGACCTCCTACATTCTTAAAAAGGAAAAACAAAAGAGAAATTAAGGCAAAATCATTTACTTTTATGCTAACGGTAATATGCTGCCAATCTCCTTATAAATGCTGCCAAAGGTAATAGACAAAAAAACGAATAAGTAAGGAGGATTAGCCAAGAGAGTTATTTGGTTTGCTATTGCTGACAATCACCTTATAAGGAAATTACTCAAATAAGGAAAAGTCAGCAATACTCATATTGTAGATGCTGTCAATTTATGCAAGAAGGGAAGTTGCACTCATCAAGGTAATTTGATTTGATCAAGGTGCTGCTGTGCATAATTTCCAGTTGTCTAAGTTATTCTTGGTATGTTTTTTTGACTCAATCGTTGAGGTGGCTGCTTGTGTGGTGATTTCTGCTGGTGTGGCTTCAACTTTGACTTGCTCATGGGTGTAGTATTGTTTATCATATAACCTAATATAACCTAATATGGTATCAGAGCCCATTAAACCCAAACGGGTATTCGGTCCAATAAGAGAAATTGGGATCCGATCCAAGAATGGTGAACCCAAAGAGGCACCATCTTGAGAGGGCATGTTGAGGATCCCACATCGAAAAGAATGGTGGAGACCTCACAATATATAAGCTACAAGGGTCACTCCACTCACTGCCAATTATTTTTGAGATGGAAGCCCATATAATATAATATGGTATTAGAGCCCATTAAACCCAAATGGGTATTCGGTCCAATAAAAAGAAATTGGGATCCGATCCAAGAATGGTGAACCCAAAGAAGCACCATCTTGAGGGGCATGTTGAGGATCCCACATCGGTCACTCCACTCATTGCCAATTGGTTTTGAGATGGAAGCCCATATAACCTAATATGGTATCAGAGCCCATTAAACCCAAATGGGTATTCGGTCCAATAAAAGAAATTGGGATTCGATCCAAGAATGGTGAATCCAAAGAGGCACCATCTTGAAGGGGCATGTTGAGGATCCCACATCGAAAAGAATCGTGGAGACCTCACAATATATAAGCTACAAGGGTCACTCCACTCATTGCCAATTGGTTTTGAGATGGAAGCCCATATAATATAACAACTCCTAAGACTCAATGTGCAACTTAAATATATAAGGAGGAAAGAAAAAAAATCTAAGAATTTTTCCTTTTTTCGAATGGTATGTGGAGAATTTATTTCAAGGTGGAAATTTATATCTACAATTTATTTCTTAAAAAAAAACGGAAAAATAAAAATTTTAAAAAGAGAAATTCACTCAAGTTAAAGGAAACCCTTTTTCTTTTCTTTTTTTTTCAAAAAAGAAAGGAAACAATAAGAAGCTAATAAAATAAATTATTTTTTCCCTTTTTTTTTTTACAAATGATCCTATTGTTTCCAAACAAAAAAAACTTTAATATTCCCTTTTTTTTGTTTCACAAGAATATTTATAAAGAAATGATAAAATGAAAATAATGAAGAAGATATTTGACAAAGAATTGTAAATGTGACGGAGAATAAAATTCTAATCCTAGGAAACAAAGGATCCCAAATTATTTCAATGTTATAAGATAACAATTGAACTAACATGAGGGGTTCAGATAATGTGAGATTAAAATTCTAATCCATCCTAGAAAACAAAGGATATCAAGTCAATCTCAATGTTATAAGATAACAATGCAATTACCATGAGTGATAGAGAATGATGTGGGGATAAAATTCTAATCCTAGAAGGGAAAATGAATCAACAAATATTATAAAATAACAAATGAATTAACATGAAGGGTTAGGATAATGTGAGATTAAAATTTTAATCCTAAAAAGGGTCTCAAATTAATTCAACGTTATAAAATAACGATTCAATTAACTTGAGCAAATATTTTCATGCACCTACACGAGGACAATGATGTCCCTTCGAAGGTCGGCATTACTAATTTTGAATGTGATGCATGACGTTAGGGGAAAAAGATAAAAAAAAAATGGCCAATGACTGAACTAGATGGAATATAATTGAAGAGGAGGAAAAAAACCATTATTTCGAAGATATTTTCTCCCTCTAAAAAAATCCAAAAGAATGAGAGAATAACCCTTAAAAGAAACGGAAGAGATAAGAATATTTGAATTTTTCTAAAAAAAATAACAAGTAGAATAACTTTTATTTTTAAAGAAAGATTTTTTTTAAAGAAAAAAACAACGAAAATAGGAAGACTCCTTATGTTTTAAAGAAGTTTTTCTTCAAAACAACGAGGATAAAGATGAGTTCATTTTTTTAATGCAAGCCTTAGAAAAATGAAGGTAAGATGACATCAACAAAGAAAGAGTTGAAACAAAATTACCATGATTAACACATGTTTTTTTTAAAAAAAAAACAAAAAATAATGATGATACAAAATAAATGACCCAGAACTATGAGAATGAAGTGAGGGTAAAAAAACATGAACTCTAATTTATAAAAGGCTCCTAAATTAATCCAGATGTTATAAAATAACAGATGAATTAACTTGAGTGAGGATTTTTTGTGCGCCTATGCGAGGGCAATTATGTCCCTTCGAAGGTCGACACTACTACATCCTCGATTCTAATCCTAAAAGGTATAGCACGGGTATAGAGCTGTGATTGTGTGAAATGCATGATGATCTAAAAAAGTAAAATTACAGAAATAAATTATACAAAAATAAAATAACATAATGAACCAAATAAATTAATAAAAGGATAATAGAAAAATAAAATTCAAATGGCTTGACTCTCTAAAGTCCCCAGTGGAGTCGTCAAGCTGTCGCAACGTCATCGCGACGCGGAGCGGCCGACGTCCTTTCCTAAGGGTTTCTTTCGAGGTGAGAGGTTTGGAGTCGCCACCAATCATCCTGGGGGTGTGATTGGTCACCCGCTTTAAAGAAAAAGAAACGGTATTTGAAAACCAAAAATTAAGTTCGGGAGTCAATTGAGTGTAGGGAAGATGTTAGCACCCATACAACACCCGTTTAAAAAAGGTTACCACATTTTATTTTAAAATTATCATTTTATAACATGAAATGGTCCTTTATTTTGAAGAAAAGAAGGAAAAAAAAAAAAATGTCCCACTTTATCTTACCTTAGGTTTAAAAATTAAAGTAAGGTTTTGATGTAGTGGGTGGGGTTATACCCAATAATTGTTTGTCATGTTGAAATTTTCTTTTAATTAAAAGAAAATTTGTCACCTCAAGAATTTGAGAAGTTATCTCAACTCCGCATAGGTTGTACATGAGCTAATTTGTCTGACATCTATTTCACATTTCAAAAATAAAATGTGAAGTAATAATCATGAGTGGTATGACACCATTCAATGGAAAAAATATTTTTTTCATTTTTAAATCAAATTCAATTAGAAATTCATTTGGAATTACTAAAGTAAAACTTTTTTGAAATTCATTTGGAAAATCCAATTTAGAATCAAATTGAAGTTTATTTGAAAATTTTCTAAATTAAGATCCAATTGAAATTTTGATTGCAAAAATAATTGACTAGTTAAACTTTAAGCTAATTTTCAGGTAGGGTGTTCCCTTTTGGTCAGCTTAAATACTTGTTCTTAGACAAAATTAGGATTAAAGTTTTCATAATCAATCTATTTTAACCATTCAAAATACTAAATAATGTTTTTGAAATTTGATTTAACCTTTCCAAAATAGAAATTGATTTCCAATTTAGTTTAAAATTGAAATTGATTTTCAATATAAAACCAAAAGACATTGACTTGGAAACTTTAATTTAAAACAAAATTGACATTTATTGAAAAATTCCAAATCACCTTGGAACTCATTGAATTCAAGATTAAAATCAATTGAGGGGAAATGAAAATTCAAATAAAATTCCAATTGAAATTCATTTGGGCAATTCCAAATTGATAATCATTTGTAAATGTCAAAATGAAATTAAAAACAAACAAAAGTTGAAATCCCAAATTAAATCTAATTAGAAATTTATTTTAAAATTCCAAATTAATTATTGAAACCAAAGGAAGGAAAGTTTGAAATCATCTTTAAAAAAAATCGAGTGAAAATCAAATTGAAAATCTTATTTCAAATTTCATTTGTTTGAAATTCATTTGAGATTTCAAACCCTTTGGAATTCATTTGAACAATTCAAATTAAAATAATTTTGAAAACATTAAAATTCCCTATTTAAAGAAAATTGAAATCTCTAATTACAAACCAGTCAAAATTTATTAGGAAAATACAAGTTCAAATTCAAATTAAAACTTTTATGTTAAATCCAACTAAAATTAATAAGAAAGACAATTAAAGTTGAAAATGCCAAATTAAAATCCAATTGAAATTGGTAATAGCAATTCAATTTAAAGTCAATTAAAATTAGTTTGGAAACTACCAATTAAACTCTATTTGAAATTAGATTTAAAGAAAACTTTCAACTAATATCCAATTAAAAGTTCTTTAGAAATCTAAAATAAATCAAATTAAATTTCTAATTAGAAAATGGAAGTTAAAACATAATTTATAACGCCCTAGGTTTTATTATTAACTAACCTAGTGACATTACTAAACTCCTATTCGGACTAACCGAGAGCTCCGAAAATTTCGGCAGCACAACGACATACATAGGACGAAACCAAAATTTTAGATCACCTGTTAAACACAAAATGACACTTCTATATTGATTCATTCAACTCCACAACTCCACAGAACAACAACAAACAGGATACGAGTCAGATCACGCATCTCCATCCAACAACAGAACCTAACTCTACCAGATCAAGCATAACCTTAACTTTCTAGAAGCAGTTCAACTTTATTAAACATTAGCATATTTACAACCTAGCGGAAACATTAACTACTACAATTTAACAACTAACGATTCCTTTGACTCAGCTACTAAATACTATATATTAACCTATCCAACAAGATGAAGTAATCAAACTAATAATTTAGACCAGAGGGTCATCCCTCGTGAATCTCCTCATCCGCATCACCGAGCACGTAATACTCATCACCTGCAAAGTCTGAAAATGCTGGGGGGAAGAAAGGGGAGGGGTATCAGTACAACCACCGTACTGGTAAGTAGCTCACACCCGGTGAACCACCAAACAACAAACAAACACCACGACAAGCTAACCACACACATCATGCTTATAAAGCGATAAACAACCCACATGCTCTTAAACACGAAATAACAATGCCAACACATGCTCATGCAAAAATGGGACGACAACATGAATCCACGCATCATGCTATGCACCCCCACATGGTTTCCGCGCCATGCCTGCACACTCACGTGATTTCCGCGTCACGCTCCACACTCACATCCCACACGTGATTTTCGTGTCACGCTCCGCAACCCACCCAACACATGTATTATAACGCGCCATGCTCAGCGCCACTCACACGTGATTTCTGCGTCACGCTCCGCACTCGCACCCACACGTGATTTCCGCGTCACGCTCCGCACACACACCCAACACATGATTTACGCGTCATGCTCCGCCTCTCCCCAATGACCACACACTATGCAGACATGACTCACATGCGACATAGCCAACTAACAACAATATCTCATACTTATGGAAATAAACAAAGCGACATGCTCATTTCACGTCACGAATTACATTTATATCAAACACAACATATAATAACAGAACAAGTAAAACAAACAGCATGCTCAAACAAACAAACAGGCTTATCCAGGTACAAACTACTTACCTATAACGCTTCCAAAGCAACCTTAGTGATCCAAAGCAGTCTAACAAGATCCTAAACCACAAGGATAAATCCTACTGAATTAGAATCAACTCATAGCTACTCTAAACATGCTTTTAATGATCAAAACCTATCGAGAGAGAACTAATTCCTTGCTGGACAGCCACTCAAAGTTCCCCAAATTAACAACCCAAAACCTTCCAACCATGGGCAACCACGTCGAAGGCACAACGGGCAATGGGTATCCACTGAATGGCTATATTCGAGGCTTTTCAGCCATTGGATAGCAAGTAATTAACACAAAAATAAAATTCTAATTAGGACTCCTAGCGATCGGGCAACTCTTCTAAGGACTCATAATGATTGGGCAAAGCTACTAAGGCCTAGATAACTAATGAGAAACGATTTAGCATGCTTTAGACCATAAACAGCAAGCAAAAACTCATAACTCATGATTTAAGAACCTACAAGAGTTGGGTAAAACTAATTAGGCGACGACACATAATGGGCATAAATAGAAGCATGCTTTTAAGCCATGAACAACCAACGATAACCCATTTAACTCACATTCTAAGGACTCTAACTGTTGGGCAATACTTATAAGGCCTAAATAACTAATGGCCATCGATTAAGCATGCTTTTAAACCAAAAACAACAACGAATACTACCCAAACGAACTCGATACCATGCTAGACGGGTTATACTAACCTCGAACAACGTGTTAGAACACTCCTTGGACAATGGGTATTAAAGTTTTAAGTGATTCGAACTCAATCGAACACTTTTACGGCGCTGCAGATCAGAAAATTCAACACTAAATTAAATTTCCAGCATCTAAACAACTTGGGCATTTTAATTTAAGCTCTAACCACGGATGGGTAAGAGTTAAAGCTTACCAAAATAGCTAAACGATGCCAAAAACGCCCAAATGGATGCTGGACAGAGGAGAAAACGCGAGGAACTGAGGCTTCAAGCTGCTAGGGCGCGAGATCTAACGAATCGACCCAAGGAACACTTAGATCGGGCTTAAAACAACTAAGAACAACGGAAAAGAGAGCTTACCCACGAGTTTTTGACGTTCGAAACCAAAAATCGTGCAAATCCTTGCGTGGGTTTTCGATTTCCAGCGGAGAATAGACGAAGAAGGCGACGACAAAACCAACTGACGTATGGGCTCTTCGATTTCAGGCGAGGGGCAGCGGCACGACTGGCGACGCGAGGAGGAAGGAGGTGGTTGGACGGCGCGGCTGCGGGCGGTAGCGCGAGCGGTGACGGTGACGGCGCGGCGAGCAGGCGGTGGCGCGAGCAGTGACGGCTGCTTCGTGGAGAAAGAAGGAAAATGCAGGAGATAGGGATGGGGGTCTGATGCGCGTGGCCGAGAGAAAGGGAGAGAAAGAGAAAGAGAAAGAGGTGGCTGGTGCAAAGAAACGGGGGGGTATCCACTGTAACGCCCCAGGATTTTAGGAGCTAACCCAGCGACATTACTAACTCCTAGACCAAAACAAACCGTGAGCACCGAAATCTTCGGCAGCATAACGGCGGACATTGGACTAACCCAAAATTTTTACTTAACCTGTTATGCAAAAGAAACACTTCTAAGTAACATTATTCAACAAACTCCATCAACTACAACACAACAGGGCCTCGCAGAAACTAGCAACCAGACAAGCCTCGCATCACAACTAATAACGACTCAGAACATAGCTTAAGCGGAACTTACGACATTAATCAATTTAATCCAACTTATTGATCGCTAACTGAATGAAATAATAGGGTTCTTTAAAACAATGCAACTAAACCTAGAGACTAACAAAAGTAAATCAGAATTAACCAAGTCCAACATCTTTCAAAACGACAAGCACATCTATCCTAGCTAAACCAAGAGAAATAAATGGACAAGAACAAGCTACAAGCTATGGTTCCTCCTCGTAGGTCTCCTCCGCATCACCATGGTCCACGCGGTCCTCATAACCTGCAAAATCTGGTAGTTGGGGGGAGAGGAGGGGGTCAGTACACTAAGGTACTGGTAAGCAGCCCCTACCTGAGAAGCCATCAAACAACAAACAACAAACAACATGCTTTTCATGCGCAAGCATCATACTGTTAAAAGCAGTAAACATAATATCATGCTCAAAAGCTAGTAAAACATATGACTCTTCTAAGCCACAACTCATACATTTCTCTATATGCAACTTGCTAACCACTTAAGCTCCACGAGCTCACTCAACGTTCACATTTAGCCCTCACATGGCTCTCCAAGACTGATCCTTCGAGTCGCACTGTTCCCTGACAATTTGTACCCAGGGCCACAATGCTCTCTACGGAGCTCGGCGTTCGACCCTTGACCATTTGTACCCAAGGCCTCAAACTGTGCATCACCCCTTGACCATTTGTACCCAAGGCGCACCGATGACTTAGCAAAGCATTGGCCCTTCCCCAGGCACCCAACACATGCTTTCTAGACTCATCACACCGATCCTTGACCATTTGTACCCAAGGCCTCGATGCTCCTCTTAACCAATGGTGGCGTGCCACCCCTCGACCATTTGTACCCGAGGTGCACTGACACTCACCCAACTTTCTTTTCTTTCACACTTTAGGTCCCTGACCTATATCTCACATCCACTAGAATGCATATGCCCTGCAACATGCTTCTAGACTCATGAACCATGCCCACTAAGCATTACACATGTGACCACATCTCTTAACTCATGCTTGACTCAGAAACGCAAATAGAACCAGCATGCTTGCAACCATTCATCACGCAACAACAATTCATGTTTTTCCACAGAATCATATACATACATATATATATTCAAAGAACATGAACAAGAGAATAGTTATAAGACAAGGAAACATTCAGCATGCAACACACAGTCAAACGAACTTCAGCAAGTAAGAACTACTTACCGGAAGCTCAAACGCTCCTAAACAATCCTAAAGGACTAATGGAAACAACCGGAAGAGCCTAAAGAGCTCAAACTACAAGCAACGATTACCATGGGTTAGAAAACAACTTAGAGCACCTAATAAACTTGAGGAAAGGATCTAGGGATGCTGGAATTTACCGCTTAGTGCTCAAACAACCTTGAGAACAAGCGGACTTGTGTTCCAAACGACCCAACAACCAAGATCCCAAGTCACCGGGTTATGGGTAACCAAAATCAAGGTCTTTCGAGTTGTGGGTATTCGCTGAACACGATATTTGAGACCAAACGCTCGCTGAACAGCAACCGAATACACCTAATTCTGCAATTTTAAAGTCGATAACGAATGGGTATCGATTACTTAAGCTATAGAACCAATAACAGCATTGAACCTTACCCAACGGACCCGATATCACGCATGACGGGTTGCAAAAACCTCAAACAATGCACTAGAACGATCCTTGGGCAGTGGGTATTCAAGTCGATGAGTTTTGAACCTAATTGAACACCTAGACGGCGCTGCAGATCAGAAAATCGAACAACATTAAACTTTTCAACACCTAAAGCTAATGGGTAATCAAATTTAAGCTTCAACCAAGAGTGGGTAATATAAATTTGAATTCGAATAAGCATGGGTCACAACAAAGACTTACTGAAAGAGCCTAAACCCAATGAAACGATTCTTAAATCAGCCCGAACGCATCTAAAACGCCAAGACATGAGGCTTCGATCCTAAACCCACTACTCTTGCTGAAACAATGGGAAAATAAATCAATGCAAGTCAGGTTATAGAAAACGAACAAACACAAGGAAAAAGGAATCTCACGCTGCGAGTTCGAAGGAGAAAAACAGGAGTCGTAAGTGCTGGCCGACGCACGCGAAGACGGCGCCTCCGAGCTGCTACTGCCAACGACGGGTCAAGGAAGAGGGAGAGAGAGATCGACTAAGGAGATGGAGGTTCACGTGGGTCTTGCTGCTCGAGTCGAACAAACACGCGAGAGGGAGAGGGAGCTCGACGACGGGAACCGCTGCTCACTCGAAGAAGGACCTGCTGCAGCCCGCAACGCGCGAGGGAGGAAGAGATGAAGAGGGACGGCGGGGCTTGGCTACTGGCGGCGGCGCACACACGACAGAGAGGAAGAGAGGACTTGCGGCTGGAAATGCACGAAGAGATGGGGCTGGCGGCAAGCTGGTCACGCGAGGAAGAAGGCTGGTGAGGGGGCGGCTGCTGCACTTCACGACAAGAAGGGAGAAGGAGATGCTTTTAGGGTTTCCTTCCTTTTTTTCTCTTTTACTTAAAATAAAACCCTAAGAAGAGAAAAAAACCCATTTAAAACAGGAATGAGATTTAATCTAGGATTCTAATTAAAATCCCAAATTGAATTTTAAACCCATTCTTAATTCCGAAAGATTTGGGATTAAAACTGACTATGAAGAGTTTGGGTCTTTTGATATTTAAAACAAATATCAAATATTAAAACCTCTAACTTTAGGAAATTTAAAGATTTAATTAAAAATCTCTTTCCCCTAAATTTTAGAAATTCAGTTTAACGACCCAAGGCCAACATTAAATTCTAATTTTCCCAAATTAGAATAAGAACGCCCAATAAATTCAACAATGGCTCGATTCGAAACGCGGGGCGTTACATCCACGCGTGAAAGGAAGAGAGAGTGAGATAAGGGTTTGAGGGATTTTCTTAATTCCAATAATTGCCCACTAATTGGAGAAAAATATGCAACTTCCTTCCCACTAACATGTTATGACTAACTTAACCAACTAACTCAATCAACCACTAACACACGAGAAGGGAAAAAAATCTCAATAGGCTTTAAAATATCAACTGAAGTCTATAATTAAATTCTAAATTTTTTTTTCCAAACTAGAATTTAAACCCAATTAATCCAAAATGGCATAATTTCGAAACGCGAGGCGTTACATAATTGAAGTTGATTTGGGAAAATTTCAATTGAAGTTGATTTGGAAGTAATTTCTCAATTCAAACTCAGAATTTTTTATAAAATCAAAGAGGAAATAAAAGAAAAACACTTAAAACTTTAAATTAAAAACAAAAATGCTCTTTAAGCAAATAAAGAAAAGAATAGATAAATTGGAAGAAAGGAAAAAAAATATATAAAGGAAAAGAAGTGGGTTCCACCAATTTTCTTTATTTCTTCTCATCTTCTTCCCCAAGCTCCTTCTGTACCTTTCTCCTCCATGGAAATTCACTGGAATGTGGGTCAGAGTTACTCCTGGTTCTTCAGATGGTTGGAGTTCGCGGTAGCGGCAGACGTCGGATCGGGATTGGGTTAGTGGCAGAGTTCGTCGGATTGGAGACGTAGTAGGTCTTCAACGTCGGCGACGATGTAAGGAGCGGTGGCAGCGAAGCAGTGAATAACTCAATCTTTCAAAAGATTAAAATTTCTCTCTCTCAAATTTCACTCTTTTCTCTCTCAAACTTCACCTCTTTCTCTCCCTTTCTTTTTTAGATTTTCATCACTCATTCTTTTTTTCACTTTCTCTCATTGTTCTCCCATTTTCCACCCTTTTGTTGTTGTCTTCCTATTCTCCTCCACAAGCTCTCCTTTTATAGGAGACCTTGGAGAAAAGGGTTGAGAAATAAGGGGAGGGAGTTGGAGAGAGTGGGGGAGGGAGTTGGAGAGAGTGGGGGAGTGAGTTGAGGGAGGTTGAGAAACAGGGGGAGAGGGAGAAGGAGAAGGGGGTGGAAGAGGAAGACCAAAAAAAAAAAGAAAAAAATTAAAATTAAATAAATAAAAAAAATGAAATGAAAATGATTTTTTTTCTTTTATGATACGTGTGGAGGGGAATTTGAACCATAGATCTAATAATTATTAGTACAACTTTATGCCAATTGAGCTAAGCTCTTGTTGGCATACCAAAAAACAAATTGACCACCACATATTGGAAAAATTCAAATATTATTCTTAAGAATCAAGCCGGACCAAATACGGTGTCTACACCTACCAAACATGATGTCGTCCTAAGATAATGAACGATGACATACATTACAATCATTCCAAACATGAACCCTAGCAACATCTGACTAATATTATACCATTTCCTACATGACCATATCCGATAACGGGGAGGTTACGACACACTTGTTGTTGATAAGTGAAGTTTGTTTGGCCACTAGTCACCATTACATAATGCCGAAATGCATACTCTGCTTCTGCACATGTTGCATACGACTTGTGTAGTGCTCCCCTAAATTGGTTCACTTATTTGTGGCATTCAACACACGAGATGAAAATTCTTGGGTTGCGACCAGCAAACACCACATAGAATTTCGATGTCCCCATACTCCTATTATTCAAAATATAAGAAGTCAAGCACCTATTGTATATAAGAAAAACGTGTTTTTCGGTTTATGATTTTATGCATTTAGGGTTTCATTATGGATTATGGTACCATAAGTTTAGGGTTTCATGTTTTTAGGGTTTATAATTCCATCAGTTTAGGGTTTGCAGTTTAGGGGTTAGGGTTGCATGTCTTAAGGGTATTATGTTTTTAAGGTTTACAAGTTTATGTGTTTAGGGTAGGGTTTCATGTGTTTAGGGTTTTTACAGTTTTATGTGTTCGTGGTTTATGTTTTTCTGTGTTTAGGGTTTTTTGTGTTTAAGGTTTAGGGTTTTAGGGTTTAGGGTTTAGGGTTTAGTGTTTAGGTTTTCATGTGTTTAGGGTTTAGGGTTTTAGGGTTTTAGGGTTTAGGGTTTAGGGTTTTATGTGTTTATAGGTTTTCATGTGTTTAGGGTTTAGGTTATATGTGTTTAAGGTTTAGGGTTTTGGTTTTCATGTGTTTAGGTTATATGTGTTTATAGGTTTTCTCTATTTCCTGTCTTCTCTTTTTGCTCTATTCTTTTTTTTCTTTGTTCAGATCGTCGAACTTTACAAAACCGATGAAAACCGACCGACTGGTCGATCGGAGTCACTGTCTTTGAAAATCGAAAAAAAAACCGATTGGTTTAAAATCGACATGTCAGTGGTTGGCGTCGGTTTTAGCACAAAACCGACACCGATGAACACCCCTTATCTTCTTCTTTTTTTGTTGAATCTTTGATTTTTTTAATTTATTTTTTTGCTAAACTGGCACGGTAAATAACTGAGTAATTTTTTAAAAAAGTGAATGTAACTCCTTATGGATGAGAATCAAACTTCATCCAAGTTTTATACTACTAATTCCTTTTTACTTCTCAATCACTCTGTGTTTGGTTCCATCTGATACTTGTGTAAATTTTTAGAGAAAAAAAAATCAATTTTCACAAATTCTCTTTGACAATGATAGATGAACTTTGAACGATCCATCGAGAATATATCAATTTAAGAAATGAATTTAACAAAGAAAAATAAAATGAAATGAAGAGTGAATAAGTACCTTAGTTTGGCTGCAAATTGAAGGGAATAGATGTTGCAGATAAAAGAGGAAGAGAGGGAAGTAAAAAGTGAGATTTAGTGATGCGAAGAAGATGAGTGGTTATTGGAATTGGAAGACACAAAAAGTCCACCGTACCTTATCACTTCGTACAAGTGATGGGTACCCTACCATAAGGACCTCATAAATTTCTCATGCTTTTTTATTCATGGAAGAGTACAAATTTATGAGGAATACTCAAAAGATAGAAATGGTAGGTAGAGTGTAGATTGAAAAAAAAAAAGAATTGAAATATAGGAATACTTAAAGAACTACAAGTCTTAATTATGAAGCAGTAAATCATGAGAGTTTAATCCCTATTTCATTACTATTGAAGGTCTCTTGATAATATTGAGTGGATATTTGAAATGTTTGCCACATGTAGATGTTACAGGCTTCGCAAAAGGCTCTCAAGTGGGTAGATAAATATGGAGATTCACCGCAACTATACGTGATGAATTTAGCAAAGGGTTGAAGGATTGGAATTCCATAATTCCATAAAGCGAAAGCATGGTTGGGACCGATTCGTAATTTATTTTGTTTAATCTAAAATACCAATACAATGACAATAATATTAGAACTATTCTAAATATATATTAAGGCTAAGTTTCTCAAATATTAGATCTAAATCTAATATGTATAGTAACAAATTACTTACTCTCGTTGATGACTCATATTAAATTCACCAACTGCTTGTGAATTAATCACGAACTAGTGCGAACACCACCACTATGGCTACACCGGTATGACTCGAAGACTGGTGGGAGTCTAGAGGAAGCTTTGAGGTGAAATCTATGAGAGTAAGAGAATTAATGAGATGTCTTTCACCCCACCCAGGGATCCTATATATAGTAAAGGCAAAAACCTTTTCCTAATAGGAAAAAGTCTCTAATTTTAATAAATAATTAATTAATTCCATAATTAATTAATTTTCCAATTAAATATCATATATTTAATCTTAGGGATTTTATTAAAATTAAAATTAATATGAATCTAATTCATATTAAATTTAGTTGAACTCTTTCAAATATTTTCTTTCCTAATAGGAAAAGGTCTCTATTTCATGTGTGTAGGGTTTAGGTTATATGTGTTTAAGGTTTAGGGTTTTGGTTTTCATGTGTTTAGGGTTTAGGTTTTATGTGTGTTTATAGGTTCTCTCTATTTCTTGTCTTCTCTTTTTTCTCTATTCTTTTTTTTTCTTTGTTCAGATCGTCGAAGTTTACAAAACCGATGAAAACCGATTGACTGGTCGGTCGGAGTCACTACCTTAAAAAAAAAACAAAAATTGACTGATTTAAAATCGACATGTCGGTCGTCGGCGTCGGTTTTAGCACAAAACCGACACCGATGATCACCCCTTATCTTCTTCTTTATTGTGTAATCTTGGATTTTTATTAATTTTTTTTTTTTTTTTTGTTAAACTGGCATGGTAAAAAATGGGTATTTTTTTAAAAAAGTGAATGTAACTCCTTATGGATGAGAATCAAACCTCATCCAAGTTTTATACTACTAATTTCTTTTTACTTCTCAATCACTCTGTGTTTGGTTCCTTCCGATACTCGTGTGAATTTTTAGAGAAAAAAAATCAATTTTCACAAATTCTCTTTTGAAATGATAGATGAACTTTGAACGATCCATTGAGAATATAACAATTTAAGAAATGAATTTAACAACGAAAAAGAAAATGAAATGAAGAGTGAAATAAGTACCTTAGTTTGGCTGCAAATTGAAGGGAATAGATGTTGCAGAGAAAAGAGGAAGAGAGGGAAGTAAAAAGTGAGATTTAGTGATGCGAAGAAGATGAGTGGTTATTGGAATTGGAAGACACAAAAAGTCCACCCTTATTACTTCGTACAAGGGATGGGTGTGCCCTACCATAAGAACCTCATAAATTTCTCGTGCTTTTTTATTCATGGAAGAGTACAAATTTATGAGGAATACTCAAAAGATAGAAATGGTAGGTAGAGTGTAGATTGAAAAAAAGAATTGAAATATAGGAATATTCAAAGAACTACAAGTTTTAATTATGAAGCAGTAAATCATGAGAGTTTAATCCCTATTTCATTACTATTGAAGGTCTCTTGGTAATATTGAGTGGATATTTGAAATGTTTGCCACATGTAGATGTGACAGCTTTAGCAAAAGGCTCTCAAGTGGGTAGATAAATATGGAGATTCATCGCAGCTATACGTGATGAATTTAGCAAAGGGTTGAAGGATTGGAATTCCGTAATTCCATAAAGCAGAAGCGTGATTGGGACTGATTCGTAATTAATTTAGTTTAATCTAAAATATCAATACATTGACAATAATATTAGAACTATTCTAAATATATATTAAGGCTAAGCATACAAAAATATTAGATCTAAATCTAATATGTATAGTAACAAATTACTTACTCTTGTTGACGACTCATATTAAATTCACCAATTGCTTGTGAATTAATTACGAAGAAGTGCGAACACCACCACTATGGCTACACCGGTATGACTCGGAGACTGGTGGGAGTCTAGAGGAAGCTTTTAGGGGAATTCTCTGAGAGTAAGAGAATGAATGAGATGCTTTTCACCCCACCCCAGGGGTCCTATATATAGTAAAGGCCAAGACCTTTTTTCCTAATTGGAAAATGTCTTTAATTTTAATAAATAATTAATTAATTCCATAATTAATTAATTTCTCAATTAAATATCATATATTTAATATTAGGGATTTTATTAAAATTAAAATTAATATGAATCCACTTCATATTAAATTTAGTTGAACTCTTTCAAATATTTTCTTTCCTAATAGGAAAAGGTCTCCAATTTTAATAAATAATTAATTAATTCCATAATTAATTAATTACTCAATTAAATATCATATATTTAATCTTAGGGATTTTATTAAAATTAATATGAATCAAATTCATATTAAATTTATTTGAACTCTTTCAAATATTTTCTCTCAAGAATTAATTTTTGAAATTAATTCAAAAATTATATTATACAGTTTCATAAACTTTATATTATACTGCATCAATATACATTATACGATTCCCCAAATAAATTGAACACATTCAATTTACAATTTATACTTAATTGCCTCAAGTCTTTTTACGAGTTACCAGTGGGACCTAATGAACCTACAGATCAGAAGCTCAAACGATACGAGAGTAATTGGCCAAACTCATTAACCAAGTTAGTCAACATTCGTTAACTGTGGGTCACTCCACTAAAGACCCACAACTGCACTCTTCTCACTGTAGAATATTTTTGTGTCCACAGATATCGACCAAGCAGCAAGTCAATCCTTCACGTGTGTTCGTAACACTAGCTGGGTCAAATTACTGTTTTACCCCTGGGTTGCCTCTGGTTCCTTAAGTACCAATGATTCCTCTAATGAACAAGTTTATTAGGGTCCAACCACTAAACAGGAGTTCCTCTCGGACCAGGAGAGGACGACGCACCTTTGTTCAAGCCCCGGAATCAACCCTTAAGGGAACACACATCTACTTACCCTAATAGGAGAAATAGTGAATTCCATCTTGTACTGTTATGTTCCTAGCCCCCATTCGGTCTTACCCCTGAAATGGTATGATTATTGAGTTGGCATATTGGCCACTCTCACCCATACAAATCTAAGGACAATCTCTTCTGAAAGGGGTTCATAACAGACTCAGGATTGAGATTGAGTTACTTAGGTCATCCTATTGAAATAGAAACCTAAACTAGTTAACAAGAGGAGATATAAATACGATTTGTTAATGGATCAAGACATGAAAAAGTACTAATAACAAGAGGAGATAAACTCTTTGTAGAGTTGTTAGTCATGGTCTCATTAAAAGGGAAAAAATCTTCATCAAACACCACATGTCTTGAGATATAAATATGATTTGTTAATGGATCAAGACATCTATATCCCTTGTGTTCCATACTATAACCAACGAAGATGCAAGGATATGTTCGTTGAGAAAATTTGTTGTTATTTGGTCGATTTCGTAAGTAAGGGAAACAACGACAACCAAAGATTCTCATATCATTATAGTTAGGAATTCTTCCATATAATTTTTGAAAAGGAGAATTCATGTTTAAATCTTTTGTGGGCATTCTATTTATGAGATATACGACCGTAAGAAACGAGTCCACCCAATATTTTAAAGGCATGTGAGATTGAAACATAAGAGATAAGCCAGTTTCAACAATGTGCCTATGCTTTCGTTCTACCACTCCATTTTGTTGAGGGGTGTAAGGACAAGAGTATTGATGGTGAATTCCATTTTTTTCTAAAATGTTTTTAAAGGCAATGGATTGAAATTCCCCTCCTCCGTCACTTTGAAAAACTTTTATTTTCCTTCCCAATTGATTCTCAACAAGCAATTTGAATTTAGTAAAACAACTTAGAAAATCCGACTTCTTTCTAATGGGATAAAGCCAAACATATCTTGTGTAATCATCAATAAAGCTAATGTAATATTTAAAGTCTTGACAAGAAGCAATTGGATCGGGTCCCCAAAGGTCACAATGAACTTTGTCCAAGGGATTTAAGGAATGAATTTCATTAGAAGAGAAAGGAAGCTTGCAACTTTTTCCAAGTTGACAACTATTACAAACTAAGTCCCTTTTTCCAATTGGTCACATTTATGATCTGTTTGTTAGACAAAATTTTTAGAAAATTGTCATTCAAGTGCCCAATCCTTTTGTGCCAAATGGACTTATTAGAGAAAGCAACAAAAGCACATGCATGATTAGGTAAAGTAGTAGGAGAACATTTATTCAAAATAGTAGGACAGTAAGTGAAATAGGTTGCAAGACATTTTTATGGTTTGGACTGAAGATCTCCCAAACTGTAGAGGCCCTTCTTTCGTTGTCCTTCAGCTAGAATTTTTCCCTGTTGATCCTTTATAACAAATTTGTTAGCAAAAAATGTAATTGAGCAATTGTTATCTCTAGTTAACTTGTTTACAGAGAGTAAGTTTTTCTTCATTTCAGGAACTATTAAAACATTATTTAGATCAAGATGGCCAGTTTTAGTTTTAAAGGTAGTGTGTCCAATGTGTGTGATATTTAATCCTTTTCCATTTCCAACATACATTTTATCTTGACCAAAGTAAGGACATATAGATTTAAATTTACCTAGATCATTAGCAACATGTGAGGTTGCTCCAGAATCAACATAAACATTTGTGTCATTGACTTCATCCAGAGTGAGAGCAGCAAGAGCTTCAGGAATTTCTTCGGATTGATAAGCATGGTCAAACCTTTTCCATCACTCCATGGTGGTGTGGTTGTTTTTTTTCACAAATTTGGCAAGTCACAAGACTCCTTTCTTCCTTGTGATCCGAAGTAGTGCCACCTTGGGAGATTGAATTCTGTTTATAAGGAGAAGAGAATTTACCTTGTTGCATACCATGTTGATCCTTAGGATTCCGAGTGTGATAGAATCCTTTCCCCTTTGAAGAAAAATTTCTTCCTCTACCCCTGCCTTGTCCTCGGTTAGCATAGAATGTTTGACTGATGTTTAGTTGGTTGCTTTTTTCCTCTTCTTCTTCAACTAAGATTAATTGATCATGAGCTTTCAAGGCAAGGATGAATTGGTTGTATGAAGGATATGGGGGTTTGGATAACATGGTTGTTCTGAACTCCTTGTATTTGCTCCCTAACCCTCTTGCTATATGAAAGACTTTTGATGTATCATCCAACGACTTTTTAATTGCTGCAAGCTTGTCACATAAACTCTTGAACTTTCTAATATAATCATCTAGAGTCAATGATCCTTTCTTTAGAGTGAGAAGAGCTTCATTGATATGTATTTCATTTTCTTTTGTCATGGTTAGTAATAGGTCCTCAAGAGAATTCCATACCTGTTTTGCGGTATCAGTACCTTCAATCAAAGCCAACACATCTTCAACAATGATTCCAAGAAGCCATGAGGTGAGAAGGTCATCATTGTTGGTCCATGTGTTTCGTTGATTGCTGGTTTTTGCACTAACATCTTCTTTTTCCATTTTTTCTTCAGCAATGGGAGGATCTTCTGTGAGATGTTGCTCCAACCCAAGAATCCGTATAAGTGGCAACACTTGTGATTTCCAAAGTAGGTAATTGGATGTATTCAACTTTATGGATATGAGGCTGGCACATTGATGAAAAGATTGGATGCTCAGAGGAGTTTCTTGTTTCTCCATGGTGATAATGCAAACGATCGTAGGAAGGTTGTTGCTGCCTTTCTTATGCCTCAAGCTCTGATACCATATTATATTATATGGGCTTCCATCTCAAAATCAATTGGCAGTGAGTGGAGTGACCCTTGTAGCTTATATATTGTGAGGTCTCCACCATTCTTTTCGATGTAGGATCCTCAACATGCCCCCTCAAGATGGTGCCTCTTTGGATTCACCATTCTTGGATCGGATCCCAATTTCTTTTATTGGACCGAATACCCGTTTGGGTTTATTGGGCTCTGATACAATATTAGGTTATATGAGCTTCCATCTCAAAACCAATTGGCACTGAGTGGAGTGACCGATGTGGTGGGATCCTCAACATGCCCCCTCAAGATGGTGCCTCTTTGGGTTCACCATTCTTGGATCGGATCCCAATTTCTTTTTATTGGACCGAATACCTGTTTGGGTTTAATGGGCTCTGATACCATAAAAGATTTAGCTTTAAATAATACAGAGAGAATAATCACGAATTTTATTGATCAAGAGAGTGATAAAATCGTTTCTCAAAAAGATAATCTACAAGCTAAATCAAACTAAACTTAAATAGGCACCAAAAAGGCTTGGTACTAGAGTTGTACCATTGACCTCCTACATTCTTAAAAAGGAAAAACAAAAGAGAAATTAAGGCAAAATCATTTACTTTTATGCTAACGGTAATATGCTGCCAATCTCCTTATAAATGCTGCCAAAGGTAATAGACAAAAAAAGGAATAAGTAAGGAGGATTAGCCAAGAGAGTTATTTGGTTTGCTATTGCTGACAATCACCTTATAAGGAAATTACTCAAATAAGGAAAAGTCAGCAATACTCATATTGTAGATGCTGTCAATTTATGCAAGAAGGGAAGTTGCACTCATCAAGGTAATTTGATTTGATCAAGGTGTTGTTGTGCATAATTTCCAGTTGTCTAAGTTATTCTTGGTATGTTTTTTTGACTCAATCGTTGAGGTGGCTGCTTGTGTGGTGATTTCTGCTTGTGTGGCTTCAACTTTGACTTGCTCATGGGTGTAGTATTGTTTATCAT
Source organism: Luffa acutangula (assembly GCA_036850905.1). Classification (NCBI taxonomy): domain Eukaryota; kingdom Viridiplantae; phylum Streptophyta; class Magnoliopsida; order Cucurbitales; family Cucurbitaceae; genus Luffa; species Luffa acutangula. Next base: position 2,592,839 of record CM072090.1, on the reverse strand, counting down.
ATAACCTAATATAACCTAATATGGTATCAGAGCCCATTAAACCCAAACGGGTATTCGGTCCAATAAGAGAAATTGGGATCCGATCCAAGAATGGTGAACCCAAAGAGGCACCATCTTGAGAGGGCATGTTGAGGATCCCACATCGAAAAGAATGGTGGAGACCTCACAATATATAAGCTACAAGGGTCACTCCACTCACTGCCAATTGTTTTTGAGATGGAAGCCCATATAATATAATATGGTATTAGAGCCCATTAAACTCAAATGGGTATTCGGTCAAATAAAAAGAAATTGGGATCCGATCCAAGAATGGTGAACCCAAAGAAGCACCATCTTGAGGGGCATGTTGAGGATCCCACATCGGTCACTCCACTCATTGCCAATTGGTTTTGAGATGTGATGCATGACGTTAGGGGAAAAAGATAAAAAAAAAAATGGCCAATGACTGAACTAGATGGAATATAATTGAAGAGGAGGAAAAAAACCATTATTTCGAAGATATTTTCTCCCTCTAAAAAAATCCAAAAGAATGAGAGAATAACCCTTAAAAGAAACGGAAGAGATAAGAATATTTGGATTTTTCTAAAAAAAATAACAAGTAGAATAACTTTTATTTTTAAAGAAAGATTTTTTTTAAAGAAAAAAACAACGAAAATAGGAAGACTCCTTATGTTTTAAAGAAGTTTTTCTTCAAAACAACGAGGATAAAGATGAGTTCATTTTTTTAATGCAAGCCTTAGAAAAATGAAGGTAAGATGACATCAACAAAGAAAGAGTTGAAACAAAATTACCATGATTAACACATGTTTTTAAAAAAAAAAAACAAAAAATAATGATGATACAAAATAAATGACCCAGAACTATGAGAATGAAGTGAGGGTGAAAAAACATGAACTCTAATTTATAAAAGGCTCCCAAATTAATCCAGATGTTATAAAATAACAGATGAATTAACTTGAGTGAGGATTTTTTGTGCGCCTATGCGAGGGCAATTATGTCCCTTCGAAGGTCGACACTACTACATCCTCGATTCTAATCCTAAAAGGTATAGCACGGGTATAGAGCTGTGATTGTGTGAAATGCATGATGATCTAAAAAAGTAAAATTACAGAAATAAATTATACAAAAATAAAATAACATAATGAACCAAATAAATTAATAAAAGGATAATAGAAAAATAAAATTCAAATGGCTTGACTCTCTAAAGTCCCCAGTGGAGTCGTCAAGCTGTCGCAACGTCATCGCGACGCGGAGCGGCCGACGTCCTTTCCTAAGGGTTTCTTTCGAGGTGAGAGGTTTGGAGTCGCCACCAATCATCCTGGGGCTGTGATTGGTCACCCGCTTTAAAGAAAAAGAAACGGTATTTGAAAACCAAAAATTAAGTTCGGGAGTCAATTGAGTGTAGGGAAGATGTTAGCACCCATACAACACCCGTTTAAAAAAGGTTACCACATTTTATTTTAAAATTATCCTTTTATAACATGAAATGGTCCTTTATTTTGAAGAAAAAAAGGAAAAAAAAACAAATGTCCCACTTTATCTTACCTTAGGTTTTAAAATTAAAGTAAGGTTTTGATGTAGTGGGTGGGGTTATACACCAATAATTGTTTGTCATGTTGAAATTTTCTTTTAATTAAAAGAAAATTTGTCACCTCAAGAATTTGAGAAGTTATCTCAACTCCGCATAGGTTGTACATGAGCTAATTTGTCTCACATCTATTTCACATTTCAAAAATAAAATGTGAAGTAATAATCATGAGTGGTATGACACCATTCAATGGAAAAAATAATTTTTTCATTTTTAAATCAAATTCAATTAGAAATTCATTTGGAATTACTAAAGTAAAACTTTTTTGAAATTCATTTGGAAAATCCAATTTAGAATCAAATTGAAGTTTATTTGAAAATTTTCTAAATTAAGATCCAATTGAAATTTTGATTGCAAAAATAATTGACTAGTTAAATTTTAAGCTAATTTTCAGGTAGGGTGTTCCCTTTCGGTCAGCTTAAATACTTGTTCTTAGACAAAATTAGGATTAAAGTTTTCATAATCGATCTATTTTAACCATTCAAAATACTAAATAATGTTTTTGAAATTTGATTTAACCTTTCCAAAATAGAAATTGATTTCCAATTTAGTTTAAAATTGAAATTGATTTTCAATATAAAACCAAAAGACATTGACTTGGAAACTTTAATTTAAAACAAAATTGACATTTATTGAAAAATTCCAAATCACCTTGGAACTCATTGAATTCAAGATTAAAATCAATTGAGGGGAAATGAAAATTCAAATAAAATTCCAATTGAAATTCATTTGGGCAATTCCAAATTGATAATCATTTGTAAATGTCAAAATGAAATTAAAAACAAACAAAAGTTGAAATCCCAAATTAAATCTAATTAGAAATTTATTTTAAAATTTCCAAATTAATTATTGAAACCAAAGGAAGGAAAGTTTGAAATCATCTTTAAAAAAAATCGAGTGAAAATCAAATTGAAAATCTTATTTCAAATTTCATTTGTTTGAAATTCATTTGAGATTTCAAACCCTTTGGAATTCATTTGAAAAATTCAAATTAAAATAATTTTGAAAACATTAAAATTCCCTATTTAAAGAAAATTGAAATCTTTAATTACAAACCAGTCAAAATTTATTAGGAAAATACAAGTTCAAATTCAAATTAAAACTTTTATGTTAAATCCAACTAAAATTAATAAGAAAGAAAATTAAAGTTGAAAATGCCAAATTAAAATCAAATTGAAATTGGTAATAGCAATTCAATTTAAAGTCAATTAAAATTAGTTTGGAAACTACCAATTAAACTCTATTTGAAATTAGATTTAAAGAAAACTTTCAACTAATATCCAATTAAAAGTTCTTTAGAAATCTAAAATATATCAAATTAAATTTCTAATTAGAAAATGGAAGTTAAAACATAATTTATAACGCCCTAGGTTTTATTATTAACTAACCTAGTGACATTACTAAACTCCTATTCGGACTAACCGAGAGCTCCGAAAATTTCGGCAGCATAACGGCATACATAGGACGAAACCAAAATTTTAGATCATCTGTTAAACACAAAATGACACTTCTATATTGATTCATTCAACTCCACAACTCCACAGAACAACAACAAACAGGATACGAGTCAGATCACGCATCTCCATCCAACAACAGAACCTAACTCTACCAGATCAAGCATAACCTTAACTTTCTAGAAGCAGTTCAACTTTATTAAACATTAGCATATTTACAACCTAGCGGAAACATTAACTACTACAATTTAACAACTAACGATTCATTTGACTCAGCTACTAAATACTATATATTAACCTATCCAACAAGATGAAGTAATCAAACTAATAATTTAGACCAGAGGGTCATCCCTCGTGAATCTCCTCATCCGCATCACCGGGCACGTAATACTCATCACCTGCAAAGTCTGAAAATGCTGGGGGGAAGAAAGGGGAGGGGTATCAGTACAACCACCGTACTGGTAAGTAGCTCACACCCGGTGAACCACCAAACAACAAACAAACACCACGACAAGCTAACCACACACATCATGCTTATAAAGCGATAAACAACCCACATGCTCTTAAACACGAAATAACAATGCCAACACATGCTCATGTAAAAATGGGACGACAACATGAATCCACGCATCATGCTATGCACCCCCACATGGTTTCCGCGCCATGCCTGCACACTCACGTGATTTCCGCGTCACGCTCCGCACTCACATCCCACACGTGATTTCCGTGTCACGCTCCGCAACCCACCCAACACATGTATTATAACGCGCCATGCGCAGCGCCACTCACACGTGATTTTCGCGTCACGCTCCGCACTCACACCCACACGTGATTTCCGCGTCACGCTCCGCACACACACCCAACACATGATTTACGCGTCATGCTCCGCCTCTCCCCAATGACCACACACTATGCAGACATGAATCACATGCGACATAGCCAACTAACAACAGTATCTCATACTTATGGAAATAAACAAAGCGACATGCTCATTTCACGTCACGAATTACATTTATATCAAACACAACATATAATAACAGAACAAGTAAAACAAACAGCATGCTCAAACAAACAAACATGCTTATCCAGGTACAAACTACTTACCTATAACGCTTCCAAAGCAACCTTAGTGATCCAAAGCAGTCTAACAAGATCCTAAACCACAAGGATAAATCCTACTGAATTAGAATCAACTCATAGCTACTCTAAACAGTCTTTTAATGATCAAAACCTATCGAGAGAGAACTAATTCCTTGCTGGACAGCCACTCAAAGTTCCCCAAATTAACAACCCAAAACCTTCCAACCATGGGCAACCACGTCGAAGGCACAACGGGCAATGGGTATCCACCGAATGGCTATATTCGAGGCTTTTCAGCCATTGGACAGCAAGTAATTAACACAAAAATAAAATTCTAATTAGGACTCCTAGCGATCGGGCAACTCTTCTAAGGACTCATAATGATTGGGCAAAGCTACTAAGGCCTAGATAACTAATGAGAAACGATTTAGCATGCTTTAAACCATAAACAGCAAGCAGAAACTCATAACTCATGATTTAAGAACCTACAAGAGTTGGGTAAAACTAATTAGGCGACGACACATAATGGGCATAAATAGAAGCATGCTTTTAAGCCATGAACAACCAACGATAACCCATTTAACTCACATTCTAAGGACTCTAACTGTTGGGCAATACTTATAAGGCCTAAATAACTAATGACCATCGATTAAGCATGCTTTTAAACCAAAAACAACAACGAATACTACCCAAACGAACTCGATACCATGCTAGACGGGTTATACTAACCTCGAACAACGTGTTAGAACACTCATTGGACAATGGGTATTAAAGTTTTAAGTGATTCGAACTCAATCGAACACTTTTACGGCGCTGCAGATCAGAAAATTCAACACTAAATTAAATTTCCAGCATCTAAACAACTTGGGCATTTTAATTTAAGCTCTAACCACGGATGGATAAGAGTTAAAGCTTACCGAAATAGCTAAACGATGCCAAAAACGCCCAAATGGATGCTGGACAGAGGAGAAAACGCGAGGAACTGAGGCTTCAAGCTGCTAGGGCGCGAGATCTAACGAATCGACCCAAGGAACACTTAGATCGGGCTTAAAACAACTAAGAACAACGGAAAAGAGAGCTTACCCACGAGTTTTTGACGTTCGAAACCAAAAATCGTGCAAATCCTTGCGAGGGTTTTCGATTTCCAGCGGAGAATAGACGAAGAAGGCGACGACAAAACCAACTGACGTATGGGCTCTTCGATTTCAGGCGAGGGGCAGCGGCACGACTGGCGACGCGAGGAGGAAGGAGGTGGTTGGACGGCGCGGCTGCGGGCGGTAGCGCGAGCGGCGACGGTGACGGCGCGGCGAGCAGGCGGTGGCGCGAGCAGTGACGGCTGCTTCGTGGAGAAAGAAAGAAAATGCAGGAGATAGGGATGGGGGTCTGATGCGCGTGGCCGAGAGAAAGGGAGAGAAAGAGAAAGAGGTGGCTGGTGCAAAGAAACGGGGGGGGTATCCACTGTAACGCCCCAGGATTTTAGGAGCTAACCCAGCGACATTACTAACTCCTAGACCAAAACAAACCGTGAGCACCGAAAATTTCGGCAGCATAACGGCGGACATTGGACTAACCCAAAATTTTTACTTAACCTGTTAAGCAAAAGAAACACTTCTAAGTAACATTATTCAACAAACTCCATCAACTACAACACAACAGGGCCTCGCAGAAACTAGCAACCAGACAAGCCTCGCATCACAACTAATAACGACTCAGAACATAGCTTAAGCGGAACTTACGACATTAATCAATTTAATTCAACTTATTGATCGCTAACTGAATGAAATAATAGGGTTATTTAAAACAATGCAACTAAACCTAGAGACTAACAAAAGTAAATCAGAATTAACCAAGTCCAACATCTTTCAAAACGACATGCACATCTATCCTAGCTAAACCAAGAGAAATAAATGGACAAGAACAAGCTACAAGCTATGGTTCCTCCTCGTAGGTCTCCTCCGCATCACCATGGTCCACGCGGTCCTCATAACCTGCAAAATCTGGTAGTTGGGGGGAGAGGAGGGGGTCAGTACACTAAGGTACTGGTAAGCAGCCCCTACCTGAGAAGCCATCAAACAACAAACAACAAACAACATGCTTTTCATGCGCAAGCATCATACTGTTAAAAGCAGTAAACATAATATCATGCTCAAAAGCTAGTAAAACATATGACTCTTCTAAGCCACAACTCATACATTTCTCTATATGCAACTTGCTAACCACTTAAGCTCCACGAGCTCACTCAACGTTCACATTTAGCCCTCACATGGCTCTCCAAGACTGATCCTTCGAGTCGCACTGTTCCCTGACCATTTGTACCCAGGGCCACAATGCTCTCTACGGAGCTCGGCGTTCGACCCTTGACCATTTGTACCCAAGGCCTCAAACTGTGCATCACCCCTTGACCATTTGTACCCAAGGCGCACCGATGACTTAGCAAAGCATTGGCCCTTCCCCAGGCACCCAACACATGCTTTCTAGACTCATCACACCGACCCTTGACCATTTGTACCCAAGGCCTCGATGCTCCTCTTAACCAATGGTGGCGTGCCACCCCTCGACCATTTGTACCCGAGGTGCACTGACACTCACCCAACTTTCTTTTCTTTCACACTTTAGGTCCCTGACCTATATCTCACATCCACTAGAATGCATATGCCCTGCAACATGCTTCTAGACTCATGAACCATGCCCACTAAGCATTACACATGTGACCACATCTCTTAACTCATGCTTGACTCAGAAACGCAAATAGAACCAGCATGCTTGCAACCATTCATCACGCAACAACAATTCATGTTTTTCCACAGAATCATATACATACGTATATATATTCAAAGAACAGGAACAAGAGAACAGTTATAAGACAAGGAAACATTCAGCATGCAACACACAGTCAAACGAACTTCAGCAAGTAAGAACTACTTACCGGAAGCTCAAACGCTCCTAAACAATCCTAAAGGACTAATGGAAACAACCGGAAGAGCCTAAAGAGCTCAAACTACAAGCAACAATTACCATGGGTTAGAAAACAACTTAGAGCACCTAATAAACTTGAGGAAAGGATCTAGGGATGCTGGAATTTACCGCTTAGTGCTCAAACAACCTTGAGAACAAGCTGACTTGTGTTCGAAACGACCCAACAACCAAGATCCTAAGTCACCGGGTTATGGGTAACCAAAATCAAGGTCTTTCGAGTTGTGGGTATTCGCTGAACACGATATTTGAGACCAAACGCTCGCTGAACAGCAACCGAATACACCTAATTCTGCAATTTTAAAGTCGATAACGAATGGGTATCGATTACTTAAGCTATAGAACCAATAACAGCATTGAACCTTACCCAACGGACCCGATATCACGCAAGACTGGTTGCAACAACCTCAAACAATGCACTAGAACGATCCTTGGGCAGTGGGTATTCAAGTCGATGAGTTTCGAACCTAATCAAACACCTAGACGGCGCTGCAGATCAGAAAATCGAACAACATTAAACTTTTTAGCACCTAAAGCTAATGGGTAATCAAATTTAAGCTTCAACCAAGAGTGGGTAATATAAATTTGAATTCGAATAACCATGGGTCACAACAAAGACTTACCGAAAGAGCCTAAACCCAATGAAACGATCCTTAAATCAGCCCGAACGCATCTAAAACGCCAGAACACGAGGCTTCGATCCTAAACCCACTACTCTTGCTGAAACAATAGGAAAATAAATCAATGCAAGTTAGGTTATAGAAAAGAACAAACACAAGGAAAAAGGAATCTCACGCTGCGAGTTCGAAGGAGAAAAACAGGAGTCGTAAGTGCTGGCCGACGCACGCGAAGACGGCGCCTCCGAGCTGCTACTGCCGACGACGGGTCAAGGAAGAGGGAGAGAGAGATCGACTGAGGAGATGGAGGTTCACGTGGGTCTTGCTGCTCGAGTCGAACAAACACGCGAGAGGGAGAGGGAGCTCGACGACGGGAACCATTGCTCACTCGAAGAAGGACCTGCTGCAGCCCGCAACGCGCGAGGGAGGAAGAGATGAAGAGGGACGGCGGGGCTTGGCTACTTGCGGCGGCGCACACACGACAGAGAGGAAGAGAGGACCTGCGGCTGGAAATGCACGAAGAGATGGGGCTGGCGGCAAGCTGGTCACGCGAGGAAGAAGACTGGTGAGGGGGCGGCTGCTGCACTTCACGACAAGAAGGGAGAAGGAGATGCTTTTAGGGTTTCCTTCCTTTTTTTCTCTTTTACTTAAAATAAAACCCTAAGAAGAGAAAAAAACCCATTTAAAACAGGAATGAGATTTAATCTAGGATTCTAATTAAAATCCCAAATTGAATTTTAAACCCATTCTTAATTCCGAAAGATTTGGGATTAAAACTGACTATGAAGAGTTTGGGTCTTTTGATATTTAAAACAAATATCAAATATTAAAACCTCTAACTTTAGGAAATTTAAAGATTTAATTAAAAATCTCTTTCCCCTAAATTTTAGAAATTCAGTTTAACGACCCAAGGCCAACGTTAAATTCTAATTTTCCCAAATTAGAATAAGAACGCCCAATAAATTCAAAAATGGCTCGATTCGAAACGCGGGGCGTTACATCCACGCGTGAAAGGAAGAGAGAGTGAGATAAAGGTTTGAGGGATTTTCTTAATTCCAATAATTGCCCACTAATTGGAGAAAAATATGCAACTTCCTTCCCACTAACATGTTATGACTAACTTAACCAACTAACTCAATCAACCACTAACACACGAGAAGGGAAAAAAATCTCAATAGGCTTTAAAATATCAACTGAAGTCTATAATTAAATTCTAAATTTTTTTTTCCAAACTAGAATTTAAACCCGATTAATCCAAAATGGCATAATTTCGAAACGCGAGGCGTTACATAATTGAAGTTGATTTGGGGAAATTTCAATTGAAGTTGATTTGGAAGTAATTTCTCAATTCAAACTCATAATTTTTTATAAAATCAAAGAGGAAATAAAAGAAAAACACTTAAAACTTTAAATTAAAAACAAAAATGCTCTTTAAGCAAATAAAGAAAAGAATAGATAAATTGGAAGAAAGGAACAAAAATATATAAAGGAAAAGAAGTGGGTTCCACCAATTTTCTTTATTTCTTCTCATCTTCTTCCCCAAGCTCCTTCTGTACCTTTCTCCTCCATGGAAATTCACTGGAATGTGGGTCAGAGTTACTCCTGGTTCTTCAGATGGTTGGAGTTCGCGGTAGCGGCAGACGTCGGATCGGGATTGGGTTAGTGGCAGAGTTCGTCGGATTGGAGACGTAGTAGGTCTTCAACGTCGGCGACGATGTAAGGAGCGGTGGCAGCGAAGCAGTGAATAACTCAATCTTTCAAAAGATTAAAATTTCTCTCTCTCTCTCTCATATTTCACTCTTTTCTCTCTCAAACTTCACCTCTTTCTCTCCCTTTCTTTTTTAGATTTTCATCACTCATTCTTTTTTTCACTTTCTCTCATTGTTCTCCCATTTTCCACCATTTTGTTGTTGTCTTCCTATTCTCCTCCACAAGCTCTCCTTTTATAGGAGACCTTGGAGAAAAGGGTTGAGAAATAAGGGGAGGGAGTTGGAGAGAGTGGGGGAGTGAGTTGAGGGAGGTTGAGAAACAGGGGGAGAGGGAGAAGGAGAAGGGGGTGGAAGAGGAAGACCAAAAAAAAAAAAAGAAAAAAATGAAAATTAAATAAATAAAAAAATGAAATGAAAATGATTTTTTTTCTTTTATGATACGTGGGGAGGGGAATTTGAATCATAGATCTAATAATTATTAGTACAACTTTATGCCAATTGAGCTAAGCTCTTGTTGGCATACCAAAAAACAAATTGACCACCACATATTGGAAAAATTCAAATATTATTCTTAAAAATCAAGTCGGACCAAATACGGTGTCTACACCTACCAAACATGATGTCGTCCTAAGATAATGAACGATGACATACATTACAATCATTCCAAACATGAACCCTAGCAACATCTGACTAATATTATACCATTTCCTACATGACCATATCCGATAACGGGGAGGTTACGACACACTTGTTGTTGATAAGTGAAGTTTGTTTGGCCACTAGTCACCATTACATAATGCCGAAATGCATACTCTGCTTCTGCACATGTTGCATACGACTTGTGTAGTGCACCCCTAAATTGGTTCACTTATTTGTGGCATTCAACACACGAGATTAAAATTCTTGGGTTGCGACCAACAAACACCACATAGAATTTCGATGTCCCCATACTCCTATTATTCAAAATATAAGAAGTCAAGCACCTATTGTATATAAGAAAAACGTGTTTTTCGGTTTATGATTTTATGCATTTAGGGTTTCATTATGGATTATGGTACCATAAGTTTAGGGTTTCATGTTTTTAGGGTTTATAATTCCATCAGTTTAGGGTTTGCAGTTTAGGGGTTAGGGTTGCATGTCTTAAGGGTATTATGTTTTTAAGGTTTACAAGTTTATGTGTTTAGGGTAGGGTTTCATGTGTTTAGGGTTTTTAGAGTTTTATGTGTTCGTGGTTTATGTTTTTCTGTGTTTAGGGTTTTATGTGTTTAAGGTTTAGGGTTTTAGGGTTTAGGGTTTAGGGTTTAGTGTTTAGGTTTTCATGTGTTTAGGGTTTAGGGTTTTAGGGTTTTAGGGTTTAGGGTTTAGGGTTTTATGTGTTTATAGGTTTTCATGTGTTTAGGGTTTAGGTTATATGTGTTTAAGGTTTAGGGTTTTGGTTTTCATGTGTTTAGGTTATATGTGTTTATAGGTTTTCTCTATTTCCTGTCTTCTCTTTTTTCTCTATTCTTTTTTTTCTTTGTTCAGATCGTCGAACTTTACAAAACCGATGAAAACCGACCGACTGGTCGATCGGAGTCACCGCCTTTGAAAATCGAAAAAAAAAACCGACTGGTTTAAAATCGACATGTCAGTGGTCGGCGTCGGTTTTAGAACAAAACCGACACCGATGAACACCCCTTATCTTCTTCTTTTTTTGTTGAATCTTTGATTTTTTTTATTTATTTTTTTGCTAAACTGGCACGGTAAATAACTGGGTAATTCTTAAAAAAAGTGAATGTAACTCCTTATGGATGAGAATCAAACTTCATCCAAGTTTTATACTACTAATTCCTTTTTACTTCTCAATCACTCTATGTTTGGTTCCATCTGATACTTGTGTAAATTTTTAAAGAAAAAAAAAATCAATTTTCACAAATTCTCTTTGACAATGATAGATGAACTTTGAACGATCCATCGAGAATATATCAATTTAAGAAATGAATTTAACAAAGAAAAATGAAATGAAATGAAGAGTGAATAAGTACCTTAGTTTCGCTGCAAATTGAAGGGAATAGATGTTGCAGATAAAAGAGGAAGAGAGGGAAGTAAAAAGTGAGATTCAGTGATGCGAAGAAGATGAGTGATTATTGGAATTGGAAGACACAAAAAGTCCACCGTACCTTATCACTTCGTACAAGTGATGGGTACCCTACCATAAGGACCTCATAAATTTCTCATGCTTTTTTATTCATGGAAGAGTACAAATTTATGAGGAATATTCAAAAGATAGAAATGGTAGGTTGAGTGTAGATTGAAAAAAAAAAAAAAAGAATTGAAATATAGGAATACTTAAAGAACTACAAGTCTTAATTATGAAGCAGTAAATCATGAGAGTTTAATCCCTATTTCATTACTATTGAAGGTCTCTTGGTAATATTGAGTGGATATTTGAAATGTTTGCCACATGTAGATGTTACAGGCTTAGCAAAAGGCTCTCAAGTGGGTAGATAAATATGGAGATTCACAGCAGCTATACGTGATGAATTTAGCAAAGGGTTGAAGGATTGGAATTCAATAATTCCATAAAGCGAAAGCGTGGTTGGGACCGATTCGTAATTAATTTTGTTTAATCTAAAATACCAATACATTGGCAATAATATTAGAACTATTCTAAATATATATTAAGGCTAAGTTTCTCAAATATTAGATCTAAATCTAATATGTATAGTAACAAATTACTTACTCTCGTTGATGACTCATATTAAATTCACCAACTGCTTGTGAATTAATCACGAACTAGTGCGAACACCACCACTATGGCTACACCGGTATGACTCGAAGACTGGTGGGAGTCTAAAGGAAGCTTTGAGGTGAAATCTCTGAGAGTAAGAGAATGAATGAGATGTCTTTCACCCCACCCAGGGATCCTATATATAGTAAAGGCAAAAACCTTTTCCTAATAGGAAAAAGTCTCTAATTTTAATAAATAATTAATTAATTCCATAATTAATTAATTTTCCAATTAAATATCATATATTTAATCTTAGGGATTTTATTAAAATTAAAATTAATATGAATCTAATTCATATTAAATTTAGTTGAACTCTTTCAAATATTTTCTTTCCTAATAGGAAAATGTCTCTATTTCATGTGTGTAGGGTTTAGGTTATATGTGTTTAAGGTTTAGGGTTTTGGTTTTCATGTGTTTAGGGTTTAGGTTTTATGTGTGTTTATAGGTTCTCTCTATTTCTTGTCTTCTCTTTTTTCTCTATTCTTTTTTTTCTTTGTTCAGATCGTCGAAGTTTACAAAACCGATGAAAACCGATTGACTGGTCGATCGGAGTCACTGCCTTAAAAAAAAAAAAATTGACTGATTTAAAATCGACATGTCGGTCATCGGCGTTGGTTTTAGCACAAAACCGACACCGATGATCACCCCTTATCTTCTTCTTTATTGTGTAATCTTGGATTTTTATTAATTTTTTTTTTTTTTGTTAAACTGGCATGGTAAAAAAATGGGTATTTTTTAAAAAAAGTGAATGTAACTCCTTATGGATGAGAATCAAACCTCATCCAAGTTTTATACTACTAATTTCTTTTTACTTCTCAATCACTCTGTGTTTTGTTCCTTCCGATACTCGTGTAAATTTTTAGAGAAAAAAAAATCAATTTTCACAAATTCTCTTTTGAAATGATAGATGAACTTTGAACGATCCATTGAGAATATAACAATTTAAGAAATGAATTTAACAACGAAAAAGAAAATGAAATGAAGAGTGAAATAAGTACCTTAGTTTGGCTGCAAATTGAAGGGAATAGATGTTGCAGATAAAAGAAGAAGAGAGGGAAGTAAAAAGTGAGATTTAGTGATGCGAAGAAGATGAGTGGTTATTGGAATTGGAAGACACAAAAAGTCCACCCTTATTACTTCGTACAAGGGATGGGTGTGCCCTACCATAAGAACCTCATAAATTTCTCGTGCTTTTTTATTCATGGAAGAGTACAAATTTATGAGGAATACTCAAAAGGTAGAAATGGTAGGTAGAGTGTAGATTGAAAAAAAAGAATTGAAATATAGGAATATTCAAAGAACTACAAGTTTTAATTATGAAACAGTATATCATGAGAGTTTAATCCCTATTTCATTACTATTGAAGGTCTCTTGGTAATATTGAGTGGATATTTGAAATGTTTGCCACATGTAGATGTGACAGCCTTAGCAAAAGGCTCTCAAGTGGGTAGATAAATATGGAGATTCACCGCAGCTATACGTGATGAATTTAGCAGAGGGCTGAAGGATTGGAATTCCGTAATTCCATAAAGCGGAAGCGTGATTGGGACTGATTCGTAATTAATTTAGTTTAATCTAAAATATCAATACATTGACAATAATACTAGAACTATTCTAAATATATATTAAGGCTAAGCATACAAAAATATTAGATCTAAATCTAATATGTATAGTAACAAATTACTTACTCTTGTTGACGACTCATATTAAATTCACCAATTGCTTGTGAATTAATTACGAAGAAGTGCGAACACCACCACTATGGCTACACCGGTATGACTCGGAGACTGGTGGGAGTCTAGAGGAAGCTTTTAGGGGAATTCTCTGAGAGTAAGAGAATGAATGAGATGCTTTTCACCCCACCCCAGGGGTCCTATATATAGTAAAGGCCAAGACCTTTTTCCTAATAGGAAAAAGCCTCTAATTTTAATTAATAATTAATTAATTCCATAATTAATTAATTTCTCAATTAAATATCATATATTTAATATTAGGGATTTTATTAAAATTAAAATTAATATGAATCCACTTCATATGAAATTTAGTTGAACTCTTTCAAATATTTTCTTTCCTAATAGGAAAATGTCTCCAATTTTAATAAATAATTAATTAATTCCATAATTAATTAATTACTCAATTAAATATCATATATTTAATCTTAGGGATTTTATTAAAATTAATATGAATCAAATTCATATTAAATTTATTTGAACTCTTTCAAATATTTTCTCTCAAGAATTAATTTTTGAAATTAATTCAAAAATTATATTATAAAGTTTCATAAACTTTATATTATACTGCATCAATATACATTATACGATTCCCCAAATAAATTGAACACATTCAATATACAATTTATACTTAATTGCCTCAAGTCTTTTTACGAGTTACCAGTGGGACCTAATGAACCTACAGATCAGAAGCTCAAACGATACGAGAGTAATTGGCCAAACTCATTAACCAAGTTAGTCAACATTCGTTAACTGTGGGTCACTCCACTAAAGATCCACAGCTGCACTCTTCTCACTGTAGAATATTTCTGTTTCCACCGATATCGACCAAGCAGCAAGTCAATCCTTCACGTGTGTTCGTAACACCAGCTGGGTCAAATTACCGTTTTACCCCTGGGTTGCCTCTGGTTCCTTAAGTACCAATGATTCCTCTAATGAACAAGTTTTTTAGGGTCCAACCACTAAACAGGAGTTCCTCTCGGACCAGGAGAGGACGACGCACCTTTGTTCAAGCCCCAGAATCAACCCTTAAGGGAACACACATCTACTTACCCTAATAGGGGAAAGAGTGAATTCCATCTTGTACTGTTATGTTCCTAGCCCCCATTCGGTCTTACCCATGAAATGGTATGATTATTGAGTCGGCGTATTGGTCACTCTCACCCATACAAATCTAAGGACAATCCCTTCTGAAAGGGGTTCATAACAGACTCAGGATTGAGATTGAGTTACTTAGGTCATCCTATTGAAATAGAAACCTAAACTAGTTAACAAGAGGAGATATAAATACGATTTGTTAATGGATCAAGACATGAAAAAGTACTAATAACAAGAGGAGATAAACTCTTTGTAGAGTTGTTAGTCATGGTCTCATTAAAAGGGAAAAAATCTTCATCAAACACCACATGTCTTGAGATATAAATACGATTTGTTAATGGATAAAGACATCTATATCCCCTGTGTTCCATACTATAACCAACGAAGATGCAAGGATATGTTCGTTGAGAAAATTTGTTGTTATTTGGTCGATTTCGTAAGTAAGGGAAACAACGACAACCAAAGATTCTCATATCATTATAGTTAGGAATTCTTCCATATAATTTTTTAAAAGGAGAATTCATGTTTAAAGCTTTTGTGGGCATTCTATTTATGAGATATACGACCGTAAGAAAAGAGTCCACCCAATATTTTAAAGGCATGTGAGATTGAAACATAAGAGATAAGCCAGTTTCAACAATGTGCCTATGCTTTCGTTCTACCACTCCATTTTGTTGAGGGGTGTAAGGACAAGAGTATTGATGGTGAATTCCATTTTTTTCTAAAATGTTTTTAAAGGCAATGGATTGAAATTCTCCTCCTCCGTCACTTTGAAAAACTTTTATTTTCCTTCCCAATTGATTCTCAACAAGCAATTTGAATTTAGTAAAACAACTTAGAAAATCCGACTTCTTTCTAATGGGATAAAGCCAAACATATCTTGTGTAATCATCAATAAAGCTAATGTAATATTTAAAGTCTTGACAAGAAGCAATAGGAGCGGGTCCCCAAAGGTCACAATGAACTTTGTCCAAGGGATTTAAGGAATGAATTTCATTAGAAGAGAAAGGAGGCTTGCAACTTTTTCCAAGTTGACAACTATTACAAACTAAGTCCCTTTTTCCAATTGGTCACATTTATGATCTGTTTGTTAGAAAAAATTTTTAGAAAATTGTCATTCAAGTGCCCAATCCTTTTGTGCCAAATGGACTTATTAGAGAAAGCAACAAAAGCACATGCATGATTAGGTAAAGTAGTAGGAGAACATTTATTCAAAATAGTAGGACAGTAAGTGAAATAGGTTGCAGGACATTTTTCTGGTTTGGACTGAAGATCTCCCAAACTGTAGAGGCCCTTCTTTCGTTGTCCTTCAGCTAGAATTTTTCCCTGTTGATCCTTTATAACAAATTTGTTAGCAAAAAATGTAATTGAGCAGTTGTTATCTCTAGTTAACTTGTTTACAGAGAGTAAGTTTTTCTTCATTTCAGGAACTATTAAAACATTATTTAGATCAAAATGGCCAGTTTTAGTTTTAAAGGTAGTGTGTCCAATGTGTGTGATATTTAATCCTTTTCCATTTCCAACATACATTTTATCTTGACCAAAGTAAGGACATATAGATTTAAATTTACCTAGATCATTAGCAACATGTGAGGTTGCTCCAGAATCAACATAAACATTTGTGTCATTGACTTCATCCAGAGTGAGAGCAGCAAGAGCTTCAGGAATTTCTTCGGATTGATAAGCATGGTCAAACCTTTTCCAACACTCCATGGTGGTGTGGTTGTTTTTTTTCACAAATTTGGCAAGTCACAAGACTCCTTTCTTCCTTGTGATCCGAAGTGGTGCCACCTTGGGAGATTGAATTCTGTTTATAAGGAGAAGAGAATTTACCTTGTTGCATACCATGTTGATCCTTAGGATTCCGAGTGTGATAGAATCCTCTCCCCTTTGAAGAAAAATTTCTTCCTCTACCCCTGCCTTGTCCTCGGTTAGCATAGAATGTTTGACTGATGTTTGGTTGGTTGCTTTTTTCCTCTTCTTCTTCAACTAAGATTAATTGATCATGAGCTTTCAAGGCAAGGATGAATTGGTTGTATGAAGGATATGGGGGTTTGGATAACATGGTTGTTCTGAACTCCTTGTATTTGCTCCCTAACCCTCTTGCTATATGAAAGACTTTTGATGTATCATCCAAAGGCTTTTTAATTGCTGCAAGCTTGTCACATAAACTCTTGAACTTTCTAATATAATCATCTAGAGTCAATGATCCTTTCTTTAGAGTGAGAAGAGCTTCATTGATATGTATTTCATTTTCTTTTGTCATGGTTAGTAATAGGTCCTCAAGAGAATTCCATACCTGTTTTGCGGTATCAGTACCTTCAATCAAAGCCAACACATCTTCAACAATGATTCCAAGAAGCCATGAGAAGGTCATCATTGTTGGTCCATGTGTTTCGTTGATTGCTGGTTTTTGCACTAACATCTTCTTTTTCCATTTTTTCTTCAGCAATGGGAGGATCTTCTGTGAGATGTTGCTCCAACCCAAGAGTCCGTATAAGTGGCAACACTTGTGATTTCCAAAGTAGGTAATTGGATGTATTCAACTTTATGGATATGAGGCTGGCACATTGATGAAAAGATTGGATGCTCAGAGGAGTTTCTTGTTTCTCCATGGTGATAATGCAAACGATCGTAGGAAGGTTGTTGCTGCCTTTCTTGTGCCTCAAGCTCTGATACCATATTATATTATATGGGCTTCCATCTAAAAACCAATTGGCAGTGAGTGGAGTGACCCTTGTAGCTTATATATTGTGAGGTCTCCACCATTCTTTTTGGTGTGGGATCCTCAACATGCCCCCTCAAGATGGTGTCTTTTTGGATTCACCATTCTTGGATCGGATCCCAATTTCTTTTATTGGACCGAATACCCGTTTGGGTTTAATGGGCTCTGATACAATATTAGGTTATATGAGCTTCCATCTCAAAACCAATTGGCACTGAGTGGAGTGACCGATGTGGGATCCTCAACATGCCCCCTCAAGATGGTGCCTCTTTGGGTTCACCATTCTTGGATCGGATCCCAATTTCTTTTTATTGGATCGAATACCTGTTTGGGTTTAATGGGCTCTGATACCATAAAAGATTTAGCTTTAAATAATACAGAGAGAATAATCACGAATTTTATTGATCAAGAGAGCGATAAAATCGTTTCTCAAAAAGATAATCTACAAGCTAAATCAAACTAAACTTAAATAGGCACCAAAAAGGCTTGGTACTAGAGTTGTACCATTGACCTCCTACATTCTTAAAAAGGAAAAACAAAAGAGAAATTAAGGCAAAATCATTTACTTTTATGCTAACGGTAATATGCTGCCAATCTCCTTATAAATGTTGCCAAAGGTAATAGACAAAAAAAGGAATAAGTAAGGAGGATTAGCCAAGAGAGTTATTTGGTTTGCTATTGCTGACAATCACCTTATAAGGAAATTACTCAAATAAGGAAAAGTCAACAATACTCATATTGTAGATGCTGTCAATTTATGCAAGAAGGGAAGTTGCACTCATCAAGGTAATTTGATTTGATCAAGGTGCTGTTGTGCATAACTTCCAGTTGTCTAAGTTATTCTTGGTATGTTTTTTTGACTCAATCGTTGAGGTGGCTGCTTGTGTGGTGATTTCTGCTGGTGTGGCTTCAACTTTGACTTGCTCATGGGTGTAGTATTGTTTATCATATAACCTAATATAACCTAATATGGTATCAGAGCCCATTAAACCCAAACGAGTATTCGATCCAATAAAAGAAATTGGGATCCGATCCAAGAATGGTGAACCCAAAGAGGCACCATCTTGAGAGGGCATGTTGAGGATCCCACATCGAAAAGAATGGTGGAGACCTCACAATATATAAGCTACAAGGGTCACTCCACTCACTACCAATTGTTTTTGAGATGGAAGCCCATATAATATAATATGGTATTAGAGCCCATTAAACCCAAACGGGTATTCGGTCCAATAAAAAGAAATTGGGATCCGATCCAAGAATGGTGAACCCAAAGAAGCACCATCTTGAGGGGCATGTTGAGGATCCCACATCGGTCACTCCACTCATTGCCAATTGGTTTTGAGATGGAAGCCCATATAACCTAATATGGTATCAGAGCCCATTAAACCCAAATGGGTATTCGGTCCAATAAAAGAAATTGGGATCCGATCCAAGAATGGTGAACCCAAAGAGGCACCATCTTGAGGGGGCATGTTGAGGATCCCACATCGAAAAGAATGGTTGAGACCTCACAATATATAAGCTACAAGGGTCACTCCATTGCCAATTGGTTTTGAGATGGAAGCCCATATAATATAATAACTCCTAAGACTCAATGTGCAACTTAAATATATAAGGAGGAAAGAAAAAAAATCTAAGAATTTTTCCTTTGTTCGAATGGTATGTGGAGAATTTATTTCAAGGTGGAAATTTATATCTACAATTTATTTCTTAAAAAAAACGGAAATATAAAAATTTTAAAAAGAGAAATTCACTCAAGTTAAAGGAAACCCTTTTTTTTTCTTTTTTTTTTTTAAAAAAAAGAAAGGAAACAATAAGAAGCTAATAAAATAAATTCTTTTTTCCCTTTTTTTTTTTACAAAAGATCCTATTGTTTCCAAACAAAAAAAACTTTAATATTCCTTTTTTTTTTGTTTCACAAGAATATTTATAAAGAAATGATTAAATGAAAATAATGAAGAAGATATTTGACAAAGAATTGTAAATGTGACGGAGAATAAAATTCTAATCCTAGGAAACAAAGGATCCCAAATTATTTCAATGTTATAAGGTAACAATTGAACTAACATGAGGGGTTAAGATAATGTGAGATTAAAATTCTAATCCATCCTAGAAAACAAAGGATATCAAGTCAATCTCAATGTTATAAGATAACAATGCAATTACCATGAGTGATAGAGAATGATGTGAGGATAAAATTCTAATCCTAGAAGGGAAAATGAATCAACAAATATTATAAAATAACAAATGAATTAACATGAAGGGTTAGGATAATGTGAGATTAAAATTTTAATCCTAAAAAGGGTCTCAAATTAATTCAACGTTATAAAATAACGATTAAATTAACTTGAGCAAATATTTTCATGCGCCTACACGAGGACAATGATGTCCCTTCGAAGGTCGGCATTACTAATTTCGAATGTGATGCATGACGTTAGGGGAAAAAGATAAAAAAAAAAAAATGGCCAATGACTGAACTAGATGGAATATAATTGAAAAGGAGGAAAAAAACTATTATTTCGAAGATATTTTCTCCCTCTAAAAAAATCCAAAAGAATGAGAGAATAACCCTCAAAAGAAACGGAAGAGATAAGAATACTTGAATTTTTCTAAAAAAAAATAACAAGTAGAATAACTTTTATTTTTAAAGAAAGTTTTTTTTAAAGAAAAAAAACAACGCAAATAGGAAGACTACTTATGTTTTAAACAAGTTTTTCTTCAAAACAACGAGGATAAAGATGAGTTCATTTTTTTAATGCAAGCCTTAGAAAAATGAAGGTAAGATGACATCAACAAAGAAATAGTTGAAAAAAAATTACCATGATTAACACATGTTTTTTTTTAAAAAAAAAAAACAAAAAATAATGATGATACAAAATAAATGACCCAGAACTATGAGAATGAAGTGAGGGTAAAAAAACTTGAACTCTAATTGATAAAAGGCTCCCAAATTAATCCAGATGTTATAAAATAACAGATGAATTAACTTGAGTGAGGATTTTTCGTGCGCCTATGCGAGGGCAATTATGTCCCTTCGAAGGTCGACACTACTACATCCTCGATTCTAATCCTAAAAGGTATAGCACGGGTATAGAGCTGTGATTGTGTGAAATGCATGATGATCTAAAAAAGTAAAATTACAGAAATAAATTATACAAAAATAAAATAACATAATGAACCAAATAAATTAATAAAAGGATAATAGAAAAATAAAATTCAAGTGGCTTGACTCTCTAAAGTCCCCAGTGGAGTCGTCAAGTTGTCGCAATGTCATCGCGACGCGGAGCGGCCGACGTTCTTTCCTAAGGGTTTCTTTCGAGGTGAGAGGTTTGGAGTCGCCACCAATCATCCTGGAGGTGTGATTGGTCACCCGCTTTAAAGAAAAAGAAACGGTATTTGAAAACCAAAGATTAAGTTCGAGAGTCAATTGAGTGTAGGGAAGATGTTAGCACCCATACAACACCCGTTTAAAAATGGTTACCACATTTTATTTTAAAATTATCCTTTTATAACATGAAATGGTTACCACATTTTATTTTAAAATTATCCTTTTATAACATGAAATGGTCCTTTATTTTGAAGAAAAGAAGGAAAAAAAAAAACAAATGTCCCACTTTATCTTACCTCAGGTTTAAAAATTAAAGTAAGGTTTTGATGTAGTGGGTGGGGTTATACCCAATAATTGTTTGTCATGTTGAAATTTTCTTTTAATTAAAAGAAAATTTGTCACCTCAAGAATTTGAGAAGTTATCTCAACTCCGCATAGGTTGTACATGAGCTAATTTGTCTCACATCTATTTCACATTTCAAAAATAAAATGTGAAGTAATAATCATGAGTGGTATGACACCATTCAATGGAAAAAATAATTTTTTATTTTTAAATCAAATTCAATTAGAAATTCATTTGGAATTACTGAAGTAAAACTATTTTGAAATTCATTTGGAAAATCCAATTTAGAATCACATTGAAGTTTATTTGAAAATTTTCTAAATTAAGATCCAATTGAAATTTTGATTGCAAAAATAATTGATTAGTTAAACTTTAAGCTAATTTTCAGGTAGGGTGTTCCCTTTCGGTCAGCTTAAATACCTGTACTTAAACAAAATTAAGATTAAAGTTTTCATAATCAATCTATTTTAACCATTCAAAATACTAAATAATGTTTTTGAAATTTGATTTAACCTTTCCAAAATTGAAATTGATTTCCAATTTAGTTTAAAATTGAAATTGATTTTCAATATAAAACCAAAAGACATTGACTTGGAAACTTTAATTTAAAACAAAATTGACATTTATTGAAAAAATCCAAATCAAATATTGGAACTCATTGAATTCAAGACTAAAATCAATTGAGGGGAAAATGAAAATTCAAATAAAATTCCAATTGAAATTCATTTGGGCAATTCCAAATTGATAATCATTTCTAAATGTCAAAATGAAATCAAATTAAAAACAAACAAAAGTTGAAATCCCAAATTAAATCTAATTAGAAATTTATTTTAAAATTCCAAATTAATTATTGAAACCAAAGGAATGAAAGTTTGAAATCATCTTTAAAAAAAAAATCGAGTGAAAATAAAATTGAAAATCTTATTTCAAATTTCATTTGTTTGAAATTCATTTGATATTTCAAACCCTTTTGAATTCATTTGAACAATTCAAATTAAATTAAATTTGAAAACATTAAAATTCCCTATTTAAAGAAAATGGAAATCTCTAATTACAAACCAGTCAAAATTTATTAGGAAAACACAAATTCAAATTCAAATTAAAAATTTTATGTTAAATCAAACTAAAATTAATAAGAAAGACAATTAAAGTTTAAAATGCCAAATTAAAATCCAATATAAATTGGTAATAGCAATTCAATTTAAAGTCAATTAAAATTAGTTTGGAAACTCCCAATTAAACTCTATTTGAAATTAGATTTAAAAAAAACTTTCAACTAATATCCAATTAAAAGTTCTTTAGAAATCTAAAATAAATCAATTTATATTTATAATTAGAAAATGAAAGTTAAAACATAATTGAAGTTGATTTGGGAAAATTTCAATTGAAGTTAATTTGGAAGTAATTTCCCAATTCAAACTCATAATTTTTTATAAACTCATAATTTTTTATAAAATCAAAGAGGAAATAAAAGAAAAACACTTAAGACTTTAAATTAAAAACAAAAATGCTCTTTAAGCAAATAAAGAAAAGAATAGATAAATTGGAAGAAAAGAAAAAAAAAATATAAAGGAAAAGAAGTGGGTTCCACCAATTTTCTTTATTTCTTCTCATCTTCTTCCCCAAGCTCCTTCTTTACATTTCTCCTCCATGGAAATTCACTGGAATGTGGGTCAGAGTTACTCCTGGTTCTTCAGATGGTTGGAGTTCGCGGCGACGGCGGATGTCGGATCGGGATTGGGTTAGTGGCAGAGTTCGTCGGATTGGCGACGTAGTAGGTCTTCAACGGCGGCGACGATGTAAGGAGCGGTGGCGGCGAAGCAGTGAACAACTCAATCTTTCAAAAGATTAAAATTTCTCTCTCTCTCTCTCTCAAATTTCACTCTTTTCTCTCTCAAACTTCACCTCTTTCTCTCCCTTTCTTCTTTAGATTTTCATCACTCATTCTTTTTTTCACTTTCTCTCATTGTTCTCCCATTTTCCACCCTTTTGTTGTTGTCTTCCTATTCTCCTCTACAAGCTCTCCTTTTATAGGAGACCTTGGAGAAAGGGTTGAGAAATAAGGGGAGGGAGTTGGAGAGAGTGGGGGAGTGAGTTGAGGGAGGTTGAGAAAGAGGGGGAGAGGGAGAACGAGAAGGGGGTGGAAGTGGAAGACCAAAAAAAAAAAGAAAAAAATTAAAATTAAATAAATAAAAAAAATGAAATGAAAATGATTTTTTTTTTCTTTTATGATACGTGGGGAGGGGAATTCGAACCATAGATCTAATAATTATTAGTACAACTTTATGCCAATTGAGCTAAGCTCTTGTTGGCATACCAAAAAACAAATTGACCACCACATATTGGAAAAAAATCAAATATTATTCCTAAAAATCAAGCCGGACCAAATACGGTGTCTACACCTACCAAACATGATGTCGTCCTAAGATAATGAACGATGACATACATTACAATCATTCCAAACATGAACCCTAGCAACATCTGACTAATATTATACCATTTCCTACATGACCATATCCGATAACGGGGAGGTTACGACACACTTGTTGTTGATAAGCGAAGTTTGTTTGGCCACTAGTCACCATTACATAATGCCAAAATGCATACTCTGCTTCTGCACATGTTGCATACGACTTGTGTAGTGCTCCCCTAAATTGGTTCACTTATTTGTGGCATTCAACACACGAGATGAAAATTCTTGGGTTGCGACCAGCAAACACCACATAGAATTTCGATGTCCCCATACTCCTATTATTCAAAATATAAGAAGTCAAGCACCTATTGTCTATAAGAAAAACGTGTTTTTCGGTTTATGATTTTATGCATTTAGGGTTTCATTATGGATTATGGTACCATAAGTTTAGGGTTTCATGTTTTTAGGGTTTATAATTCCATCAATTTAGGGTTTGCAGTTTAGGGGTTAGGGTTGCATGTCTTAAGGGTATTATGTTTTTAAGGTTTACAAGTTTATGTGTTTAGGGTAGGGTTTCATGTGTTTAGGGTTTTTAGAGTTTTATGTGTTCGTGCTTTATGTTTTTCTGTGTTTAGGGTTTTATGTGTTTAAGGTTTAGGGTTTTAGGGTTTAGGGTTTAGGGTTTAGTGTTTAGGTTCTCATGTGTTTAGGGTTTTAGGGTTTTAGGGTTTAGGGTTTAGGGTTTTATGTGTTTATAGGTTTTCATGTGTTTAGGGTTTAGGTTATATGTGTTTAAGGTTTAGGGTTTTGGTTTTCATGTGTTTAGGTTATATGTGTTTATAGGTTTTCTCTATTTCATGTCTTCTCTTTTTTCTCTATTCTTTTTTTTCTTTGTTCAGATCGTCGAACTTTACAAAACCGATGAAAACCGACCGACTGGTCGATCAGAGTCGCCGCCTTTGAAAATCGAAAAAAAAAACCGATTGGTTTAAAATCGACATGTCAGTGGTCGGCGTCGGTTTTAGCACAAAACCGACACCGATGAACACCCCTTATCTTCTTCTTTTTTTGTTGAATCTTTGATTTTTTTTATTTATATTTTTTGCTAAACTGGCACGGTAAATAACTGGGTAATTTTTTAAAAAGGTCAATGTAACTCCTTATGGATGAGAATCAAACTTCATCCAAGTTTTATACTACTAATTCCTTTTTACTTCTCAATCACTCTGTGTTTGGTTCCATCTGATACTTGTGTAAATGTTTAGAGAAAAAAAATCACTTTTCACAAATTCTCTTTGACAATGATAGATGAACTTTGAACGATCCATCGAGAATATATCAATTTTAGAAATGAATTTAACAAAGAAAAATAAAATGAAATGAAGAGTGAATAAGTACCATAGTTTGGCTGCAAATTGAAGGGAATAGATGTTGCAGATAAAAGAGGAAGAGAGGGAAGTAAAAAGTGAGATTCAGTGATGCGAAGAAGATGAGTGGTTATTGGAATTGGAAGACACAAAAAGTCCACCGTACCTTATCACTTCGTACAAGTGATGGGTACCATACCATAAGGACCTCATAAATTTCTCGTGCTTTTTTATTCATGGAAGAGTACAAATTTATGAGGAATACTCAAAAGATAGAAATGTTAGGTAGAGTGTAGATTGAAAAAAGAAGAATTGAAATATAGGAATACTTAAAGAACTACAAGTCTTAATTATGAAGCAGTAAATCATGAGAGTTTAATCCCTATTTTATTACTATTGAAGGTCTCTTGGTAATATTGAGTGGATATTTGAAATGTTTGCCACATGTAGATGTTACAGGCTTAGCAAAAGGCTCTCAAGTGGGTAGATAAATATGGAGATTCACCGCAGCTATACGTGATGAATTTAGCCAAGGTTTGAAGGATTGGAATTCCATAATTCCATAAAGCGAAAGCGTGGTTGGGACCGATTCGTAATTAATTTTGTTTAATCTAAAATACCAATACATTGGCAATAATATTATAACTATTCTAAATATATATTAAGGCTAAGTTTCTCAAATATTAGATCTAAATCTAATATGTATAGTAACAAATTACTTACTCTCGTTGATGACTCATATTAAATTCACCAACTGCTTGTGAATTAATCACGAACTAGTGCGAACACCACCACTATGGCTACACCGGTATGACTCGGAGACTGGTGGGAGTCTAGAGGAAGCTTTGAGGGGAAATCTCTGAGAGTAAGAGAATGAATGAGATGTCTTTCACCCCACCCAGGGATCCTATATATAGTAAAGGCAAAAGCCTTTTCCAAATAGGAAAAAATCTCTAATTTTAATAAATAATTAATTAATTCCATAATTAATTAATTTCCCAATTAAATATCATATATTTAATCTTAGGGATTTTATTAAAATTAAAATTAATATGAATCTAATTCATATTAAATTTAGTTGAACTCTTTCAAATATTTTCTTTCCTAATAGGAAAATGTCTCTATTTCATGTTTGTAGGGTTTAGGTTATATGTGTTTAAGGTTTAGGGTTTTGGTTTTCATGTGTTTAGGGTTTAGGTTATATGTGTTTTCTCTATTTCTTGTCTTCTCTTTTTTCTCTATTCTTTTTTTTCTTTGTTCAGATCGTCGAAGTTTACAAAACCGATGAAAACCGATTGACTGGTCGATCGGAGTCACTGCCTTTAAAAAAAAAAAAAACTGACTGATTTAAAATCGACATGTTAGTCGTCGGCGTCGGTTTTAGCACAAAACCGACACCGATGATCACCCCTTATCTTCTTCTTTAGTGTTGAATCTTGGATTTTTATTAATTTTTTTTTTTTTTTTTTGTTAAACTGGCATGGTAAAAAAATGGGTATTTTTTTAAAAAAGTGAATGTAACTCCTTATGGATGAGAATCAAACCTCATCCAAGTTTTATACTACTAATTTCTTTTTACTTCTCAATCACTCTGTGTTTGGTTCCTTCCGATACTCGTGTAAATTTTTAGAGAAAAAAAATCAATTTTCACAAATTCTCTTTTGAAATGATAGATGAACTTTGAACGATCCATCGAGAATATAATAATTTAAGAAATGAATTTAACAACGAAAAAGAAAATGAAATGAAGAGTGAAATAAGTACCTTAGTTTGGCTGCAAATTGAAGGGAATAGATGTTGCAGATAAAAGAGGAAGAGAAGGAAGTAAAAAGTGAGATTTAGTGATGCGAAGAAGATGAGTGGTTATTGGAATTGGAAGACACAAAAAGTCCACCCTTATCACTTCGTACAAGTGATGGATGCCCTACCATAAGAACCTCATAAATTTCTCGTGCTTTTTTATTCATGGAAGAGTACAAATTTATGAGGAATACTCAAAAGATAGAAATGGTAGGTAGAGTGTAGATTGAAAAAAAGAATTGAAATATAGGAATATTCAAAGAACTACAAGTTTTAATTATGAAGCAGTAAATCATGAGAGTTTAATCCCTATTTCATTACTATTGAAGGTCTCTTGGTAATATTGAGTGGATATTTGAAATGTTTGCCACATGTAGATGTGACAGCCTTAGCAAAAGGCTCTCAAGTGGGTAGATAAATATGGAGATTCACCGCAGCTATACGTGATGAATTTAGCAAAGGGTTGAAGGATTGGAATTCTGTAATTCCATAAAGCGGAAGCGTGATTGGGACTGATTCGTAATTAATTTAGTTTAATCTAAAATATCAATACATTGACAATAATATTAGAACTATTCTAAATATATATTAAGGCTAAGCATACAAAAATATTAGATCTAAATCTAATATGTATAGTAACAAATTACTTACTCTTGTTGACGACTCATATTAAATTCACCAATTGCTTGTGAATTAATTACGAAGAAGTGCGAACACCACCACTATGGCTACACCGGTATGACTCGGAGACTGGTGGGAGTCTAGAGGAAGCTTTTAGGGGAATTCTCTGAGAGTAAGAGAATGAATGAGATGCTTTTCACCCCACCCCAGGGGTCCTATATATAGTAAAGGCCAAGACCTTTTTCCTAATAGGAAAAAGCCTCTAATTTTAATTAATAATTAATTAATTCCATAATTAATTAATTTCTCAATTAAATATCATATATTTAATATTAGGGATTTTATTAAAATTAAAATTAATATGAATCCACTTCATATGAAATTTAGTTGAACTCTTTCAAATATTTTCTTTCCTAATAGGAAAATGTCTCCAATTTTAATAAATAATTAATTAATTCCATAATTAATTAATTACTCAATTAAATATCATATATTTAATCTTAGGGATTTTATTAAAATTAATATGAATCAAATTCATATTAAATTTATTTGAACTCTTTCAAATATTTTCTCTCAAGAATTAATTTTTGAAATTAATTCAAAAATTATATTATAAAGTTTCATAAACTTTATATTATACTGCATCAATATACATTATACGATTCCCCAAATAAATTGAACACATTCAATATACAATTTATACTTAATTGCCTCAAGTCTTTTTACGAGTTACCAGTGGGACCTAATGAACCTACAGATCAGAAGCTCAAACGATACGAGAGTAATTGGCGAAACTCATTAACCAAGTTAGTCAACATTCGTTAACTGTGGGTCACTCCACTAAAGATCCACAGCTGCACTCTTCTCACTGTAGAATATTTCTGTTTCCACCGATATCGACCAAGCAGCAAGTCAATCCTTCACGTGTGTTCGTAACACCAGCTGGGTCAAATTACCGTTTTACCCCTGGGTTGCCTCTGGTTCCTTAAGTACCAATGATTCCTCTAATGAACAAGTTTTTTAGGGTCCAACCACTAAACAGGAGTTCCTCTCAGACCAGGAGAGGACGACGCGCCTTTGTTCAAGCCCTGGAATCAACCCTTAAGGGAACACACATCTACTTACCCTAATAGGGGAAGGAGTGAATTTCATCTTGTACTGTTATGTTCCTAGCCCCCATTCGGTCTTACCCCTGAAATGGTATGATTATTGAGTCGGCGTATTGGTCACTCTCACACATACAAATCTAAGGACAATCCCTTCTGAAAGGGGTTCATAACAGACTCAGGATTGAGATTGAGTTACCTAGGTCATCCTATTGAAATAGAAACCTAAACTAGTTAACGACGTTACATCTAGTGGTTACTATTTCGCGGTCTGGTCTTATGAAAACTCATTGCATAGGATACCCCCACCTGCATGTCTTCTACATGGATGCTTTGGATCATTGCATTTGTATCGAATACAAGGTGGATCGTATCACATAGTGTCACCAAGATAAGGTACCCAACCTTATCCCTATACTATAGACCTTCTAGGTTGTTACTTGGACACTGATCCCTGTTTGTCCCCACATACTAGTCCAAGTTTCATTTAAACAACCTTGGATCTTAGTTTATTGGATTTAGGGTTTATTAATGCAAATTCGATTATTCAATAACTGAATTACTGAATTACTCAAATAACGCTTTATTGAGATCGATTAATTTGTTTCATTTACTATCTACAAGTTTTAGGCCAAGGGTTTGATGGTGAATCAGTAATTCATGCTGGCTTACCACAAAATCACATGTGTTGTGGGTTAGGCTCAAGGTTTTTCAGTGAGTAATTTTAGATCCTCACTATAAGGGGTATTTACCCTAGTGTGAAATTCAAACCTTGTTCAAGGAGGTATGGTAATATGATATTTTAACACATGAGAAATATGGAGGTCAGGATAAAATTACCTTTAATTGAGACTATGGTTTTGCAATAATGGAGTGTGAAAACCATTTAGAAGGCAACAAAAATTGATTGAGACTTGACCACTTTCTTTTTTCTCGGTGAGAGTAGCGAGAGCATTCATTCTTCTTTTTCTTTTTTCTTTTCTCTTCTTTCTTCTTTTTTCTTCTTCTTTTTTTCCATTCCTCCAAATGGAAACTCACTATGGTTCTCCAAGATTCTTGTTAAGCTCTTAACTGACAAGAATGATCAAAGTAAGCTTTCATCCTAAAACTTTTCTGGAAGAAACATGTGGTTTTACTTTTGTTTGCAATAAAAAATCACTTTCTTCTTTAAAAAAAAACATATGAAATGAATGATGCATGTATGATGAAACCTCGACCAAAAGAAAATAGCTCGATTTCCACATGCCCATGTTCTTCTCGAATACTTAGCTAACTTATGACAATCATATTTCATGCATGTGTTCCTGAGTCATGAGCCCTTCTCTATCTTTGAATTTTCATAATCTTAAAGACAATTCAAAGAGAAATAGAGACTTTATTACAAATGAAGAATAATTAGATACACTAAATATTTCTTCTCATGATGAATAGAAGCCCCAAACTCTAGTGATTAATGCATGAACTGCCTTCATTCGATCTTGCACATGATACTTCGATTCTTTCAAGTGTGGCCTATAGCTCTTCTATGATATTGGGATCACACTACTTTGGGTATGGAGAGATTGAGTTTGTATTGTAAGCATGAGCACCAATAGGTTTTTCCTCAATAAGCACGATGAAACCTCGATAAATGCAATTGGTATTAGATGAACGTTCACCACCTTTGCTGCTTCTTACCATTATGATTGTAAGATACAACCAACCTTTTTGGTTGTGGATTATGCTGCAAATTAGGTGAATAAGCAAATTGCTTTGAGGAAAACTTTACTGATTTTCTTTGTAGTTGTGCATGAGTCTTGGCGTAGAAAATCTTACTTGGACTTGTTAATCCCTTGAGCAGTCTTCTTCATTTTCGATTGATGATTCAATTGTACTATCAAATATCCTTCCATGCTTAACCCCGTATTCTATTCTTTTTCCAATCATCATGATGTCTAAAAAATTAGTGGATGCACTTCCTATCATTCGATCATAGTAGGGAGATTCAAGGGTATTAAGGAACATAGTTGTCAATTCCTTGTTAATTAAAGGTGGGTGTACTTGTGCAACTGTATCCCTCCACCTTTGAGCATATTCTTTTAAGCTCTCGGCTTCCTTCCTCCCCATGTTCTGCAAGTATAATCGATTAGGAGTCATGTCTACATTATTCCTGTATTTCTTCAAAAAGGAATCAACCAAGCTCCTCCAATAACGATGTGTCTACTGTCTAATTGCATATACCAATGAGATGCTGGATCAATTAAACTATCTTGAAAATAGTGTATGAGGAGCTTGTCATTTTGAGAATGTGCTAACATCTTTCTGCAATACATAACGAGGTGGCTTTTGAGACAAGACGTCCCATCATATTTTCCAAACATAGGTACTTTGAATTTGGGTGGAATAACCTCATTTGGGTGGAATAACCCCGTTCGACACCAGACATAATTGGGTAGGACCAACATTACCAAAGATGTCAATTCCTTCAATCACATTTAATCTTTTCTCAAGAACTTCAACCTTTTCATCGGTGATAACCTCTTTACATTTTCCAGTCAAGGCTCTTCTAATTACAGGATCATGAAGATTGGGAACATTGGAATTTGTTTTCAGTGGGATAGGTTTTTGGAACACAAATTCAGTTTGACGGCTTATGCTAGATTGGTCCTCCTGAAAAAATGAAAACTGATAGTTTGCTGAAGGGATGGGTGACGACCGTTGTTGGGTGAAATCTCTAGTTGGCTGACAAAGAGATATTTTTTACTCATGCGAATGAGGTGAGTCGCCAAGATTATTGACTAGGATGTCTGGTTGAGAGACATCTACAACTGTTTAACCTTTCTCCAAAAGATAAAGATTTTTTCATGGCTTGTCCATGAATCTGCTCAATATTTTGTTCTTCCAGATCTGTCTTGTAGTCCGTAAGAATGATGAGCATGTGGTTGTTGAGCCATTTGCTTTTAGAAAAGAAAAAAAAAAGATAAAAGGACTATGCAAGTTTTTTTTTTTTTCATAAAATGCAAGTGAATGATGTGATCGAAGAATGTGATAAAAAAAAATTGAAAATTTGATGTATGAGAAGATACTACACCATTATTGAGTCAAAAAATGCAAGAATATATATATATATATATATATATATATATATATATTTTAATGACCTTAACATCGAATGTGAGATAATAATGTATGGAAAAATGTGTAAATTGTAAACATTGATTGAAATGCATGAAAAACATGGATTAAGCCCTAAATGCATCTCATGAAGACAAAAATATCTCCTGGCCATAAATATGAATGAAATATTCTTTGTGTTTGCATGAGAGTCAATGCCTCACAACTTTACGCAAGTATGAAATGGATCGAAGTGCATGACACTCTTGCTCTAAAGATGGACTGGGATCCTTATGATGAATGAGTGGATATGAGGAACGAGGGTATTAAAAATTGACACTACTCTATCGTACGAATGTTCTAACCCTAGATGATAGTCTGTGAAGAAAATTTTGTTATGTGAGTGATGGAAGATAATTTTAACCCTAATAAAGTGAGAAATTTGAACCTCTAAATGTTCGAAAAAATAATTTCAATGTTATAAAATAGCAGAGAATTAACTTGAGTGAAGATTTTTCATGTGCCTGCACGGAGACAATTATATCCCATCGAAGGTCGACACTACTTTATCAAGGAAAGTATGATCCCAAAGGTCGTGAATGAGATAAACATAAACTATATGCATGACTCCTAAGACTCAAATATTTGCTAGATGTGCAACTTAAATCTATAAGGAGGAAAGAAAAAAAAATCTAAGAATTTTTCCTTTTTCTGAAAGGTATATGGAGAATTTATTTAAAGGTAGAAATTTATCTCCACAATTTATATCTTAAAATAATGGAAAAATAAAAATTTTAAAAACAGAAATTCACTCAAGTTAAAGGAAACCTTTTTTCTCTTTTTTTGTTTCTTTTCTTTTTTTCTTTTTCTTTTTTATTTTTTACAAAAAAAGAAAGGAAACAATAAAAAGCTAATAAAAGAAATTCTTTTTTTCTTTTTATTTTTTAAAAGATCCTATTGTTTCCAAACAAAAAAAAAACATTAATATTCCATTTTTTTTGTTTCACAAGAATATTTATAAAGAAATGATAAAATGAAAATAATAAAGAAGATATTTAACAAAGAATTGTTAAAGTGACGGAGAATAAAATTCTAATCCTAGGAAACAAAGGATCCCAAATTAATTTCAATGTTATAAGATAACAATTGAACTAACATGAAGGGTTAAGATAATGTGAGATTAAAATTATAATCCATCCTAGAAAACAAAGGATATCAAGTCAATTTCAATGTTATAAGATAACAATGCAATTACCTTGAGTGATTGAGAATGATGTGAGGATAAAATTCTAATTCTAGAAGGGAAAATGTCTCAAATTCATTCAAATATTATAAAATAAAAAATGAATTAACATGAAGGGTTAGGATAATGTGAGAATAAATTTTAATCCTAAAAAGGGTCTCAAATTAATTCAACGTTATAAAATAACAATTAAATTAACTTGAGCAAAAATTTTCATGCGCCTACACGAGGGCAATGATGTCCCTTCGAAAGTCGGCAGTACTAATTTCGAATGTGATGCATGACGTAAGGGGAAAGAGATAAAAAAAAAAAAAAAAAGGCCAAGGACTGAACTAGATGGAATATAATTGAAAAGGAGGAAAAAAACCTTTATTTCGAAGATATTTTCTCACTCTTAAAAAAATCCAAAAGAAAGAAAGAATAACCCTTAAAAGAAACGGAAGAGATAAAAATACTTGAATTTTTCTAAAAAAAAATAACAAGTAGAAAGACTTTTATTTTTAAAGAATTTTTTTTTTAAAGAAAAAAAACAACGAAAACAGGAAGATTCCTTATGTTTTAAAGAAGTTTTTCTTCAAAACAACGAGGATAAAGATGAGTTAATTTTTTTAATAAAAGCCTTTAAAAAAATGAAGGTAGGATGACATCAACAAAGAAAGAGTTGAAACCTAATTACCATGATTAACGCATATTTAAAAAAAAAAACACACAAAAAATAATGATGATTCGAAATAAATGACCCAGAACTATGATAATGAAGTGAGGGTAAAAAGACTCTAACTCTAATGGATAAAAGGCTCCCAAATTAATCCAGATGTTATAAAATAACAAATGAACTAACTTGAGTGAGGATTTTTCGTGTGCCTATGCGAGGGCAATTATGTTCCTTTGAATGTCGACACTACTAAATCCTCAATTCTAATCCTAAAGGGTATAGCCCGAGTATAGAGCTGTGATTGTGTGAAATGCATGATGATCTAAAAAGGTAAAATTACAGAAATAAGTTATACAAAAATAAAATAACATAATGAACCAAATAAATTAATAAAAGGATAATAGAAAAATAAAATTCAAGTGGCTTGACTCTCTAAAGTCCCCAGTGGAGACGCCAAGATGTCGCAACGTCATCGCGACGCGGAGCGGCCGACGTCCTTTCCTAAGGGTTTCTTTTGAGGTGAGAGGTTTGGAGTTGCCACCAATCATCTTGGGGGTGTGATTGGTCACCCGCTTTAAAGAAAAAGAAACGGTCTTTGAAAGTCAAAGATTAAGTTCGGGAGTCGATTGAGTGTAGGGAAGATGTTAGCACCCCTACAACACCCGTTGAAAAATGGTTACCACATTTTATTTTAAAATTATCCTTTTATAACATGAAAGGGTCCTTTATTTTGAAGAAAAGAAGAAAAAAAAAAAACAAATGTCCCACTTTATCTTACCTTAGCTGCTTTAAAAATTAAAGTAAGGTTTTGATGTAGTGAGTGAGGTTATACCCAATAATTGTTTGTCATGTTGAAATCTTCTTTTAATTGAACGAAAATTTGTCACCTCAAGAATTTGAGAAGTTATCTCAACTCCGCATAGGTTGTACATGAGCTAATTTGTCTCACATCTATTATTTCACATTTCAAAAATAAAATGTGAAGTAATAATCATGAGTGGTATGACACCATTCAATGGAAAAAATATTTTTCATTTTTAAATCAAATTCAATTAGAAATTCATTTGGAATCACTAAAGTAAAACTATTTTGAAATTCATTTGGAAAATCCAATTTAGAATCAAATTGAAGTTGATTTGGAAATTTTCTAAATTAAGATCCAATTGAAATTTTGATTGCCAAAATAATTTACTAGTTAAACTTTAGGCTAATTTCCAGGCAGGGTGTTCCCTTTTGGTCAGCTTAAATACTTGTTCTTAGACAAAATTAGCATTAAAGTTTTCATAATCAATCTATTTTAACCATTCAAAATATTAAATAATGTTTTTGAAATTTGATTTAACCTTTCCAAAATTGAAATTGATTTCCAATTTAGTTTAAAATTGAAATTGATTTTCAATATAAAACCAAAAGACATTGACTTGGAAACTTTAATTTAAAACAAGGGAAAAATACACTTTTGGTCCCTGAAGTTTGGGTTAAGTGACAGTTTGGTCCCTGAGTTTTCAAACTCAACAAAAATACCCCTGAGTTTTGAAATAAGGAGCACTTTGGTCCCTGCCGTCTATTTTTCTGTTAAATACTAACGGTTGCTGACGTGACACTATTATTTTAATAAAAAAATTATTTTTTTTATTTTAAAATAAAAACAAATAAAAACAAATAAAAATAAATAAAAATATTATTATTTTAATTATTCTTAAAACTCAACCCTCAATCTCATCTTCTTCATCATCTTCCCTCATCCCCTCCATCTTCTTCCTTCTTCAAACCTCCGATGGTCGCGCCGCCCACATGCCGGTCGCCGCTCGCTGGCGGCGAAAGTTTTTTTTTTCTTTCTTTCTTTCTTTCTATCTTTCTTTCTTCCTTCTTCTTCTCTTCTTCCTCTCCTTCCTCAAAGTTTCAACAACTTTTTTTTTAAATGAAAGAGAAAGGAGGAGGGAGCTCCCTCCTCCGATTTCCGGAGCCGGAACGGAGGGAGGAGGTCCCGGGAGGGAGGGAGGGACCTCCTCCCTCTGTTCCGGCGTTGGAAAACGGAGGAGGGAGTCCTCCCTCCTCCTTTCTCTTTCATTAAAAAAAATAATTGTTGAAACTTTGAGGAAGGAGAGGAAGAAGAGAAGAAGAAGGAAGAAAGAAAGAAAAAAAAAAAAAAAAAAACTTTCGCCGCCGGCGACGGCATGTGGGCGGCGCGACCATCGGAGGTTTGAAGAAAGAAGAAGATGGAGGGGATGAGGGAAGAGGATGAAGAAGATGAGATTGAGGGTTGAGTTTTAAGAATAATTAAAATAATAATATTTTTATTTATTTTTATTTGTTTTTATTTTAAAATAAAAAAAATAATTTTTTTTATTAAAATAATAGTGCCACGTCAGCAACCGTTAGTATTTAACAGAAAAATAGACGGCAGGGACCAAAGTGCTCCTTATTTCAAAATTCAGGGGTATACTTTTGTTGAGTTTGAAAACTCAGGGACCAAACTGTCACTTAACTCAAACCTCAAGGACCAAAAGTGTATTTTTCCCTTAAAACAAAATTGACATTGATTAAAAACTCCAAATCACCTTGGAACTCATTGAATTCGAGATTAAAACCAATTGACGAGAAAGTGAAAATTCAAATAAAATTCCAATTGAAATTGATTTGGGCAATTCCAAATTGAAATTCATTTGTAAATGTCAAAATGAAATCAAATTAAAAAAATAAAAATTTGAAATCCCAAATTAAATCCAATTAGAAATTTATTTTAAAATTCCAAATTAATTATTGAAACCAATGGAAGGAAAGTTTAAAATTTTCTTAAAAAAATCGAGTGAAATTCAAATTGAAAATCTTATTTCAAATGTCATTTGTTTGAAATTCATTTGAGATTTAAGCAAATAAAGAAAAGAATAGATAAATTGAAAGAAAGGAAATAAAAATATAAAGGAAAAGAAGTGGGTCCCACCAATTTTCTTTATTTCTTCTCATCTTCTTCCCCAAGCTCCTTCTTTACCTTTCTCCTCCATGGAAATTCACTGGAATGTGGGTTAGAGTTACTCCTGGTTCTTCAGATGGTTGGAGTTCGTGGTGGCGGCAGACGTCGGATCGGGATTGGGTTAGTGGCAGAGTTCGTCGGAGTGGCGGCGGCGTAGGTCTTCAACGGCGGCGACGATGTGGTGAGCAGTGGCGGCGAAGAATGAGCAACTCAATCTTTCAAAAGATTAAAATTTTTCTCTTTCTCTCTCAAACTTCACCTCTTTCTCTCCCTTTCTTTCTTATATTTTCATCACTCATTTTTTTTTTCACTTTCCCTCATTGTTCTCCCATTTTTCACCCTTTTGTTGTTGTCTTCCTATTCTCCGCCACAAGCTGTCCTTTTATAGGAGACTTTGGAGAAAAGGGTTTAGATATAAGGGGAGGGAGTTGGAGAGAGTGGGGGAGTGAGTTGAAAATGAATTTTTTTTATGATATGTGGGGAGAGGGATTCGAACCATAGATCTAATGGTTATTAGTACAACTTTATGCCAGTTGAGCTAAACTCTTGTTGGCATACCAAAAAACAAATTGACCACCACATATTGGAAAAATTCAAATATTATAACTAAAAATCAAGTCGGACCAAATACGGTGTCTACACCTACCAAACATGATGTCGTCCTAAGCATACTACATAGGATGGCAAAACATCTCCTATCCATCCTCGTGTTGTCTCGATAGCACAGGTCACTTTAATGGATCAACCGAAAGCAGGCTAATTGGCTTATCTGGTGTCAATTGTATGGAGATTGGTTTTCTATCCTACGATGGTCGTTCATGAAGAAGATAATAAGCATGAATAGTTGGCACTGGGAGTCAACCATTATTGAAAGGATAGAACACAGTTCATGTGGGGTTATAAAATCCATGAAGAACAACACTACTTGTTCCTGAACAAAATATACACCATTCGTTATTTAGTTTCAGAGCTTTCTGTTCATACATGGTTATAGCCTAACATACTATAGATCATGAACGATGACGTACATTACAATCATTCCAAACATGAATCCTAGCAACATCCGACTAATACTATACCATTTCCTACATGATCATATCCCATAACGGGGAGGTTACGACACACTTGTTGTTGATAAGTGAAGTTTGTTTAGCCACTAGTCACCATTACATAATGCCTAAATGCATACTCTCTGCTTCTGCACATGTTGCATATGACTTGTGTAGTGCTCCCCTAAATTGGTTCACTTATTTGTGGCATTCAACCCAAAAGGTGTAAATTCCTAGGTTGCGACCAGCAAACACCACATAGAATTTTGATGTCCCCATACTCCTATTATTCAAAATATAAGAAGTCAAGCACCTATTGTCTATATGAAAAACGTGTTTTTCGGTTTATGATTTCATGCATGTAGGGTTTCATGTTTTATGGATTATGGTACCATAAGTTTAGGGTTTCATGTTTTTAGGGTTTATAATTCCATCAGTTTAGGGTTTACAGTTTAGGGGTTAGGGTTGTATGTCTTAAGGGTATTATGTGTTTAAGGTTTACGAGTTTATGTGTTTAGGGTAGGGTTTCATGTGTTTAGGGTTTTTAGGGTTTTATGTGTTCGTGGTTTATGTTTTTCTGTGTTTAGGGTTTTATGTGTTTAGAGTTTTATGTTTTTCAGATTCATTCTTCTTAACCCTTTTGTTGTTCATTGATTTCGTATATAATTGATTGTTTCCCAAAATTTGTAAGCAAATGACTATATTGTCCATATAGTCTACAATTATCTATATATTATTAATGTCGTTTAAAAAACATTACTCAACAATCAATGGAATAAATGATTGATGGATGGCTGAAATAAATGCAACCTGCCCGAATTAAATGCAAACTACCCACATATATAATTTATTACATTGAAAACTAACTATAGAATGGAAAGATTGGTTCAAAATAAACGGGAATAATCAGAAAGTAACCAAACAACAACTAAGTTTAAAAAAAAAATTGAAAAGTAACTGGCCTCAGGTGCATTAGTTTCAAGCATTTTTTTAAACTAGAAAATATCAACGTGCGTTGCACGTGTGAATTTAAATTTACTTGTTAACGGTTGAAATCAATAATAATCTTAAATTAATAAGGTTAAATTACAAATTTGATTTTTATGGTTTGGAGAAAGTTAGAATTCAATTTGTATGGTTTTTAAAGTTAGAATTTCATCTCTATCATTTGATAAAACTTTATAAACAATTCCTGCTACTATTAGGAGACATTAATAGATTGAGTTTCCTACTACTAAAAACCACCTTATTAACACATGGATTGCTAATTGTCATGGTACTATGTACAATAGGAAGTATTTTTTAGTTTTTATCAAATCATGTGAATGAAATTCTAACTTTTTAAAACTATAGAGACCAACTTCTAACTTTTTCCAAACCATAAAGAACAAAATTTGTAATTTAACCAATCAATAAACAACTATATTAAAGATAATAAAATTGAATGGTCAAATAAAATGTTATTATAATAAATGAGTATGTCTTC
Source organism: Luffa acutangula (assembly GCA_036850905.1). NCBI lineage: Eukaryota > Viridiplantae > Streptophyta > Magnoliopsida > Cucurbitales > Cucurbitaceae > Luffa > Luffa acutangula. Next base: position 2,553,617 of record CM072090.1, on the reverse strand, counting down.
ATTCATGCCCGTGTGTTTTAATACCTAAGTTCTCTATCCTTTCATATTTTGGTATTTATTTTAACAAAAATTTTATTAGTAACACTTTCTTTGAAACTCTAATTATTTTGGAAAAGTGCCAACATGAGCATAGCTCAATAAAACTCGTTCTAATGACCAAGATGTTTATGGTTGAATTGCATTTCTTATCATCTCCAAAAACACAACTTTCATGAATTCACTTAAAAAAAAAAAAAAAAAAGATTAGGCCCCTATAAGCGAGTAGAGAGTGTAGAAATTATTTTAAAATTATTGATTATTAATTAATGTAAATAAGATATATCTTAAAATTAAAGAAAAAAAACGTTTTAGTGGCTGGGTGAAAATAGTGTAATAATGGTTGATTTTTTTTTTTATATAAAAAAAGACATTTTTGTGGTTTTAAATTAAAGAAAAAATTGTTTTAGTGGCTTGACAAAAATAGAATAATAACAGAAATGAGTATCAGCTAAGTTAATTGATTATTAATGTGAAATTATATTAAAATGGAAAATGAAAAATATTAAAGAATACGTATTCTCTAGCTTTAAATTAAAGAATAAAACCAATTACAAAAAATAATAAAGAATAAAATCATTTCAATGACTTGAGGAAATGATGTAACAATTGTAGAATGGTTGATCAATTAATTTAAGTCATTAACTATTATTATTATTATTATTATTTGAGAAATAACTTGAGTTAATTGATTATTGATGTAAATAGCACATATATAAATTGAAAAGAAATGGAAAAAAAAATAAAAACTTCTAATCATTATCCACAATCTAAACAACACCACTCAACACCCTCAAAATATTGAAATGTTATAGTTCTATCACACAATTTATAAATCTTAAAGATAATGAATTGAGGAAGACAAAAATAAAGACAACTAAAGTATTGGAGATGTGTGTCATTCGTGAAGGTTTGACGATGATCTATTCAAATAATCAACATCTAATTTTGGTTGAATTTGATAGTTTCTCTTTTGTTTCTCTACTATGATAAGATAATAAATTTTATCGAAATCCAAACTAAAGTGCATGAAATCAACAAACTATCACAATACATAATAATTCCCAATTTTTCACATATGAAGAGAGATGATAATAAAATTGCACACCAAGGCTCAAGGTGCAAGAGGATGACAACTTTGACATGTGAAGGTGTGAACTTCCTTATTAGGCGAACTTCTTTGCTTCAATAGCTCCTCTTCGTAGGTTCTATTTATACAATTCTTTTATTCTAAAAAGAGTATGCATATAGTACATAGTACAATATGTAAATATGTAAAAGAGATCATAAGACTCAATTTGGTGTAGGGAGTGAATCAAAGAAAACCATTTTATAGTTGTATGAATTAGAGAAGTTGCAAAACTTTTGAAATTCCAATGCTTTTCATATTACACCATTAGATTAAACCTAATTAAATGTTTTTTAAAAAAACCTAATTAAATGTAAGAACTTTAATTTTAGAATTAAAGAAGCAAAACTTTTCATATTTCTTAGTGGCTTTTCATATTTCATCCATTTCACGTGGGAGAAGGGAAAATGAATGAGAAGAGAAAGAAACTTAATGAGGGGTGGTAGGAAGAGGAAGAGATTGAGAGGGGTAAATATGAAATTATCTTATAAGAGTTTGGACAAAATTGTCCAAAAATGATTCTTTTTCTAAGTCACTTTTTAAGATAGTAAGATACAGATCATTGTGCAAAGTAGGTAAAGAAAAGTAAATTGAAGTCCTCAATTTTAAAAATACAAATCGTGGCTATCAACCAAAACATGAAATCCACCAACCAAAAACAGAGGGAAAATCAAAGAGATATGGACAAAACCAAGAATAGAAACAAAATAATGAAAAGGAAACATCTGGACAAAACCAAGAGTATGAACAAAGTAATTAGACTGAAAAATATGGTGAGCACAAGCATTAGAACAACATAATGAGGAAACATATTTTTTGGACAGAACCATCAACATGAACAACACACGTGAGAAGTAAAAAATATGGACAGAACCATGAGCATGAACAACACAAATGAGAAGTTAAAAATATGGATAGAACCATAAGCATGAACAACACACATGAGAAGTAAAAAATATGGACAGAACAATCAGCATGAACAACACAAATGAGAAGTTAAAAATATGAACAGAACCATCAGCATGAACAACACAAATGAGAAGTAAAAAATATAGACAAAACCATCAGCATGAACAACACAAATGAGAAGTAAAAAATATGGACAGAACAATCAGCATGAACAACACAAATGAGAAGTAAAAAATATAGACAGAACCATCAACATTAACAACACAAATGAGAAGTTAGAAATATGGACATACCATCAGCATGAACAACACAAATAAGAAGTTAAAAATATGGGCAGAAAAATCAGCATGAACAACACAAATGAGAAGTAAAAACTATGGACAAAACCATCAGCATGAACAACACAAATGAGAAGTTAAAAATATGGATAGAACCATCAACACAAACAACACAAATAAGAAGTAAAAAATATAGACGGAACGAGAATTATAAACAAATTGATCAGAATGAAACATATGGACAACACAAAGATTATAAAAAAAAAAAATAATGAGGAAGGAAAACATGGGCAGAACAACAAAATAATGGGATAGAATAAAAAGGACAGAATAACAAAGAATATGAACAAAAACATTGGAGGGGGGGTTATCAGAACAAACCCAAAATCAAAACACAAGGATCATGCATAGAAAAAAAAAAGACAGAATCATAAAGAAAAGGTAAGGTTAGAACACAACAAAAGTGAACAACATAAGCTATCAGAATCATAACGAAGAGAGAAAAAATTACAAGGAAAAATTGTGTACGAAAAAAAAGGGGAAAAGTTGTTTGGATGCGTTAGGAACATCATTGGCTGGTTAACAAAGGGGAAGAAGTCTTACCTGCTTCCCTCCCCTCATCGTGCTCCAATCACCTACCATGCGGATCCCGAATCGAACGCCGACAGTCGTAGCAAGTTGAAGCAACATGGGGTGGGATCTAAAAGAAAACAAACCCACAAACAAAATTTTAGGGTTAGATCTGTAACAAGGGATGCAAAATAGAAGAACGGTACCTTAGATTCATGAAGAGGAAGCAAGGAGAAGACAAATCTAAGAGGAGATCACAGATCTGAAATCGAACGTCCCTCCGAAACCGAACAAGATACGCATGCAATCCAAGAGCCGAAGATAGCACGAAACGAGAGTAAGGAAGATCAGATCCGAAAAAAGTAAGAACGAAGAACATAGATCTTAGAGGAGATTAGAGATCTGAGTAGGAAACCCCATCAGAAAAAACCAAAAAATCTCACCTCCAACATGCCATATGAGTGCCAAAGATACTAGAGAAGGACAGTGGAAAGGAAAATGTGAAGAACAAAAGTAAAACTAGTCGAGATAAGGAAAATGAGAGAGAGAGAACTGCCAAGTGAACGAATGTGGGGGATCCAAGTTGGGACTTCAACAGCGCAAGGCACTGTTGAAGTGGAGGGTTACAAAACCATAAAGACCGGTTTAAAAATAAGGGGCCCCAAACACCGAGTTTTGGTCTTTTGTAACCCTGGACTTCCAAAATAGGTAAAGTGAGACTATTCAAGACCTCATGGATATAATGAAATACTTATTACTTGTTGTAGATTATGTGCACTTGCATAGTGTTTTGGAGTTAATTCATGTCATATTTTTAACCACTCCAGAAGACAACATCCGCAAACCATGGTGCTTCACCATCCTACACTGTCAATAATTGTTCATCACATAAGCTGTCTTGTATTTCTCCTTGTTCATCCTTCATCTCGTTCCAACCTTGATAAATGGTCAGCTACCTAGTTCTTAGTCCCCTTTCGATCCAAAATTTCAAGGTTGAACCCTTGTATGAGTAACATCCACCTAATCAATATTGACTTTGCATTGTTCTTTGACAGCAAATATTTGAGTGGAGAGTGGTGAGTATGTACTGTTACCTTTGTTCCTACCAGATATGATCTGAATTTTTCAAATGCGAATACAACTGCCAATAGCTCCTTTTCTGTAGGGGTGAAATTGATCTGTGTTTCATTCAACGTCCTACTGGCATTGTATATGGGGTGAATCACCTTGTTCTTCTTTTGTGTAGCATGGCTCCTACGACATAATCGCTAGTGTCACACATCAATTCGAAAGGCATCGTTCAATCTGGCTCTATCAATATATGTGTTGTGCTCAGTTGTTGAAGTCAAATGGTTGGTCAGCCTCTAGTAGCCTGTATAAGGGTTTCAAAATGTGAGAAAAATCTTTAATAAACCTTTGGTAAAATCCAGCATGGCCTAGGAAACTCCGGATGTCTTTCACGGTAGATGGTATAGGTAATTTTGCTATTACTTCAACCTTTGCTCGATCCACCTCGATTCCCTTTTTTGAAATTCGGTGACCAAGTACTATTCCTTCTTGTACCATGAAATGACACTTCTCATAGTTTAACACCAAATTTGTCTCCTCACATCTCTGCAAAACATGATCGAGGTTAGTCAGGCATTGTTCGAATAATGCACCGAAGATTGAAAAATCATCCATGAAGATTTCTACGGTTTTCTCCACCATATCTGAGAATATCTCCATCACGCATAGTTGGAACGTTGTGGGCGCATTGTACAGTCTGAATGGCATCCTTCTGAACGCAAAGGTGTCATATGGGCATGTGAATGTGGTTTTCACTTGGTCTTCTCGTGCGATTGTGATTTGATTGTACCCCGAGTAGCCATCAAGGCAGTAGTAATACTCCTTGCCTGTTAATCTATCAAGCATCTGACCAATGAAGGGCAATGGAAAGTCATCCTTCTTCGTGGCTTTGTTTAGCTTTCAGTAGTCCATGAAGACTCTCTAGCTTGTGACCGTTCAAGTTGGGATGAGCTCATTCTTCTCGTTTTGTACATCTGTTATGCCTCCCTTCTTGGGTACACATTGAACTGAGCTTACCCAACTGCTATCGGTAATTGGAGATATTACTCCTCCATCAAGCCATTTCAAGATCTCCTTCCTGACCACTTCCTTCATGACTAGATTTAGTCTTCGTTGGATTTCTACAAAGTTCTTTGCTCCTTCCTCTAGGTTAACTCGGTGCATGCAGAACGATGGGCTTATCCCTTGGATATCAACAATTGTCCACCCAATGGCCATCTTATGATTTGTCAGTACCTGCATCAAAGAAAATTCATTATCAATACTTAGATTTGCAACAACAATTGTTGGAAGTGTCTCTTTCTCTCTAAGTGTAACGTCCCACGTTTCAGAATTAGACCTTGTTGGAGTAATCAAAGTTGTTCACTCAAGTTCTAATTTGGAAAATTAGAAATTTCAGTTTAGTTTATAAGTTTAGAGAATCAATTTTTTCTATGATTTGGGTTAAGAGGTTTGAATTGGGATCTAAGATAGTCCTAGCTATTACTTCTTCTCCTTTTTATTTATTTTTTTAGTCTTCTTCTAAATTGGATAGTTAAGAGAAAAGAAAAAAGAATATATAGATAAAAGAAGCACTGGCTTCATTTCTTCCTTCCTCTCTTTTTTTCCTTCCCCCGCTGCCAACAGACCCCCCTTTCTCTGTTTCTATTCTTCTCCTCCTCCAGTGATTCAATCCGGTGGTGCAGCAACCACAGCTCCAGCAACGGCGACGTGAATCATGTCCTCCCACAGTTGGCTTCAATGGCGGTTGAACGAAGACCCACGAAAAACCATGAACACAAGCATCCCGCTTGAGCTTCATGAGTCCGACACGATATCACAATTTTTTCTTCCTCTCCATGTTCTTCTCCGAAGCCACGAAACCCACAAATTTGGCAGCAACCAAATGTTCTTCGATTTCTAGTGATCCAAGACGAGGCCCACACATTTGATGCTCGAAAGTGACTTTGGCAGCCTCAATCGAAGATACCCACATGAGTTCGACAAAGACCCACATTGTATTCACGTTTTTAGCAATACGAGGTTGGTTTTTGACCTTGAAATCATTCTAACTCGTGACTCTTGCCTTGATCAATCGCATATCAGTTTATCTATAATCTGAAAAGCCTTAAATCTGATTACCCATAGTATTTGAAGTTTAGATTTGTAAGTTGGGATGTATTCAACCAGCAACCAGTGAGGCTTGAATGGTGAATTGTAGTAAGTTTTGTTGCATTCTAATCCCTTTTTGAATCCATTTTAGTGTTGTCCTTTAGTTCCTAACCATTAAGTTCCTTGTTGCATGTAGCTTCGAGCCAATTCACATACCTTTGAATGCTTATTAGTAAGAAAGTGGTTTCGTATTGTAAGTTTTAAAAGGAAAAGTATTGTTTAGGCCTCTTCAAACTCAATTAAAAAATATGGGATGGGTCTCTTACCCTTAGACGCTATTGCTCTAGATTCAACCTAGCTTTGGAGTGACTGGATTGAGTTTAAGATTGGTTTTTGGTAAGAAAGTTTTCCCAAGCACTCTTTCAGTTTTAGTCAAGGTTTTCGAATCAAATTCTAACTTCTAGGCCTTATATCTTTCTTATTTGAGGAAGCGTTAGGAATGCTTAGGAGTACTTTAGAGCGATAGTAAGTGAATTTCTACCTGTTGAGTCTGTTTGTTGTGTGCTAGCATGTTCTATGCCTTGTCCATGTTATATTCTTATGATCATATCGCTTCTTGAACTATATGTTGTGTGAGATGTTGGTTAGATGTTTGTTGCGTATATTGGACTGTTGAGATGTTTGATAAGTTTTGGTTGATTAGTTTGGTGTCTCATTATAATTGTCGAAATGAGTATATTATTTATGTTGTGAGTGTGTTGCATAGTTGTCATGGTTTTTGGACATAAAGCATAGTCTAGTGGCATGATGTATAAGACTCATGCATTCTAGTGAGATGGTGAGGTCAAAGGGCCTTGTGTGATTAAAAAGGAAAGTTGGGTGAATGTCAGGTGCCTCAGGTAAAAATGGTCGAGGGGTGGTATGTCACCAATGGATTATGAGGAGCATCGGGTGCCTTTGGTAATATGGCCAAGGTGAGATGTACAGTTTGATTGTGAAGTCATCGGGTGCCTTGGGTAATATGGCTAAGGGGCGATGCACACTTCGAGGCCTTGGGTAATATGGTCAAAGGTCGAATGCTGAGCGCCATAGAGAAACGTCGATGCCCTGGGTAATATGGTCAGAGGTCGACGTGACTCGAAGAAGTTAGTCTCAAAGAGCTTGTGAGGGCTACGAGTATTAAGTGAGCTTGTGTAGCTTGAGTGGAAACTGAGTGTGCACGTCATGGTGCAGAATTCATGTGTTAGGTGCATGGTTGGTTGCACGTTTACATAATTGAGTATGTTACAATATGTGTGTTGTTCACCTCGTATATAAGGCATGTTATTGTGATTGAAAATCATGATGTTTGCCATGTAGGTTGTATGTTGTTTGATGGCTCTTCAGGTGTGAGCCACTTACTCAGTACCGTGGTTTTGTACTGACCCACCACCAGATTTTGCAGGTGATGTGGAATACTACGAGCCTGGTGATGCTGAGGAGCAGGCTTGAGATAGCAAAGTTTATGAGTTAAATTCATTAATATGTTCTGGTTGTTTAAACATTGTTAGGAGAGATCAATTTTTGTGTTGGTCAGGAGGTGTTGTTTAGAATAATGGTTATCAATTTACTTCGTTTAGCGCTTTGAATTAGACTCAATTCTAATTGTGTTAATTGAATGGGAATGGTTACGAGATCTAACTCATAATCGTGTTGCAACTTTATTTAGTGTTATGTCGATGCTTTAACAGGTTGTAAAATTTTGGTTTGAGCAACATTACGTAGTTATGTTGTTGAATTGTTGGTAGCACCTTAAAGAGTAATGCGACTAAGTTTAATAGTACCCTTAGATAGTCTCTTAAGAATTTGGGGGCGTTACACTAAGGAACAAGTATTTCAAATCGGAAGGAAGTTGCTTAAATTCTAATGGTAGCGGCTCAATGACAGAGGCCAACATTGGTTTGGGTCTTTCATTTTCTATCTGGTCTACTTCTTCCTTTGTGGCCGCATAGTCGTCATTTGCACTGGTTATTTCTTCCCAGTCTTGCCCAACTTCTTCTTTTAATTTCTCTTCATTTTTGTGTACTTCGTCCAAGTCAATTGCATCATTTATTTCAAGAACAAAACATTTTTTTGATATCACCGGGGTATCTTAATGTTTTTAGCACGTTGAATGTTATTTGTTGATTGTTCACCCGCATGGTGAGTTCTCCCTTTTGAACATCTATGAGAGTTCTCTCGTTCGCTAAGAATGGTCTTTCCAAAATTATGGGTACTTCCTTGTGAAGAAGTGTAGAACACTCGAGCGGAAGCGATTGACGATATTGGGCATTTAATTTCATTCATTTCTCTATAGAAAATATGCTGAAAAACGTTCAAAAAAAGAGCATGCGATAAATACCTCTTTGAAGCTCGATAAGCCGTTTGGAAGGATGATTCTCAACACGAATATTTCATGGACGACTACCGAGATCTTCCCCACTATTCTCCGGCCTTAGAACGAGCATATGGGAGCTCAATTGTGATGAACTAGATGAGAAATAAGAAGAGTTTAAGAGAGAAAGTTTCATGGTTTTGAGAGGATTTTTACAGGAACCATCACCCACATCTCTTGAATTTGTTTCTTCTTTTTAAAGAAGATGATCATGGCTTTATTTCACAAGAAATAGACAAAAAATTCATTCAAGAGAAGGTTTCTTAATAGGTGTCTCAAGGGGAAGATATTTTATGGGTTTGTCCCCAAAACACCAAAACATCCCACCTCCAAAAATTCAAGAATTCTTGAATTTTTAAAACTAATTTTAAATAAAATTAATCAAGTTAATTTTAAATAAAATTAATCATTAAATAATTGATTAATCAAATTTAATTAATTATATTTCTTTAATTTAATATCCAATATTATATAAATGACTACACCAATCCCGATCTTTCTCAAAAACCCGGTTAATATAATATGAATCCCTATTCATATATTTGTAGACTATCCCAAGGAAACAAGAAGCAGATACTTCTTTAATCTAAAAGAAAATATAGTATTTGTATCGACAAATGCTAACTTCTTAGAAGAAGACCATGTTAGAAATCACAAACCACACAGTTTGTTTAGTGAAGCTACAAATAAATCAACAAGTGTTGTTGATCAAGCTAGTTATTCAACAAGGGTTGCTGGTCGAGCTAGCACATTGAATCCGTTTCAACCTTCTCAATTGTTGAGAGAGTCTCGATGTAGTGGGAGAGTTTTTATTCAACCTAATGAATACTATTTGGGTTTAGTTGAAACTCTGGTTGTCACATCTGATGACAGGCATCGAGTATCCATTGACCTTTAAAAAGACAATGAATGACGTGGACAAGGACGAGTGGATTAAAGCTATGGACCTGGAAATGGAATCCATGTATTTTAATTCAATCTGAGGTCTTGTAGATCAACCTGAAGGGGTAGGACCCATAGGGTGTAAATGGATTTACAAGAGGAAACGTGACGTAGCTGGAAATGTACAGACATTTAAAGCTAGACTTGTGGCAAAGGGTTTTACCCTATGGGAGGGGATTAACTATGAAGACACCTTCTCCCCTGTTGCCATGCTAAAGTCAATTAGGATACTCCCATACATTGCCACATTTTATGATTATGAAGTATGGCAAATGGATGTCAAGACTGCCTTTCTGAACGACAATCTTGAAGAGAGTATCTACATGTCTCAACCATAAGGGTTCATTACTCAGGGTCAGGAGAAAAAGGTTTGCAATCTTAAAAAAATCCATTTATGGGTTCAAACAAGCGTCCGGATCCTGGAATATAAGATTTGATACTGCGATCAAGTCTTATGGCTTTGAACAAAATATTGATGAGTCTTGTGTCTACAAGAAGATCATCAATAACTCGATAGCTTTCTTAGTTTTTGTATATAGATGATATCCTACTTATTGAGAATGATGTAGATTATCTAACTGACATTAAGAGGTAGCTAGCAACCAAGTTCCAAATAAAAGGTTTGGAAAATGGCTCCATATGTTCTTAGAATCCAAATCGTTCAGAATCATAAGAACAAAACGGTATCCCTGTCTCAAGCTTCTTATATCGACAAGTTGTTGGTTTGATATAAGATGCAGAATTCTAAGAAAGGTTTGTTGCTTCTCAGGCACGAAATTTAATTGTCCAAGGAACAATGCCCTAAAGAGCCCTCAAGAAATTGAGGACATGAGACATATTCCCTATGCCACGACAATAGTCAGTCAGGCCTGACGTATGGTATGCAGTAGGGATTGTCAGTAGATACCAATTCAATCCAGAGTAATACCACTAGATTGTGATGAAAATATCCTCAAGTATCTTAGGAGAATGAGGGAGTATAAGCTCGTGTATGGTGCTAAGGGTCTGATTCTTACAAGATACATTGATTTTGATTTTCACACCGATAAGGATTCAAGGAAATGCACATTGGGATCAGGATTCACCCTTAACGGGGAGTTATATATGGTGTAACATCAAGTAAGGATGCATTACACGCTCCACCTTGGAGGCCAAGTATGCCACGACTTGTGAAGTAGTTATGGAGTCTGTATGGCTAAGGAAGTTCTTTACAGTTTTGGAAGTTGTTCCAAATATGAACTTGTCAGTAACAAAAGAGGCAAACACATAGAGCGTAAAGATCATCTCATACGAGAGGCCGTGCTACAAAGTGTCGTGATCATCACGAAGAAAGCTTTGAAGCACAACATTGTTGATCCATTTACGAAAGCCCTCACAGCTAAAGTGTTTGAGGGACATCTAGATGGTCTAGGTGTGCATGTTATCTACAGAGGATAATCTAAGACATATGTTTGAGAAATGTAACGGGTATATTTGATGCTCGAGTTTATTGTATTTCAATTATATTGGTACTTGTTAATACAAACCCACTATGTTCTATTTATAGGAGAAAGGTCATGAATGGGAAAACGAAGAACACCACCATCTGATCTTTCCCGCTATAACTCTGAGATTAGGAACGTAGTTGTGGGACTACTTAATCTTGAATGGGAAAAACTCTAGAGAGAAAATTCTCCCTAGAGTTTTTGAGTTGAGAGAATATGAGAAGACCTTATGGTGGCCATAAGTTGTAGTACCTAAACCCTAGGGTTAGTGTTCTATTTATAGGAGAAAGGTCATGAATAAAATATTCCTTTAAAATCAATTCCATAATCAATCAATTCCATAATTGATTAATCTTTTCCATAAATGATTGATCACTTCCATAAGTGATTCAATCATTTCCATAATTGATAAATTTCCAATTAGTTAATTCTTTAATTAATTAATCACCAATTAAATATCATATATTTAATTTCAGACCTTCTATTATTTAATTAATTAATTATCCAATTAAATATCATATATTTAATTTCAGGCATTCAATTAATTAATTCTATAATATGAATCAAATTCATATTAAAATTTGAACTCCTTCAAATTCTCTTATATCCTATAAATTTAATATGAATCAAACTCATATTAATATTTGAACTTTTTCAAATATTTATTTCTCTCATAGACTATAGTTTAATTAAATTTCATTTAATTTACACTAAATTGAATAATTAATTAATTCATAATTAGTTAATTCATCTTCTAATTAAATACCATATATTTAATTACACATATATTTGAATTCTTTCAAATATATCAATCTCTCAATATAATAAAGTTTAATCTCAAATTAGACTTTATATTTTAATGCATCACTATACATTATATTAATTTGTATCTCATACAATTAACTTAATTCCCAATATGAATTTGAACTATTCAAATTCTCTCAAAATATATTTGTTCCTAATTACTCTTTACTAGCTAGCAGGGGGACCTAATGGACCTACAGATCAGAAGTTTCAATGATATGAGGTTAACCGATTAAACTCATTAATCAAGTTAACTAATATTTATTAAATGTGGTCATTCCACTAAAGACCCACAACTGAATTCTTCTCACTGTAGAAGATTTATGTGTCCACGGATATAGACCTATACCGGTAAGTCAATCCTTCACGAGTGTTCGTAATCACGGCTAGGTCAAATTATCATTTTACCCCTGTGTTACATCTGTCTCCTTAAGTACCAGCGCTCCTCTAATGAACAACTTGTTTATGGTCCAACCATTAAACAGAAAGCCCCTCTCGGGCCAGTGAGAGGGTGTGATCCCTTTGTTCAAGTCCTGGAGTCACCACTTAAGGGAACACTCATCTACTTCTCCTAGAAGTGGGAAGGAGTGAATTTCTTATTGTGTTGTCATGTCCCCAGCCTCCCACTCGGTCTTGTCCCTAAAAAGAAGGCATATTGAGTCGGCGTATTGGCCACTCTAACCTATGCTAATCAAAGGAAAATCCCTCATGAGAAGGAGTTCATGACACACTCAAGATTATGACTGAGTTACCTACGTCATCCTATTGAAACAGTAACCTAACTAGTTAACGATGTTATATCTATTGGTTTACCATTTCATGGTCAGGTCTTATGCAAACTCATTGCATAGGATATCCCCGCTCACATGTCTCCTACATGGACGCCTTGGATCAATACGTCTGTATCGAATACAAAGTGGGTCGTATCACATAGTGTTACCACCATAAGGTACCCAGCCTTATCCCTATACTATAGACCTTTTAGGTTGTTACTTGAACACCGATCCCCGTATGCCCCCACATACTAGTTCAAGTTACATGTAAACAACCTTGGATCTTAGTTTATTGGATTTAGGTCAAATTGTGCAATATTTAACAATAACACTTTATTGTAGAAACTCAATAACACTTTATTGAAACGAGTGTACAATTTGTTTACATTCACTATCTATGAGTTTTAGGGCTTTAAACCCAACAAACTCCCACTTGAACTAAAACTCTAGTTTAGTGTGATATACATTAATCTACACTGCAGTAGGTGTATAAATACATGTATAAAACATATACAATGTACAAATACAATAAACTAGGGCATCACTATACCCATTACATAATGGTATCACTATACCCATTACATTTCTCCCACTTGCCCTAGATTACACATTTGTACATATCTCGTAGATCTAGACCTTCTAGATGACCCTCAAACACTTTAGCCGAGAGAGTCTTTGTAAATGAATCAGCAACATTTCATTTAATTTAATGTGTCTTCTTGTCTTGGTTGCGATGTGCTTTTGAATTTACCACAACACCACTATATCACTATAAAGTGTGATGGGCAAGTTCACATTTGGAACACATTCCAAATCAATCAAGAACTTCCTAAGTCATACAGTCTCTATCGCTGCTTCACAAGCAGCTATGTTTTCGGCCTATTCGGTCAAGACTGTAATTATGCCATACTATAGCTCCTTCATAAAGATTGACCATGGATACTGATGTAGATTTCCAAAAATCCTTATCAGTCTTAAAATCCGTGTCAGTGTATCTTGTAAGGATCAAATCCTTAGTCCTATACACGAGCATATAGTTCATCGTTCTCCTAAGATACTTGAGGATATTCTTAACGGTTTTCCAGTGATCAAATCTTGGATTAAATTGGTACTTACTGACAATCCCTACTCAATAGGATATTCGTCTCATGTCCTCAATTTCTTGAGGTGTCTTAGGAAACGGTTTCTTAGACAAAAATAATTCCACGCCTGAAAGATAGTGAACCCTTCTTGGAATTCTGTATCTTATATCTAATTGACATCTTGTAGATATAAGTCACTTGAGACAAGGCTAGCTTTTTGTTCTAACGATTCCTAACGATTTGGATCCCAAGAACAAACTCGGCTTTTCCCAAATTTCCATTTGGAATTGAGCTGCTAGCTCATTTAATGTCAGTAAGATAACCTACATCATTCCCAATGATTAGGATATCAATCATATACAACACTAAGTAAGCTATTGAACTATTGATGATTACTTGTAAACACAAGACTCATTAATGTTCTGATTAAAGCCAAAAGATTTGGTCACTATATCAAATCTTATATTTCAAGATCGAAATGCTTAGATCAATCCATGAATGGATCACTTAAGCTAGCAAACCCTTTTGCTTTCGATCTTGCTGTATGAACCCTTCTGGTTAAGACCTTTAATGTCTCGTTTTCTCTTGTAAATCCACTTGTAACTAATAGGTATTACCCATCAAGTTGATCTACAAGGATCCCAGATGGAAGTGGAATACAAAAGACTTCATTTCCAGGTCCATGACTTTAATCCATTGGTCCTTGTCAACATCATTCATTTTCTTTCTAAAAGATAATGAACCCACTATTCCATCATCAGGTATGATGACCTAGGCTTCAAAGAAGCCCATGTAACATTCAGGTTATCAAACAACCCTCCCACTACATTGAGGCAATCTCAACTATTGAGATGGATGTGACTGACTAGATGCACTGATCTGTCAACAACTCTTGTTGAATAGTCAGCCTCATCAACAACTCTTGTGGATGTTACTGTAGCTTCATTAGTTAACTTACTTGAACTGACTTTACTCTTGTGGTTTATGATTTTTGATGTGGTCTTCTTCTGAGAATTTAGCATTTGTCGATACAAATTCTTTATTCTCTTGTGAATTGAAGAAGTATCAACTTCTCGTTTCCTTTGGGGTTGCCTACCACAGTATGCAATGCAGTCAATACTACATGACCCCAAAACGAGCCAGACAATTGAGCATAGCTCAACATGGAATGAATCATATCCAATAGGGTTCTATTTCTCCTAAATGAGATTTAGGGTGTGATCCCATGTACTATCAAATAGTCCTGGAATCTCAAATCCCTATACTCGACACTTTGATCAGATCAAAGTGTTTTTATCATCTCACCTAACAAGTTTTCAACTTCAGTCCTAAGCCCCTTTGAATATCTCAAGAGCTTCAGACTTAAGTTGCATTAGGTAAAGATACTCATACCTTTGAATAATCATCCAAAAGAGATGACTTATTCATGCCCTCCCACTACTTTAACATATTGAACCACAAAGATCCAAATGTACAAGCTCCAAGGGCTCTTTGGCTCTTAGATCTTTTCCAGTAAAAGATCTATCAGTCATATTGCCCAAAAGACATGACTTACAAGGTAGTAGAGAGTCATCTTCTAACTCGCTTAGGAGTCCACTCTTGACCAATCTCCCAATCAAATTGAGATTAATATGGTCTACCTTAGAGCCAAAGAAATGTATTTTTCTTTAGGAGAAATCTTTTGCCTCTTTTCACATTGAGTAGTAGCAGTCTTAAACAACCCAGTGTTCATGACTGCTTTACTCTTGATTAGTCTTAAAACATTTAGGTTACTTTCTAGTAACGCTAAGCAAATGTCAACTCCCTTTCTTGAAATAAAACTGCGTTAGCAGAGAAAGGTAAAGAGTAACATTGTTCCAGTAAATAAGACAAAGAAATCAAATTTCTTTTGATCTTAGGAATTACATACACAATATCCAATAATATGTATTGTCTCCTACTGAGAAAAAATAACTTAATGTTCCCCACTGTTATAGCCAAAATAACCTCTCTAATTCTAACTTTGAGAGTTATTGCACAAGCAACAAACTCTTCCCAGGAACTTATTCCTTTAAAAGAAGAACACACGTGATTTGTGGCTCCTGAATCAAGTATTCAGAGAGAATCACTATCTTCACTAATCACGTTTTCAAGACAAGTAAATGAAAATTACGGTCTTGAACAAGCTCTCCTTTTGCTAAGCAGGGTTCTATGTCATATTCATGAAGAACGATTCTTAATGATTTACACATATGGGGCATGAGGACATTCCTCAGTTAAGAATAATCCTAGACTTATTTACCACAATTTGTCGTTTAAGCATGTTGTATTACCGTTATTCATAAAATGACGTAAGACAATACACATAAAATTATTATATAATTGCTGAAGTAACAAATTACTTGTATTATTAATAGAACTAACCCATTACAAATAATGCAATCAAATTCTGCAAAAATAAATAAGCAATCAAAGAAACCCTATAAAACTATTGATTTGGTTTTTGCAACGATACTTCAAATGTTTAGAACAACAGCCACCGAAGAGTGGTTAGCTACTCCTCCTCTGAATTGAGATAATCTCAACCAAGTTCTAACACCAGAATAACTCATATTCTGTTAGCGTTTAGTTACCGTTGTTCGGTCAAGGATTAGTTTACACATTTAACTCATCCCTGTAAGTGTAACCCTCTCACTTTCAGATCTCAGAGGCACGCACCAACAGGCTACCGAAGGGAAAGACAACTGTTGGTAATTAGCCTAAGAGTTCCTATCCTATTCAGGAGTTCACGATGTTCTGAATCCTATGATTAGGTCCTCTGAAGGGATGGTTACGCTAGGACAACCTGCAGGTGGATCATAGGACTCTCACGGTGTGAACTAGAGGCGGAGACCAAGGGATACGTTGACACGTGTCCCGCTCCTACTTACTCTAGACATTTTTCCTATTCACCTTGTTATTGATCCATGCAAACACTTTCCGAAGGGAGGCCGCTCCTAAGGCGACTCGAATCCGAGCATGAACCTCACGTTGTGAATATAGGGACGTAGGAGCAAAACTTGATTTAAATCTCGTTTTATAATTTTCCTCCCACTGAAAATGTCCTAAGGTTAATTTAGGGTTGTTTAACTTAGATAAAACTCGGCTAAGTCAATCTATCTAAGTCTGATCCTATTATAACAATTATGGAAATGATTCAACCGCAATATTTTAGGTGAATTAAACTTCTTTTAATAAACCCAACATTGCAAGTCAACATTACTATGGTTAATTGAACTCAAGGTTCGGGTCAGTTTCCAGGTAGGAGGTGTTCCGTAAACCGTCAACTTAAATACCCACAGTCTTAGACAGAACATTACCGAGAGAGTTCCCTTATAACCACAATAATGTAAGGTCTTTACTCTAAAGATCTAGATGTATTAAATACTTTTAACAAACCTAGTGACATTGCATGCTAACATTTAACTATGATTAATTCAACTCCGGTATTCTGGGTCAGTTCCCAAGTAGGAGGTGTTCCATAAACCGTCAACTTAAATACCCCCAGCTTTAGACAGAACTTAACCGGTGGAGTTCCCTTATAATCATAGTAATGTTTTTCCTACTTAGTCAATTAAAACTATTTTTAATTCTAAGTAAGAATAATTCTAATCTTATTAGAAACATGATCTTAGGTCTAATTATTTTTAAATAATTTAAAAGTAATTCATTTTTCCTAAGATCCTATGTTTTCATGCAATTCTTTGTTATAGGTTAACGATTTCTATTCATTAATTTTATAACACTTATAAATTTTAATTAATTAACCCTATAACATGCTACTATGGTGAATAAATTAACAATCAAATTCTAATTAATATATAAAACCATACATTAGCAATCATGATATTAAAATAATATAAAAGTTATATTAAACTAAGGTAATGTCATGCTCAATGCAACTTTAATTTCCTTTAATAAATTTAACTCTTAAAAAAATTTTATACAAGAAAATTAATTACATGCATTGATTATTTTCATACATTAAGATAACATTTATCTTAATATATCATGAAAATTAATTAAGCATGTTAATTACTTATATAAATATAAGTCTTATATTTTTTAAACTAAAGTAATTTCATGCTCAATTCAAATTAATTTTCTTGAATAAATCTAACTCTTAAATTAATTACCCAAGAAAATTAAAATAAGCATTCACATTTTCATACATTAACATAACACTTTATGTTAATAGCTCATGAAAATAAATAAGCATATAAATTACTTTCATAAATATAACTTTTTATATTTTTACTAAATTACTTTCATGTTGAATGCTTCTCAATTTTCATCCATTTAATCATAACAATTTATATTAAATACCCATGAAAATTAAATTCATGCATAATACTTATATCATAACAATTATAATTAAAAATGTATGAATATGCTTAACCTATGGTGGGATTTATATACTATATGACATTAATAAAGCAATTAAATTGCTAAGTAGACAGGTTTTGGCATCCTAGGACAAAATACAATCGAAAAATTACACTAATTAATCTAAATTGGTGCTAACTAGCCATGAACCGCCTTGGAACTACCTCGAACCGGGTCAAAACTGCTGGAATCAGTCAAAAATCGCGCCTGAACCGATCAAATTTTGAAGGAATCGTTAAAAACAGACCAAACCGGTCAAGAACCGGTCAAATCTCCATCGAACCGATCATAGACCGCTGGAAAATGGTTGAACTGCTGAGACTCGCGCCAAACCGCGCCTAAATCTGTGGACCGCGTCGAACCAAGCACGAACCGACTGAACTCACCCGCACAAATCCAAAATAATTAATAAACCACTCTTGAAAAACAGAAAATTGTTGATGGTTCAGCTGGTTCACTGCATGCCCTAGCATTCTTCAAGTCTTGAATTTGATCCCTAGAGTTAATGAAAACGTTGTTCTATTTTTGTTTTTTTCAAACTCTGATTTTCGATTACAGCTGCTGTTTTTCCCAGATTTTCATTATTCCAGCCTCTGTTTTCTTCATTTTTGACCCCAAATTCTTTAGTTCTTCATGGAATTTCACCAAAAATGATTGACACGGACTTACAGACTCGATTGCAATTAAAATACCCAAAACAAAGGACCCTTACATTGATCAAATCAACTTAAAATTGCAAATCTATATGCCAAAACCTTAAACATCTACTAGCAAAATCTCATACATCAAAAGCATAATCAAATCCCACCAATAGACAATGCAAATTTTAGAGAAACAAAATTAGATCTACGATCGGCTCTGATACCAATTGAAGGATTGGAATTCCTAATTCTGTTACAGAGGAAGAAATTGGATCGTTCGTAGTTAATTTTGTTTCTACTAAAATACCAATACATTGGCAAAAGGTTAAGCGGTGAGAAACATACCTCCGTTGACGACTCTGAATACTTCAACGGATGATTCTTGATTGCTCTGCAACTACGAAGAACACCACCATTTGATATTCCCCGCTATAACTCTGAGATTAGGAACGTAGTTGTTGGACTACCTAATCTTGAATGGGAAAAACTCTAGAGAGAAAATTCTCCCTAGAGTTTTTGAGTTGAGAGAATATGAGAAGACCTTATGGTGGCCATAAGTTATAGTACCTAAACCCTAGGGTTAGTGTTCTATTTATAGGAGAAAGGTTATGAATAAAATATTCATTTAAAATCAATTCCATAACCAATCAATTCCATAATTGATTAATCTTTTCCATAAATGATTGATCACTTCCATAAGTGATTAAATCATTTTCATAATTGATTAATTTCCAATTAATTAGTTCTTTAATTAATTAATCACCAATTAAATATCATATATTTAATTTCAGACATTCTATTAGTTAATTAATTAATTACCCAATTAAGTATCATATATTTAATTTCAGGCATTAAATTAATTAATTCTATAATATGAATCAAATTCATATTAAAATTTGAACTCCATCAAATTCTCTTATATCCTATAAATTTAATATGAATCAAATTCATATTAATATTTGAACTTTTCAAATATTTATTTCTCTCATAGACTATAGTTTAATTAAATCTCATTTAATTTAAACTAAAATGAATAATTAATTAATTCATCTTCTAATTAAATACCATATATTTAATCAGACATATATTTGAATTCTTTCAAATATATCAATCTCTCAATATAATAAAGTTTAATCTCAAATTAGACTTTATATTTTTATGCATCACTATACATTATATTATTTTGTATCTCATACAATTAACTTAATTCCCAATATGAATTTGAACTATTCAAATTCTCTCAAAATATATTTGTTCCTAATTACACTTTACGAGCTAGCAGGGGACCTAATGGACCTACAGATCATAAACTTCAATGATATGAGGTTAACTAATTAAACTCATTAATCAAGTTACCCAATATTTATTAACTGTGGGTCATTCCACTAAAGACCCACAGTTGTACTCTTCTCACTGTGGAACATTTATGTGTCCACGGATATAGGCCTATACCGGTAAGTCAATCCTTCACGAGTGTTCGTAATCACGGCTGGGTCAAATTATCGTTTTACCCATGTGTTTGTAACGCCCCGCGTTTCTAAATCGAGCCATTTTGGATTCAATTGGGCATTTTATTCTAATTTGAAAAAAATTGGAATTTAAGTTTAGCCTTGAGTCGGTAAATTAATTTTCTATAATTTTAGGAAAAGAGATTTTTAATTAAATCTTTAATTTCCTAAAGTTAGGGGGTTTGATATCCGATATTTATTTTAAATATCAAATGACCCAAATCCTAAATCAATTGGGTTATTTTCTTTCCTGAATCTTTCAGGAGTTTAAGTTTTTAAATAAATTCCTAGCTAGGATATGATTCCTATTTTTTTTAAATGGGTTTTATTTCTTAAGGGTTTTTTAAAAGAATGTGGGAAAAAGAAAAAAAGAAATTAAAATAAAGAAGCCCTAAAACCCCTCTTCTCTCTCCATCTCTTTCCCTTTGCCGTGAAAGCCACCAGCCCCCCCCCCTTGGTGATTCGTCTTCAGCCGCCCAGCCCCGCCGCCGATCCGTGCACTGCGATCGCCGCCGTGTTCCTCATCTCAGCGTCGTCGCCAGCAGCACCACCCCGCCTTCTCGTACTCTCTCTCTTCGTCGAGTCTCTCTCTCTCTCTGCGTTCTGTTTCTTCAGGCCCGCCGCCGGAGTGCAGCCACTGCCGCTAATGATCGAGAACGTCGCCGTCTGCTGAAGCAGCCCGTCGCCGCCGTGTCTTCCCTCTTCCGCGTGAATCCTCTCATCTCCTTGGTGTTTTAGTAAGTTTTTCTTAAGGCCCATTAGTTTTCCTTTCAAGTTCAGCAAAGATTCCTGTTTTATCTCCTCTTATTCGCGTTTTTCAGTCAGATCCATGAGGTAGAAGGCTGAATCTTCATCGTTCTAGCGTTTTGGGCGTGTTTAGACTGATTTAAGGTTTGTTTCGACGTGTTCGGGCTCTCTTGGTGAGTTCTCTTCGTTACCCATGTTTGTTTGAGTTCGATTAGGATTTACCCATGCTTATTCGACTTCAATATTAGAATGCCCAAGTTGTTTAAGTGCTGGAATTTAGTTTAATGTTGAAAATTCTGATCTGCAGCGCCGTAAAAGTGTTCGATTGAGTTCGAATCACTTAAAACTTGAATACCCATTGTCCAAGGAGTATTCTAACACGTTGTTCGAGGTTAGTATGACCCGTCTTGCGTGATATCGGGCCCGTTGGGTGAGGCTCAATGCTGTTTTTAGTTTATAGCCTATGTGTTTGATGCCAATTAGAGATTAAAGCCTTAAAATCATGTTTTGATCGATACCCATTAGTTGTTTAGGCTTTTAAAGCTTTGCCCCAACTCCTATAGGTCCTTAGAATGTGAAGTTAATGAATTTCTACATGTTATTCATGGCTTAAAAGCATGTTTCTATTAATGCCCGCTATGTGTCGTCGCCTAATTAGTTTTACCCAACCCTTGTAGGTCCTTAAATCATGAATTTAGGAGTTTTTGCTCGCCGTTTGTGATTTAAAAAGCATGCTAAAATATCTTCTATCAATTGCCTAAGCCCGAGTAGCGTTACCCAACCTCTAGGAATCCTTAGAATGTGAATTCATGTTTTTTGCTTGTTGTCCAACGGCTGAAAAATCTTAAATATGGCCCTTCGGTAAATACCCATTGCTTGTTGTGCCTTAGACATGGTTGCCCACGGTCTAAAGGCTTTGGGTTTTTAATTTGGGGAATTTTGAGTGGTTATACGGTAAGGAAATAGACTTTCCTCAGTTGATTTAGGATTTCCTAACATGTCTTAACCTTTCAGTAAGTTGTTCTTATTTTTAGAATTATCTTTTTTGTTTAGGAGTTCTTCTTGATCCTTGAGTTGTTGAAGTGCTTTAGAAGCATTCGAGGTAAGTAGTTTCTACACGTTGAGTCTGTTTGACTGCATGAGCATGTTGGTTGTTTATCGCTTTCTAGTATGCTTATTAATCGATATATGACTCATGATATGTGTTAAGCATGTTATTCTGTTTGACTTAAAAGCATGATATTCTGTTGGTGTTTTAAGCATGTTGTTTACTGCTTTTGGGCTATGTTGCATGAGAGTTAGAGTTGCATGGTCCTGTGTGCTCATAGAGAGATGAGTTGGGTTGTGTGTGCGTTACGTGACGCGGAAATCACGTGTTAAGATTGTGCCACATGACGCAGAAATCATGTTATTGGTGCAGAGCGTGACGCGTAAATCACGTGTGGGTTGTGAGTGCGGAGCGTGACGCGTAAATCACGTGCGAGTGTGCGCTGCGCATGGAGCGTAATTCATGTGTGGGGTGTGAGTGCGTTACATGACGCGGAAATCATGTTTTGGTGCAGAGCGTGACGCGCAAATCACGTGTTAAGATTGCGTTGCAGGGCGCGGAATTCATGTGTATTGGTGTGTGGCATGACGCGTATATCATGTGCTAAGAAAGCGAGCATGGCGTGGAAACCATGTGGGGTGCATTGCATGTTGGGTGTATGCATGAAGTTGTCCTATTGAGTTAGCATGAGTATTGTAGTCGGTTTATCGCTTCAGAGAAACATGATTGGATGTTTATGGTGTTTTAAAGTATGTTGGATGCGTGTGCCTAGTATGATTGATGTGTTGTTTGCTGTTTGATGGCTCACCGGGTGTGAGCTGCTTACTAGTACCGTGGTTGTACTGACCCCCTCCCCTTTCTTCCCCCCAACATTTTTAGATGATGCAGGTGTTGGCGAATATTATGAGCCTGGTGGTGCGGACGAGGAGGCACACGAGGCGTGACTCCACTGGCCTAGGCGTTTTTGCTATCTAGATTCTATAGTTGGTTATTTAAGTTATTTTATTCTTCTGGTTGTAAAGGATAGAGACTATGTTTATTTTATTCAGGGGCTTTAAGTTGTCCTATTGCGAGAAGTTAGATGGTCATGTTTAGTTTCATTTGTCATTCGAAACTCTTTTTATTTTTAAAGTTTAGCCGTTTCTAGTAAATTGAGTTGAACGTCGTTACCTAGCATGAATCTTTTATCGTTGGTTGTGAATGCGAGATCTGACTCGCTAGTTTGTGGAAGAAGTTCTGGTTTGAATCTGTGGTGCTGAGAAGTGTAGTTGTGGCTGATTGTTATATAGAAGTGTGTTTTTATGTTTAGCAGGTGCTACAAAAAAATTTGGTTTAGTCCTACGTATGTCGTTATGCTGCCCAAATTTTCGGTGCAATCGGTTAGTTTGGGTTGAGAGTTAGTAATGTCGCTAGGATTAGTTTAAAAATCCTGGGGCGTTACAGTTGGTATCAGAGCGGAGTTGTTCCTGTAGACTGACCTAGGAAATCTAGGTTGTTAATAGGATAGGACCAGTGGTCTTCCTCGTTCTCCTCGCCATCACCTGGTATGAGAAATTATAATTGTTATAATATGTTACCTGTTGATCTATTTTGATTATATGTTATTGAATTACATGCTTGTATTCCCCTTGTATGTCTTGGTTGCCTTGTTTGAGCATCTTGTTTTCCTATGTTGCTTTATTTTATAGTAGCTAGGCTTAGGATGCTCCCTTTAGGTGGTTAGATAGTTTCTTTCCTTGTGTGGTTATTGTTTGGTAGTATGAGTAGGATGCTCCCATAGTTAGCTAGACATCTCTCGTTTTCCTTGTGATTGTTTGTGTTATTGCGTGTTAGTAGGGCATAGGGTGTTGCCATGGTCTTCTAGATAGCTTGTGTGTTTTTGTTGTGCATGTTGTTTTCTTTTAGGTTTAGGTTGTTGCCTTAGCTCGAGGTTAGGCCCTCCTATTCAATCTTCTTAGAAGAGTTCTTTCAGTGAGTTCCTTGTTCCCTCTCTTAGCGATGAGTTCTAGTGGGAGTCGAAAAAGTGGTCATTCTGACTCTCCTATCGTTCCTAAAGTTAATTCACGCTCCGAGGTGAATTCCCCTGTTCATCTTTCGTCGATGCCTCAAATGGTGTTGACATTGGATGCATTGCAATAAATGATTGACAATGCAATCCAAAGCAACTTGCAGCACCTTGGTGTGAACCAAGTCTTTGCTCATTGGCGAAAAACTCAGTTCTTCTGAAGCTTCAAGAAAGAAAGGTCTCTATCATTCTATGGACAACTCGACGATTCGAGAATTGTTGAAGAATGGACTTCAAAGTTAGAAGCCATGTTCCAATATCTCGGAGCTGATGCCTTGGATTTCGAATGAAGAACTCAAAGCCGAGTATCTAGAGCTCTATGATGACGAATCTGAAGAAGAGGAAAGTCCCTAAAGGTGGGGAGTCGGTTTCACCTCCCATTTCAAAGCTAGTGCTCTTTCCTCGAGTTTATCTATTGCTCTGCAATTATCCTTTCTCTTTCGGTGCCTTGTCATCTAAATCCATTTGTGATATGAGTCCTTAGGCTTGCTATAGTATGTTTTGTTGCTTCGGTCAGATCTTTCGTCTCCTATAAAACTAGTGGAAGCTAGTGAGTTGGCAGTGGAAGCCATTTTTGAGTTGCTATCCGTACATCAACCACTCTCCTGGTGCCTTAGTTTTAAACTTTGGAATTCTAGAGGAAAGTAGCTTGACGAGCAAAAAGTCGTTGGTATTAAGTGGCTTGAGGAGTAAGTGTTGGAATCAAGGCTAGTCTTCCAATGTAGTTAGATATTCGACTTTCGAGGACGAAAGTTCTTAAGGTGGGGAGATTGTAACGCCCCGCGTTTCTAAATCGAGCCATTTTGGATTCAATTGGGCATTTTATTCTAATTTGAAAAAAATTGGAATTTAAGTTTAGCCTTGAGTCGGTAAATTAATTTTCTATAATTTTAGGAAAAGAGATTTTTAATTAAATCTTTAATTTCCTAAAGTTAGGGGGTTTGATATCCGATATTTATTTTAAATATCAAATTACCCAAATCCTAAATCAATTGGGTTATTTTCTTTCCCGAATCTTTCAGGAGTTTAAGTTTTTAAATAAATTCCTAGCTGGGATATGATTCCTATTTTTTTTAAATGGGTTTTATTTCTTAAGGGTTTTTTTAAAAAAATGTGGGAAAAAGAAAAAAAGAAATTAAAATAAAGAAGCCCTAAAACCCCTCTTCTCTCTCCATCTCTTTCCCTTTGCCGTGAAAGCCACCAGCCCCCCCCCTTGGTGATTCGTCTTCAGCCGCCCAGCCCCGCCGCCGATCCGTGCACTGCGATCGCCGCCGTGTTCCTCATCTCAACGTCGTCGCCAGCAGCACTACCCCGCCTTCTCGTACTCTCTCTCTCCGTCGAGTCTCTCTCTCTCTGCGTTCTGTTTCTTCAGCCCCGCCGCCGGAGTGCAGCCACTGCCGCTGATGATCGAGAACGCCGCCGTCTGCTGAAGCAGCCCGTCGCCGCCGTGTCGTCCCTCTTCCGCGTGAATCCTCTCATCTCCTTGGTGTTTTAGTAAGTTTTTCTTAAGGCCCATTAGTTTTCCTTTCAAGTTCAGCAAAGATTCCTGTTTTATCTCCTCTTATTCGCGTTTTTCAGTCAGATCCATGAGGTAGAAGGCTGAATCTTCATCGTTCTAGCGTTTTGGGCGTGTTTAGACTGATTTAAGGTTTGTTTCGACGTGTTCGGGCTCTCTTGGTGAGTTCTCTTCGTTACCCATGTTTGTTTGAGTTCGATTAGGATTTACCCATGTTTATTCGACTTCAATATTAGAATGCCCAAGTTGTTTAAGTGCTGGAATTTAGTTTAATGTTGAAAATTCTTATCTGCAGCGCCGTAAAAGTGTTCGATTGAGTTCGAATCACTTAAAACTTTAATACCCATTGTCCAAGGAGTATTCTAACACGTTGTTCGAGGTTAGTATGACCCGTCTTGCGTGATATCGGGCCCGTTGGGTGAGGCTCAATGTTGTTTTTAGTTTATAGCCTATGTGTTTGATGCCAATTAGAGATTAAAGCCTTAAAATCATGTTTTGATCGATACCCATTAGTTGTTTAGGCTTTTAAAGCTTTGCCCAACTCCTATTGGTCCTTAGAATGTGAAGTTAATGAATTTCTACATGTTATTCATGGCTTAAAAGCATGTTTCTATTAATGCCCGCTATGTGTCGTTGCCTAATTAGTTTTACCCAACCCATGTAGGTCCTTAAATCATGAATTTAGGAGTTTTTGCTCACCGTTTGTGATTTAAAAAGCATGCTAAAATATCTTCTATCAATTGCCTAAGCCCGAGTAGCGTTACCCAACCTCTAGGAATCCTTAGAATGTGAATTCATGTCTTTTGCTTGTTGTCCAACGGCTGAAAAACACTACAACAAATTTGGCTTTTAATGTCGGGCAATGCCCGACATTAAAAGTCTTTAATGTCGGTCAGTGACCGACATTAAAAACACCGACATTAAAAGTTTTAATGTCGGTCGCTTTTAATGTCGGGCATTGCCCGACATTAAAAGCCTCTTTTAATGTCGGTCGCTTTTAATGTCGGGCATTGACCGACATTAAAAGCTCTGCCCGACATTAAAAGTACCCTTTTAATGTCGGTCATTGCCCGACATTAAAAGGGCCCTTTTAATGTCGGTCAACCACTCATTGTCTGACATTAAACGTTACTTTTAATGTCGATAAGTTTTTTATGTCGGTCATTGTCCGACATTAAAAGTTGTGACATTAAAAATGTGCGACATTAAATGTGCGACATTAAAAGTGTCCGACATTAAAAGTGTCAGTAGTAAATAAAAAAAAATTGTTGGTTGCACACGTGGCTAACCAACAATATTTCTCCATTTATCAACCTATGCAAAAAATAAAGTCTTAAAGGTTTTTTTACACAACTAACTCAACGATCATATACTTAATTAATAAAATATAATAGTGTATATAATACATAAAACTTTCCATCCATCCAATTTACAAAGAAAAAGTAAACTTGATAAACAAAATAAGTACATAACTCTAAAATATTTCAACCTCAAAGCCGTCACCGAGGAGGCAACAACGACTTCGCCATAGAGGACATTGTCTTGGAAGACGATGACAATGTGATATTATTCGACGTCGTTGAGTTTCTTTTGCTAGGGTCATGACCACTATGGTGAAGGTTATGAGTCGACGGCGAAGAAGACGAAGTATTCCTCAATATCCAAATCGGACACAACCTGAAGAGTTTCACATCGACGAGTGGCTTGTGATGCTTGGCGACGACCATGGACATTAAAACACTAACAAAACATAAAAGAGAATATTTAGTCATTACATCCATTACACAGAACATCTTCAACTTACTTATAGCAAAAAATAATATAAGTTTGACTAAACTAACAAACGCAAGCATAAATCAATGACATTATCTCAACTGATATACATGTGTAGTAATGGACACAAAAGATGAGACAACAATAACAATGATAAAAAAAATAAAAAAAATAAAAAATAAAAAATAAAAACCCAAACCCATGAAATTCTCACTCGAAGTGCTAAATTGAGCTCAATTATTATAGAAAATTATAGCATTCAACAACACGATATGACAACTCAAAATTGCAGTACAAGTCACCTTAATATGGAAAGTAACCAAAACACACAGAGACTGGTAAAAGAACACTAAACAATTCTAGGAACTCACTTTCCAAAATTCCCATCATATATACTGCTTATAGACACCTCAGAGTAAATCTCACCACATTAAACATATACACATTAAACTTGAAATCCATCCGTAAAAACAAACATGCCCAGATCACACAGAAAATATTACTCAATCAAATTCCATTTTAGTAAAATAGAATTGATTGAGAAAAAGCAAGTAAAATTTGCATATTTGTCACCAACAGTAACACATTTTATGAACTTCAACTTCAACATTAATAACAATATTAATGTCCATTCGAGTAAATCCATGAACTCTTACCTCAAAATATATAAAGCTCTATTGTAGCCTTGTATTGGGAGGGAATCTCCATTAACGCTGCAAGAGCAAACTCAGATTACTTCACCTCTCTAAGGCTCAAATTGATGATGGCTTTATTGTTAAGAATTAAGCTTTTTCTTTACGGGTGTCTACTTTTCAAAAACTACTTTTTTTTCCCTAAAATCCAAGAAAAACAACAGAGCACTTGAGCCTTATAAACTGTAAAACCACAAAGAAATCAATAAAGAGATGATCAAGATATGTTTAATGAACAACCAGACAAAACATACAATAAGCTTCTATAAGAGATTAGTTTAGTATCAGTGATCAGAATTGCAACTCCATCATCAAAGCCCAACAAATTATAACTCCATCATCCAAATTAAAGATAAACAGTAGAGGAACATTAGAATCAAAAGCAAACCAATTAAGACTTCAAACTAAAACTAGCTCAAAATCAATCAAAATCATCCCTTCTTTTTACTTGACTTTTTTATCTGGGCTTTTCAATTCAACTAAAACTAGCTCAATCTAGTTCATTCAGACCTCAAACGAACTCATATGTAGAACAAATATGCAAATTTGAATATTGATTGAGAGAGAAGGAGAAGATGAGAGACATCCAACCAAGGAGAGGGAGACAATTAAGTACAACAATGTAACAAACCTCATAAACATAAAAACTCAATAGAAAACAAGTGAAACTAAATTTATAACAACTCAAAATTTTGCACTTATCTCAAATCATGAAACTTTTTGAAATAAGATGGAGAAACAATCAAATAAGGAAATGAAGGGAGACAACAAACAATAACAATATGATTGACAACCAAATATGATTGTTTCTTCTTAAAAAACGAAGGAATGTGATGATAGACAACCAAATATAATTGTTTGTAGCAGTGACATTATCTTTAATTCGTGGCAATCACTGAGTTTACTATTGCTTTTGCTACTAATGTGAGCAACCCAACTCCTACCTTCTGTAAGTATGTTGCTCTGCTCCCATGCCCTATCCATCATGATAATGGAAAATCCTTCTACTAGCATATTTTAAATGAAATATTTCCAACCAATAAGATTTCAGAGTCAGAGTTCCAATGAAAGAAAAAGAAAACCCTCCTCATTATAGTACTGAGATTGGTTTAATGGCTTTCTACTGAAGAGTTACTAGTTAGGTTTGCATAGGTTTTAAATATTTTTACTTTGTTTCATTTTGATCCCATTGTATACTTTTGACCTCTTAACTTCAAACAGAAATTTGCTATAACAAAATTTTTGTTTATAAATCACTCATGTTGAATTTGATATCAAACTCAAAAATAGGCGGCCAGAGAGTTTTTTTTTTTTTTTTTGTTGATTACAATAGAAAATTTAACTACAATGATCAAAGTTTGAAGACCAAAGAACAAAACAAAACATTTGAAGGCCCGACATGTTTAGAGAAAGAGAATGCCAAGGATCAAAATAGAATCTAAAGCTAACAGTTCCCATAGGTTACAAGTTACACATCAAGCAGATAAATTTCCTTGTTATGGCATTCAAATACAAAACATTATAGCAGAACCCAAAAGCTAACTACTGAAAATTTAGGCCAAGGGCAAGCACAAGTATCAATCACTCAGAAACTCACTCAAGCAGACAGAGGAATCTAACATGAAAATTGACATAAAAGAAGTAAATGTTACTCATTGAATATATTTGGGAGTTTCTCCCTTCCTTAAAAGAGAGAGAAAGTACTTAGCAGTATCAATGAGATCTTCAATATTGTGAAAGTACTTAGCAAGCAAGAAAATGCCACGAACCTTTGCCTTCTTTGCTAATCTAGCAGCGAAGCTGAGAGGCAAATTTGGGGAGTTGAGGCACCGAAATATCTGGCGATAAAGAGATATAACACGCCCTTTGTTCCTCGCTAAATCCTCTGCTATTGCCCATATTCCTTTCATCATTTCTCGAACTACAAATAAGAAGTAAAAGGTTGCAAATCACAAAAGCGAAAGATGGATTTTCCGAGGTCCGAGCCTCTGGCTTTGCAGGCTGAAAAGTGAAAAACAGGGCGTCGGTTCAAGTTGAAAATATCACTATTGTCAGAAAATTCAAGCCAATAGAAGATAAACAAAACAAAAGCAAAGATGCAAGCAGAAATCAATAAAAGAGATCCATAAAAAAAAAAGTATAGAAAAAGAAAGAAAAAAAATACACTTGGTGGGATTGTCTAGTTCCCTCAAATACTCCGCCTGCAATAATGAAAAAAAATAGGGAATTGAAGATTGATCGCTTAACTTAAAACTCAAATAACATTGCTTCGAAGAATAAATCGAGAAGATAGAAAACAAACCATGGCGACGGCTACAACTTTGGCTTGTGAAAAAAAGTTGGATTTGGCCATGAACAAAGGAAGAGAATGCTTGTATTTCGCCGTGAACAAAATATTACACTAACAATTGTTCACCCAAAATTTTGAACAAAACCCTAGAAAAACCCTTCAATCTTAGTGAAAACAGACAAAACTTGTATCAACTTACGATGGTGAAGGAATCGAAAAGAGCTAGCGATGGCCATGAAGAAATCACTCGCGCATAAACAACATCGCCAATGAAGGAGGGAGACGCGAACGCCATGGCGTGGAGCGATATTGGAAGGGCAAAGCTTCAGGTGAATACGCGTGATGTCGGGGAGAGAGAAAGCTGAAAACGGGACTTTTTTAGGGAGAGAGAAACCTGAAAAGGGCTTTTAAAAACTCCTTTGTACCGACATTAAAAGAAAGCTTTAATGTCGGGCAAGCCCGACATTAAAGGCCTAAAAACAATTCCAAGCCCGCATTTTAAGTCGTCCGACATTATATGTCCAACGCGTTTTTTTTCTGTCCGACATAAAAAGTGTAATTTGTTGTAGTGAAACCTTAAATATGGCCCTTCGGTAAATACCCATTGCTTGTTGTGCCTTAGACATGGTTGCCCATGGTCTAAAGGCTTTGAGTTTTTAATTTGGGGAATTTTGAGTGGTTATACGGTAAGGAAATAGACTTTCCTAAGTTGATTTAGGCTTTTCTAGCATGTCTTAAGCTTTCAGTAAGAGTTTCTTATTTTTATAATTATCTTTGTTGTTTAGGAGTTCTTCTTGATCCTTGAGTTGTTGAAGTGCTTTAGGAGCATTCGAGGTAAATAGTTTCTACACGTTGAGTCTGTTTGACTGCATGAGCATGTTGGTTGTTTATCGCTTTCTAGTATGCTTATTAATCGATATATGACTCGTGATATGTGTTAAGCATGATATTCTGTTTGACTTAAAAGCATGATGATCTGTTGGTGTTTTAAGCATGTTGTTTACTGCTTTTGGGCTATGTTGCATGAGAGTTAGAGTTGCATGGTCCTGTGTGCTCATAGAGAGATGAGTTGGGTTGTGTGTGCGTTACGTGACGCGGAAATCACGTGTTAAGATTGCGCCACATGACGCGGAAATCATGTTATTGGTGCGGAGCGTGACGCGTAAATCACGTGTGGGTTGTGAGTGCGGAGCGTGACGCGTAAATCACGTGCGAGTGTGCGCTGCGCATGGCGCGTAATTCATGTGTGGGGTGTGAGTGCGTTACATGACGCGGAAATCATGTTTTGGTGCGGAGCGTGATGCGCAAATCACGTGTTAAGATTGCGTTGCATGGCGCGGAATTCATGTGTATTGGTGTGTGGCATGACGCGTAAATCATGTGCTAAGAAAGCGAGCATGGCATGGAAACCATGTGGGGTGCATTGCATGTTGGGTGTATGCATGAAGTTGTCCTATTGAGTTAGCATGAGTATTGTAGTCGGTTTATCGCTTCAGAGAAACATGATTGGATGTTTATGGTGTTTTAAAGTATGTTGGATGCGTGTGCCTAGTATGATTGATGTGTTGTTTGCTGTTTGATGGCTCACCGGGTGTGAGCTGCTTACTAGTACCGTGGTTGTACTGACCCCCTCCCCTTTCTTCCCCCCAACATTTTTAGATGATGCAGGTGTTGGCGAATATTATGAGCCTGGTGGTGCGGACGAGGAGGCACACGAGGCGTGACTCCACTGGCCTAGGCGTTTTTGCTATCTAGATTCTATAGTTGGTTATTTAAGTTATTTTATTCTTCTGGTTGTAAAGGATAGAGACTATGTTTATTTTATTCAGGGGCTTTAGTTGTCCTATTGCGAGAAGTTAGACGATCATGTTTAGTTTCATTTGTCATTCGAAACTCTTTTTATTTTTAAAGTTTAGCCGTTTCTAGTAAATTGAGTTGAACGTCGTTACCTAGCATGAATCTTTTATCATTGGTTGTGAATGCGAGATCTGACTCGCTAGTTTGTGGAAGAAGTTCTGGTTTGAATCTGTGGTGCTGAGAAGTGTAGTTGTGGCTGATTGTTATATAGAAGTGTGTTTTTATGTTTAGCAGGTGCTACAAAAAAATTTGGTTTAGTCCTACGTATGTCGTTATGCTGCCCAAATTTTCGGTGCAATCGGTTAGTTTGGGTTGAGAGTTAGTAATGTCGCTAGGATTAGTTTAAAAGTCATGGGGCGTTACAGTGTTACATCTGTCTCCTTAAGTACCAGCGCTCCTCTAATGAACAACCTATTTATGGTCCAACCATTAAACAGAAAGTCCCTCTCGGGCCAGTGAGAGGGTGGGATCCCTTTGTTCAAGTCCCGGAGTCACAACTTAAGGGAACACTCATCTACTTCTCTTAGAAGTGGGAAGGAGTGAATTCCTTCTTGTGCTGTCATGTCCCTAGCCTCCCACTCAGTATTGTCCCCAAAAAGGAAGACATATTGAGTCGGCGTATTGGCCACTCTCACCTATGCTAATCAATGGACAATCCCTCATGAGAAGGAGTTCATGACACACTCAGGATTAAGACTGAGTTACCTACGTCATCCTATTGAAACATCAACCTAACTAGTTAACGGTGTTATATATAGTGGTTTACCATTTCATGGTCCGGTCTTATGCAAACTCATTGCATAGGATACCCCCGCTCGCATGTCTCCTACATGGATGCCTTGGATCAATACGTCTGTATCGAATACAAAGTGGGTCGTATCACATAGTGTTACCAGGATAAGGTGCCCAGCCTTATCCCTATACTATAGACCTTTTAGGTTGTTACTTGAACATCGATCCCCGTAGGCCAATAAATAGTTGCTTATGAAGCACAGATAGACACTGTATAACTTAGGAAGTTCAAGCCTAATTTGGAAGGTGTTCCAAATATGGACTATCCTATTGCAAGACAAGCAAACATATTGAATCTAAATGATATATTGCTAATTCATTCACGAAGGCTCTCTCGGCTAAAATGTATGAGGGTCATCTAGATGGTCTAGGTCTACGAATTTTAGGTGTACATATGTGAATTTTAGGTGCTGGAAACTGAATTTTAAGTGTACATATGTGAATTTTAGGTGCTGGAAATTGAATTTTAAGTGTACATATGTGAATTTTAGAAATATAACATTTAATGGCATTATTTTATTAATTAATTAAAAATAAAGGTTTGTATAATTATTTAAAAATAACTAATGTAATAAAATAATTGAAAGTAATTGCAATAATAGAAAAAAAAATACTTTTTTTTAAATGCAATTCTAATAGCACTCCCATGCAACCCCAAACACAGACATCATTTATTTCCAGACGTCTGATTCCATTCCCATGCATTACCAAACACAATTATCTTTGTTTCTCAGGCATCTTATTCACAGGCATCCTATTCCCAGGCATCTTAAACAAAACCTTAAACCAAACGACCCCTTAAGGGCTGATTCCGGGGCTTGAACAAAAGCGCGTTGTCCTCTCCTGGCCCGAGAGGAAATTCTGTTTAGTGGTTGGTCCCTAAACAGGTTGCTCATTAGAGGGATCAGTGGTACTTAAGGATCCAGAGGTAACCTAGGGGTAAAACGGTAATTTGACCCAGCTGGTGTTACGAACACACGTGAATGATTGACTTACTGCATTGGTCGATATCCGTGGACACAGAAATATTCTACAGTGAGAAGAATGCAGTTGTGGGTCTTTGGTGGAGTGACCCACAGTTAACGAATGTTGATTGACTCGGTTAATGAGTTTAGCTGATCAATCTCGTATCGTTGGAACTTCTGATCTGTAGGTCCATTAGGTCCACCTGCTAGCTCATAACGGGTTCTGAGATAATATAATCTTGATATTAAAGGGAATTTAAGTTAATTTTATTTTGATACACACTACAAGAAATATACATTTTGATAGCTTTTGACCATAACATTTTAGAAAATTAGCTATGAATAAAAAGGAAAAAAAAGGCGGAAAGAGTTTTAAAAACAAATTGGTCACGCGCTCAAACTTTTTTTGGATTATCCGCCTAAAGCCCATTAACGTCACCCTCTCCCGTATATGCACAAGACCCTTCTTTCTCTTTCATTTCTCGTTCTTTCTTCTCCTCATCTCTTTCATTTTCTTGTTTTTCATCGCCATATTGATCTCGTCCTGGCACCCTTCCACTACGTTTATCGCGTCTCAACTGGTCGTATCCAACCATTTGACTGAATAAATTGCTGCGGAATCTTCCTAAGGCCGATTGGATTGATGATGAAATCGCTAGGGCTAAAAGGAAGAAGCCGAAAAATCAATTTGATTTCAACATCTTCAGCTGTTTTCGATCTCTGCCTCTTGTTTTTCCCCTTCGATTATCCTTAACTTCACTGGTACGTCTTCGATTTGTTGTTTATATATCGAGAGAGAGGGAGAGAGAAATCTGAAATTTGTTTTGCCTTTCTCTTTTCCCTCTCCCTTAGCCTTTTGAACTGTCTTCTTTTAGTCACTCAGTTAGAGGGGTTGATTATTTCCCTTTTGGGTTTTGTTTTTTTGCCCTCTTATAAGCTTCGACAATGTCAGTTTACTAAGGCGAGAATCCTCGCATCTATGGCATCAGGACTAAGATTTGTGTTGCGCTAATTTCCCTCAGCCAGGTTTACCCCTGTTGATATTTCTTTAAAACCCTTCATTGTTTTGGGAAACATCATGTGTTTACTGTATTTGTAGGTCAATTGAAGATAAACGTATTTTTTTTCCTCGTCAAATGGATTCTGGGGTTCGTTCCTTTTAAGGGAGGAAGATGACACATTTTTTGTTATGTTTTTGGAAGTTTGTTGTTCATCTTCTTTTCTTGAAACTTGTTGGGTGTTTATAATGAGACCCTTTTTGTGCATTATATAATTCTTTCACAAGCATTTAAGTCTTCACTTGGCTTACCTTTTTCTTCCTCCATGTTTCCCCTTATACTATCTAGAGAAAGTGGTTGTTAGTATTTTGTAAGTTTTAATCATCGGCTTACATTCCATATTCTGCCTAGGATATAAATTACCAGATCTTTATGAAGTACATTGAATTGAAATTAGAAGAAGTTGTATTTCTGGTTCTGAATACATGCTTGCAGCATAAGTCGAAGTATCTTTGATCCTGGATAAAAGTTCTTCCTTGTATATCAATAACAAATTTCATTCAACTATCACTATATCAGGAGAAATTATTTTCGAAAAGTACATATTGGAATATGGAAGTGATTGCTTGGATATGCATGTTGGAGCCGTCAAACCACATGAACAGTCGTTAGTGGTGGACGACTTGATTACAACAGGTGGCACTCGTGCAACTATGAATTTACTTGGTGAGCTACTTTTGATATTGTTATATGAGATAAAAAAGTTAAGTTATCATATAGTAGGATATTATAACTTATGGCATAAGAATTATTTGCTAACGTTAGAAAAGTCTATTATATGAAGACTGTCATTTTGGGTCCAGATTTGATGCCTGTTTTTGTTTGATATGAAGTCCTTGTGTCTTTTAAAGTCTAAGCCAGTGCCCTGAAGCTTTAGCATATAGACCGTGCATAAACAGAGATTTTGTACTTATTGCAGAATTTGTAGATTTTGTATTTATTGTAGAATTTGTCTATTTCAGAATATCATGTAATTTTTTAGTAGAAAGTTTATTTTCAATTTTGTTTCTGAAGTTGGTTATTTTCAGAATTGCTTTTGCACTTGTTCTTATTTTTTCTCCTTGGCTTATGTGACTGCCTTTGATGATTCTATGTTCATGGCCATTAATTTATCTTCTTCAACTTCTTTTAAATCATTGCTGGTTAAACTAAAATAAAAGGGGCCTTAAGTTGGTTTTCTTTTTCTTGGGAAGGAAGAATTATATGGTGTTTGGAGACTACAGTTTCTTTTCCAGGGTTTTTTTTTTTTTTTTTTTTTTTTTTTTTTTTTTTGCTTATGCTACCATTTATAGAGAACTTGTGCACCAATTTTGAGATGTGATCACTGTCTAGATTTGGAGAAAAGAGATTAAAAATAACCTAAGTCGTTATTTTTGTAGGAAAAGGAGAGAAAATAGTTCGACGTTGAAGCTTTACTTGTATTTGAGGAGCTATTGCATTCTCACCATGTTCAAATTGTCCTAAACTTGGAAGGTCTTTTGGTGTTTTAATTTTCCTTTTCTTTTCATATTATAATTTTTATTCCTATCTAGAAATTGATTGCTAGTTTGTTGTTTGAGATGTCTTTTGTCATGTTTATGAATTTTAGTATATTACCTGAGCTAATAGTGTGAAAGCAGCTTGGCGGTGAAATGACTTATAAGGAGAATTTATTCATTTTAAAGCATCTGTTATAATTTGGTGTGATTCACAATAAGTGTCATACATTTATCTAAAAATCATATGTATCATGAAAAGCATATTTATGTGTGATTGCATTTTGTTAGAGATTCATTACGACTCATTTGGCCTTTGAAGTTTACACTCCACTTATCTAATAAAATTTTGAGTACAATTAATGCTTTTTTATGTTCATATTTTCTTATTATTGAACACTTTTTTTACTTCTAATTTTAGGGTAATACAAGTGAGCAACATTCTAATGATAAAAATGAACTCATGAAGACCCAACTCAAAAATGACATACATCGAAGACCACAAAGTTGCATGAGTTTGGGTAAATTTGTCAAAGAATATCAATGGATTGCCCTGGTCACAAACACAACTAGCTTGAGTTGTTTTGATTTGGGATAGCAACACATTTTGTAATGAATGAATTGTAGATTAATGTGAATCTTGTATGAATGTTTGCTTAGATAAAGACACATTTTAATTGTATCCATTTGTTGTTATCATATATTTATTATTTTTCTTTTAATTTGACATAAGGTATGAAACATCCATAGTACCATTATGAACATATCCTAAAAGCTATAAAAGATAGAATAATAGAATTCATTCATGTTATAAATAACAAAAAGTTTGACCATTCAAATGCTTATTATAGCCTTCATTTAAAGTTACAAATTAATATTTATAGCCGTAAATAATTGCTATTATTAACAAACAATAACTTTTTATTTTTGCTATATAAAATTTTTTATAGCTTTTAAAAAATTCTATCATATGCTTTAACAAGAACAAATTATGCTATGGAAGGACATTTATTATAGCATTTTGATAACCTTAATAAAATGCTATAAAAGGTCCAACTTCTTATAGCATTTATAAAACGCTAAAAAAAGTCCAAACTTTTTTATAGTGGGGGCTGTCATGACTTTGCAAAAACGCTATAAAAGGTCTTTTATAGCATTCTTTCGGAGCTATCGTAGACCTTTTTTTTTTCTGTAGTGACAATTAATGTAATGTATGGAGATACATTATACCATTAGTTTAATTATTGAATTAAACTTTATAGTAAAATTAATTTTGGATGTGATTCAAAATTAATTAATGAGAGAATTATGAATTTCATTAGATATGTGATATTTGATTAATTCATGAATTAATTAATTGAGAATTAATTAATTTAATTTGGTTAAATATGATTTAATCAAATTAATACTATAGTTTATATTAATGTACATTTTGTTGCACATTAAAACTATAGGTTAAATGAGAGAGACTAAATTGAATATGATTCAATTATAAAATTAATTAAATATTTGATATTTAATTAATGTGGGATCAATTAATTTAAATTAATTGAATGACCTATTTAATTCAATTGAATATGATTTAATTGAATTAAAACTATATGTTATAATTGATTTAATTAAAATTGGTTTAATTAAATTAATTATAATTAATTAGATAATTAATTATTATTTAAATAATTATTAATTATTTAATTATTATTTGATAATAATTAAACGATCCAGATCATTTGGATTTGATCCAATGGTTGAGATCTTGTAGGGTTTTAACTCCCTCCCCACTTATCGTGAAGTGGAAAGGGGTTACCCAATGGATCACTAATTCTCTCATTTTCACGCAAGAAAACAGAGAAGGTTTTTCTCTCTCTCTCAACTCTCAGATTCTCTCTTCCAAAAAAGAAAAACAGCAAGTAACTTGCTAGAATTTTTCCATTCCAAGACGGATTTTGGTTCCCACAAACTAATCTCAAGTAATCCAAGAGATATAGTGGGTGAATTCGTGTGGTGGTGTCCATTGGAAGATCATGGACAAATTTTGGAGCATTGTGCAGAGTTTTTGTCTCCAATCATGTAAGTTTCTTAATCTTAAATAAATTTCCAGCATGCTTAATCTGATCTATTTTATTTAGAAATTAGTTTCTGAATTTTGTTGCCAACGTATTGGTTTTTCTGAAATTGAAATTTAATTCGATATTGTTCTTGATTGCTTCCGCTGCCAAAAGGAATTTTAATCCTTCAATTGGTATCAGAGCCATCTCGTTAATTAAATTCGATTTATGAAAATTGTGTTGGTTCTTGGTGGGATTTCATTATAAATGTTGGTTTGCTGAAAAATTGTTTTGGTATTTGGTGTAACGACCCGACTTCTTAATAAGTCTTAAAGGGACCGTTACAACAATGCATGCTTTGGAGACATTTTTAAATAAAAATAATTTGAAACAAAAACACTAATTTAAACAAAAATTTTGAAAACAAAACTATTATTTGGGATCCCTAATTTTAAAGGTTTTAAATAAGCTCTAAATAATTTCTAAAACATAAATGTACAAGGCCTCTAAAAATTTTCTTAAAACAAATTTACAATTAAAATAAAGTAAAACAGTGTTCTTAACGCGAAAGAAAATAATTTATGAACTCAAGTCTTTACATGGCTGTCTATCGGATTCTCATCAATCGCCTTCCATCTGCCCTTGCCTCTACCTGAAAAAAAAATATTTTTGAAAAGAATGAGTATTTTAAATACTCAGTAAGTGACCCTACTATTGAGGTTGAGTCACGCTTTTAAAAACATTTTAAACTCAAAATCAACAACAAACATAATTTTGGTGACTCTAAACTTTATTTTAAGTCTAGGATATACATCAATTTCATGCATATCCTAGACACATCAATTTCATGTGTATTTTTAATGAGAGAGAATATGCATCACTTTCATGCATACTCTAGACACATCAATTTCATATGTCTCCTACAGAGGCCGTCAATTTCACGAAACCTCGAGGTCGTCAATTTCACAAACCTCAACTTAGGTACATCAGTTTCATGTCCCTAAGCCCTGTGTAGGCATCTCTGAACGTACATCAATTTCATGTACACTAATTTAAACTCATTCCTTTAATGAAATTTAAACTCGTAAATAATTTAAAGTCAATCCCTTTAATGAGATTTTAAAAGACCACCAACACAATTATTTCGATATTAATGATTCAAAGCAATAATAATACAGCTCATGCTTTCAATAATTTTCATAAACTCATTCATAATGAAAAATATAAATTTTTCATGCATATTTCTCATGCTTTTAAACAACAATAGTAAATTTTCAGAACAACTCATAAACACGAGAATTTTAGAAAATCAAACATGTGCGCACCCAATTAAAAGGTTCAATAGTAAGTTCACTTACCTTGACTTATAAATGTTCTAAAATAGCACCAAATCAATTCCTAACTCCAAGGCCTCAAATAAGAATAACGCTTTCTGGTTGGGTTCTAATTTTGCTACAATTTTGATAATTTTGACTCCAATAACTCGGGGACCCCACTTCAAGTTTGCTGAACTTCAGTGACCCATGCTCGAATCGCCAAGATACGAATGAAGAACTTGCTGAAAGAAGACGATCGATAAGGAGTGGGTATTCAACTTAAAGCTGAAATCAATCAAAACGACCTTCAATCCAACCTACCCAAGGTTAATCTCGCTCGAAAATGCTAGAAAAGAGAGCCTACAGCCGCTGGAATTGCCAGATTGCACCCCCAAATGCCGCTCGCTCGTCGGAATGCCAAAATTAAACTGTTGTCCACGTGCTCAAGTGTTGCATCTCACTGAACTCCACCACCAAACCACCCACGCATCTGCACGCCGTTGTTCCGCCGGAAACCACACACGAACCGCTGAGACAACGTCGGAATTGTCGCCCACGACTACTACACCCGTCGCAGGAAAACGCCACAACCGTGACAACGTGAAATGCGAGCTGCTTGTCGATGTTGCGCCGCCGTGGAGCTCGGGTTGATCGGAGAAGACGATCAGAGCGCTGCTGGAAAATCGACGGAGTTGGTGTGTTTGAGCTGTTGCCGACGGTGAGAAGAAGGAAGAAGAAAAACGCCGAAGACCCCTTTGTGCGACTGAGTTCGTGGAGAAGGGAAGGGAAAAAGAGATGGGGAAGATGAAGCTAGGGTTGCGTGCCTTCTTTAAAAAAAACAGTTCTTGGCTTGGCTTGGCTCCAAAACTAGCTTATTTACAAATATGCCATCATAATCCAAAATTTAAAATTTCACCAAATTTTCAAATCTTTTTAATCTCCCTCCAACCCCAATTAACTCTCAAACTAAATTAAATTTGAATTTTACCTTAAATTACGGGCGTTACATTTGGCCTTAGATTTATTGTGTTTTGATTTGATCAAAATTGTAAGGCCCTTGCGTTTTTGGGCGATTAATTCACTAAATCGAGTCTTGTAAAGTCCGTGTCTAGATTAGAATTCATTTTGATGAAGATCGGGTTGAATTTGGGCGAAAAATCGATTGGAATCGGCGCTGGAAACGAAGGTCAGTACGCTGTGCAGAGGCATAGCGTCGCGACCCTGCTCAACGGAGTCGTGACGCTGAAGAACAAACGCTGGAAAAAATCGGGCCAGTGTCGGGACGCTTTGCCTACAGCGTCTCGACACTGACGAGAATTTTTGGATTTGCGGACCGTTGAACGCGTTGTGCGGAACGTGAATACTGGTGGTTATTTGAGCAGTTACAAATAAATATTATTTACGTTCTTTAAGAATCAAATTCAGGTGGCTAGCAGAGTTGGCAGGCACGCGTGACCATCACGTTAGAGGTCGTGGTTTCGATGACCTCATTGTGTGCAGTTATTTTTTCCGCATGCGGTTTGTTCATGGGCGGTCCGGTTTGCAGCTGTTTGAAGCGGTTCAAGCTGGTTCGGGCCGGTTCTAGAGCGGTTCAAGACTCAGAAGGATAATTAAATTGAGATTATTGTAATTTTTGTTTATTTTTAATTATCCTAGGGGCCGATATACCGAGTTTTCAGCTATTTATTGCTTTATGAATGTCATTTAGCTAGATCCCACCATAGGTTAAGCATGTTTCATGCATTTTTATGTTATAAATGTTATAATATATGATAATTATGCATGAATTTAAATTTCATGAGTTATTTAGTATAAATGTTATATTAAATATATGAAATTGGAAAAGCATGATGCATGACATTAATTAGATAAATATAAGTTGTTATATTTTATTAATGTAGCATGCATGCTTAGATTTATTTTCATGAGTATTAATATAATAGTTATATTATGAATGAAAATAAACTTTCAATGCTTGTTTTCATGTATGATTTAATATAAAAAGTTATATTAATTAAATGATAATGGAATAGCATTGAGCATGACATTAATTAGATTAATATAAGAGTTATATTATATTAATGTCTAATTTCATGTGATTTAATTTCGTTGATGATTAATTAATATAATCGATATTAATTAAATGAAATTGAAATTGCATGAAGCATGACACCACCTTAGATTAATATAATCGTTATATTGATTTTATCTGCGCCATGAGCGTTATGGTGTTTAATAACTGGAATTTGATTGTTACTGTTGCAACACCATAGAAGCATGTTATAGGGCTAATAATTAAAATTTTATAATAGTTATAAAATTGATTAGAAACCGTCAACCTATAACAAAGAGTTGCATGCAAACATAGAACCTTAGGTTAAAATGAATTAATTTTAAATTGTTTAAAATTAATTACACCTAAGCTCAATTTCAATTGTAATAGGATTAGAATTATTTTCTTACTTAGGATTAAAATAGTTTTAATGCACTAAGTAGGAAAAACATTACTATGGTTATAAGGGAACTCTCCCGGTGAAGTTCTGTCTAGGCTGGGGGTACTTATGTTGACGGTTATGGAACACCTCCTACCTGGGAACTGACCCGGAACCTGAGTTGAATTAATCATAGTTTAATGTTAGCATGCAATGTCACTAGGTAATTAAAGGGGTTTAATTCACCTAGACATTAGAGTAAAGTCATATATATAAGAGTTATAATAGGCATAGACTTAGATAGATTGACTTAGCCGGGCTTATCTAAGTTTTAAAACCCTAACATATCCGATAGGTTACTTTAGTGGGAGGAAAATTACAAAACTTGATTTAAATCGAGTTTTGCTCCTGCATCCCTTTATAGTTCACACCGTGAGATCCATGCTCGGCTTCGTGTCGTCTTAGAGCGGCCTCCCTTTGGAAAGTGTTTGCATGGGTCAATACCAAGGTGAATGAGGAAAGTGACTATAGTAAGTGGGAGTGGGACGCGTGTCAACGTATCCTTCGGTCTCCACCCCTAGGTCACAACGTGAGATTCCTATGATCTGCCCGCGTGTTGCCCTGGAGCAACCATCCATTCGGAGGGCCTGATCATAGGATTCGAAACACCGTGAACTCCTGAATAGGATAGGATCGCTTAGGCTAATTACCAACAGTTGTCTTTCCTAACGGTAGCCTGTTGGTCCGTGCCTCTGAGATCTGAAAGTGGGAGGGTTACACTTACGGTAATGAGTTAAATGTGTTAACTAATCCTTGACAGAACAACGGTAACTAAATGCTAACTGGATATGAGTTATTCTGGTATTAGATTTTGGTTGAGATTGTCTCAATTCAGAGGAGGAGTAGCTCACCACCCTTCGGTGGCTGTTGCTCTAAACCTCTGAAGTATCGTTGCAAAAACTAAATCAATAGTTTTACAGGGTTTCTTTGATTGCTTGTTTGTTTTTGCAAAATTTGATTGGATTATTTGTAATGGGTTAGTGCGATTAATAATACAAGTAATTTGTTACTTCAACAATTATATAAAACTTTATGTGCATTGTTTTACACCATTTTATTAATAACGGTTTAAGATACAACTAGCTTAAACGAAACTTGTTGTAAATGATTTTAGATTAGTCTTTAGTGAGGAATGTCCTCAGGCTCAAATGTCTAGTTCATCTTGAATTGTTCATGATGACAATTACATTAACTGCCTAGCCAATATCAATGACAATTAATATGATTTATTGGTCATTGAAACGTGCATAGTGGAAAATGAGAATACAGCCTGAATTTTTAATTCAGGTGTCACTTATCACGTTTGCTTTTCCTTTTAAGGAATAAGCTCATGGCAATTGTTGCAAATAGGTGAGATGATTGTTGCAAACCCTAGGTCGCGCCTCCATCGTGACAGCGTCGAGACGCTGTGTAGATTAGCATCCCGACGCTGTGCGTTTTCCATATCTGGCGCCTGCGTAATCGAGACAGCGTCGAGACGCTGTTGAGGTAGCGTCCCGACGCTGTGTGCTTTCCTTACCGAGCGCCTTCGGTATCGAGACAGCGTCGAGACGCTGTTGAAGGAGCGTCCCGACGCTGTTGCGTCTGGAGGCAGATTCTGGGCAAAACAGCAACGATTTTTCCGATTTCGGCCTCGATTTCAGCGACGATTGCTCCGATTTTTATCTCATAAAAACCTATTCTAGACCCGGACTTACATAGGACTTGATTTTACATAAAATACCTGAAACACCGGGCCTTACATGATCAAAATCACATAAAAATAAAATCTATGGCCATAAAATTAACCCAAACAGTTCAATGCAAACCGAACATACATTATGCATAAATCCCACCTATTAGAGCCTATCGCAAC
Source organism: Luffa acutangula (assembly GCA_036850905.1). Classification (NCBI taxonomy): domain Eukaryota; kingdom Viridiplantae; phylum Streptophyta; class Magnoliopsida; order Cucurbitales; family Cucurbitaceae; genus Luffa; species Luffa acutangula. Next base: position 2,509,496 of record CM072090.1, on the reverse strand, counting down.
TTTTTAAAATTAATTAATAGGGACAGCGATGGCTCTGATACCAATTGAAGGGAATAAAAGTCCCCACGCAGCGGAAGCGCATCGATTGGACCTTACGCCGTATATTAATTAACATTAAAAACCGTTACGAAAACTCAAACAAAACTTTAAACTAACTTTAAAGCCGCTGTAAAATCGGTTTAAACATGCTAAAATAAATCTAAATTTATTTTTAAAACTTTTCTAAAGAAAAGAGGAAGAACCGTTACAAACCTCCGTTGTAGACTTGACCGTTCTTCGCCAACGAAGCTCCACGAACGAAAACGCAGCAGCCGCTTCAAGGTATTCTTCGCTGGAAATTCTTCTTTGATTGACACAATAACCACAGAGGTTACACCGGTATGTCTCTAAGTCTAGGAGGCCAAAGACTTGTGGGAGTCTTTCTCTAAGAGGGAGGCTAGAGAGAATTCTAGGTCTTGTCTTTCAAGAGTGTCAAGTGTCAAAAGTGTCATGACCAATTAGGTCTAATGTTCTATTTATAGAAGAGAGGCCATGAATAAAATATTCAATCAAATCAATCTTTTCCAAAATTGATTCAATCTTATTCCTTAATTAATCAATCATGATCAATCAATTCCCCAATTGATTAATCTTTTCCATAAATGACTAATTACTTCCATAAGTAATTAGATCATTCCCATAAATGATTAATCACTTCCTTAAGTGATTAATTATTTACATAATTGATTAATTCATGGTTAATGAATTCTTTAATTAATTAACCACCAATTAAATATCACATATTTAATTTCCGGCCTTGAATTAATTAATTTTGCCCAAACACTTTTAGGACTTAAATTAATTAATTCATTATTTGAACTCTTTCAATCTTCCATAAATTTATATTTGAACTTCTTCAAATATTAATTTCTCTCATAATAATATATCAATATATATTATATTTATTTCCCTTAGTAAATTGAACATTTTCAATTTACATTTAATTACTTAGTTGCCTCAAATTACTTTACGAGCTACCAGTGGGACCTTATGGACCTGCAGATCAGAAGCTCCAACGATGTGAGATTAATTGGTTAAACTCATTAACCACAATAATCAATATTCGTTAACTGTGTGTACATTCCACTATAGACTCACAGTTGCACTCTTCTCACTGCAGACATATTTTCTGTGTCCACGGAACTTAGACCAATATCGACTAGTTAGTCCTTCACGAGTGTCCATAACACCAGCTGGGTCAAATTACCGTTTTACCCCTGGATTATCTCTATTTCCTTAAGTACCAATTCTCCTCTAATGAACAATCTGTTTGTGGTCCAACCATCAAACAGAAAACCCTCTCGTGCCATTGAGAGGGTAGGGCCCTTTGTTCAAGACTCGGAGTAACCACTTAAGGGAACACTCATATGCTTCCCTAAAGTCGGGAAGGAGTGAATTCCATCTTGTACGATTATGTTCCCAGCTCCCCATTCGGTCATGTCCCCAAAGTGGTAGGCTTATTGAGTCGGCGTATTGGCCACTCTCACCCATACAAATCAAAGGACAATCTCTCATGAGCAGGAGTCCATAATCAACTCAGGATTAAGACTAAGTTGTCTAGGTCGTCCTAGTGAAAATAGAAAACCAACTAGTTAACGGTGTTATAACTAGTGGTTACTATTTCGCGGTCCGGTCTTATGCAAACTCATTGCATAGGATACCCCCACTCGCATGTCTCCTACACGAACGCGTTGGATCGCAGCGTTTGTATCAAATACTAATTGGGCCGTATCCATAGTGTCACCAGGATAAGGCACCCAGTCTTATCCCTATACTATAAACCCTTTAGGCTGTTTCTTGAACAATGATCCCATATGTCGCTACATATAGTTCAAGACTCATATTACAGCCTTGGATGTCTAGTTTATTGGATTAGGGTTATTATTAGGCAAAGACAAATATAAAATAACTAATAACAATTAATGGAAAAATATATCAATATTATTTCATTAATATCCGGTCAACGGTTACATTCACTATCTACGAGTTTTAGGGCATAAAACCCAACAAACTCCCACTTGAACTAAAACACTAGTTAGTGGGATGTAAATGCAATAATCTAAAGCTGGAAATACAATGAACTAGGGCATCCTTATACCCATTATACATTTCTCCCACTTGCCCTAGATTAGATGGCATACATATCTCGTAGACCTAGACCTTCTAGATGACCCTCAAACACTTTAGCCGTGAGAGCCTTTGTAAATGGATCAGCGATGTTGTGCTCCGAGGCGATCTTAGTGACGATCACATCTCCTCTTTGCACAATCTCCCGTATCAGGTGATACTTCCTCTCGATGTGTTTACCCCGTTTGTGGCTACGAGGTTCTTTTGAGTTGGCTACAGCCCCACTGTTGTCACAGTATAGTGTTATGGGCACATTCATATTCGGAACTACTTCCAGATCAGTCAAGAACTTTCTGAGCCATACTGCCTCCTTAGCTGCTTCGCAAGCTGCTACATACTCAGCCTCCATGGTTGAGTCTGCTATGCATCCTTGTTTGATGCTTCTCCACACTACTGCTCCTCCATTGAGGGTGAATACTGACCCTGATGTGGATTTCCTAGAATCCTTATCAGCTTGAAAGTCAGAATCAGTGTATCCAGTAAGAATCAAATCCTTAGCTCCATACACAAGCATGTAGTCCCTCGTTCTCCGAAGATACTTGAGGATATTCTTAACCGCTCCCCAGTGGTCCAACCCTGGATTAGACTGATACCTACTGACTACTCCCACTGCATAACATATGTCAGGCCTAGTGCAGAGCATGGCATACATTAAGCTGCCCACAGCTGAGGCGTAGGGAATGTGTCTCATGTTCTCAACTTCTTGAGGTGTCTTAGGAGATTGTTCCTTAGACAGGTGTACCCCATGTCTGAAGGGTAGGAGTCCCTTCTTGGAGTTTTGCATCGAATATCGAGACAACATCTTGTCAATATACGTTGCTTGAGACAGAGCTAGCGTTTTGTTCTTACGATCCCTAATGATTTGGATTCCCAGAACATATTGAGCCTCTCCCAGATCTTTCATTTGGAATTGGGCAGCTAGCCATTTCTTAATGTCAGTGAGGTATCCTACATCATTCCCAATGAGTAGGATATCGTCTACATAAAGTATTAGAAAAGCTACTTTCCTTTTGTTGATTTTCTTGTATACACAAGGCTCATCAACGTTTTGGTCAAAGCCAAAAGATTTGATTGCAGTATCGAATCTAATGTTCCATGATCTGGATGCTTGTTTCAATCCATAAATGGATCGATTTAGCTTACAAACTTTTTGTTCCTGACCTTGGGCTATGAACCCTTCGGGTTGAGACATAAAGATATTCTCTTCAAGATTACCATTCAGAAAGGCAGTCTTGACGTCCATTTGCCATATTTCATAGTCATAATATGTGGCAATGGATAAAAGAATTCTTATGGACTTTAACATGGCTACAGGAGAAAAGGTTTCCTCATAGTCAACCCCCTCCTTTTGGGTATAACCCTTTGCCACTAGTCTAGCTTTGAAGGTCTGTACCTTTCCAGCTGCATCTCTTTTTCTCTTATAGATCCATTTGCACCCTATGGGTTTTACCCCATTTGGTAGATCTGCAAGTTCCCATACAGAATTGGAGTACATTGACTCCATTTCCAGGTTCATGGCTTTGACCCATTCATCCTTATCTTCGTCATTCATTGCCTGTCGATAGGACAATGGATCCTCAATGCCATCATTAGGTATGACAACCTGAGTTTCAGTTAAACCCAAGTAGCGATCAGGTTGTAACACAACCCTCCCACTGCGTCGAGGCATTCCCAACGTTTGAGATGGACGGGATGGATCTAAAGAACTAGTTCCTTCATCAACTCTTGTTGAAGGTCCAACTTCATCAACAACTCTTGATGATTCTTCAGTAGCTTCTCCTAATATTATTTTGCTTCGTGGTTTATGATCTCTCATGTGGTCTTCCTCTAAGAAAGTGGCGTTTGTCGATACAATCACCTTATTTTCTTGTGGGTCGTAGAAATAACCACCTCTCGTTTCTTTAGGGTAACCAACAAATTGGCACAGTTTTGAACGAGGTTCCAGTTTCTTAGGATTCGTCACAAGCACGTGTGCTGGACAACCCCAGATGCGAAAGTGATGCAAACTAGGTTTACGCCCCTTCCATAACTCGAAAGGTGTTTCAGAAACACTTTTCGAGGGAACATTGTTCAAGATGTATACTGCAGTCTCTACTGCATATCCCCAAAATGAGTTAGGCAATTGAGCATAGCTCATCATTGATCGAACCATGTCTAACAAGGTTCTATTTCTCCTTTCTGACACACCATTCCGCTGAGGTGTACCAGGGGTTGAGAGTTGAGATTGGATTCCATGTTCTATCATATAGTCCTGGAATCTTTGATCCATATACTCCCCTCCTCGATCAGATCGAAGTACTTTAATAGATTTACCTAATAGGTTTTCAACTTCAGCCTTAAACTCCTTAAACTTTTCAAGGGCTTCAGACTTATGTCCCATTAGGTATAAGTAACAATATCTTGAATAATCATCTATAAATGAGATGAAATATTCGTACCCTCCTCGAGCTTTTACATTCATTGGACCACATAGATCCGAATGTATTAACTCTAAGGGTTCTTTGGCTCTGTAACCTTTTCCAGTAAAGGGTCTTTTGGTCATTTTTCCCTCGAGACAAGATTCACAAGGTGGTAGTGAATCATCTTCTAACTTGCTTAGAAGTCCATTCTTTACCAAACGACCGATCCTATCGATGTTTATATGACCAAGTCTAAGATGCCAAAGATGAGTATTGTTACTTGATGGAGAAATCTTTTGCCTTTTACTTTGAGTTTCAGCAGTTTTAAATAATTTGTGATTTAAAAGTGCTTTGTTTTCGGTTGGTCTTAAAACATACAAGTTATTTTCCAATTTGGCTGAACAAATAAGTATACCATTTTTATAAATGAACGCTTCATTCATATCAAAAGTAACTGTATACGATTGTTCAATCAAACATGAAATAGAAATCAAGTTCCTCTTAATCTTGGGAACGATTAACAAACTTTCTAAAAGTAAGAATCTATTTCTAAAAAATAACTTCGCAGCTCCCACTGCTTTAGCTGAAATGACTTCTCCAGTTCCGACCCTGAGTGTCATTTCTCCATCGTTCAACTGCCGAAAGGAACTATTTTCCTAAAAAGAAGAGCAAACATGATTAGTTGCTCCTGAATCAAGTATCCAGGTAAACTCATCATGTTCTACCAGGCATGTTTCTAAAACCAGTAAATCAAATTTACCTTCCTTTTCCTTCTTTTTCTCAGCAAGGTACTTTGGGCAGTTTCTCTTCCAATGTCCATCTACATTGCAGTGAAAACATTTGCCCTTGTCTGCCACAGCTTTGGCTTTTCCCTTGCTTTTGGCAGCAGTACTGGGAGCTTTCCCCTTGTTTCCTTTCTTCTTCTGAGTTTTCTTTGAAGAAGTGGCTACAGATTTAGTTCCAGAGGATGAACCCTTCTCGAACTTTCTTTTGGAGTGAACAACGTTTGCCTCTCCTTCTATCTGTCCCTTGTTCTTAAGAAGAGACTGATAGAGCTGTAGCTCATTAAGGAGGCTAGTCAGGTTGAATGTTATTTTATTCATCATTGCATTGCTTCGAAACTGCAGAAAACTCTTCGGAAGAGATTCTAAGATGAATGCAACCTGACTACGCTCATCTATGACCGCCCCGTTTGCCTCTGTCACGTTGAATTGGACCATCATATCCAGGACATGCTCCCGAACAGACGTGCCCTCTTTCATGCGACAGCTATAAACGTATTTGAGAGCGTCATGGTGGAGTTGGTAGGACGGTTGTCCAAACATCTCCTGGAGAGAGTTCATAATCTCCCTCGCTGTTACCATGCCCTCATGCCTTTTAGCCAAAACTTCAGATAAGCTGGCTAAGATATAGACGCGAGTCTTATCATTGGCCTTTGTCCAGCGGTCATAAGCATCCTTAACTGCCTGGGATGCATTACGAGCAGGGGTTGGAGGACAATCCTCCGTTAAGACGAACCGCAGATCATCGACAACAAGAATCGTATTCAAGTTCGACTTCCACGTAGCATAATTTTCCCCGGTTAATTTCTCATTTTTAAGCAGAGAGACAATTGAGGAAGACATTGCTGAAATTTAAACAAACAATGACCGTATTAGTTATCTTTGCCTTAACCCATCATACAAGCAAACAATTGCACACAATCCAATCAATTTAGCAAAACAGACAATCACAGAACCCTAAAACTATTGATTTAGTTTTGCAACGATGTTTCAGAGGTTTAGAATATCAGCCACCGAAGGGTGATCAGGTACTCCTCCTTTGAAATGAGACACCTCTCAGCTAATTCTAATTCCAGAATAACTCATATTCCTATAGACATTAGCCACCGTTGTTCGGTCAAGGATTTGTTAACACTTTTAACTCATCCTCGTAAGTGTAACCCTCCCACTTTCAGATCTCAGAGGCACGCACCAACAGGCTACCGAAGGGAAAGACAACTGTTGGTGATTAGCCTAAGAGCTCCTATCCTTTTCAGGAGTTCACGATGTTCCGAATCCTATGACCAGGCCCTCCGAAGGGATGGATGCGCCAGGGCAACCTGCAGGCGGATCATAGGACTCTCACGGTGTGAACTATGGGCGGAGACCGAGGGATACGTTGACACGTGTCCCGCTCCCACTTACTCTAGACATTTTTCCCATTCACCTTGATATTGATCCATGCAAACACTTTCCGAAGGGAGGCCGCTCCTAGGGCGACTCGAAGCCGAGCATGAATCTCACGTTGTGAATATAGGGACGTAGGAGCAAAACTTGATTTAAATCTCGTTTTGTAATTTTCCTCCCACTGAAAATGTCCTAAGGTTAATATAGGGTTGTTTAACTTAGATAGTATTCGGCTAAGTCAATCTATCTAAGTCTGATCCTATTATAACAATTATGGAAAGGATTCAACTACAATCTTTTGGGTGAATTAAACTTCTTTTAATAAACCCAACATTGCAAGTCAACATTACTATGGTTAATTCAACTCAATCCGGTTAGTTCCCAGGTAGGAGGTGTTCCGTAAACCGTCAACTTAAATACCCCCAGCCTTAGACAGAACTTTAACGAGAGAGTTCCCTTATAACCTCAGTAATGTAAGGTCTTTACTCTAAAGATCTAGGTGCATTAAACACTTTTAATAAACCTAGTGACATTGCATGCTAACATTTAACTATGATTAATTCAACTCCGGTATTCCAGATCAGTTCCCAGGTAGGAGGTGTTCCGTAAACCGTCAACTTAAATACCTCCAGCCTTAGACAGAACATTACCGGTGGAGTTCCCTTATAATCATAGCAATGTTTTTCCTACTTAGTAAATTAAAACTATTTTTAATTCTAAGTAAGAAAAGATTCTAATCCTATTAGAAATCGATCTAGGTCTAATTAATTTTAAACAATTTAAAATTAATTCAATTTATCCTATGATCTTATGTTTGCATGCAAATCTTGATTATAGATTGACGGTTTCTAATCATTAATAATAAAGAACTATTTCAAAATTTTAATGATTAATCCTATAATCAAGAATCTAGGGTTTAATTCATTCAACAATCTCATTCAAATTAAATAATTAAACCACATCAATTGCATGAATAATATAACAATTATATTAATAACTATGGATGTTTCATGCTTCATGCAATTTTGATTTTCTTTTATTATAACAATTATAAGCCAATCAAGAAAATCAACCAAGCATGCTTCATTCATCACATTAAACATAACTATTTATATTTAATTTAAGTAATGACATGCTTCATGCTTTCCAATTTTTCATATAAATTAATATACACTTATATCAAGAAATATGAAAACCAATCCATGCATTTAAACATACATTATAACAATTTATAATATATAAAAAAATGCATGAGCATGTTTATAACCTAAGGTGGGATTAAATAATCTATATGACATCCATAAAGCATATAAATAGCAATTGAACTGGTTAATTTTGGCCCCTAGGATAAAATAAAGCATTAAATTACATTAATTTAGCTAAATTCTATCCTAAAAAATCCATGTAAAGCTCCGGAATTGGCCTAGACAGCACGAACCGCCCCGAACCACCTCGAACCGGCCTCCAAAATCACGAACCATGCCAAAAATTGGCTGAACCGGACCAAATAGGTCCCAGCCCAGCCGAACCGGTCTGAACCGGACCGGCCTCGCTTGAACCGCGCCTGTTGAAACCCTAGGTCGCGCCTCCATCGTGACAGCGTCGAGACGCTGTGTAGATTAGCGTCCCGACGCTGTGCGTTTTCCATATCTGGCGCCTGCGTAATCGAGACAGCGTCGAGACGCTGTTGAGGTAGCGTCCCGACGCTGTGTGCTTTCCTTACCGAGCGCCTTCGGTATCGAGACAGCGTCGAGACGCTGTTGAAGGAGCGTCCCGACGCTGTTGCGTCTGGAGGCAGATTCTGGGCAAAACAGCAACGATTTTTCCGATTTCGGCCTCGATTTCAGCGACGATTGCTCCGATTTTTATCTCATAAAAACCTATTCTAGACCCGGACTTACATAGGACTTGATTTTACATAAAATACCCGAAACACCGGGCCTTACATGATCAAAATCACATAAAAATAAAATCTATGGCCATAAAATTAACCCAAACAGTTCAATGCAAACCGAACATACATTATGCATAAATCCCACCTATTAGAGCCTATCGCAACTTTTTAAAATTAATTAATAGGGACAGCGATGGCTCTGATACCAATTGAAGGGAATAAAAGTCCCCACGCAGCGGAAGCGCATCGATTGGACCTTACGCCGTATATTAATTAACATTAAAAACCGTTACGAAAACTCAAACAAAACTTTAAACTAACTTTAAAGCCGCTGTAAAATCGGTTTAAACATGCTAAAATAAATCTAAATTTATTTTTAAAACTTTTCTAAAGAAAAGAGGAAGAACCGTTACAAACCTCCGTTGTAGACTTGACCGTTCTTCGCCAACGAAGCTCCACGAACGAAAACGCAGCAGCCGCTTCAAGGTATTCTTCGCTGGAAATTCTTCTTTGATTGACACAATAACCACAGAGGTTACACCGGTATGTCTCTAAGTCTAGGAGGCCAAAGACTTGTGGGAGTCTTTCTCTAAGAGGGAGGCTAGAGAGAATTCTAGGTCTTGTCTTTCAAGAGTGTCAAGTGTCAAAAGTGTCATGACCAATTAGGTCTAATGTTCTATTTATAGAAGAGAGGCCATGAATAAAATATTCAATCAAATCAATCTTTTCCAAAATTGATTCAATCTTATTCCTTAATTAATCAATCATGATCAATCAATTCCCCAATTGATTAATCTTTTCCATAAATGACTAATTACTTCCATAAGTAATTAGATCATTCCCATAAATGATTAATCACTTCCTTAAGTGATTAATTATTTACATAATTGATTAATTCATGGTTAATGAATTCTTTAATTAATTAACCACCAATTAAATATCACATATTTAATTTCCGGCCTTGAATTAATTAATTTTGCCCAAACACTTTTAGGACTTAAATTAATTAATTCATTATTTGAACTCTTTCAATCTTCCATAAATTTATATTTGAACTTCTTCAAATATTAATTTCTCTCATAATAATATATCAATATATATTATATTTATTTCCCTTAGTAAATTGAACATTTTCAATTTACATTTAATTACTTAGTTGCCTCAAATTACTTTACGAGCTACCAGTGGGACCTTATGGACCTGCAGATCAGAAGCTCCAACGATGTGAGATTAATTGGTTAAACTCATTAACCACAATAATCAATATTCGTTAACTGTGTGTACATTCCACTATAGACTCACAGTTGCACTCTTCTCACTGCAGACATATTTTCTGTGTCCACGGAACTTAGACCAATATCGACTAGTTAGTCCTTCACGAGTGTCCATAACACCAGCTGGGTCAAATTACCGTTTTACCCCTGGATTATCTCTATTTCCTTAAGTACCAATTCTCCTCTAATGAACAATCTGTTTGTGGTCCAACCATCAAACAGAAAACCCTCTCGTGCCATTGAGAGGGTAGGGCCCTTTGTTCAAGACTCGGAGTAACCACTTAAGGGAACACTCATATGCTTCCCTAAAGTCGGGAAGGAGTGAATTCCATCTTGTACGATTATGTTCCCAGCTCCCCATTCGGTCATGTCCCCAAAGTGGTAGGCTTATTGAGTCGGCGTATTGGCCACTCTCACCCATACAAATCAAAGGACAATCTCTCATGAGCAGGAGTCCATAATCAACTCAGGATTAAGACTAAGTTGTCTAGGTCGTCCTAGTGAAAATAGAAAACCAACTAGTTAACGGTGTTATAACTAGTGGTTACTATTTCGCGGTCCGGTCTTATGCAAACTCATTGCATAGGATACCCCCACTCGCATGTCTCCTACACGAACGCGTTGGATCGCAGCGTTTGTATCAAATACTAATTGGGCCGTATCCATAGTGTCACCAGGATAAGGCACCCAGTCTTATCCCTATACTATAAACCCTTTAGGCTGTTTCTTGAACAATGATCCCATATGTCGCTACATATAGTTCAAGACTCATATTACAGCCTTGGATGTCTAGTTTATTGGATTAGGGTTATTATTAGGCAAAGACAAATATAAAATAACTAATAACAATTAATGGAAAAATATATCAATATTATTTCATTAATATCCGGTCAACGGTTACATTCACTATCTACGAGTTTTAGGGCATAAAACCCAACATGAGTATCTCTACCTAATGCAATTTCAGTTTGAAGCTCTTCAGATATTCGAAGGGGCTTAAGACTGAAGTTGAAAACTTGTCAGGAGAGATAATAAAACCACTTTGATCTGATCAATGTGTTGAGTATAGGGACTTGAGATTCTAAGGCTATTTGATAGTTCATGGAATCACATCCTAAATCTCAGTTAGGAGTAACAGAACCCTATTGGATATGGTTCAATCCATAGCTATGCTCAATTGTCTGACTCGTTTTGGGGTCATGCAGTGTGACTGTAGTGTGTATTTTGAACAACGTTCCATCAAAAGTGTTTCTGAAACACCTTCTATGTTGTGGATTGCTCGTAAAGATTGTTTATGTTCCTTTAGTATTTTGGGGTGTCTAGCACTTGTGCTTGTGACTAATCCAAAACAAATTGGAATACCGTTCAAAATTATGCCTAATTGTAGGCAATCCCAAAGGAAACGAGGAGAAGATACTTCTTCAATCCATAAGAGAATAAAGAATTTGTATCGACAAATGCTTCATTCTTAGAAGAAGAACATATGAGAAATCATAAGCCATAAAGTAAGGTCGGTTTAAGTGAATTAACTAATAAAGCTACGGAAACATTAACAAGAGTTGTTGATGAATCAACAAAAGTTGTTGATAAGACTGGTTATTTAACAAGAGTTGTTGATAAGGCTAGTGCTTTTGGCGGTCACATCCATCTCAAAAGTTGAGAATGCATTGATGTAGTGGGAGGGTTGTTTCATAACCTGACCGTTACATGGGCTTATTTGAAGCTCAAGTCGTCATTCTTGATGATGACATACAAGATTCATTATTTTTTAGAAAGAAAATGAATGATGTTGACAAGGACCAATGGTTTAAAGTCATCGGCCTGGAAATGAAGTCTTTGCATTTCAATTCCATCTGGGGTCTTGTAAATTTGCTTGATGAGGTAACACCTATAGGTTACAAGTGGATTTACAAGAAGAAACGAGACGTTTAAGGTCTGAACCAGAAGGGTCCATTGAACAAGATCAAAAGACAAAGGGTTTGCAAGCTTAAATGATCCATTCGTGGATTGACATAAGCATTTCGATCTTGGAATTTAAGATTTGATACAGTGATCAAATTTTTGGCTTTAATCCGAACATTGATGAGTCTTGTGTTTACAAGTAATCATCAATAATTCAGTAGCTCACTTAGTGTTGTATATGATTGATATCCTAATCATTGGGAATGATGTAGGTTATCTTACTGACATTAAAAGAGGCTAGCTAGCAGCTCATTTTCAAATGAAAATCTAGGAGAAGTTGAGCTAGTCTTGTCTCAAGTTTCTTATGTCTACAAGATGTTAGTTAGATATAAGATGCAAAATTCCAATAAGGGTTTACTACCTTTTCAGGAATGGAATTCTGTTGTCTAAGGAACTGTGTCCTCAGACACCTCAAGAAGTTGAGGACATGAGACATATGCCCTATGCGGTAGAGTTGTCAGTGAGTATCAATCAATTCCAGGATTTGATCTCTGGAGTGTCGTTACGTACATCCTCCAGTATCTTAGGAGAACGAGGTTTTATATGCTCGTGTATGGCGCTAAGGATTTGATCCTTACAGGATACACTGACACAGATGTTTTAACTGATAAGGATTTGATGAAATCTACATCAGTGTCTGTCTTCACTCTTAATGGAGGAGCTATAGTATGAGTTATCTGTAGTCTCGACCATATATGCCAATAAGTAGTAGCTTATGAAGCACAGATAGAGACTGTATGACTTAGGAAGTTCAAGCCTAATTTGGAAGGTGTTCCAAATATGGACTATCCAATTGCAAGACAAGCAAGCAAATTGAATCTAAATGATATATTGCTGATTCATTCACGAAGGCTCTCTCAGCTAAAGTGTATGAGGGTCATCTAGATGGTCTAGGTCTACGAGTTATGTACAAAGATGTAATCTAGGACAAGTGGGAGAAGTGTAATGGGTATAGTGATACCATTGTGTAATGGGTATAGTGATGCCCTAGTTTATTGTATTTGTACATTGTAAATACGTTTTATGTATTATACATGTATTTATACACCCACTGCTGGGATAGATTATTGTACATTCCCACTAAACTAGATTTTTAGTCCAAGTGGGAGTTTGTTGGGTTTTATGTCCTAAAACTCGTAGATAGTGAATAATTAACGAATTATACACTACTACAAATTTGACGTTTATTGACGCTTGGCTTTTTATGTTTCTTGACGCTTTTGTCAAAAAAGCGTCAATAAACGTAATTTTTGTACTTTAAAATAAATTATTAATAATTAAATAGATATATTGACGGTTTTATGGTATCAAGAAATGTAATGGGTTATGTTGACGACCAAAAAGCGTCAATAAATATGATTAAAAACATACTTTACGTAGATTTTCGTCCAACTCCGCTTTTTCACATAGTTGACGGACAAAAGACATCAATAAAAAGGATTTTGTTGACGGTTTTTATTGACGCTTATTAGTCGTCAATAAAACTCGCATTCATTGATGGCTAATAAGCGTCAATAAACATTACTATATTGACGCGCACTAAACATCAATCTTATTGAGGGTTTCTTGACGCGCAATAAACATCAAAACATTTATCCTTTTAAATTGTTCCCAAATTTGAAGTGATTTTAGGAATTTAAATTTAATTTTTAATTAGAAAAGAGATAAAGTTGGAAAAAAAAAAAGATCCCAAGACTCTTTTAATTTATTTTTTTTATTTGGATGAATTAAGAGAAATAAAAGAAAAAGGAAAAAGAATAAGAAAAAAAAAAAGAAAAAAAAAACCTATCAGATCTTCATTCTCTCTTTCTCTCTTTACCCCAAGGTCGTTCCCCCCCCCCCGTTTTTTTCAGCCGTCGTGTTTGCAGTTCTTCTCAACCGCCACCGTGTTCGCAGTTTTTCTCAGCCGTAGTGTTCTTCATCTTCGCAGTTCAGGTGTTCGTAGCCGTCGTACCCATTCGTCGTCAATCTTTTTTTTTTGCCGCTAGAGAGCGACCATCTCCCTCATCCTCTGTCTCTGCTTTCAATCATCGCCGGCGAGAGTATCTGCCCGTACGCCATTCCCATTCGCCGTCAATCTTTTTTTTTTTTCTCATCTGCCATTATGTGAGTATGACTTCTATTCATATTTCTTCCTTCATTTCTTTTACTTAGGGCATGCTAAATCTATTTTTGCCCTTTACTGATAATTTTCGTTCCTGTGTATTTTTCTCCTTGATCATCCCGATGCTTCTTTGGAACTAGAACTTGATATTAAGTGTATTTTTTTTGTTAGAAGAGTGTTTTTTTTTTGTTTTACCTAATTTGGTTTTCTAATTCGGATTGAAATCAATGTCCAAAGCTCATATTCATATTTGGCTATTTTAGCAAAAGGACCTTAGGATCGAAGGCCAAATTATTGTCAGGTTTTTTTTAATTTATGGTCTACCATTTTATGCTCTTTGATTGGCGGTATTAGTTCTATTTCAATATCATTGTCTTTATGGTGACTTATTTTATTCTTCTTGAAGTATCATTAGGACATTCTGAAACCAGTGTTACAAGTATCTGATATTAACGACTTCACATTTTCGGAAATAGGGGTTTTCTCCTCTCCTTTTCATTTTGTATATTTCTGGATAGTTTGATTTCTTTTTCTGTATGGACATTGTGAAGATGCCATGAAATTCGTTAAGTTATGTCTCACAATAGTATTATTGTAATTTTAGGTATGTCCATTATGCACAAAGAAGGTGGGGATGGATATTGTTGGCCACATCATCTCACAACATGGGAGCCTTTTCAAGATATCCTTAATTTTCCTTTGTGTTAATTTGTCTTCTAATTTTGGATATTGTTTCCATCTTAACCAACACAACTTTCACGGATTTCTTGCTTTTTGATCTTCTTCTAGAATTTGAAGATTTAGGAACTTTGAAGTTTGAACAAGATTTAATGTTTGATGCTTTGCAAAGCCATCTGTGTTTTTTTAAGATTGTGGAGCTCTTAGGACTAGTGCCTCAAGTCAATTCCTTGAATTGATTGGTGAATCGTGTCTGTCACCCTTTTTATTATCTGTTTACTGATTTGTAGTTACTCCACTTCCTTGACTAAAAAATACGTGCAGCGACAGAGGAGACTGCGAAAAATTGGATCCAATTTGACATTTTCGAAGCTGAGAAAAGAGCTTAGGAAAGGAAACTTGAGATCTCTTCTTGGTGGTTCTTTACACTCTGCCCCCACAAGTACTGACCCCGATCCGTTGTTGTTTTCATTTACTTCTAACTTGCCTATGATCAGCAAACCTGTGAAAATGTAGTCTCAGTTGTCAGCTGAAGTAATTTCTGTTGGGTTTTATGCCCTAAAACTCGTAGATAGTGAATGTAACCGTTGACCGGATATTAATGAAATAATATTGATATATTTTTCCATTAATTGTTATTAGTTATTTTATATTTGTCTAAATAATAACCCTAATCCAATAAACTAGACATCCAAGGCTGTAATATGAGTCTTGAACTATATGTAGTGACATATGGGATCATTGTTCAAGAAACAGCCTAAAGGGTCTATAGTATAGGGATAAGACTGGGTGCCTTATCCTGGTGACACTATGGATACGGCCCACTTTGTATTTGATACAAACGCCGCGATCCAACGCGTTCGTGTAGGAGACATGCGAGTGGGGATATCCTATGCAATGAGTTTGCATAAGACCGGACCGCGAAATAGTAACCACTGGTTATAACACCGTTAACTAGTTGGTTTTCTATTTCACTAGGACGACCTAGACAACTTAGTCTTAATCCTGAGTTGATTATGGACTCCTGCTCATGAGAGATTGTCCTTTGATTTGTATGGGTGAGAGTGGCCAATACGTCGACTCAATAAGCCTACCACTTTGGGGACAAGACCGAATGGGGAGCTGGGAACATAATCATACAAGATGGAATTCACTCCTTCCCGACTTTAGGGAAGCAGATGAGTGTTCCCTTAAGTGGTTACTCCGAGTCTTGAACAAAGGGCCCTACCCTCTCAATGGCACGAGAGGGTTTTCTGTTTGATGGTTGGACCACAAACAGGTTGTTCATTATAGGAGAATTGGTACTTAAGGAAATAGAGGTAACCCAGGGGTAAAACCGTAATTTGACCCAGCTGGTGTTACGGACACTCGTGAAGGACTAACTAGTCGATATTGGTCTAGATCTGTGGACACAGAAAATATGTCTGCAGAGAGAAGAGTGCAACTGTGAGTCTATAGTGGAATGTACACACAGTTAACGAATATTGATTAATGTGGTTAATGAGTTTGACCAATTAATCTCACATCGTTGGAGCTTCAGATGTGCAGGTCCATTAGGTCCCACTGGTAGCTCGTAAAGTAATTTGAGGCAACTAAGTAATAAAAGTAAATTGAAAATGTTCAATTTATTAAGGGAAACAAATATAATATATATTGATATATTATTATGAGAGAAATTAATATTTGAAAAGTTCAAATATAAATTTATGGAAGTTTGAAAGAGTTCAAAATAATGAATTAATTAATTTAAGGCCTAAAATGTGTTTGGGCAAATTAATTAATTCTAGGCCGGGAATTAAATATGTGATATTTAATTGGTGGTTAATTAATTAAAGAATTCATTAACCGGGAATTAATCAATTATGAAAATAATTAATCACTTAAGGAAGTGATTAATCATTTATGGAAATGATCTAATCACTTATGGAAGTAATTAGTCATTTGTGGAAAAGATTAATCAATTATGGAATTGATTGATCATGATTGATTAATTAAGGAATAAGATTGAATCAATTATGGAAAATATTGATTTAATTGAATATTTTACACATGACCTCTCTTCTATAAATAGAACACTAGACCTAATTGGTCATGACACTTGACATTCTTGAAAGACAAGACCTAGAATTCTCTCTAGCCTCCCTCTTAGAGAAAGACTCCCACAAGTCTTTTGCCTCCTAGACTTAGAGACATATCGGTGTAACCTCTGTGGTGATTGTGTCAATCAAAGAAGAAATTTCCAGCGAAGAAAAACAAAGGCGGCTGCTGCGTTTTCGTTCGTGGAGTGTCGTTGGCGAAGTACGGTCAAGTCTTCAACGAAGGTTTGTAACGGTTCTTCCTCTTTTCTTTAGAAAAGTATTAAAAATAAATTTAGATTTATTTTAGCATGTTTAAACCAATTTTACAGCGGCTTTAAAGGTTGTTTAAAGTTTTGTTTGAGTTATCGTAACGGTATTTTAATGTTAATTAATATACGACGTAAGGTCCAATCGATGCGCTTCCGCTGCGTGGGGACTTTTATTCCCTTCAATTTCATCTTAGGAAAGTTCCAAGGCCTTGAATTAAATTTGCTCCTTTGGTTGGTTTTAATATGAATAGATGGTGAGTGTTAAAGGACCACAGATTTTGTGTGTTTGACTTGAATTATAGCTTTCATTTAAATTTGTCGGGTTTCTGTGTTGGTTCTGGATTTGTTTTTGGTTTGGGCTTTAAGGTGGACTTCGATTTTATTGATGCTCTCGTCAGCTAAAGTTATTGTAAATTTGGAACCTTCAATTTAGTAGAGTTGCTTTGGTAATTTGGCATCTCTCTCTACACTCACATTCAAATCTTTAAAGCAGCACATATTCCTTAATTCCTATTTTTTATTCTGTTGTTTGATTTTTCTTCAAAGTGCTTTAGGCCAACGCTAAGTTTCTTTCACTTGGTGGGAGAGACAGGGCTACAAATATCAAAGAAAGGAAAACAAACCAATCAAAGCAGCTTAGGAAACCTCCATCTTCGAAAGCACTTTGGTAAGATACATCCATCTTCAAAAGCACTTGGGTAAGTTTTTCATGTTACTTGGTATGCATTGAGTTTGTTATGATATTATTTTACTTCACAGATGTTCTGAAGGAGAGGTTTCACGTTGGCTGGCTTCTTCCTATGCTGGCGTTTGTTGTGATCACCAACGTGAGTTATATGTCTGGTGAATCTAATTCGAAGCAGCATAGATTACTTGCAAATGCAGTTTCAAGAAAGTGGTTCACTGGTATTTTTGTTGTTCTTTGAAGCTTCGATGTATATGTTGGTCTTTTTACTCATTGTTGTTCTTTCCCTCTCCCATGAAAATTATGAGTATTTAAATATCATAAATGACCAACAAATGAAAGAAAGTAAGGATTTAAATCTGATATTTGACCTTGAACTTTAGGCTTTTTTTTTTTTGGTTGCTCAACTTCCAAAGTCTTATTTAGTCCTTGATTTTTTTTTTTTAAATAACTATTTTGATCTTATCATTATTATACCAGCAATCTGGTCTATCCAATTTCAGCATGAGTCAACCTATATGACCTTGTACATGCATGTTAATACACATATTTGAAGTTGCATCATTCATCAATTAAACAATTGACACCAAAATAATAGTAAACATCAAATAGTTATATTTTTTGGAAGTTGAAAGGCTAAATTAGACCTTGAAAATTGGCTTAAAAGATCAAACTATAGACTGTAAAGAAGGGCAAGGAGAAAATATTTTTTTTTATTTGATAGTTTATAGACTTAAATAGACATTTTATTAGTTTAAGATGGAAATGAAATAAACGGAAAGTTTAGGGACTAAAATGAGATTGATACCAAAAAAAAAAACAAAAAAACAAAAACAAAAAAACAAAAAAAAAAAAGGTCTGATGTCTGTTAACACTTTTTTGCACCTTTGTTTTTGTTATAACTCTATTGTATGATTGTTGTCTATATAGATATCATTAAATGTTGTTGGTGATATCAATAAAAACATTCACAATTTATTCAATTGACTCCCTGAAGCATGACTTTCGTGATGATGTAAATAACATAGTTAATATACATAAGTAAATATTTATTTTAGCGTATGTAAGTTTATTATTTATATTTTTTTAGTATTTTTATTCTTATATTATTGTGTTAGGGCTATATGAATGTTCTATTCTCATACTAATATACGAAGTTCACCCTTAAAATTGATATATATATTAAGGTAGTGAGTCTTGTTTTTTAGGTTGTTTTAATCATATTATACTAGTTCTCTTATTACATGTGTTGAACTATATATGTAGTATGCTCAACAATTGGGATCTACGAATTGTGGATACTACACTCTTAAATTTATGCGAGATGAGCATAGTGATTACAGATGTGGTACTAATCGATTTAGCCTTGTATTCAACTTATCTTTTTATATTTATTATAATTTTTGTAATGTAGTATGTTTACTTAACTTTTTTTTTGTTTGCAGTTGACGAGAGAAACTGTATTTAGCTAATCAGAATTCGATGAGATAAGAGTTGAATTATGTGAATATGTAGCACAATACATGGGATGATTGTTTTCTAATGTTATACTTAGTTTTTTTATTCTTTTTTTAGACAACTTGATAGACAGTTTTTTTATTCGTTTTTTAGACAACTTGATAGACACTGTGATATGTTCTTAGTTTGATGAAATTAATATTTGACTTACTTAAGTTGTGTTCTTAGATAACTTTTTCGTTAATGAAATCTATTATCTCATTATGATTTCACGTTTGGTTGAAATTATGATTAATTTGATTCTATATTTTTATATGAACAATAATGTGTTTGTTATGAGATCTGACTCGTACTATTTATACTTGAGTTTTGGTGTTACTTTCATATAATGTATTGAACATGTCATGTTATTGTCAAGTGAAGTGAAGGTTTTGTTCTGGGTTTAGAAGTGCATATTTATGCTCTTTCAAGT
The DNA here is from genome assembly GCA_036850905.1 of Luffa acutangula. NCBI lineage: Eukaryota > Viridiplantae > Streptophyta > Magnoliopsida > Cucurbitales > Cucurbitaceae > Luffa > Luffa acutangula. The sequence goes on along the minus strand of CM072090.1, from coordinate 2,489,889 downwards.
ACCCAAAATTTTTTTGTTAGTTATAATTACGTTGTTATGCTGGCGGATTTTTGGTAAATCAAATTTGGTTACAGGGTAAAATTTAATAATGACCTCTATATTATGTTGAATTTTGGAGGCATTACAATTGATAGCTAGCTACTATTGTGTAAATGCAGGTTGCAATGCAGGGGTAAAAACCAACATGAGGGTTTTTTTTTTCCAAATATGTATCGTTGACGGTTAAAAAACGTCATAACAAACACTATAATTGACATATATTAACCGTCAATGAAATACACAATTTGACAATTTAATACGGTAACTTGACGACTAATAAACGTCAATAAAATGATATATTGACAGCTCATAAGCATCAATAAATATATATATTGACATTTTCGATTCTATAATTGACATTGAAAAAGCGTCAACATAAGTTTATATTGACGGTTTATAAATATCAATAAATATGACAACATTGACGCTTTATGGATATCATTGACGAATAAAACGTGTCAATAATATGATTTGTTGATTGCTAGTAAACGTCAAGAAAAATGTTTATGTTGACGCTTTATGAATATCATTGACGAATAAAACGTGTCAATAATGTCTTTGTTGATGGCTTATAAATGTCAACAAAGACATCTTCGTTGACATCTTATAAGCGTAAATGAAAACAGTAATATTGACGCTTTACTTTTATCGATACCACTTCAATTGACTTCTAAAAAGCGTCAATGAATGTGATAGTTGATACTTTTTAGCCGTCAACAAAGGCCAAATTTGTAGTAGTGGTACACTTGTAACAATAAAGTGTTATTGAGGTTTATGCAATAAAGTGCTATTGTCATATTAAGTCTAGAATTGCACAATATGACCCAAATCCAATAAACTAAGATCCAAGGTTGTTTACATGAGACTTGGACTAGTATGTGGGGACATACGGGGATTAGTGTTCAAGTAACAACCTAAAAGGTCTATAGTACAGGGATAAGGTTGGGTACCTTATCCTGGTAACACTATGTGATACAGTCCGCTTTGTATTCGATATAGACGTATTGATCCAAGGCGTCCATGTAGGAGACATGCGAACGGGGGTATCCTATGCAATGAGTTTGCATAAGACCGGACCACGAAATAGTAAACCACTAGATGTAACACCGTTAACTAGTTAGGTTACTGTTTCAATAGGATGACCTAGGTAACTCGATCTTAATCCTGAGTGTGTCATGAACTCCTTCTCACGAGGGATTGTCCTTTGATTAGTACGGGTGAGAATGGCCAGCACACCAACTCAATAATCCTACCTTCTTGGGGACAAGACCGAGTGGGGGGCTGGGGACATGACAATACATGATGGAATTCACTCCTTCCCTTATTGGGGCAAGTAGATGTGTGTTCCCTTAAGGGCTAATTCCGAGGCTTGAACAAAAGCGCGCTGTCCTCTCCTGGCCCGAGAGGAATTTCTGTTTCGTGGTTGGACCCTAAACAGGTTGTTCATTAGAGGGATCAGTGGTACTTAAGGATCCAGAGGTAACCCAGGGGTAAAACGATAATTTGACCCAGCTGGTGTTACGAACACACGTGAATGATTGACTTACTGCATTGGTCGATATCCGTGGACACAGAAATGTACATTTGACCGAACATTAATAAAAATGGTGTATTATTCAATGTTTGTATTATATCTTGTCTTATTGACCCTAATCCAATAAACTAAACATCCAAGGCTAATAGAATGAGGCTTGAACTAGTATATAGGGACATACGGGGATCAATGTTCAAGTTTAGCCTAAAGGGTCTGTAGTATAGTGATAAGGCTGGGTACCTTATCCTGGTGACACTATGGATACGACCCGCTTTGTATATTGATACAAACGTAATGATCCAATGCGTTCATGTAGTTGACATGCAAGTGGGGGTATCCTGTGCAATGAGTTTGCACAAAGACCGGATCGCGAAATAGTTAACCACTAACTGTAAAACCGTTAGTTAGCTCAGTTTCTATTTCACTAGGATGACCTAGGCAACTTGGCCTTAATCCTGAGTGGATTATGGACTCCTGTCCATGAGGGATTGTCCATTTGATTTGTACGGGTGAGAGTGGCCTATTCGCCGACTCAATAAGCCTACCATGTTGGGGACGAGACCGAGTGGGGAGCTGGGAACATAGTCTTACAATATGGAATTCACTCATTCCCAACTTTAGGGTAAGTAGAGGTGTGTTCTCTTAAGTGGTGTCTTCGGGTCTTGAACAAAGGGCCCTACCCTCTTTATGGCACGAGAGGGATTTCTGTTTGATGGTTGGACCTCAAACAAGTTGTTCATTAGAGGAGCACTAGTACTTAAGGACCAAGAGGTAGCCTAGGGGTAAAACGGTAATTTGACCTAGCTGGGGTACGAACACACGTGAAGGGCTAACTTGCTGTTGACGGTCGATATACGTGGACACAGAAATATATCTGCAGTGACAAGAGTGCAGCTGTGGCTCTATAGTGGAGTGAACCATAGTTAACGAATATTGATTCACTTGGTTAATGAGTTTAGCCAATTAATCTCATATCGTTGGAGCTTCTGATCTGTAGGTCCATTAGGTCCCACCGATGACTCAATTAAGGTGTTGAGGTTAATTTCTAGGGAAAGTTGAGTATTCGAAAGGGTTCGAATAAAAAGGTAAAATATGAATATGATTCATGATGAAACTATAGGTTATAATTAATGTGCATTAGATGTTCATTAATACTATAGTTATTATGAGAGAATTAGGATTAAATATGTGATATTTAATTATGATATTAATTAATTATAGAATTAATTAATTACTGTTTTAATTTAATTAAATTTAGATTTAATTAGATTAAAACTATAGGTTATGTGAGGGATAATCATTTAAATATAGTTTAAATGAATTTGTTATTTAATTACGAATTGAATAACTTAATTTTAATTTAATTTAATTAATTAAATTAATTTTAAAATTAATCCATCTGATCAGTTACTAGGTCGTGGTTTTGACCTAATTTATCTCCCTCACACGCCTAATAAGGGGATGGTTATGCATTTTTGGAGAGGTGGTTCATTTTGGTTATCGTGGCTTTTTGGTTTTACAGAAACTCTCTCCAGAAAAATCCCAAGTGCTCTCTTAGACTCTCTCTGCAATATTTTCCTAAGAAACTAGATCCCACCATCTCCCTCACAGTTACCTTTCAGAGTCCATTGGTGAATCCTCGTGGTGGTGTTCGTGTGAGATTCGTAACGAAGAACAAGAACCTGCTTGTTGCTGGAATTTTCTGCAAACATCAAGGGAAAAGGCAAAACATTCAAGAATTTCTACAAGGGTAAGTCATTCTTGGACTAGGATCGATAGGGTCCAAATCTAGAGTTTATATATACTTTTTCCAGCATGTTTTATAAGCTTTTACAACATGATTTTATGTTCTTTTTCTGCTGTAAAATATATCTTTTGTCATCGTATTGGTTTCCCAATCGACATTTAAACCGATTAAGATCTCTGATCGTTTCCGCTACGCTAGGGCTTTAATCCCTGCAGATTTCGGGGCTTGAACAAAAGTGCGCTGTCCTCTCCTGGTCCGAGAGGAATTTCTGTTTAGTGGTTGGACCCTAAACAGGTTGTTCATTAGAGAGATCAGTGGTACTTAAGGATCCAGAGGTAACCCAGGGGTAAAACGGTAATTTGACCCAGCTGGTGTCACGAACAGACGTGAATGATTGACTTACTACATTGGTCGATATCCGTGGACACAGAAATATTCTACAGTGAGAAGAGTGCAGCTGTGGGTCTTTAGTGGAGTGACCCACAGTTAACGAATGTTGATTGACTCGGTTAATGAGTTTAGCTGATCAATCTCGTATCGTTGGAGCTTCTGATCTGTAGGTCTATTAGGTCCACCTGCTAGCTCATAACGGGTTCTGAGATAATATAGTCTTGATATTAAAGGGAATTTAAGTTAATTGTATTTTGATACAATTAATGTAGTGTATAGAGATACATTATACCATAAGTTTAATTATTGAATTAAACTTTATAGTAAAATTAATTTTGGATGTGATTCAAAATTAATTAATGAGAGAATTTTGAATTTAATTAGATATGTGATATTTGATTAATTCATGAATTAATTAATTGGGAATTAATTAATTTAATTTGGTTAAATATGATTTAATCAAATTAATACTATAGTTTATATTAATGTACATTTTGATGCACATTAAACTATAGGTTAAATGAGAGAGATTAAATTGAATATGATTCAATTATAAAATTAATTAAATATTTGATATTTAATTAATGTGGGATCAATTAATTTAAATTAATTGAATGACCTATTTAATTCAATTGAATATGATTTAATTGAATTAAAACTATATGTTATAATTGATTTAATTAAAATTGGTTTAATTAAATTAATTATAATTAATTATTAACTATTTAATTATTTAATTATTATTTGATAATAATTAAACGGTCCAAATCATTTGGATTTGATCCAATGGTTGAGATCTTGTAGGGTTTTAACTTCCTCCCCACTTATCGTGAAGTGGAGAGGGGTTGCCCAATGGATCACTCATTCTCTCATTTTCACGCAAGAAAACAGAGAAGGTTTTTCTCTCTCTCTCAACTCTCAGATTCTCTCTACCAAAAAGAAAAACACCAAGTAACTTGCTAGAATTTTTCCCTTCCAAGACGGATTTTGGTTCCCACAAACTAATCTCAAGTAATCCAAGAGATATAGTGGGTGAATTCGTGTGGTGGTGTCCATTGGAAGATCTGGGACAAATTTTGGAGCATTGTGGAGTTTTTGTCTCCAATCATGTAAGTTTCTTGATCTTAAATAAATTTCCAGCATGCTTAATCTGATCTATTTTATTTAGAAATTAGTTTCTGAATTTTGTTGCCAACGTATTGGTTTTTCTGAAATTGAAATTTAATTCGAGATTGTTCTTGATTGCTTCCGCTGCCAAAAGGAATTTTAATCCTTCAATTGGTATCAGAGCCATCTCGTTAATTAAACACCACATACTAGTTAAAGACTTATAACACAATTACTAGAACAATAACTTTATTAAATAAAAGAAATCAGAATTTCAGATGAAGCTAACCATAGCTAAGACTAAGTTCTTAAAATAAAACATCTAGACAAGCCTCTGAATGCATTAAACATAAACATCTAACTTAACCAACCAGAAGAGTAAGATAACAATTATAATAGAAACGTCTAGGCTAGTGGAGCCAATCCCCCGTGTGCCTCCTCGTCTGCATCACTAGGCTGATAGCACCCATCAACACCTGCATAATCTGAAAATGTTGAGGGGAGAAAGGGGAGGGGGTCAGTACAACCACAGTACTAATAAGCAGCTCACACCCGGTGAGCCATCAAGAAACAAACAACACAATCAACATCCTAGGCACATGCATCAAACATACTTTTAAGCAATAAACAAATAACATGCTTCTTAAAGTGAGAAACTAACAACGAGACTCATGCTGACTCAACAGGACGACTTCATTCATACACACAAACATGTTATGCAACCCCACATGGTTTCTGCGCCATGCTCGCTTTCTAAGCACATGATTTACGCGTCATGCCACACACTGAAACACATGAATTATGCGTCATGCAACGCAACTTAACACATGATTTACACATCACGCTCCGCACCAAAACATGATTTTCGCGTCATGTAACGCACTCACACCCAGCTCATGAGTTACGCACTATGCGCAGCGCACACGCATACATGATTTACGTGTCACGCTCCGCACTAACAACCCACACGTGATTTACGCGTCACGCTCCACACCAATAACATGATTTCTGTGTTATGTAGCACAATCTTAACACGTGATTTCCACGTCATGCTCCGCACACACTCCCGACTCACCTCTCAATGAGCACACAGACTATGCAACCATGACTCACATGGAACGTAGCCCAAAAACAATAAAACAATATGCTTAAAACACCAATAGATCATCATGCTCTAAATCGATCAGAACAAGATGCTTATCACATATCCCGAGTTATATATCAACCAACAAGGCATACTAGGAAAACGAGTAACAACCAACATGCTCATGCAATAAAACAGACTCAATCAGGTAGAAACTACTTACCTATATAGTGCTTCTAAGTGATCCTAAAAGACTAAAAGGACAACTGAAAGAGCCTATGAAGCCCAAACTACAAACAATAAATTCTAAGGGTTAGGAATTAATTTAAAACACCTAAAAGACTTAATAAAGGAAACAAAAGGTGTTGGAATTTACCGTTCAGCGAGTGAATAACCCCGAACACGTGTTGTCCAGCAAACAAAGAGACTTAAAACCACCTGTTTAGAGTCCCTAGACAGTGGGTGTTCGAGTTTAAGGCCAAACGGATGATGGGTCACGAGGCAATGATGATTTCGAGTCCAAGACGACACTGCGCAATGTTGGAAATTCAAGAAATCAATCCTAAAATCCAATTCTAATGTTGAACAAGAATGGGTAAGCTGAATTGGAGGTTAATAAAACATGGGTAACGTTGAAAGCTTACCAAAAGAGTCTGAACACACTGGAACGAACCTTAAACCAGCCTGAATGCACCCAAAATGTAGGAACAGAGAAGAGATCACACTAGAACTCGCAATTTAGATCAGTCCCGCAACTTGGTCTTGACGGAGAAGCAACGTCGCGAGTCTTGGCTGAGAACGAGCGAAAGATAGGGTTTGAGATCACTACTTGCGGAGACATGAAAGAAAAGAGAGATAGAAGCTTATGGTGCGAAAACAAAAGGAGAAACAAAGTTTTGGGTCTCACAAACAAAAAGAGAGTATCGCGCGGGGAAGAGAACGCCCAACTTGCTGCTTGAGCCGAACAACAGTGCAAGGTGAGCGAGGGAGACAACGATTTGGGTCTGCTACGTGTGTAGGAGAGGGAGAGAAATCCTTAAACTGTCGTTGCCCACAGGTTACTTGCTGGAGAAGAAGAGAAAACGAGAGAGAGAGAGGGAGATGGTGGCACCGACGAACACAAGAGAGAGGGACTAAGAGAGATGCATCAGGTGGCTCTGCTCGGCAACGAAGATGAGAAGTCAAAAGAGAGGGAGGGAATGGAGGCTACCGGCAGAAGAAATTCAGAGGGGAGGGGGGTTTGGCGGCTGGCTTCACGAGAAATAACTCAACTGATGAAGGATTTTGATCTTTTTATATTTAAAATAAATATCGAATATTAAACCTCCAAATTTTAGGAAATTAAAGATTTAACTAAAAATTTAATTTCCCTAAATTATAGAAATTTAATTTAACAACCAAAGGCTAAGCTTAAATTTTAATTTTCTAAATTAGAATAAGAATGCTCATCAATTCCCAAAATGGTTTGATTTTGAAACGCGGGGTGTTACAGTTGAAGAATCGATTTTTTCAAGAGTAAGTGTTTTTCTTCCCTGTAAATTAATTCCACCTTAGAAAAGCATGAAATAGTTTTATGTTTATCTTGTACTCTGCATGAGTTCTAAATTAAATTGAAATACAAAGCATTCAAACGCTTCCGTTGTAGGATTATATAAATCCCTTCAGTAATCACCCTAGAGAGAACATTCCAAGTACCCAATGATGGCCCTATGATTAGAAACCCAAATGACTGTTCCAGTTAGTTCCCTACAATGTTCAAACCTAGAAGTTAAGTGTCATGTTAATAGATCTCATGCTCTCTCAGTCCTTGAGTGGGCTATTTACTGAGTATATTCTTATATACTCACTCATCCTATATGATTTTCCTTTTCAGGTGATACTTGAGGACGTCTAGCATTTGGTGAGGTTTGTGTCTTGATTGGCTATGGGAGTGCAGCTGCAAGCCACCTTTCTATCCTTAGGATTTCAGTTCATTTTTTCTAGGATCAGTTTCTATGTTTGAGATCTCATGTTTTTGAACTGTTGTTGTCTTTTGAATTTTTGTTCAAATGTTTTTAGTAACATTCATTATTTTATGAAAATTATGTTTTTGGCCCAGTTTGAAATAAATGAAAGGTTATTCTTTTTCTGCTTTATGTTTGAAAAAAAAAATCCTATGTACTCATGTTTTAATAGCGACCTCAGTATGTTTATTAATTTTCAATTTAGTCAGGTCGTTACATTTCCTTTCAATAAATCTAAAATTTAGTCCTCATTGTTAGTTAGAAGTTAATTTTTTTGGAATAGATAAAATAATAATAATGATAATTTATATTTATCAAAGACACAATGTGAATATGTTTCCAAAATCTATAGAAGGAAGACTAATATAAACTAATTTGTTTTTGGAAAACTTAACAATAAACCTACAATAAGGACTAAATTTAAGATTTATTGGATGTACAATGACCAAAACTAAAGTACGCACATTGACTAAAATGGAATAAATCTCAAAGTACAAGAAGTAAAATGATATTTTAGCCTAAAATCTACGGCCATTAAACTTAACATTACGATATTTCAATTCCAATAATTTTCTAATTTTTTTTAATTTAAATTACAAATCATTCCCTGAAGTTTTAAGGTTGTCTCTATTTGGTCTTTGAACTTTAAAAAGTGTCAAATAGGTCTTCAAACTTTTAATTTTGTGTCTAATAAGTTCCTGAACTTTAAAAAGTATTCTATAGGTCCTTAAACTTTTACTTTCACATCCAATACGTCCTTCAACTTTCAATTTTTTGTCTAATAGATCTTTGGCCTATTCGACATTTTTTAAAATTCACAGGCATACACTACTACAAAAAGGGTATTACTTGACGCTTTTGGAATGTCAAATTTTAATACTCTTGACACTTTTAAAAGCTTCGAGAGACCCACTGTCAAGAATAAGGTATCAAGATTGAGCGTCAAGATATTCTTTCCTTGATATTTTTTAAACGTCAAGAATATTGACAGCGTTGACATTTTTAAAGCGTCATGTATATAGATTTCTTGACATTTAGTAAATATAATTTTTGTTGGAACTTGACAGGTTTAACGTGTCAAATGGTGTTTTATCTTGACATGTTTTAAATGTCAATTTAATAAGTTTTTGACACATTTTACATGACATGTTCGTTTGTGATTTTTTTTTTTTCAATTATAATAGTTGTTTCCCATTTTCTTGAATCTCCTGCATTGCATTCCAACAATGTGATATATTGGTGAGCTAAATAAACAATACACATTCAAGATCCATCAACCAAATTTCCGCCAATAACTTCAATAAAATTCATATCTTCAACATTACAAAAGTATCAACCTCCATATGAACAATTCCAAAACTACAACTATCACAACCCATATGAACAATTCCAAAAATTACAAGACCTATCAACCCATATGAACAATTCCAAAAATTACAAGGCATATCAACCCATATGAACTTACAAAATTACAAGACTTATCAACTCTATTTGGACAATTCCAAAATGAAGATCTTTACACCCATTTTCACCATATATTCAAAATTACGTAATACCTATCTCCACCATATATTCGCAAACTACCTATTTCCACCAATATCTTCAAAATGAGAAACTTTTTACCAACCTACAGTTTTCACTTTAAACAACAAATATTTACACAAAAAAGTATATGATACCTTCTATGTAGCTGTCCAAAAAATTCAAACGAACAATTCCAAAGTAGTCGCCATCAGATGTAGCGACCCAGAAATTCAAGTTTTATTTTGGCATGAAAATTTATAATATGACAAGTAAATTATAAATAAACTTGACATTTTGAAATGTCAAGTTTTATGTTGGCGTGAAAATTTCCGAAAAATTCCGTCAAAGTTTCGTGTTTTTCTCAGTTTTCTTGACATTTTTCATTAAAAAATACATTTTTGTTAATAAAAACACATGTTACTTGACATTTTTTCATAAAAACATCAAGTATTTAAAATTTACAAATGTCAAGTAATATAGATTTTATAGTAGTGATACTAGACAAAAAATTGAATGTTTAAAGTCCTATGAGACATAAAATTTAACTTTATGTATGTTATAGGTGATTTTGGACCACACAAGGAGCTGATGAGGACAAACGGGCAGAGGTAGGACCAAAAGACCGACCTAGAGGAAGACCGCGCCAAAGGGTCGGGCCAACATGGCCCGACCCATATGGTCGGCCTCGGCAAAAGGTCTAGGCCGACCATTCGGTCCGGTTGCGCGGGTCGAGTCCGGTGACTTCTTTTCGGTCCCTGATGCCCCGGATCGCCCCGGTTCCGCCTGGTTTGACGTAAAACGCCTCCGAATCCCTAAAAACCCTAGGAGGATGAGCAGGTATTTATATCCCTCTTCGCCACTGAAGAAGGGGACCCGAATTCTATCCCTAAACAATATTCTATATTCTCTACTCTCTCCTCTTGCTCTTACTTTTCCACTCCCTACCGTTCTGTTTGCTGACTTAAGCATCGGAGCCGGTGTGGCGAGCACCACACCGGTGTGCAGGTTTACTGTCTTGCAGGCCACGTCTTCCCCCCTCATCTACAAATTTACCGTTGGTGGCACGTGAAGGTCAGGTGAGATCCTCTGGCCAAAATCGACCATCAACAGTTGGCGCCGTCTGTGGGGAAGAAAGCTTGTCAAATCTGCACACCGATCATTCCATGAGTAAGGGGATGGAGAAGAAAGAGCAGGACACAAACGCAGATAATTCGGATGGTGACCGCCACCAGCGGAGGTCACGAGAAGACTGACAACATGACCAATAAGATCAGGGGGCTCAAACCTACAGATCACATAATTCTGAGGAGCCCAGAACCAAGCATGCTAAAGGGTCATGACCACACAGTTTCAACACCAAGCTACGGTCATACCAAGATAGACCAGAGGAATATGATCGAGGATAAGCGCAGAAGTGCCAAAACTATCGAAGGAGACCTGCAGAAGCTAAGTGATTCCAAGCCAAACAGCGACTACCAGACGAACAGTGCGAAGGCTGGGACCGAGGCCAAGGCCGACCATTCCGAGGCCGACCATGCCGAGGGCAATCGAAGGTGTTCATCCAGACCGATTAGGAGGAAACCCCACAAGCGATCAGAACCACCTTTGGAGGACAAATCAACAACAGATAGAGACTTTGACAAGATTGAAGACACCAGGAAAAGAATGTCGTCATCCTGAACTACTGTCATCCTTTGGCTGAGGCCGAGGTCGACCCACAACTATGGTCATCCCGAGGCCGAGGCCGACCCTAGGCCAAAGCCAACTCTAAGCTACGGTCATCCTTTGGCCGAGGCCGATACCGACCCACAGCTATGGTCATCCCGAGGCCGAGGCCGACCCTAGGCCAAAGCCAACTCTAAGCTACGGTCATCCTTTGGCCGAGCCCGAGGCCGACCCACAACTATGGTCATCCCGAGGCCGAGGCCGACCATAGGCCAAAGTTGAAGCCGAATATCCAATACCTCAAAAGTGACCCGAAGATCACATAATCAAGACAAATCAGATTGTCAATGCAGTTGAATAGAAGACAAGATCCAGATCGAAGCGAAGGAACCAGATACGAAAGACGACAGATTGTTCGAGGCTAAGGCCTAAGCCAACCCTAGATATGGCTGAGGCCAAGGCCGACCCCAGATATGATCGAGGCCAAGACCGAGGTCGACCTGAGCCATGTCCGAGGCTGAGGCTAACCATAACCATGGTTGTGACCAAGGCTAACCCTCTTATTTCAAGCGAGATCGAACACATGTGAGAGCCTATAGAGCCCACGCTTCATGCGAGCCTATAGTGCCCACACTCCTACTTGCGAGCCTAGGCTTTTCAGCTTAGTGCCCACGCTCTTGCATGCGAGCCTATAGAGCCCACACTTCAGTGAGCCTATAGTGCCCACGCTTCAGCGAGCCTATAGTGCCCACGCCTACATGCGAGCCTATAGTGCCCACGCCTACATGCGAGCCTGGACTACCGAGTCTACCTCGCCTCATCCAGAGTGAGACCATGTGAGCCTGGACCAACGAGTCTACCTCACCTCCTCTGGCTTGAGCATCTTTACACCAGGCGAGCCTGGACTATCGAGTCTACCTCGCCTCAGCCAGATTGAGATTACGTGAGCCTGGACCAACGAGTCTACTTTACCTCCTCTGGCCTGAGTATCTTCACATCAGGCGAGCCTGGACTGCCGAGTCTACCTCGCCTCATTCAGAGTGAGACCATGTGAGCCTGGACCAACGAGTCTACCTCACCTCTTCTGGCCTAAGCATCTTTACATCAGGCGAGCCTGGACTGCCGAGTCTACCTCGCCTCATCCAGAGTGAGACCATGTGAGCCTGGACCAACGAGTCTACCTCACCTCCTCTGGCCTGAGCATCTTTACACCAGGCGAGCCTGGACTACCGAGTCTACCTCGCCTCATCCAGAGTGAGACCATGTGAGCCTGGACCAACGAGTCTACCCCACCTCCTCTGGCCTGAGCATCTTTACATCAGGCGAGCCTGGACTGCCGAGTCTACCTCGCCTCATCCAGAGTGAGACCATGTGAGCCTAGACCAACGAGTCTACCTCACCTCCTCTGTCTTCACATCAGGCGAGCCTGGACTACCGAGTCTACCTTGCCTCATCCAGAGTGAGATTATGTGAGCCTGGACCAACGAGTTTACCTCACCTCACCTGGCATGAGTCCATACACTTCATCTAAGTCAAGCTCACCTTGCAGAAGTCGGGACCAAGCACCTCTTGCCAAGGTCGAGCACAATCTTTAAAGGTATTCTCCAATTTCCTCAACTATACTTTATGTTTCAGTGAAGTTCTACCTAAGATTGGGGGCTACAGAGGGGATATGCACTCCCTATTAAACAAAAAGCACACTAGTTTGGCATTTCTAACCAATGATTACATGCTCTAGCCTATTCTTTCATTATTTTCCTACAAGGACTAACGTATGAATGCAGGGAGCTAGATTTTGAGCTAACAGAGGTCCGAGGCCGAGGCCGACCCTAGCCTTTTCCCTCATTCTTCTTTTGCAGAGATTAACTTTTCAATGCAGGATTGTGAAATCTTTTGCTTCTCCTATTTTTTACTTGTGGATAAGCCCTGGATCTGGAATGAAGCGTTCCGAATGACCAAGTACAGGGGTCTAGCTGCTGTGCTCGGCCTTTTCCCAAGGCCGACCAGATAACCCAAAATGGGAAGCTGCTGTGCTCGGCCTCTTCCCGAGGCCGAGCCGACCAGATAAGCTAAAGTGGGAGACTGTTGTGCTCGGCCTCTTCCCGAGGTCGAGGCTGACCAGACAAGCTAAAACGGGAAACTGATGTGCTCGGCCTCTTCCCGAGGCCGAGGCCGACCAAATAAGCTACAGGGGGAGATTGTTGTGCTTGGCCTCTTCCCGAGGCCGACCAGAGCCATTGTTGTAATCTCTCAACTTTTCTCATTTCCATTTCACCTAACCCCTTTTCAGGGAGTGTCTACTTTGTCCAGTTTGTCCTATCTTGCAGGATAACAAGGAATCATACATAAGTCGGCATGGAAGGAGAGTTATACTCTTAAATCAGGCTTAAGGAGCTCAACCGATAGCACTAAAGTCGCACCTGAATCCCAATTCAAGAGTGGGGGCTTAATGTTATAAGTGATTTTGGACCACACAAGGAGCTGACGAGGACAAACGGGCAGAGGTAGGACCAAAAGACCGACCCAGAGGAAGACCGGGCCAAAGGGTCGGGCCAACATGGCCCGACCCATATGGTCGGCCTCGGCAAAAGGCCGAGGCCGACCATTCGGCCCAGTTGCGCGGGCCGAGTCCAGTGACTTCTTTTCGGTCCCTGATGCCCCGGATCGCCCCTGTTTCGCCTGGTTTGACCTAAAACGCCTCTGAATCCCTAAAAACCCTAGGAGGATGAGCAGGTATTTATATCCCTCTTCGCCACTGAATAAGGGGACCCGAATTCTATCCCTAAACAATATTCTATATTCTCTACTCTCTCCTCTTGCTCTTACTTTTCCACTCCCTACCGTTCTGTTTGCTGACTTAAGCATCGGAGCCGGTGTGACGAGCACCACACCGGTGTGCAGGTTTACTGTCTTGCAGGCCACGTCTTCCCCCCTCATCTACAAATTTACCGTTGGTGGCACGTGAAGGTCAGATGAGATCCTCTGGCCAAAATCGACCATCAACAATGTATAATAGATTGGTTAATTTTTAAAAATATCGAACATGTCAGGAATCAATTAGACACAAAATTAAAAGTTCAGACACCTATTGGATACTTTTTAAAGTTCAAGGACCACACAAACCTGAAAGTTGAGGGACTAAACATACTATTTAACCTTTTGTTTTTAATATATTTGTTAGTTGTTTTTTTTTTTTTTTTCAAAAGTATTTGTTAAGGTTTATAACATATTATATTCAGCTCGACTAATAATTTTCTAATTATCCAACAATTGCGATTTTTTTTTTTTTTTTTTTTTTTTTTGTGTTATTCAACCCTCTCTCTTCACGTTTTCATTATTGTTATTTGATTAATCACCAAAGAGTTCTCAACAAGAAACCACAATTCTCGTATCTTTGATATTTCCACTACTTGAATAAATAGTGGCCATTTGACCATCACACATTCTTAAAAAGTTTTTGACCATCTAGAGCTATAATTCATAAGCTACAAATTTAAAATCATAAACATAGCTTTTAAGCAAGATATGAGGAAAAAAAAAACTAGGGATTATATAGGTGCCAAATTACATAAAATATGGACCATTCAAGTGGACATAAATTAATGCTTAATATTTTATTCATTAAAAAAAAACAAACTTCTGTTGAGTAAATTTAGCAAATTTTCATGTCTTAAACAGCTGTGATGGATTACAAGTAAAGCAAAAACTTGAGACTTCCAAACATAGGACAAAAAAAATAGGGTCAATTAAGAAGTTGGATTTTTGAAGCACATGTCCTGGTTGTTTAAATTAGCTGAAAAAAAGACTTCAACTTTGTTTCTTGATTGTGGTACACATCCACAAAAAAGGAAAAGAAAAAAAAATTAAAAAAGGAATTTAACCAACACCATTTTTCTATACTCATTAATAATAATAAATTTAAATTTCATTTTTAATTCTTTAATAGTTGTATTTTAACTCTAGTTTCAATCTAGTCTAGACTGATTTGTTCATTATTGTCTATATATCCTTTTAAGTTTTAATAAATTGAATCTGGCTAAATGTTTCTATTTTATTTAAAGTACACTAAAAGTCTATGTTCACATTAATGAGTAACAAAAAAAAAATAAAAAAAAAAAAATTAACAAAATATTATAATATTTGCAAATTTAACTATGTTTTTTTTGATTTGCAAATATAACAAAATTTTTAAAATCTGATTTTTGTTTTTTTATTATTCCAATTTTACCCTCGTTGATATATCAACTTGTATATTAGTAGTATATCTGATATACTTTATATTTATCGATATACGAAATATAAAGTATATTAGTTAACTGATATACCAAATTGTGATATGCGCGAGTGAATACAATGATATATCTAATATATATTTAATTTGATAAGCGTAACCTTTGATATACCTGATTATGAGTATTGATATAAGAATGATATACCTGATATATGAATGTTGATATACTTGATATGTTACTTTTTTTTACTTATATTTGTTATATTCTTTTTTTTCTTTATTGAATTGTGTTGTGTTATTTACAGTATTTTAAACGAAATGTTTGTCTTTTATAACATAGAATGTTCGCCTTATATAATTGTTAAATAATAGATAAAATTTACTAAATTAATTGAAGAAGCCAAATATGGAGTTGAGAGTACATTGCCTTAATTGGTATTGAACATGGAACTTGAAAGTCAATAAATAGAAAATGGAAGGCTTTGTTTGAATAACATAACCTCAACTTTACTCCAATTGAATTTTGGAGATTGCTTAGAGGCCACTTTTCTCCTAATGTTTGATTGACCTTACTCTAGTCTTATTTAATGTGGAATCCCTTGAATTAAATTTAAGGGCTCCATAAAAACTAGGGGCTAGGGCTATCAAGATGCTTGTGCCAAAAATTTATTTTAAAACCATAAAGAAGGGAGACTAAAAACCCTAGAAAAACTAATAAGATTGTATTGATATCAGATGGATGTGGCACCCAAATACAAGAACATAGCCAATACGAGTGTTTGCATATCAAATACAAGAATTACCTCGTAAATGTGGTCAATTTTCACAATATATCAACTTTTTGTTATCAGACTATCTCACTTCTTTTAAGCACAAGCTAATTAATAGGTTCTGTTTGATAAACATTTGGTTTTTAGTTTTTGAAAATTATGCTTGTTTTTCTCCCAATTTTCTTACCATGGTTTTCATCTTTGTTAAGGACACATTTGAATTCCTAGCCAAATTCTAAAAACAAAAAAGTTTTTGAAAACTACTTTTTTTAGTTTTCAAAATTTGACTGGGTTTTTGAAAACAAGGAAAGATGTAGATTGTTATAGGTAATTTTGGACCACTTCGACGTACAAGGAGTTGACGAGGACAACCCGACACGAGCCCAGAAATAGAATCGGAGGATGGACCCCAGAGGCGAAAACGAGCCAATGGGTCGGGCCAAGGTCGAAAGGATCAGGCTTTTGGCCCGACCCCCTACTCGGCCTCGAGGCCGAGGCCGAGCTCGTCCGCCTCCGTTTGGTCCCTGTCGCCTCTGGCCGCCCCGGTTCCACTTGGTTCATCCCGAAACGCCTCCGAATTCCTAAAAACCAAGGAGTATGAGCAGGTATTTAAACCCCTCTTCATCACTAAAGATGGGATCCCGAACTCTATTCTCTACTCTCTCCTCTGGCTCTCTTGCTCTCCTCCTTCCGCTTCCTGACTTAAGCATCGGAGACGGTGTGGCAAGCACCACACCGGTGTGCATGTTTTCTGTCTTGCAGACCACGTTTTCCCCCTCACAAACAAATTTACCGGTGGTGACAAGTCAAGGTCAGGTGAGTTCCTCCCGACCAAATCTGACCATCAACATAGATAACAAAACAAAGAAACTTGTGAGTAAAAATAGTGTTGGTAGGCTTAATTTTCAGAAATCAAAAACAAAAAACGAAATGGTTATCGAACGGGGTCTAAATTGCCCTGATGGAAGGGTGGAATAAACATTCATGTATCACAACTTCCTATGGTTCCTTTCTTAATTCTCAACTCTAATACTTTAAGTTGCTAGTCAAGGTGGATATTGACTAAAAGGTTAGAGGTGCATATTGTAGGAGTTTAAAAAAAAAATCTTCCCAACAGCTCAAGTTTATCCACTAATACATTACAATATCCCAAATTTGCAGCAAAACTAAATATCCATGTTTTTTCATGCATTCAAATCAACCTGCAAAAAAAAAAGAGTTACCATAAGAGCTTAATATTTGCCCCCATTAGCATTTAAACTGGAAGATGTTATGTAATAAAAAAGAATTGGGAATTGTAGCTTTTGACTTCAACTTTGTTCTTTGGAACAATAGAAATATGGATATGAATTATTCTTAGGGATTTAAACTAGCTAGTACAATACAAATATAGTTGAAAGTTTTGATGTTGTAAAGCTTTTAGAATTTTTCATTCCAAAATTAAAAAAAAAAAAAAATAGTAACTAAAGATTTTTTTTTTTTTTTTGATTAAGAACACTCTCAAAGTACAAATTACCTTTCAATCTAGAGGCTGTTTGGGATGTATTATAGTCTAGGGGTTATAAGTATCTAAAGTTGAACAAACTGTGTTTGAGGAGTCTATGTTTAGGGTGCATAGTTGGTTATAATAGTTGGGGTTATAACTATATCATTTCTTTTATTATTATTATTATTATTATTATCATTATTGTGATGAGAATGGTAAATATGACAATCAATTTTGCTATCTATTCTAATTTTTGAAAAAAAAACAACTAAAAAAATGTATCAATTAAAAAAATATATCATTAAATGCCAACATATAAAGTAAGACCTCTTATTTTAATCCCAACTAAAAAATATAAACCATTAAATAAAATTTTCAAACTTTTCCAATGTTTAATATCTAAAAAAAATCAAATCAAAAAGCAAGAAATGCAACCTTCATTAACATTTTTTTAATACAACTGTTGATGCCAAAATTTGGCCAAGGGACTAACCTGACCTTCTCGTGACATCAACGGTAAATTTATTTGAATGGGGAGACGTGGCCTGCAAAGCAACTGCAAAACAAGAGAAAACTAAGCACCGGCGTGGTGCTTGCCACACCGTCTCCGATGCTTAAGTCAGTTGGGAGATCATAAGCGAAGCAAATAAAGTCATAATATGGAGGAAGAAAATAGATACCAGTGGAGTCCCCTACCTTGGGGTTAAGCTCTTCTATTTATAACTGAAATTAGGGTTTTCCCCCTCCTTTTAGGAGAGTGAGTAGCCCTAGAGATTGATTTAGGCCCCTTGGGCCTTTGTGGGCTTGTTTCCCTGTCTTTCTTAGAGCTAGGTCCAAATTCACCCATAACATTAAGCCCCCACTCTTTGAATTGGGATTCAGGCGTGGCCTGTTGCTATAAGTCAAACGCCTTAAGCCCAATTTAAGAGTATAATTCTCATTTGTGTCGATTTGTGTGTTGATTTCCTCTTCACTTCACTTGGGCAGCTACATAAGTTCTCCTGAGTTCAAATATTCCAAGGCTAACCTTAGATGCTTTATCATGAGGGTTCTCCTTTTCATTTGGTTATGGTCAGCTTCAAATTTCGGATGATCAGCTTCAGCCCTTGGAGGGTTAGTCTCGGTTCCGTTTTCTAACTTCTTCGGTCAACTCCTACTGCCCTTTGTTTAATATGGGAGTATATCCCTTCTTGCTTTTTGTTTGATAGGGAGTGCATATCCCCCCTTTGGGGTTTATGCTCGAACTTTGCAAGATGTGTCCAACCAGATGAGTTGAGATAACCTGTGGCCTTGAGGAGGTTGTGGAGATGCGCCAAATACTATGGAAAAATGTTGGGCCTTTGAGGGTGGAGCTCGGTCTTGGCCTCTGGATGGTCGACCTCGGCCTTGGCATGAGGTCGACTAGCTCCTCTGCGTTGTTTGCTTGCTTGTTTTCCATCCCAAAGGTGCCTGCACTCAGTTGGGGACTTGGGGAGGTTGAGGGCTTGTGCCAACCTCTCTTCAAGTATTTGTGTCCATTCTAGGGGTGCGTACACTCTTCTGGGAAAAGCTTGGGGAGGCCTAGGAAGTTCCCGGGCCTCTCTTCACGCATCGCGGTCATCCCAGGGGTGCGTACACTCTTCTGGGGAAAAGCTTGGGGAGGCCTAGGAAGTTCCCGGGCCACTCTTCAAGCATCGTGGTCATCCCAGGGGTGCGTACACTCTTCTGGGGAAAAGCTTGGGGAGGCCTAGGAAGTTCCCGGGCCTCTCTTCAAGCATCGTGGTCATCCCAGGGGTGCGTACACTCTTTTGGGGAAAAGCTTGGGGAGGCCTAGGAAGTTCCCGGTCCTCTCTTCAAGCATCGTGGTCATCCCAGGGGTGCGTACACTCTTCTGGGGAAAAGCTTGGGGAGGCCTAGGAAGTTCCCGGTCCTCTCTTCAAGCATCATGGTCATCCCAGGGGTGCGTACACTCTTCTGGGGAAAAGCTTGGGGAGGCCTTAAGCCCAATTTAAGAGTATAATTCTCATTTGTGTCGATTTGTGTGTTGATTTTCTCTTCACTTCACTTGGGCAGCTACATAAGTTCTCCTGAGTTCAAATATTCCAAGGCTAACCTTAGATGCTTTATCATGAGGGTTCTCCTTTTCATTTGGTTATGGTCAGCTTCAAATTTCGGATGATCAGCTTCAGCCCTTGGAGGGTTAGTCTCGGTTCCGTTTTCTAACTTCTTCGGTCAACTCCTACTGCCCTTTGTTTAATATGGGAGTATATCCCTTCTTGCTTTTTGTTTGATAGGGAATGCATATCCCCTCTTTGGGGTTTATGCTCAAACTTGGCAAGATGTGTCCAACCAGATGAGTTGAGATAACCTGTGGCCTTGAGGAGGTTGTGGAGATGCGCCAAATACTATGGAAAAATGTTGGGCCTTTGAGGGTGGAGCTCGATCTTGGCCTCTGGATGGTCGACCTCGGCCTTGGCATGAGGTCGACCAGCTCCTCTGCGTTGTTTGCTTGCTTGTTTTCCATCCCAAGGGTGCCTGCACTCAGTTGGGGACTTGGGGAGGTTGAGGGCTTGTGCCAACCTCTCTTCAAGTATTTGTGTCCATTCTAGGGGTGCGTACACTCTTCTGGGAAAAGCTTGGGGAGGCCTAGGAAGTTCCCGGGCCTCTCTTCACGCATCGCGGTCATCCCAGGGGTGCGTACACTCTTCTGGGGAAAAGCTTAGGGAGGCCTAGGAAGTTCCTGGGCCACTCTTCAAGCATCGTGGTCATCCCAGGGGTGCGTACACTCTTCTGGGGAAAAGCTTGGGGAGGCCTAGGTAGTTCCCGGCCTCTCTTCAAGCATCGTGGTCATCCCAGGGGTGCGTACACTCTTGTGGGGAAAAGCTTGGGGAGGCCTAGGAAGTTCCCGGTCCTCTCTTCAAGCATCGTGGTCATCCCAGGGGTGCGTACACTCTTCTGGGGAAAAGCTTGGGGAGGCCTAGGAAGTTCCCGGTCCTCTCTTCAAGCATCATGGTCATCCCAGGGGTGCGTACACTCTTCTGGGGAAAAGCTTGGGGAGGCCTAGGAAGTTCTCGGGCCTCTCTTCAAGCATCATGGTCATCCCAGGGGTGCGTACACTCTTCTGGGGAAAAGCTTGGGGAGGCCTAGGAAGTTCCCGGGCCACTCTTCAAGCATCGTGGTCATCCCAGGGGTGCGTACACTCTTCTGGGGAAAAGCTTGGGGAGGCCTAGGAAGTTCCCGGGCCTCTCTTCAAGCATCGTGGTCATCCCAGGGGTGCGTACACTCTTTTGGGGAAAAGCTTGGGGAGGCCTAGGAAGTTCCCGGTCCTCTCTTCAAGCATCGTGGTCATCCCAGGGGTGCGTACACTCTTCTGGGGAAAAGCTTGGGGAGGCCTAGGAAGTTCCCGGTCCTCTCTTCAAGCATCATGGTCATCCCAGGGGTGCGTACACTCTTCTGGGGAAAAGCTTGGGGAGGCCTAGGAAGTTCCCGGGCCTCTCTTCAAGCATCGTGGTCATCCCAGGGGTGCATACACTCTTCTGGGGAAGAGCTTGGGGAGGCCTAGGAAGTTCCCGGGCCTCTCTTCAAGCATCATGGTCATCCCAGGGGTGCGTACACTCTTTTGGAGAAAAGCTTGGGGAGGCCTAGGAAGTTCCCGGGCCTCTCTTCAAGCATCGTGGTCATCCCAGGGGTGCGTACACTCTTCTGGGGAAGAGCTTGGGGAGGCCTAGGAAGTTCCCGGGCCTCTCTTGAAGCATCATGGTCATCCCAGGGGTGCGTACACTCTTCTGGGGAAAAGCTTGGGGAGGCCTAGGAAGTTCCCGGGCCTCTCTTCAAGCATCGTGGTCATCCTAGGGGTGCGTACACTCTTCTGGGGAAGAGCTTGGGGAGGCCTACGAAGTTCCCGGGCCTCTCTTCAAGCATCATGGTCATCCTAGGGGTGCGTACACTCTTCTGGGGAAAAGCTTGGGGAGGCCTAGGAAGTTCCCGGGCCTCTCTTCAAGCATCGTGGTCATCCCAGGGGTGCGTACACTCTTCTGGGGAAGAGCTTGGGGAGGCCTAGGAAGTTCCCGGGCCTCTCTTCAAGCATCGTGGTCATCCCAGGGGTGCGTACACTCTTCTGGTTAAGAGCTTGGGGAGGCCTAGGAAGTTTCCGGGCCTCTCTTCAAGCATCGTGGTCATCCCAGGGGTGCGTACACTCAGTCGAGGTCTTGGAATCTCATCTCGAGGGTGCGTACACTCAGTCGAGGTCTTGGAATTTCATCTCGACGGTGCGTACACTCGATCGAGGGCTTTGAAGGACCCAACCTCTGCAAGGGTCAGTCTACAAATATGTCTTTCACAAACGAGTGTATCATTAAGTTTCTAGCCAATCAAGCTATAATAAGAGCACATGCTAAAAGAAAGTACTAGCTCAAGAATATTATTCTAGACATAAAAACAGATTCAAGTAGCTTATGAGCAAAAATGCTAAATCTTTGGAGATGCGATAACATAAATATCTGGATCAAGTTCTTTATGGAACTGAGTATGGTTTTTATGACCACAAAGTGATGAGGCCAAATTTGCTGCCTTTCTGACTGTTTTATTTAATTAAGGAAACATATTCCCTGTGCAGCCCCCTACTCAAGCAAGGTTTTTCTCGATGTAAAAGTTGTGCTTGAGTAATCGATGGTGACATACCTTAGCATTTTCATGTCTCATAACTCTCCCTTATTGGCTTTTGTGGGCGTCGACCTCCTACGGCTCAACCTCAGCTCTTTGCATGTCAGCTCTATCGTTGTCACTGAGACCTTCAACATCATCATTCTCGAACGTTTGTCGACTCTGCTAAGGTCGTACCATAAATCGAGTGCCTTGGAGAGTATAGGTTTTTTCACCTTTCCAATGACATTTTGTTGACTTAGCTACTCAGGAGCTCCATTTTTCCTCCTCGTGAAATAGTGTTAGTAGATAACATTATGTAGATATGAGGAAAAGACTAGTCATTGATAAAAAAAAATATAAGTATGTCATGAGGAGCTTGTAAATTATGAATAATTTGCATTTAATAAATCAATAGATATACATAAAGTAATAAGAATGTATCAAAATTCGTAATTACGAATTGAGTAATAGACATATAGTAAATTGGGGTAGGTAGAGAACATACCCCAAAATGTTAAGCTTTATGAAATGGTAAAGGTCTTTGTTGGGCTAATATGGGCTATCTTCAGACCTCAAAAGGCAACATGGGAATTCGCAGGCGGCAGAGGCAAAATTAAAACTTGAACTGGCGTTCGACAACGTCAATTAGCGGATTTTGTGGCGTGCCATTTAGAAACAGAATATGGATCGCAAATGAATTCAAGATAGTAGACGAATTTTCGTCACACATATCCAATCGTCTGCGGCGGCCACCAAATTTGGGGGAGCATAGGTGACCTTAGCGACGGCAAAACACAAAAAAAAAAAAAGAAACAATTCGTCAAAACACAGAAAAAGAAACAAAAATAAATAAAAACTTGTTAAATGGATTTAGTGAAGTAAAATATAGGTTGCATGGTGGGTGATGATGGATTTCCATTCACGTTCTTCAAGGCGCATTCTTTCCTTTTTTCCTTTTTCTTTTTTTCTTGCGGCTTCAGCTTCAACACCTTTTTTTTTTTTTTTGTGGCTTCAGCTTCAATTCTGTTTTTCAATGTGTATATATGTTGTGATTGCATATTTTGAGTTCGATTCACCAAAGCGGTGGATTCGAGATCAATTCCAGCACAGTAGTGCTTGCCGATGAGAGATGAGTGGGCGTTGTGGTGCAATGGTCGGTGGAGGCGAAGGTGGAATATGTCGGAGTTTGGGATTTGCCAATCGATTTTGATAAATTTGTAGTCTTTCCCACAGACGGCGCCAACTGTTGATGCCAAAATTTGGCCAAGGGACTAACCTGACCTTCTCGTGACATCAACGGTAAATTTATTTGAATGGGGAGACGTGGCCTGCAAAGCAACTGCAAAACAAGAGAAAACTAAGCACCGGCGTGGTGCTTGCCACACCGACTCCGATGCTTAAGTCAGTTGGGAGATCATAAGCGAAGCAAATAAAGTCATAATATGGAGGAAGAAAATAGATACCAGTGGAGTCCCCTACCTTGGGGTTAAGCTCTTCTATTTATAGCTGAAATTAGGGTTTTCCCCCTCCTTTTAGGAGAGTGAGTAGCCCTAGAGATTGATTTAGGCCCCTTGGGCCTTTGTGGGCTTGTTTCCCTGTCTTTCTTAGAGCTAGGTCCAAATTCACCCATAACAACAACAAATATGGAGTATGAAAACTTGAACCTTCGACCTTAAGAAAAAGAGTACATGTCAAATCTCACATGTAACTGAAACAAAAAGAATGTGCATAATCTATGTGTTATTTACGATCAAGTGTGTATTATTTAGCAAACAAATGATATATTTCCAATCAAAATGTCAAAAGAGTATAACCGCACGACCTATACAAAGCAAGACTCTACTTAGATACGTATGGGTAAGAGGAACTTGGAACCATCGCACGCCACTGGTGACTGAAAAATGTTTTTCAAGTTTTTTCTTCTTTCTTTTTATTTTCCTTTTGAAAAATAAAAAACGAAAAATAAAGAATAAAAATAGAATAAAAGAGGAAGAATAAAAGAAAGAAAAAATAATTGTCACAGACGGTGATCGCTAGAATTTTTGTTGGATTGTCGCCGGTGTTGGCAGCGATCACCAAAATGTTCGTCGGAGGTGGTCATGAGTAGCAGCGACGACCGCCGACGACAATTAGGTTGAAAGAACGTGGGTGGATTATAATAGCAAAGACGAGGGTATCGTAGCAAAACAAGAGTAAAATAACCAACCCTCCGTTTAATTAAACCAACATTCCAAACATTGAGTGAGCTATAAACCCACTCAACTCAACTCAATCCAGTGCTCCAAACGACCCCTTAGTGATATATTGTTGAGGATATCACATTGAAAAGATAGGTGGATCTAGTGATTATATATATGAAAACTAATTAGAAGATTAATTAATTTCTTTCCTGCCATTTTTTTAGTCAATCTCATCGTCCAAAGATTACTTTGGGAAGTTAGAGCCACTAATTTTTATTTTTTTTCACTCTTCAAAATATAGGAAAAAAAATCTCCCTCTATTTTGAAGTCAATTCAACACCTATTTCTCTACCTTCCCCACAAGCATTGCAAAGTTTAAAAATCAGAATGAAAAACAAGACAATCTTGCCTTGGGAAACGGTATTAATTCTATAATGTAAAACATGCCAAGCTTGAAGTTTTTCAATAACTTCACCTTCAAGTATTCTCATAAAAGCTAGCTAGCTAGCTACCTCCTATTTCTATATACAAATACAAGACAAAACTCCACATCTCTTCCCACCTCTCTTTCTCTAGATTTGATGAAATTAGAAAATGGGGTTTGAACAAAAGCAACCCCAATGGCCTCTCAAGTCCCCAAATCCCAATTTTCAACTCAAACATGTCTTCCATTTCCTCTTCTTCCTTGTTGGATTTTCTCTTGGAATCATCCTTTGCTTATACTTCAAAACCTTATTCTCTCTCACTTCACAACCTTCCTCCTCCATTCCAACCCCTAACTCTCCTTCTTCCTTCCCCACCTCACCACCGTCGTCCCTGCTCGCATCTACCTCTCCTCCACCACCACCACCAGATCGACCTCAGCCTCGGCCTCCGTCAGTTCTAGTTTTATCAATCCCAAGAAATGGGAGCTCCTCCAAGTCATCAAGTGTTTCACTTGAAGAACATAAGTCTTTGCTCCACAACATGAGTGATGAGGAGCTGTTTTGGAGAGCAAGCATGGTTCCTAGGATTGTGGAGCTGAGTGACAAGACAGTTCCAAAGGTGGCTTTCATGTTTTTGACGGCTGGACCTTTGCCACTGGCTCTTCTTTGGGAGAAGTTTTTTAAAGGCCACAATGGATTCTACTCCATTTATGTTCATTCACATCCCTCTTATGCTCATGAAATGCCTCAAAATTCTGTTTTTTATGGTACAAGGATACCTAGTCAGGTTGGTTTCTTCTTCTGTGTTCTTTTTATTTTTTTTTTTTTGATATTTTTTTTTTAAATATTGACTATTTGGAATTTGAAAATTTTCGAAGGTTATTATATTTCTTTCTTCAAATATTATTATTAAGTTTACATTTGTTGAAATGAAATTAACTTTTATTATTATATATAATTTACACTAGGTGAGGACTTGAACTTTGAGAAAATTTCTAATACTAGGATAGTATGAATAATTTTCCATATATACTACCTTCATTTATTGTTTGCCTTGAACGAATCATTTAAGATGATATGGGATCCATGGAATAAAATAGGGAAAATTATCTTTTTGGTCCCTAAGTTTTGAGAAATATGTGCGTTTCGTTCCTGAGTTTTGAAATATAGGTTTAAAAGGTCCCTAAGTTTTCAAAATGGACCTTTTTAGTCCCTGAGTTTTGAGAAATAGGTTTAAAAGGTCCCTAACATTATTTTTTCCTCTTTTTTAAATTAATATTTTTTATTATTTTTAATATTGAATGGTTTTGTAAATTAAAAAAAAATAAAAAGTATTAATTTAAAAAATAAATTATTATTTTTAATATTGAATGGTTTTGTAAATTAAATGATGTGTGAAATGCACAAGATTATTAGTGTTTGACTAATAAATTGGATTCAAAGAGGTTATTACGATTTGTTATTTATTACTTATTATTATTATTTTTAAATCTTAATCACATTTCTAAAACATATAACAAGAATTTAAAAATTACGGTCTTGTTTTGTTTTTAAAAATTAAGTTTCTTTGCTAATAATTTATTTGTTTATTTATTTTTATCTTTTTGTTAAAAAAAAAAATCTAGACAAAATTTTAAAAAGAGGTCAACTTCTAGGTTTTTTTTTTCATTTCAAAATTCAGCTGACTATTGACTTTTCAGATTTAAAACAATAAAAGTTGTTCAGACAACCTCGAAATTTTTAAAAAATATAAGACAAAATTAAAGCGACTTCAACAAAAGGGTCTTCTTTTTATTATTATTAATTTTTTAAAGTTTTTCTAATTTGAGCTAAAATTCTATTAAGAAAAGAAACTTATTTAGAAAATAAATTATATGAAAACAACTTTGGTTAGGGGTTATGAAAGTAGCTGTTTTTAATAACTTTGATTTGCAGCCTGTGTATTGGGGAACTGCAACCATGATTGATGCAGAGAGACGCCTTCTAGCAAACGCCCTTTTAGACTTTTCAAACCAAAGATTTGTTCTTCTCTCTGACTCTTGCATCCCTTTGTTCAACTTCAACACCATCTACAATCATCTCATGAGCTCAAACCGAAGCTTTCTCGCTTCTTTCGACGACCCGAGAAAGTCCTGTCGGGGCCGCTACAACCCCCAAATGTCACCGGAGATAAACATCACCAACTGGAGAAAGGGTTCCCAATGGTTCGAGGTACATCGAGAGGTTGCTCTTAGCATTGTTTCCGACACGAAATACTATCCGATTTTTAAAAACTATTGCCTCCCACCTTGCTACATGGATGAGCATTACATACCAACTTTGGTGACTATGTTGCAGCCTGAATTGAATTCTAATAGGAGCATCACTTGGGTTGACTGGTCCAAGGGTGGCCCTCATCCAAGTAAATTTGGATGGAATGATATCACTGATGAGTTCTTAAATAGGATAAGGTTTGAATCAACATGTAATGAGGGTCAAAATTCCACTTCCATTTGTTTCCTTTTTGCTAGAAAATTTTTACCAAACACTTTGGAGCCTTTGTTGAGGGTCACTCCTCTATTGCTTTGTATTGATCCATAGTTCCTATTAGCTTTCTAAGATGACTCAAGTTGCAATTCATAATTAAGTTTGATTCAAATTTAGAGTTCAAATCCCTTGCAAGAAAGATTGTGGATATATGTAGAAAATTTTATGAATGGAAGATCATATTTGTTCGTCAACTTGAATATAGTTCAACTGGTTAAAACATATACATATATTCTGGACTAAGAGGTTAGAGGTTCGGAATCTTCAACCAAATACTCAAAAAGAGATCATATTTGCTTAGGGCCGTTTGATAACCAATTTAAAAAACAGAAAAAATTGGTTTTCAAAAACGTAAATTGTGTTTTTCAAATCTCACCAAATCATTTCCTCTTTTCCTTTTGTATTTCACCGTCTGCACTATTTTTTTTTTTTCCTTTTGTTTCTTTTTAACTTTTTTTTTAAAGAAATCTTTTTAACTTTTTAAACGCTTTGTGTATATGTATCTTAATTATACTTTTTTAAAAAATATATATATATTAGCCCTTTGATTAGAAAAATACTTTTAGTCCCTAAACTTTTATAAAAGTAACAATTTAGTCCTTAAATTTAAACTTGTAACGATTTAGTCCATGTACGTTCAATTTTGTAACAATTTAGTCTTTGAACTTTAATATATGTAACAATTTAGTTCTTGAAACTTTAAAATTTGTAACGATTTAGTCTCTGTTATGAAAAATATTATTGAGAGATTTAATGTAGATTGATAACTTGATTAGAACCATGTATGTTTATAAACTATAAAGATTAAGTCATTACATAATAAAAATTACTTCTTAATTTCTATTAAAATTTTCATGATAGGAACTAATTAAATCATTACAAATTAGTACAAGGACTAAATTGTTGCATATTAGCCAAAGCGAGTATAGTTCAGCGGTAATTGACATGTACCCTCGACCAAGACGTTAGAGGTTCGAATCCCTCCACCCCAAATGTTGATGTGTACTAAAAACAAAATTGTTACATATTAAAGTTGAAAGACTAAATTGATACATAATTGAAAGTAAAGGGACAAAATTATTACAAACTAAAGTTTAGGGACTAAATAATTGTTACTTCCACGAAAATTCAGAGACCAAAAATGTTTTATTTTTTTAACTCGGTTCTTTCTAAATTAGCTTACTTGGGTACGTTTAAAAATGATTTAAATAATAAGAGGATTGACGGCAAAAAGGGGTGGTGGCAATAGAACGGAAGAATAGAGAGAGAGTATCATGTGAGGGAGAGATAACATTCTTTTTAAAAAGAATTCCACGTTGTCCAAAATAGTCACTTAAAAGTAGTTGTTTTGCCACCGAAGATCGCTATTAAAAATGTCACATGGTATTTCTTTTAAATCAACAGAAGGTAAACACCAAGGACCAAAAAGTGGCATTAATTAATTATTCATATAAAGTATAAATCTTCTGAAAATTATAAATAAAAAATAGTTATATATTCTTTTCATAAAATATAAAACAAAAAATAATCATCAAACATTTTTTTTTTTGGGTTTTTACTTTTATTTTTAAAATACAAGAAAATAAAAATAATCTTGATTTTTAAAAAAGATAGAAAATAAAAAAAAACAAAAACAAAAAACTATACATGTTTGATAACTGTTTTTGATTTTGAGTATTTAAAAAACAGAAAACCAAAATTAGTTATCAAACATGTATCATATTTGTTTTTTAAAAACAAAAAACCAAAAACAGGAAATCAAAAACCAAAAACTAAAAAATGAACTGAAATGGTTATCAAATAGGACATTAATTACTCAAATTTGTTAGATTTAAGGGGCCGTTTGTTTTTTGGGAATCAAGATAGCCGAAATTTTCAAATGCCTGGAATTATATATGCCCGGAAATATAGATGTCCGACATTTTAGATAACTGTGTTTGTTTTGAATGAATAATTTACAGGGATGTTCAGGAATATTTAGATAACCATGTTTGTTTTGTAGGACTTTTGGACGAATGTCCTAAAATAATGTATTATTCCAACAATACCCTTTCCTATCTTCAAATCATTTATATATTAATTTAATTTGTATAACATTTTTTACTATAATAATTTAATATTGTTATCAATTCAATTTGTATTAATTTTATATGTTATTTTGTAAAAACAATAATTTCTATTGTCTTAAGATTTGAATGAAAAAATTAGAATTAAATATTAATTTCAATTTGAACTTGAACTACTTGAATTTATTTTAAAAGAAGACAATTATATGGTTGATAGCATTTTTTAGTGGATTATATTTATAAATTATCAAAATAGAGAAAGTTTGGAGAGAAATAATATCAATTTTGTGATCGTATTTTTTTAATAAAAAGATATTGGATAATCGTTATTGGAAAGGAAAAATAAATAAAAAATTCACTTCAAATTTCAGTTGAAAATAGATTCAACTATATGTTATACAAATTAAATGAAGTTTATTTTATATGTTAATAAAACATATAAATATATTTAATTTCATATAATTTTTTATTAGTGAATGAATACACTAATTTTTTTTAATTCTAAAATTAAAAAAAAGAGAGAGAAATAAAGAAAATTGAGGAAAGAAAATATAAAAAACGAAGGACGAAAACATCAATAGTTGATTCCCTTAGCATGGGAATCTTAGAAACCCATATGTATTACGAGGGCATCCAAATCTTCTTAGATGCCTCTCGTGTGGGCATCCCGAGATGCCTGGACATCTTACATTACAGCAAAACAAACGGGGTAATCCAGATGCCCGTTCCATGAGAATCCTGGATTACCGCGAAACAAACGGGCCCTAAAGGATGTGCTCTCTTCGAAAATCTGTTACCAAAATTTGTTCTTTTATCCTTGTTCTTGATTTTTTGAAAGTTAGATTTTTCTTTCCCTTATTCAAGGATTAGTAGTTGGGGATTAGTCTTTTCATTATTAATCGCTCATTGTATTTTATAACTAAAATCTAGTTTGGGATGATTATAACTTTTAAAATAATTTCTGACAAATGTGCTTTTGAAAAATTAGCTGTAATGTAAAGTAAATTAGTATTTGGTGACTTTTAGCTTTAAATTTGAAAAATTGGCTACAATGTTTGGTAAATGAATACTAAATTGTTGTGGTTTAGTTATAATGATTAAAATAGACCTATCATTATATTGTTGTACAAAAATTCACCAACACTACAAGAAATTTTAGGGGCCGTTTGATAACCATTTCGTTTTCTGTTTTCTGTTTTTGTTTTTCATTTTTAAAAAACAGGGATGTTTGATTACCATTTCTGTTTTTTGTTTTCTGTTTTTTAAAAACGTTTTTGAAATTATAAGTAAATTTCAAAAAAAAAAAAGTAGTTTTTAAAAACAGATTTCTGTTTTTCAAAAACCCATTTTTCTTCTAATGCTTACTTTTCTTCTCTTTTACCTATCTTCCCCCAACAAATTCCTTTCTCTAATTTTTTTTTCTCTAAAACATTTTTTACTCTATAAAATTTATTTTTCTCTCTCAAAACTTTTTTTTTCTCTATATCTTGTCTATTTCTAAAAACTTATCAATAATTTTTCTCTCCTTAATTAACATGTTCTAATTTTTATTTTTTTAAAAAAAAGTCACCAAAATTTTCTATCTCTACAACTTTTCTTTATTTTTCTAATTTATCGTTATTTCTTTAGCATATCTTTTACTCTTAACCTTATTATCTCTCTAAATTTTTTTTATTTAATCTTTTTAATATAAAATTTGTCGCTTTTACTCTTACTTGTTTTCTATTTTTCCTCTAACTAATATATTTTCTCGAGTCTAACTAATATTCATTCTCTAAATATTTTCTTTCATCTCTCTAAATTTTCTATGTTTAACTTTTCTCGTCTTTAAAAAAAAAAAAAAAACTTATCTTGAAAACATTTATATTTGTGTCTCTAAATTTTTGTTTCAACGTCTCTACACATTTTTCTCTCTCTAAAACATCTTTTCATCTTTCTTATTTTTAAAAAATTGAAAACCAAAAACAGTTATCAAGCAAGGTTGGTTTCCTGTTTTTTAAAAAC
Organism: Luffa acutangula; assembly: GCA_036850905.1. Classification (NCBI taxonomy): domain Eukaryota; kingdom Viridiplantae; phylum Streptophyta; class Magnoliopsida; order Cucurbitales; family Cucurbitaceae; genus Luffa; species Luffa acutangula. The sequence goes on along the minus strand of CM072090.1, from coordinate 2,458,485 downwards.
AGAAAACAAAAAACAGTTATCAAACATATATGGTTTTTGTTTTTAAAAAACAGAAAACCAAAAACCAAAAACCAAAAACAGAAAATCAAAAACCAAAAACTAAAATGGTTATCAAACGGGGCCTTAGCTATCCCGATGCAATTTTTCTTGACTCAAGAAAATTGCGTCAAGATAATGAAATTGGCCGGTATGCCCCCCATTTGTGGGAAAGCTATTTCGACGAAGAAGGGAGGATATCCTGATGCATCTTCTGTCAGGATAAGTGCGCTAAATAAAACACACATTTTTATTATATGCTGACGCGTGAAGACCTTCTCCTGATGCACGTTGCGTTAGGAAAAAGCCCAACAAAATCCTAGCCCTCCTCGTTCCTTCCTCATTTCTTCTTTCTTCCCTTTGTTGTTACACTCGAGTTTTCTCTCAAATGGAAGCGACGAGGTTGTTCTCCGACGATTCTCTAGCGATTGGATTGTAACGACTACTGTGTGTGAGACGATCTTGAGCGGTTTGATTATTTCTCTCAAATATTTTTCTTTTTTCCTCATTTTGGTAAATGTATGTTTTAATCTATTTTGATTGCATCATTAGTATATAGTTATTCATTATTAGAAAGGAGAGGAAATTTGAATTTATGAAGTATTGATATATAAACTACTTTATCTTTAGATAAATAGGAAGGTGAAATTGTTATATAAAAAAAAAAAAAAGGAAGGTGAAATTATTTGGAAGTAGTGTATTTGTCCACAGTAGATCTTTGAAAATAGGTGGAAGAGATAGTTGGATAGTGATTATTTTGGGATTTTGGTAAATGGGTCCATGTAGTGCAATTGTGGAGATGTTAGGCCAATGGCTAGTGTATTTGGATTTTTTTGTTTGATTCCAAAGCTTTTTTTTTTCTCCAATGGTTAGTGGTGGCAAAACTGGGAGTGAGGTCCTATTGGAAAATACGTTGTATATAGAAACTGTTGCACACTTAGCGAATAGATTACAATGCAACTGGCTACAAACAAATACATAGTATATATATCTACATACACTGTTTATAACAAAAATTATAGAAATCATAATTAAACCATATCAGAAGATCAAAAGTGCTCCAAAAGTCGTAAATGATCCGGTTGACAACGACAACCACATCAAACGAACGTAACCTGTAAAACAAAAGAATGTGACGATTGGTAGTCGAGTCACGATTCCAAAGCGTTGTCCTGAAGACAATTATTCGCTCTGCATGGTTGCTAGTAGACTACAACGATTGTCTCAGCAGGATACAACAACTAACTCCGGTAGAACAAACCTCGAACTACATGGATCTAATAGAACTCTTGGATACTCACTTTCAACAAAATCAATAAGAAAAGAGATGAGAAATCTCGGAAATGGGATGATTCTGAAATGAAGAAACAAACTACTATTTATAGCTATACAAATAGTAACTCTCTAGAAAAATGAAAAGACAAACACTAAACTCTATAATTACGTTAATTACAGTGTATTTTTATGTATTTACGACAGATACAAAATATAGAAGGTCATTCTTTTACTCTGAAATTATGAGCAATTACAACAGTTGTAGAACATAAAAAGACACAAACTGTTCATGTTCACACGAGTTACGAATTTAATTTTCCAGACATTAAATTCATAATTTAAGCAACTTTTTTAAAACTTTTGATAAGCTAACCACCACTTTCTTTCACACATATACACCAAAATCTAACAATCCCCTACGTGAAAGAAAGTGAATAAATCAAAACAAACACGTAGAGAGCAACAGACAAGCTATGCATCAGGAGAGGTGTCTTCTGGACTTGAACCTTCCTTAGTGAATGTCCATCAAATTTACCGAAGAAATAGTGAGATAAGCTCTGGAACTATCCTTCTCATTAGTAAATTGAGACAATAGACATCACACATAACTCATCTTGTATCTTTGAGTTGTATACATTTGTGTACATTTTGGTCCTGGACAAAATCCCAATTTCATGAAAGCTTTAGAGAACATAAGTCATTTGAAAAGTTCTCACATAAGCAACCCACTTCTACTCTCACATGGGTGATATTGATTAAGAATATTCTGTCATTACTCATTTTGTAAACAAAATATCAATATGACCTTAATTTCGACAGAGCACACACACTCTACAAACATCATAGAAATGGGAAGAAACTATAAGTTTCTTAGTGTGTCAACTATGAATCATTCAGTTAGTTTGTCTATTGAACCTAGATCTTGGGATTTCCAATCAACTAGGTTTGGTTACCACCAAATAATTCATTTCATAGGCTTTAGCCCCATTTCCCTTGATGTATATGTCACTTGCTCTCTTGACAATCCTTTCATCAAATGACCAACAATATTCTTTTTCAATTTCACATAATCAATGGAGATTATTTCATTAGAGATCAATTGTCTTACTGACTTATGCATATGTCTTATATGTCGTGACTTTCCATTATATACATTGCTCTTAGCTCTCATTGAGACTCCTAAACTGTCACAATAGATACATATCCCACTCATAAGCTTTAGCCACAATAGAATATCTTCAAGAAAATTTCGAAGTCATTCAACTTTTTCTTCAGCTTTGTCAAGAGTTATAAACTCTGACTCCATAGTAGAACGCGTTATACACGTCTGTTTTGAATATCTCTATAATACAACTAACCCACCTAAGGTAAATATATACCAAACTGGTTGATTTAGTCTCCATGCTATCAGAAATCCAAATAGCATCACTAAATCCTTCCAGTACACGTGGATATCTCATACACAATGCAATCCATAGTCTAGAGTGTACTTCAAGTACCTTAGAACTCTAACCAAGCATTTTAATGGTCATGCCTATGATTGCCAATGTATCTTGTTGACTTTCTTATAAATAGGCAACATCAAGTCTCAGTACAATTCGTCATGTACATTAAGTCATCAACAACTCTAGAGTATTCTCGAGGAGATACACTTTCATCATTAGTTCTTCATCAACATACAATTTTGATCAAATGAAGTAACACCATCTAACTCTCAAAGTGACCACTTTTTTCATCACTTTCTCTTTATAATGAGATTGAGAAATTGTGTATCCACTTGATTTCTCCAAAATGGTAAGCTTATTGAGTCGACGTACTGGTCACTCCGACCCATACAAATTAAAGGGCAATCCCTTAAACAAGAGTTCATAACCCACTCAGGATTGAGACTAAGTTGCCTAGGTCATCATAGTGAAATAGAAACCTAACTAGTCAATGGTGTTACAGCTAGCGGTTTCTATTTCGCAGTCCAATCTTATGCAAACTCATTGCATAGAATACCCCCACTCGCATGTTCCCTACACGAATGCGTTGGATCATTGTATTTGTATCAAATACAAAGCGGGTTGTATCCATAGTGTCACCAGGATAAGGTACTCAACCTTATCCCTATACTATAGACTATTTAGGTTGTATCTTGATAGTGATCCCCGTATGTCCCCACATAGAGTTCAAGACTCATACAACAGCCTAGGATGTTAGTTTATTGGATTAGGGTTATTTGAGCAAGACAAACATAATATAAAGAATAACACTTTATTGAAAATACACCAATAACATTTTATTAATATTCGGTCAATTGTTACATTTACTATCTACGAGTTTTATGGCATAAAACCCAACAAGGTGTTTGATAGCACCTAAATCGTGTTATTTTATTACCACTAATCTAAACTTGTTAGAGGGATCATGGAATCTTTGTTCCATAGTGGCTTTCAAAATCAAGTTTGAGTGTTGCAAGCTTGCTGTGAGGTCTTCGGGCTAAAATAGCTTTGCAACTCCTATGGGTGCTTCGTGGTGCTTAGATCCTCTGTTCCTCAGTTCGTTCAAGGCTCGATTGGTGTCGTCTGGTTTCTAAGGAGCTGAAGTTTTCCTTTGAGTTAAGCAGAAGGTTTCCTTAGGATAGTTTGCATCCAATCTCTGATGAAGGTCAAGGTATTTTTGTTCAAGAGGATGCCTAAGAATCCAAGTGTGATTGAACGTTGCAAGCTTATGTTATGTCTTCGGACTCATAAATAGCCTTGCCGCTACTTGGGTTTCGTGAATCGAGTCTCAAGGTTTTTGGACTTGCTCGTGGCGATGCTCAATGGTGTTGGTTCTCAAACCAAGAGTTAGAGCAATTCCCTCATGCAGTGAGACCTCAATCCAAAGCCAAGAAGATAGTGAGAGTCAGTATCGAGTCATGACTGCAGCGTCAGTTGTCGTCTCGACAAAGTTACCTTGGTGTGCAGTTATAAGGAAGTGCCAACGGTGGTGTTAGTGCCATCTCGTAGCCGTTCTTGAAGGATGGTTTGAAAAAGGTGAGTTGGCGCAGCGGAAGCCGTTCCGAAGTAGTTTCCTTCTTCAGTAATGCTTGTTTGAAGTTAGGGTTGAAACTTACCAACTAAGTGAGTTTAAGTTGGTGAAGTTGTTGATGAAGCCTTCCGTAGGACCGGGATGAGAATTCTTGAGTTCATTGAAGGTGGGTTGTGGTTATGTCAAGCTCAAAGTTCCTTCAAGTGGCATCGTTAAAACGAGCCCCGTGTGTGTCGTGCTAAAGCAGCTAGCTTAGCTCCAGCTTTGCTAGTGAAGTTGGCTTTTGATGCTCAAGGCTAAGTTTCCTGTAGACCGTGCGAGATCCGAGTTCGAATTGGATTTTGTCAGACCTTTAGTGTTCTTCATGCACTTGGTCAAGTTGCCTGTAAGCGAGCCTTGCTTCAAGTGTTGTATGTTCAACACGACTCGTCTCAAGAGTTGTTGTTATGCATACACATCACCTATTCCTTTTGTGCCTCAGTTTTGAACTTTGGAATCTTAGCAGAAAATGGTTTGATGGGCTGGAAGCCATTGGTATTAAGTGCCTTGAGGAGATAGTGTTGGATTCAAGGCTAGTCGTCCAACGTGGTTAGATTTGCAACTTTCGAGGACGAAAGTTCTTAAGGTGGGGAGATTGTAACGCCCTGCGTTTAGAAATCGAGCTATTTTGAGATATGCTGAGCTTTTTATTCAAATTTGAAAATTAGAATTTCAGCTTAGCCTCGGGTCATTATATTAAATTTCCTGAAGTTAGGGGTTTAATATTTGATATTTATTTTAAATATCAAAAAGGCCCAAACCCTTTTATCAGTCGGGTTATTTTCTATTTCCAAATCTTTCAAGAATTAAGTTTGGGTTTTTAAATTTGAAAACTAGATAAGATCTCCTTATTTTAATGGAGATTTTATATTCTTGGGTGTGTTTAAAAATCAAGAAAAGAAAAGAAAGAAAATGAAATAGAATAATAAAAAAAAAAGGGAAGCCCTAAATCTATTTCCTTTCCCTCTTCTTTTTTTGTAGCAGCCGCAGACCCCCTCCCCTTCAAATTTACTTCAGCCGACCAGCAACCCCACGAACTCCCTCTCCCCCGTGTTTCCTCCTCGTCGGTGAGAAAGCACCTACGTCGTTGCCGTCTCTTCTCTCCTTCGTGCGTGTAGGGTGTTGCCATCGTGGGTTGTTAAGCTCCTTCTCCAGCGTCTGCGTACTCTCTCTCTCGCTCCCGTGTTCTGTCGACGGTGGCGGCAGACCTGTAGCGCCGTCTTCGCGTGCGTCGACCAGCACCCACGTCTCCGGTTTCGTCTCCTTCAAACTCACGTGTAAGGTCTCTTTTTCTCTTGAATATCTTTCAAGTTTCGCAAGTAGTGAGTTTAACCCACTGATTTCTCTTGTTTTCGGCTGGGCTAGGGAGTAGTGGCTGGAGTCTTCGTCGTTCTGGCGTGTTGTGCACGTTCGGGCTGATTTAAGGTCCATTTCAGCGTGTTCGGACTCTTTCGATAAGTTTCAGCGATGACCCATGCTTGTTTGAGTTCGAATATAGTTTACCCATTCTTGTTTGGAGCCTTTGGTAGAACGCCCATTCATTTTAGGTGCTGAAAGCTAAATTGTGTTCAATATTCTGATTTGCAGCGCCGTCTAGGTGTTCGATTAAGTTCGAAACACTTCAACTTGGGTACCCACTGCTTAAAGAGCGTTCTAGCTCATTGGTTGTGGTTGGTGTAACCCGTCTAGCGCAGAAGCGGGTCCGTTTGGGTAAGTTTCCTTGCTGTCCCTTTGCTTTTAGCGTTAAGGTTTGCTGCCCAATAGTTAACCAAGCCTTAAACCATGTTTTAATCGATACCCATTCGTTATCGGCCTTATAATTGCAGAATTAGGTGTATTCGGTTGTTGTTCAGCGAGCGTTTGATCTCAAATATCGTGTTCAGCGAATACCCACAACCCGAAAGACCTTGATTTTGGTTACCCATAACCCGGTGACTTGGGATCTTGGTTGTTGGGTCGTTTCGAGCACAAGTCGGCTTGTCTCAAGGTTGTTTGAGCACTGAGCGGTAAATTCCAGCATCCCTAGATCCTTTCCTCAAGTTTATTAGGTGCTTTAAGTTGTTTTCTAACCCATGGTAATCGTTGCTTGTAGTTTGAGCTCTTTAGGCTCTTCCGGTTGTTTCCATTAGTCCTTTAGGATTGTTTGGGAGCGTTTGAGCTTCCGGTAAGTAGTTCTTATCTGATGTAGTCTGTTTGACTGTGTGATGCATGCTGATTGATTTCCCGCTTTATAACTGTTCTCTTGTTCCTTGTTTCTCTGAATAAACATGTATATATATATGAAATCTTTGGAAAACATGAATTGTTGTTGTGTGTTGATTGGTTGTAAAGCATGCTGGTTCTGTTTGGTATTCGTGAGATAAGCATGAGTTGAGAGCCTGTGATTACATGTATATGCTTGGTGGCCATAATACGTGAGTCTAGAAGCGTTGCAGGACATACACATTCTAGATAGAGGTGAGATAGAGGTCAGGGACCTAAAGTGTGAAAGAAAGGAAAGTTGGGTGAATGTCAGTGCACCTCGGGTACAAATGGTCGAGGGGTGACATGTCATCATGGGTTTAAAGAGAACTAGCATTGTGATTGAGATATCAGAGTCTCGGGTATAAATGGTCGAGGACTGATATTGTTTCGAGGAAAGTAAAGTGAGTATTAGGGCCTCGGGTATAAATGGTCGGGGACTGATATATCACTATTGGATGTCGATGCATCGGTATAAATGGTCGAGGGTCGATATGCCAATGTTAGATAAAGAGGAGCATCGAGGCCTTGGGTATAAATGGTCAAGGGTCGGTGTGATGAGTCTTGAGGCAAGTATTGAGGCCTTGGGTATAAATGGTCAAGGGTCAATACGCTGCTTAGTCATCGAGGCCTTGGGTGTAAATGGTCAAGGGTCGATGCACAGTTCGAGGCCTTGGGTATAAATGGTCAAGGGTCGAATGCCGAGCTCTGTAGAGAAGTGTCGAGGCCCTAGGTATAAATGGTCAGGGGTCGGTACAACTCGAAGGGTCAGTCTTGGAGAGTTTTGCGGAGTGTGACGCGGAAATCACGTGTGAAGAGCCGTGTGAGGGCCAAATATGAGCGTTGAGTGAGCTCGTGGAGCTTGAGATGTTAGCGAGTTGCATAGAGAGATGCATGAGTCATGGCTTAGGAGAGTCATTCGTTTTACTAGTTTTGAGCATGTCGTTGTGTTTATCGCTTTGAAAAGCATGTTGTTTGCGCATGGAAAGCATGTTGTTTGTTGTTTGCTATTTGATGGCTTCTCAGGTAGGGGCTGCTTACCAGTACTTTAGTGTACTGACCCCCTCTCTCCCCCCAACTACCAGACTTTGCAGGTTATGAGGACTGCGTGGACCATGGTGGTGCAGAGGAGGTGTTCGAGGAATGATCATAGCTACTTGCGCTATTTTCATTTTACTTTCATGTTAGATCGCTTGTTGTTTAACTTGGATAGGGTAGTAATGACTTCATTGGTTGGACAGTTGTTGTCCTGATAGGCTTACATCTGGTTGCTTTCGTTTTACTCCAGAGTTAGCTGTTGTTGTTTAAAGGAGAGTCATCTATTCTTTTAGTGGATAATCATTAAGCTTGTCTGAAAGAATTATTGTTATCAGCTCTGTTATAGTTGTGTTTCTGGTTAGTTAGTAGTTGTTGATGCGTGGCCTGTCTGACCGTCAGTTCTGTGGAGTTCTGCTGTGTTGTGGCATGGTGGAGTTGTTGATTCAAGTTAATTAGAAGTGCTTCATTGCTTATCAGGTTAAAGAAAATTTTGGGTTAGTCCAATGTACGTCGTTATGCTGCCGAAATTTTCGGTGCTCACGGTTTGCTTTGGTCTAGGAGTTAATAATGCCGCTGGGTTAGCTTTTAAAATCCTGGGGCGTTACAAATTAGGAACAATTATATCTTGAGAGAATTTGAATAGTTCAAATTCATATTGGGAATTAAGTTAATTGTATGAGATACAAATTAATATAATGTACAATGATACATTAAAATGTAAAGTCTAATTTGAAATTAAACTTTATTATTATGAGAGAAATAAATATTTAAAGAAGTTCAAATATTAATATGAATTTGATTCATATTAAATTTATAGGATATAAGAGAATTGGAAGGAGTTCCAATTTTAATATGAATTTGATTCATATTATAGAATTAATTAATTGAAGGCCTGAATATTTAATTGGGTAATTAATTAATTAACTAATAGAAGGTCTGAAATTAAATATATGATATTTAATTGGTGATTAATTAATTAAAGAATTAATTAATTGGAAATTAATCAATTATGAAAATGATTAATCACTTATGGAAGTAATTAATCATTTATGGAAATGATTTAATCACTTTTGGAGGTGATCAATCATTTATGGAAAAGATTAATCAATTATGGAATTGATTGGTTATGGAGTTGATTAATTATGGAAAAGATTAAATCAATTATGGAAATAATTGATTTTAAATGAATATTCTATTCATGGTCTTTCTCCTATAAATAGAACACTAGCCCTAGGGTTTAGGTACTACAACATAAGGCAACAAGAATGCACTCTTGTATTATCTCTAGCCTCCCTCTCATATTCTCTTAACTCAAGAACTCTAGGGAGAATTTTATCTCTAGAGTTTTTCTCATTCAAGATTAGGTAGTCCCACAACTACATTCCTAATCTCAGAGTCATAGCGGGGAAGATCAATTGGTGGTGTCCCAATTGTTGACACTTGGTCCCTATGAAATCAAGAAAGGCGTTCTTGATATTTCAGAGACGACAACGATGATATGTTTGTTTCTCCCCTTTAGAATTAGTTCTAAGGTTGTATGCTTAGCCTTAATATAAGTTTCTATAGAATTTGTTCTCTGATTTTTGCCAATGTAATGATATTTGTTGGATAAACAAAATTAACTACGAATCGGTCCCAATTACGCTTCCGCTTTATCGGAATTAGGGAATTCCAAATCCTTTCACATCTATGTTTTCCCATTTAAACCATTATCTTTGAATGCTTTCTTAGATAATCTATCTGTAATTTTAGATTGTCAATAGGTCTGAATCGTGTCCTTTGTTTATATCTATATGATTTTGCATAGCTTGCTTGATAGGGCCTAGGATTCATAGAGAAATTTGTTGAATTAATTAGGAAATTTAATTTCTTGATTTAATTTAGAAATTATGGATCCTTGCACTTAATGCAGCTAATTCGATAGGTAATTACATGGGCTAACGAATTATCTATTCGGTTAGTTAGACTTAGATTTTTTGGCTAGCGATCTAATGCATGAGGGGTAGCGGGCGTCATTACGAAATTAGTCGGTTAATTAATTACACGGGCTAAGGGGTTAATTAAATGATTAGCAAAGGTTAGGAGGATGCAAAATCCAATCAACCAAGAAGCATGTCAGGCTCATAGCAATTTAAGACAATTTTATATTTAGAGTAACGATGAAACTAAGTAATACACCAAATCAACGAACCCCTTAATCAGATGATTCCGTCTCCGGATTTATTTCATCCCTTTTTGCTGTCACTGTTATCTTTTTTCATTTTACTTGATTTTCTATTTGTTTTGCATCCTGACTTTTACTTTACTTCTTCAAAATTTCGTCTAAAAAACCCCCATGTTTGTGCTCTGCACAAAGGCTTAAATCCTACTAGGACTCCCTTCCCTGTGTTCGACCCAGGTCACTATTACTATGAAAGTGGTTTTGGTGTCGTGGATTACAAATTTTATTTTATTAGGACTCTCGACAAGTCTGTTACTTTACGAGCTTCAATAATACTATATGTTTTGATGATAACAAATTTTAATTTACTAATTATTTTAGTGTTTTAAAGTGTTCATAATGTAGAGCTTGAAAAGACGATTCCAACGCAACTTGAATCACTCAAATAGAAGTTCAAACGAGAAATTTATTAGCAAAAGAAGATTGGAAGAAAAAGCTCATGTGACAGTGACGTGGCACTTACGTGGCATCCAACGTGGCAGCTTAAGTGAATCAATTTCCTCCATTTCTCTTCATTTTAATCCTAATTTTAATTTTCATTATCTCCTAAATTCAATCCTTTCACATCTCCTTTTTTAATTCAAAATTTCTCCTAAAATTCATCCTTTTACAAATCATTTTTAAAATTCAATCTATTCCAAATTTGTTTTCCTTCAAATCCTCATTCTAATTTCAAATTCCCTTAATTTCAATATATTCTCAATCTCATTTTTAAATTCAAACTTCTTTCCTTTTTCTGTAAATCAAATCTCCATCATCTATTTTGAATTTAATCCAATGGCCAAATTTCAATTTCTCCATCTATAAATGGATCCATTTTCTTCTCCTCCAACACACACTCAATTGATCAAATTTAAGTCTTCAAGTCTTTTACTCTTCTTCTCCAAAATCCTCTCATATTTTTATCTTGACTTATTGCAAATTTTGTGAGGAATTTTTTAATGAGAATTTTGAGTGCTCATACTTGTGTAGTTTGCCTTCGAAAAGGTTTATTTTTGTTGTGAGATTATTTTACTTTTCAATTGGGGAATTGTAATAAGGTGTGGGCGCACCTTGAGAATTGAGTGAGTGGTTTAATCCTAAACTTGAAAAAAGATTTGTAGTGGTTTGATCCTGAACCCGGTTAAAAGAATCCTAGTGGTTTGATCTTGAACTTGTTTAAAAAGATCAGTATTGGTTGGGTCCTGAACCTGTAAAAGGATCGGTAAAGGTTTGCTCTTGAACCTGGAAAAAGAGTCGGTTTGGTTCTCACCCATAAGAGAGTCGTTGCAGTAAAATACCCAAGACGTTTCTTGGAGAGTGGAGTAGGAATTTCCAAACCATTATAAAATTTTCTGGTGTTATCTCTTTCTCTCTACTCGTTTAATTTTCGCTATTTTATTTACTTGAGTAGATTGCATGCATAGGAAAATAATTATACATTTCTAGCATATTGCTTATTTTAGAGTGCTTATTAAATTAGTTTAAATTAAATTAAGTTAGTTCATTTTGGCGATTTTTTTTTATAATTTTATTAAGCAACTCGATTCACCCCCCTAGTGTTGTCATACGATCCTACAAAGTCCCGTTAGTGTTCAATCCCCTACTCCATTATTATTGAAATTAAAAAGTAGTAGTAGTAGTAGTAGTAATAATAAATAACATAACATATCACCACAATATGTTTGCTCTATGCAAAGCATGGAGAAATAGTCGGCATAAAGTTTCATGCCAATTTCATCATTTATGCGATTAGCTCTTCCATCACGTCAAACCAAATACGAACAAAATACTCATTCAAATATTTACTCATTGTCCAGTAAGGTTCGACTCCCCTTTGGGTAAGATTGGTGGTTTAGCTTCATGCTTTAGGCCAATTGAATTAGTCTCTAATGCTAGGAATTGGTTTCTTGTAGCTTTGGACCATTTAGAGCATAATCAAATAAATTCCAGTAAGGTATTGCTTTCATTTTATGGAGCTTTGAAGTTAGCAAAAGTCCTTAGACTCTTTTCTAGCATGTTTTTAGTATCTCGAGGTTAGTTCTAATATTTAAAGGTTATCCTTGTGGTTTAGGAGATTATCTGGACTAGGCTTCTTGAGGTTGTTTTAGGAGCGTTCTGAAATTTGTAAGTAGCCTCTGCTTGTTAGATTTGTTTGACTACATGATGCATAGTTGTTTGTTATGGCTTTGTTCCCTTACTTGTTAATAAAGCATGACTTGTTGTAATAAAAACATAATTGAGATGTTTGAATTTAAGTATGATTCTTGGTGCTTGAAGCATGTTGAGCTACCTATGTTGCATGGTAAGGTTGTAACATGAGTCTAGTGTGCTAGAGCGTAGCATAGCACATAATTCATGTGTAAGTTGCAGAACATGACGCATAATTCATGTGTAGTATGCGTTGCATGGCATGTAATTCATGTGGTTAAGGTTGCATAGCATGACACATAATTCATGTGACTAGGTGTGTAGCATGAGACGTGTTGATGGCAAAATCTGACCAAGCAACTCACCTGACCTTCACGTGACACCAACAATGAATTTGTTGAAGATGGGAAAGACGTGACCTGCAAAACCAGTAAAAAGCCACTGTTGGTGACCACAAGCGAACGGGTCGACAAGTAATAAAGAAATTGCAAGTATGTCGAGTATCGTATCCACAGGGAGAAATGCACTTAGGCAAGGTGATATTCTAAACACTAAAAATACTAAGATGCTTATTATTTAGGGGAACTGAGCATGATGAGAGATGCGAACGAATTTTAACCAAGGCAATTAAACAAAATCGATCAAGCAAATTAATAAAGAAGGAGATTGAGTCAAATAAGAGGCGGGGTCTTGAATTCCATAATACAGCTTAATAGTTATTCTAATTACTTAATTTTGTGTCCGACTAATTATAGATCTATAATCTTCATTAATCACATAGGTTCTCCTGTCAGTTTTCCCTAATTATAATTAACTCATTTTAACAACCTAAGTGTCCTTAGCGCTATTAAATGGGTTAATTAATGAGTCATGATTCATTATTGATCTCTAAGCCTAATCAACTAATCTCGTTGTCACTACGAGCAGTTAAGCCTAGTTGAGTGGGTTATGATCTGACTTAGTTTCTCTCCGTCGAGTTTCCACTAAGTATCTAATCACTATAAATTTGGCTAGAATCTATAGACCATTAAGAACTCCCACACAAATAATCAGTAAAGTGGACACAAAGATAGGCAATCAGAATAACAATAAACTATATTCCTTCATTCAAGACCCGTAAGCCGGGATTTTAGCTATACATGTATACTATAAGTACTAAAATTTCCCGCCTATACATGGTAAAAACAGTAAATGAACAAATAAAAAGGATAGGAACTAAACCGTCGATGAACCCCTTGCTTGTGCCTTGGATCCATCGCGAAACAAGCTCCCGATCACTCCAAAAAAGGCCCAAAAACAAGAATTCTACGCTCCTCTCACTCACTCTCAACCCAACCCTCAAAATGGATCAAAGAGCCCTTAGAAAAGTAGAGTAAATGGATGCTTGATCCCAAAAACTAAGTGTCAACCGCACCTTATATAGTGCTCTAGGGTTGACAGCGTAGCGATGCTGACGTCACAGCGTCGCGACTTTGTGATGTCATTGACTTGTTGCCCAAGAAGTCCAGCATCGAGACACTAAGGGACAGCGTCTCGACGTTTTCCTTCGACTGGAAAATTCCATATTGCGATTTTTGCTGATTTTTGGGCTTGTCCTTCAATCTTTTGGCCCAACTCTTCTTCATTTAAGGCCTTGGACTCCAAATGACCTACCTTGAATCTCCATGATTAATTATTCATGATTTGGGCTTCTTTTTCCTCTTTTTCTCCAAAAATCCAACAAAAAGCTCCTAAGGACAAAAATTCATAATTAATTGAATTTGATCATTAAAAACACAATAAAGAACAACAAAAACCATTAAATTTGAGGGTAAAATAGAAGTATTTATGCATGCTATCAGCCACTACACACCGGTGTGGTGTAGGCCACTTTCACTCCGATGCCTAAGTGATAACTCTCCAAAAGGTAGTTATTTAGGCCTCATTTCTATAGGGATTTGTGTGTCTTTTGTGCTTAATAGGGTTGGTTTTAGATATATATTATATGTTTTAACCCATTTGGAAGAATGGAAGCTTTGAAAGTTATTTTATGCAGAATGTATTGTTGAGCGGCTGGAGGGAGCAAATTTTGTGCTGTAGCAAAGCTGGGAGCAAAACTGCCACGTCACAGCTCGTTAGCCAAGTTGAAAAACCAAATTCTGTTGAGTTATTCTTGGGATAAAGGAGCAAGGAGAGTCATCTACGTGTCTAGGTCAACCTAATTCAAGCTTTCCTCAACTCTATAAAAGGAGGTAGCCGCCCAAGTCAAAATCATTCCATCCTTGGGAGGAACAATCCACTTTTGGGGAAGAGACCATTCTCATTTCCATCTTGGGAGCCGTATAGGGGAAAGATTGGAGACCATCAAGAAAACCATCATTCGCAAGCTGGTTGAGGAGATTAATATTTTCTTTTATTATCTTGTGATTATGGACATGCCTACTCAGATTGTAACGTGTGTTTCCATGTATTTTATGAACTAAGTAGCTTAGGCGTTGGTTAGGAAACAATGTGATTCTCGTGCTTAATTCTAGTAATAAATATTGATTAATGCATCTTGATTAATTGTTGAGTTCATTTCTATTTTATGCTCGCCTGGCCAGCCGGTATGAATACCTCTCTCTAGTTTCAGGGATGATTTAGGGAGTGTGTGGCATTTAATCACACTAGATCATTGTGTATTGGTGAACGCCAGGGACTGAGCTAGGGATAGCCAGTTGCCTAATGCTTGATCGGTAGTACTTCATTGGGGTTGAAACACATTCCAAAAGATCTGGAGTTCCGGGAGGAATCTGTTAATAAGACTGCGAGAGTTTTGCATGATCAATAATATTGCTAGAGCATCTTTTAAAACAATTACTAAATCCTGACCAGCGCTTGTTTCTAATCTGTCTGCCTATTCGTTTACTTTCTGTTCTGTCATTTCTTTTGCTTCAACATTATTTCTATAAAAACCAATCATTTTTACCATCTTTGAAACCATCAAAAAGTTATACAAAATAGATAAAGTGAAAGCTACTTCAGGCCTTGGATTGATAATACTTATTACTTGTTGCGGACTGTGTATACTTGCACAGAGTCTAGAGTCTAATTATATCTTATTTCTTATTGCATTTTTACTCACTTTAGGAACCCAACACTAAGTCAGATCAATAGTAAAGAGTCTTTCTAAATTTAGTTTTCTGAACCCTTTTTCAGGTGTGAAGGACCTAATTTATACATGTGTTGCCTGGTAGGGTTTTCTCTAGTTCTCAGGGCCACTTGGAGCTGAAACCGGGTCAAATCAGGGCACGAGACGCTAGTAGGGAAAAGCTGACAGTGGGCCGAGGATCGACCTCAACTCAAGGTCGAGGCCGAGCATGCGATCGGGCCAAGGCCCGATCCTTCTGGCCTTGGCCTAGTTCCTCTAATCCGTCCCTCTTCTGGGGTTCGACTTCTCGCTAAGTTTATGGATCGGTGTTTCTGATAAGGGTAAAAAATATACCTATTTTACCCTTATTTTTAGCTCACTTTCTTGTCAAAAGTTGCATGCTTAGATCAATTTTACTATTCTCGAGCTCAAAATATGTTAAAGTTGATGAATTAGGGAGTTGAGAGTCACATTTGTCAAATCATGCTTAAAAGTGCTTAAAAAACTCAATTTGATATGAATTTGACTCAATTTGGTGTTGTGCAGAAAAATAGAAGGAATCTGGAAAAACCCAGAAATGCGACCGCATTTCTGGGAAGGCAAAAATGAAATGCGACCGCATTTCTGGGCAGACAGAGGCCGTTCTGAGTCTGTCGCAGGTCGTTGTGAACGAGACTTTTGCCCACCTAACCGGTCGTTTTTACCCCGAAAATGACTGGGCTACCTACCCACACCTATTTCATGGCTCCTCAACCACTCCCCACACTATATTAGCTTGTGATTCGAAGAGAAATTCAAGCATAACTCACTGGGAAGAAGAGGGTTGTGACAGAACCCTAGTAGACGCCCATGAGTAGGGATGCCTGAGGTCCTTCTTAGATGACTAAATTCTAACCTTAGTTAGACATCAAACCTGAGTGTTTGTAGGGATTTTCCCCCTATTCCCATTTGTAAAGGAGAGTAGAGTGTCGAGCGAACTCTAGAAGGATTGGATAAAAAAAAAACCCCTAGTATTTAGCTACTGCCCCATTATTTCCAGCACTTGTCACTTTTCATTCATTTGTATTCTTTATATTTTATTTCAATGGAAAGTTGTTCATTTGCACTTCATTCCATCATGCTTAGCTAAATCCCATTGAGGGGTTCAATATAGTGAATTCCCTTATGGTTCAATAGCTTGAAAGTGTTTCTTTGCTTAAGTTTTATTCAATGCATGTCATTCTTTATTGATTATCATTCTGATCTTGTTGAGTTTAAATTGATCACTTAGACTTTGCATGTTACGTGAGTTTGATCTCAAAAGGGACAAATGATATTGATTCTCATAAAGGTGATATAGGAGAAAAGGCTCGAAAGAGTGTATTCGGTGTTATAGGGCGAGGCTGCCTAAGGCACCCTATAACAACTATAGGGTTATAGATTGCATTCGTGAATTATCTATGTCGGAGTCGAGTCACAGACATGTGCATAACGGTACTCGCTTAGCCTTCTAATGGTACTTGGGAGCAAGGCCAAATAGAAGTTAAATTTGACCCAATGAATTGAATAGGCTTAGGTTGAATAAACTATGATTAGGGTTATTTGCCTTTGGGATGAAACTATGTTGAACACCTCGTTTATTTATTATTGTTTTCTTTACTTGTTTATTTATTCTATTTTCCAAAAATCATCATCAACTATTTCTTTGTTACTTATTCTAAGAAATCTTTGAGCAGTTTCTTCTTCAAATCTTTGTTTCCAATTTAGTCCTCATGGGATCGATACGCTTGGAATACTTCTAAGGTTTTTTTTTATTACTACGTGCGATAATGTATACTTACACTAGCTTGGCTAAATTTGTTCTTATTCATTATCTATCATTTTTTCTAACATCCACCTTTCAGCCTAACACGCAGTAGTAACGTTGTCCCCGTTGTCTCCGTTCAATTCGAAATGGCCCAAAATCACCCAAAACATTAAGTCCCCACTCTCTAATTGGGATTTTCGTAACCTGCCACCAATGGCTAAGTCTCTCAAGCCCAATTTAAGAGTATAGCTCTCGCCCCCGCGCTATTTTACGCACTTATTTCCTCCCGGCCTAGAGGAGGGACCCTTTCTAGTCATTAGAAGCGTTTTTGAAGTTTTGGTCATTACAGAAATGTCTGCCGGTAAAGAGTTACAGAGTGGCAAAAGAAAATAGTATATCTCCTTGACAGAGGTTAGGAGAGTGGTGAGTCAAAGGAATTATGATGGAAGAGAGATTTGAAAATAACACAAATCTTAGCTCAATTCCATCCTTTTTTTCTTTTACTCTCTTCCCAGATGGGCCCCTTTACTTTGAAAACCCCAGCACGGGTATTTTTTTTTCTAACCTAAAAAAAATTTCATAACCAAATCGTAGGGTTACGCACATGCACCCTATATGACCTTGCACATTTTGGGTTCCTGCATCAGAATGTTAGTTTTTGCAAAAGAAAAACGGGTGAAAACGCTAGGGTCAGCTTTTGCCCTATAAACCTTTTGACGCTCGCAGCTCAAATTACAACCCCCTACTCGGGTAAACTTAGTGTACAATAGAAAGTGTTCTAGAGTAATGGGTTTACATAAAGCATGGAATCATACGTTAATGAGTTGTTCCGCCTCAGCTCCTCGGAGGTCAGCCTTGGCATCGCTTTCTTCAAACCATAAGACCTTTTCTCCATAGGCTCGGCTAAGTGGAGAATATGGGTGGCTCAACCTCTGCAAGAATCAATCTCATCTCGATGGAGTGGAGAATATGGGTGGCTCCACTCGGTCAAGGACTTGGGGAGGTTGAGAATATGGGTGGCTCAACCTCCGCATGAATCATTTTCTTTGTCTCGGCCAGATGCACTATATCATGTGGAAAAATGATTCATGCTAACACAGTATAAAGAGCTTTATTAGGTTTGCGAATCCCTGCATATTTTGCAACAAGAGGTGCCATGGACAAATGTTATGAAAAATAAACAAAAACTCAAAAAATAAACAAATAACATTAGCTACAAGCTTAGTTTTTTTGCCATATCCTGGTCGGCCTCAACCTTCCTGTGGTGGAGTAATAGTTTATCATCTATCTCTACTAAAATTACTGATAGTAAGTCTTCAAGTGTTCTGAATTCCATGGGTGAGGAAGTGGTTTCCCATTTTCATCGACCAAAGCGTAAGTTCCGAGACGGATTACCTTACTGATTTGATAAGGCCCTTCCCACGTTGGTCCCAGTGCACGTGCGTTTGGATCTCTAGTTTTTTGCATGACTTTTCTCAATACCAAATCTCCCTCTCTAAAACTACACCTTTTCACTGTCGCATTATAATATCTGGCAATCCTGTTTTTTTTTTATTCTACAACCCGCAGTTGCGCTGTTTCTCAATGCTCATCTAGTAGGTCTAAGTTCAACCTCATTGCTGATAGCGAGCATAGCTAGCTATCTTTACTTATTTAATTTAGCTAGTCTTTTATGATTTTTGGGCCATTTTATTATGCTTTAATGTTTATGTTTTAGGAAATGGTTGATTGGAGCTAAAACGCAATAGTGGAGTCAATCGGGTGCTCGGGACGCGAAAAGATGCAAAGGAATGAAGAAGAGTCAAAGAGGAAAAAAGTCAAAATTCGGTCAAATGCAGACTAGCGTCTCGACGCTAGCAATCCTTATCTGAATAGGCGCGAAACGGTCACAGCGTCTCGACGCTGCGACCTTAGCGTCTCGACGCTGTGTAATTTCCTTTCCAGAACACGCGTGTTTAGAGGCAGCGTCTCGACGCTATGACGAAAAAACAGAATATAAGGTTATTTGCGGCTAAGTTTTGGGGGAGGGAATTTTGGGACCTTTTGGAGCCGTAAACAGGGCAGAAACAGAGAGGATTAAGGCTGAAACAAAGGGAGAGATTCCGAAATCAACCCATCGTTCGTGGGGATCGTGACGGGGACGTTCGGTCTCGGCCTACATTGAGTTTTCTTTTCCCTTTCCTTTTATTTAGCTAGAGTTTATGGCTTTATTATGTTTAGTTGAGCTTGTAATCATATTCATGAGTAGCTAAATTCATAGCTTAGAGATTGATGTAGTTGATTTTGTTTATGGATTGATTTATGGTTTAAGTTGTGCAATGTTTATTATGTTTGTAATCTTGATTTAATGCTTTCAATTAATTGGCCATTAGTTGAATGATTTAAGTTTTGAATCTAGCTCGGGAGAGGGGATTTAATATAGACTTACTCAAGATTGCATGACTAAAGTTTACTTTCTAATTCATGACGGTTTTAGATTAACTTTAGAATTGGTCAAAAGATCTCATTGCCTTGCATATTAATAGACTTAGATAGGGATATCAAGTTGGTTAATTTACATGAGAATCAATTATACTCGGGAGAGGTTGTTGTGATTAAAGGGTCTTTGGCTCATAATTCCATTGTGCATAATAACTTACTCCTTAAAATCAATCCTAGACTAAATCAGCGAAAGCAATTCCCTAAGTATTTTTCTCAATTGAATTTCCACACTTTTCACTTGTTTGATTTATTTTTGATACCATTCATTCATCACTTTTTGATCCCTAAATAAAATTGAGCGAGATAATTCACAATACTTGATTTGCTTAAAAATCCAATCCAGAGGACGACATTCGAATTACATTCACTATATTATTACTTGACCCGTGCGCTTGCGGTAGGAAAAGTCAACATCAATTGCCTCATCATTCTCGTGAACACTAAACTATTCTATTCTAGGGGACGGTATGCCTATTTCTACCAGGACCACTGCCTCTACTCCGAACGAAAGAGAGAAAGGAGTTTCTCTCGTTGAGGTCCGAGCTGTCGTTTGGTATGCCCACAACACACGTGGGAGTTCTTTGACCCATAATCCTTTTAGTCCTTCAAGCTTTGTCTTCAAATTTTTCTTGATGATTTTATTTACAGTCTCTACCTGTCCATTAGCTTGTGGATGAGTCGGGGATGAGCAACGACGCAGGATGCCTAAGTCTGAACAGAATTTCTTAAACACTGCATTGTTGAACTGTATGCCATTGTCTGAAATGATGGTGTTGGGAATCCCGAAACAACATACTATATTCTTCCATATGAAATCAGTAATCTTTTTCTCGGTAATAGTCACTAACAGCTCTACCTCTGCCCATTTTGTAAAATAATTCACTGCCACTACTGCATACTCGGTCTGTCCTTTTCCCTGAGGTAGAGGTCCAATCAAGTCTATCCCCCACTGCGCGAATGGCCAAGGGTGGATAATACTCGTTAAAGGCTCTGGTGGTTGTCTTGGAACCAGTGCAAACCTCTGGCATTGATCACAAGATCTCGTGAAATGCTTAGCATCCCGTAACATCATTGGTCAGTAGTAACTTTGTCTGACAATCTTATGACATAGGGACCTTGCTCCTGAGTGATTCCCACACACCCCTTCATGTATCTCCCTCATTACATATTCTACATCGCTTGGAGGAAGGCACCTCAACAACGACATCAAGTAGCTTCTCTTGTATAGCTTTCCTTCCCTTAGCACGAAATGTGTTGCTCGTCTCTGCAGCTTCTTAGACTTCATTTTCTCTGTTGGCATCTCACCTTTTCCCAAATATTAAATGAGTGGATCAATCCATGAGGTCTCTCTCTGCTGGGGAAGGTTCGGCTTCAATTGTCAAGGCATCCTCCCTAGTCATGGGAACCTCGGCCTCGGCTACAGGATCCTCGGCCTCGGCCATGGGAACTCAACCACCTGTCTTAAGAATTTCCTTCATGCATACTATGGGTTTAGATAAAACCTCAACTGGAACGATCCTACTCAACTCTGTTTCATAGGCCACCGCCAGACGGGCTAGTGAATATGCATTGGCATTCTGCGATCTTGGTATTTGCTTAATTTCTCATTTCTCAAATTTTGACAGTAGATCCTTGGCTTTGGACAAGTATTCGCTCATTCTCGCTTCTTAGCTTAATATTCTATCATTACTTGCTTCAATTAGTTGTGAATCACTCTGAACTAAGAGATCAGAGACTCTGATCCCTCTTATTAACTCCAATCCCTGCCAGGAGAGCCTCATACTCTTCTTCATTATTTGAGACTTCAATTCTCCCAAATCCAGCAAATTGATTATTGTCTCTATCCCGCTTGACTAGGCCTCGAGCCTCTTAGGGTCGGCCTCGCCCCCAGTAGCTGTCAATTCTGCAACAAAATCTTCCACTACCTGTCATTTCATTGATGTTCGAGGTTTGTAATGAATGTCGTACTCACTCAATTCAACTACCCACTTCATGGGACGACCCAAGGCGTCTGGTTTTTGCAGCACCTACTTTAGAAGAAAATTAGTCAAAACTGTTACCTTGTGGGCTTGGAAGTATGGCCATAATCTCATGGCTGATGTCACCAAGGCAAGGGCGAGCTTCTCCACTTGGGGGTATCTTGTTTCTGCTCCTTCCATAGATTTACTGATGTAATATACAAGTCGTTGGAGCTTACCTTCTTCTTTGATCAGTGTCGAACTCACGGTCGTATCTGAGGTTGCCACATAAAGCAACAATTCGTCGCTAGAAAGAGGCTTAGACAGGAGTGGGGCGGAACTCAAATACGCTTTCAACTCACGAAAAGCTTTCTCGCAATCTTCTGTCCATTTGAAACGTGATCCCTATCTCATAATTTTAAAGAAAGGTAAACACCTATCAATTGATCTGCTAACAAACATGTTCAATGTTGCGATCCTTCTGTTCAGACTTTAGAGTTGCTTAAGATTGGATGGAGAGGACATTTGCATAATGGCTCTTATCTTGTCTGGACTCGCCTCTATCCCTCTCTAATGCACCATGAATCCTAAGAACTTTCCTGACGTTACCCCGAAAGCAACTTACTTGGATTCAGATTCATTTGGTACTTCCGGAGTATCTAAAAAGCCTCGTTGAGGTCAGACTCATTGTACTGAGATTTCACACTTTTCACTAGCATGTCATCTACATATACCTCCATGTTTTTTCCTAGTAAGGGAGCAAACATGTGGTTTACCATTCGCTGATATGTTGCCCCGATGTTCTTCAAACCGAATGGCATGACTTTATAGCAGTACAACCTTCGACTAGTGATGAAGGAAGTCTTCTCCTGATCGGGCTCGTGCATCTTGATCTGATTGTATCCCGAGTAAGCATCAATAAAATTCAACATCTCATGCCCCGTCGTTGCATCAACCAACTGATCGATCATGGGTAAGCAGTGGTGGAGCCACCATGGGCAAGTCCCATCGTGCGCAATCAACCTTTTTTTTCTTTTTGTTTTACAGTTTTTTTCTTTCTCCTTTTTTTTTCTCCTTTTTGTTTTTTCTTTTTTGATTTTTTTTTTTCCGATTCTTTTTTCTTATTCTTCTTGTTTTTGTTTTTTGTTTTTTTTTTCTTTTTCCGCATTCTTTTTCGTTTTTTCTCCACATCTTTTTGTTTTTTCGTTTTCTTCTTTTCTTTCTCGTTTTTCTTAGTTTTTTTTCATAGGTTTTTTTTAGAAGATTCATAGGTTTAAAATTGATTAAATTTAAATTTAATTTTTGTATTTATGAATATAAAATAATAACAAACATATGCATTATAGTTCTTTTTTCAACTTTATTTTATTTTTTGAGTCAAATAATTATGGAACAATAAAAATATTTTTAAATTTTAGTAATAGGCTTTTGAGTTAAAAAAAAAAAGCGTGCAATTGCCTTTTAAACTTTCAATTCTATATCTAGTAGGTTTCAAAGTTTTCGATTTAGTGTCTAATAAATCTGTGACCTAATAAACTAATAAAGATTTTGTTTTAGTTCAAAGTTCTATTAGATACAAAATAAAAAATTCAGAAACCTATTAGATAGAAAAATGAAGGTTTAGAGACTTAGTAAGAACTTTTTAAAGTCAGTGATTTATTGAGCATAATCTTGAATACTTAATGACTAAATTTATAATTTAAACAACTTAATATCAAAATGTACGAATTGATAACATATATCAATGTGTTCAAAATATCGTTTTGGTTATTGTACTTTGGACTTTGTTTCATTTTTAGTCATTGTACGTTAAAATGTCCAATTTTAGTCCAAGTACTTTCAATAAAGTTTAAAATTGGTCTCTATAGTAAGTTTATTGTTATTTTTTCTAAAACAATGGGTCTCTATTAGTATTTTTCTAGAAATTTTTTAAATATGTTCACATCGGGTCTCTTATTGTATGAAAATTACTATTTAACAATTTTGATAAAATTAACTTAAACTTACGGTAGGGGCAAATTTTAAGCATAGACTAAAATTATTTCTATATAGCCCCCCCTCACCTAAAGTTCTGGATCCGCCACTGTGGGTAAGGGGTAGTCTTTAGGGCATGCCTTGTTCAGGTCCATGAAATCGATGCACATTCTCCACTTCTCGTTTGCCTTCTTTACCAACACTACATTGGACAACCACTAGGGGTAGTGGACTTCCCTAATGAATCCAGCTTTGAGCAATTCGTCCACTTGACTAGCTATAACCTCATTTCGTTCCGAATTGAAAACTCGTCGTTTCTGCATTACTAGCTTGAAATCTCTATTCACGTTCAGTTGGTGAACCATTACCCCAAGATCAATTCTCGGCATATCCTCGTGAGACCATGCGAACAAATCTGCATTGGCCCTCAGAAAACTGATCAGCCTTTCTCTCTATTCAGCCCCCAATTTGGTTCTGATGTTCACTCTTCTCTCCTCAGATGTTAACGGTACTGATTCTAGCTCTTCTGCGGGCTGTCCTCTCGGGTCACTTCCGGCGACATTAGGAATTTGTGGGACCTCTTGCTGACTCCCGAGTTTAGGGTCAGCCTCTTCCCTACCAGGGTCGGTCTCGGCCAAACTCGGTGTTTTTTGCCCACATCTGGAATCTTCAACAGATCTCTACATTTGCCCAACTTTTCAAACCACAATTGATATGCAATTCATACTGACAAGCACTCTTCCCCACAGACAACGCCAACTGTTGATGGGAAAATCTGGCCAAGCAACTCACGTGACACCAACAGTGAATTTGTTGAAGACGGGGAAAACGTGACCTACAAAACTAGTAAAAAGCCCCTGCACATTGGTATGGTGTAGGCCACTTTCACTCTGATGCCTAAGTCAGATAACAGTAGAGTCTTTCTGAATTCAGTTTTTCTAACCATTTTTCAAGTGTGAAGGATCTAATTTATACATGTGTCGTCTGTTAGGGTTTTCTCTAGTTCTTGATGCCGCTTGGAGCTGAAACCGAGTCAAATCGGGGCATGGGACACTGGCAGGAAAAAGCCGACTCAGCCCACCCAAGTGGGCCGAGGCCGACCATATGCTTAGCCTCGACCCAAGGCTGAGGCCGAGCATGGGATCGGGCCTCCAACCTCAGCCCAGTTCCTCTGGTCCATCCCTCTTCCGGTGTTTGACTTCTCGTTGTGTTTTTGGATCGGTGTTGCGTTGTCCCCGTTGTCTCCATTCAATTTGGAATGGCCCAAAATCACCCACAACAACACGAAATTCATTTGATTAGTTTGCGTAGCATGGTGCAAAATGCATATGTTAGGTGCGTAGCATGACACGAAAAATCATGTATGGTTAGAGAGTGTGTTGCATAGTATAGGAAGCATGTATGTGATGTCAGTATGTTGGATGTTTACAGTTTTAACAACAAAGTTGGATGCGTGTGAGAAGCATGTTGAATGTTGTTGTTTGTTGTTTGTTGTTTGATGGCACACCAAGCATGAGCTACTTACTAGTACTTGGGTTGTACTAATACCCTTTTCCTTTCTTTCCCCAACATTTTAGTTGATGTAGGTATGAACAACTACCTCGACTATGGTGATGTCGAGGAAGAACCTGAGAGGATAGTTGAGTTCTTTTTATTTTCATTGAGTAGGTTAATAGTTAGGTGGTTGGTTTAATTCTAGTTTTGTTGATGAAAGTCACCTAGTTATTTTTGTTATTGGAATGGTAGCACTCCATGTTGGGATTGGTGCCCTAAAACTCGTAGATAGTGAATGTTAAATGAATTATATACTTGATCGATAAAGCCGTTGTTGAGATTCATTCAGTAAAGTCGTTATTGAATAAGTAAATTGCACGTTAAATAACCCAAATCCAATAAACTAAGATCCTTGGTTATAGGACGAACACTTGAGCTTTATGTAGAGACATAAAAGTGGATCATGCTCGAGAAATAGCCAAAACGGTCTATAGTATAGGGATAGGGTTGGGTACCTTATTCTAGGGACACTATGAGACGCGACCCACTTTATAGATAGTATAGACGATGTGATCCTAAATCATCCATGTAGAGACATGCGAGTGGGGGCGTCCTATGCAATGAGTTTGCATAAGACCAGAACCGAGAAATAAGTCGCTCTCGCTTTATAACACCATTTACTGACGAGACTGACTATTTCATGTGATGACCTAGGTAACTCGATCTTAATCCTGAGCTAACTATGAACTCCTGTTTATTCGGGTTTATCCTTAGATCTGCATAGGTGAGAGTGGCTTAGTATCGCCGACTCAATAAGCCTCCCAATTTAGGGATAGGAACAGGTAGATAGCTGGGGACATAGTCGTGCGAGAATGAATTCACTCCTACCCAAATTAGGGATAGTAGAGAGGGTGTTCCCTTAAGTGTTGACTCTGGGGCTTGAACAAAGGGATCCCGCCCTCTCATTGGCCCGAGAGGGACTCGGTTTATTGGTTGGACCATAAATCAATTGTTCATTAGAGGATCAGTGGGACTTAAGGAACTAGAAGTACTATAGGGGTAAAACAGTCATTTAACCTAGCTATAGCTACGAACAACCTATAAAGGATCGACTTACTGAACATGGTTAAATCAAGTGGACAAAAATATATCTATAGTGAGGGGAGTGCAACTACTGGGCTATAGTGGAGTGTCCCGGTAGTTAACGAATGTTGGTTAAGCTCAGTTAATGAGATTAGTCGGTTAGCCTCGAATCGTTGGAGCCCATGATCTATAGGTCCATTAGGTCCCCCTGCTGGCTTATATCAGAATAAAGCCTACAACAATAAGATAGGATTCTTTGAATTGTTCAAAATCGGGAAAAATGGCATTTTCATAAATTACGTTTGACATAGTATTTAATTATGAAATAAATTGAAAAATGAGAGATTGTGTTTTTAAAAGTGTTTTAAATGCTATATATGAATTAGGAATCATATATAATTAAATTGCACATGGTGTCAATGATTAATTGGATTAATCATAACAAATTAATTGGAAATGTTTCTAATTAATTGCCATGAAATCAATTTCAATTTGGAATTGGAATTTGAATTAGAATGCAAGAAAAATCTGATTGAGGATCAAACTTAGTGGATTTAGATGGATTTCCACTCTTGCATGTTGATACAAAGTGGAATACAACACATCCATGCACTTGTTGCATGTGTTGTGGCTTCAACACCTAGAATCCACTTTGGCTTGCATAACCACCATGTGTCTTGCATCTTGAGGCCTTTCCTTGCATGGAATATCTCTATAAGTAGATGCAAAATCATATTAAGAAAAAAAGAGAGCCATTTCCACATTGTTATGTTGCTGGATTTTGGTCTCAAACTCACTCATCTCCATATATCTCTTTAGTGCTTGAACCTTCAAGCATTCCCTTCCCATTCCCTATCTCTATAGACTCCCACAAGTCGCTCTTGACCCGGAGAATAGTAGGGAAGACACTAGAGGTGGTCCACACACCATTCGTGAACAAAGAAATCAAAGGGAGTTGTTGAATCGGTCTCCAAAAAGGTTGGTACAAATTCTGCTCTCTGTTTACGGTATTTGGACAGCATGTTTTCATTTTCTAAAGTTGGTGTAGTTAAGTGTCTCTGATCCTAAGATTGCTTCCGCATGTGTTATATGAACACCGTCACTCCATTGGTTGGAATTGTTTTAGAAGTTTGATTCTTGTTAATATATTTTAGTGTGTTATGCTTAATCTTATGAGTCTTTAGTTAGTTGATGCTACGAGACCTGACTTGTATAGTGAAGAGGTTGTAAATTCTGTGAAATAAAGTTTGATGGAGTTAGTTAAATAATAAAGAAGTGTTGTATATGATTAACATTTTAAAAAAAAATTGGGATTTTCAGTTTTGCGTCGTTATACTAACGAAATTTTCGGTGCTCTCCATTGGTTTAGGCTAGTTGGGTTGATAATATCTCTAGGCGATGTTAGAAAAACCTGGGGCATTATAGTTGGTACTAGTATATCTCCTCCACGGAACTTCCAAGAACCATTCTCTTGCCTCTTTACCACATAACAGACTTTATAATTGTTACATGCGACAAAGGATCAACAAGAGTTTTCATTGACAAAAAGTAGAAGGGCCAAAGAGTTATGAAGAGATGTGATAATGAAACCATGAATATTTCTTTATCACTCAAATATACTTATAAACATGGAAGAAAAATAGCGAAAATTGAAAACGAACGCATCCGAGATAGTGAAATGATGGTCACTATTATCTTAAATGAGGTCTATGAAAGTTTAAAACAATCAACCATACCAATTATGAGCTAATTACAAATAAGGAAATAAATCAGTTGTACAATATAATTTGACACTCCCCTCAAGCTAGTGAATGAATGTTTCCCATTCCTAGGTTGCTAACCAAATTCTCAAAGTTGTTGTTATTCAATAATCCTTTCGTGAGGATATGTGCTATTTGATTATTATTGGTTAATACAAATACATGGAGTACAAGGCATTGTCCAACTTCTCTTTGATAAAGTGTCTATCAACCTCAACGTGCTTGGTTCTATCAACAATACCACATCTATCATATTTCATAAATACAGGATAATTGTTGTATTGACTTCAGCTTCATTACCTGAGTATGAGCCAAGACACGGATCACACAGATGCATATTTCTTCAGCTTCTCAAGCTTGTCTTGGATGGACTTCTTTCCCTCATCAGATTCATATTGCTTTCAGTACTCAGTGAAAGCCTTCTTCTTAGACTTGCACCAGTTCTTATAGAACAAATGTGTGTTGGAAGTGTGTGATGGACACTCACAAATTAGAATCAAATAAGAAATATTTGAGAAGAAATAAAATCACTTGTATTGAACAAAAAACACTCTTCAAGAAAGCTACAAACTTGGTTCACACTACTTCTCTCTAGCTCTTCTTGTATTTTCTTCTCCACACACTTGCTTCAACACATTCTAAAGCTATCCTATTTATAGGATTACATGGAAAAGTCTAGATCTAAAACTCCCATCCTAATTCATGAACATGTTTCATGAACTTACTATACTTAATGAACATAACTCTCCCTTACATGAATGTTGTACTTAACTCCCAACAAATTAAAAGATAAAACTTACTTATTAAATTACTAATTTGTTAACTCATCTACTTAATTAAAACATGTTTAACTTTCAACATCCCCCCTTAAACATGTTTTTCTCAAAACTCCGAGCAAAGTTCTCAACTTTCTAAACACATCGACCTTAAGTGCTTTGTGAAAATATCTGCAATTTGATCTTTCTGTCTTCACATATTCTACTTGAATCTCCTTTCTTGAAATGCAATCTCTGATAAAGTGAAATCTTGTATCAATGTGCTTATTACGATCATGAAACACTGGATTCTTGGCTAGAGCTATTGTTGACTTATTATCCACATGGATCATAGTTGCATCCTCTTGCAAAATTCCAACTGTCTTAAGCAAATTTCTCAACTAGACTGCATGACAAACACATGATGCTGCAGCAACATACTCTGCCTCACAAGTAGATAATGTCACGATGGGTTGCTTCTTAGAACTCCAAGTAAAAGTTGTATTGCCAATAAAGAAAACATATCACTTGTACTTTTTCGATCATTAAGATCTCCAGCCCAATCACTATCACAATAACCTTCAAGCGTGAACTCTTTAGACGATGAATAAAATAATCCATAGTCAAGCTTACCTTTGAGGTAACGAAGCATTCTCTTTGCCACTTTCAAATGAGTAGTTGTAGGAGATTCCATAAACCGACTCACCAATCCAACACTGAACAAAATATCTGGTATTATGCAAGTTAAATACCTCAAGCTTCCAATCAAGCTCTTGAAATATGAAGGATCTACAAAATCTCCATTTTCATATTTAGACAGTTTTGTTCTAGTTTCCATCGGAGTTGTGATAGGTTTAGAATTAAACATCTTAAATTTCTCAAGAATTTCTCTAGTATATCGCTCTTGAGAAATGTCCTTCGACTGCTTCACTTCGATGCCAAGATAATATGACATGAGCCCAATATCTGTCATTTCAAATTCTTGAGTCATTGCCTTCTTGAGATCTTCAAACATACTTGGACAATTTCCTGTAAAAATTAAGTCATCCACATAGAGACAAACTAACAACATATCTCCATGACCATTAGTCTTAATATAAAGAGAATGTTCATGAGGGCATCTTAAATACCCATAGTCAAGGAAATATTTGTTAATTTTGTTATTCCACATTCTTGGTGCCTGCTTCAATCCATACAAAGCCTTCTTTAACTTCAAGACTTTATCTTCATGACCTTTCACTTTATAACCAAGTGGTTATTCCAAGTAGACTTCTTCTTCACGATATCCGTTCAAGAATGTCGATTTGACATCCATTTGAAAAATCTTCCATCTATTCTGAGCAGCAAGTGCAATTAACAACCTTATGGTCTCCAAGGGAGCAACATGAGCAAATACTTCATCGTAATCAATGCCTTTTCTTTGAGAATAGCCTTTTGCAACTAATCTCGCTTTGTGTCTCTCCACTTCTCCTTTTTCATTTCTTTTTATCTTGAACACCCATTTGACACCTACTGCTTTCTTTCCACTTGGAAGAGTAGAAAGCTCCCATGTATCATTCTTATTTATGACTTTTATCTCTTCATCCATAGCAGTATTCCACTTTTCATCTTGTGAAGCTTCTTCAAAATTTAATGGTTCACTGTCACGTGGAAGACTGCAGTCTTCCACTTTTCATCTTGTGAAGCTTTTCATCTTGTGAAGCTCCCATGTATCATTCTTATTTATGACTTTTATCTCTTCATCCATAGCAGTCTTCCACTTTTCATCTTGTGAAGCTTCTTCAAAATTTAATGGTGCAGTCTTCCACTTTGCACCAAGAAGACAAAAAAAGAGTAAGATCACTAAAACTTCGACTTAACTCTTCCGTTTCATCATGTGTCTCGTAGACTTCTCATGCGATGAGGCCCTTCACTTGAACTTGACGAAGGATTTGGAATTCCCCAATTCTGTTAAAGCGGAAGCAATTGGACCGTTCGTAAATTAATTTTGTTCTACAAAATACCAATACATTGGCAAAAGGTTAAGTGGTGAAAAACATACGTCCGTTGACGACTCTGAATACTTCAACGGATGATTCTTGATTGCTCTGCAACAACGAAAAATACCACCATTTGATCTTCCTCACTATAACTCTAAGATTAGGAACGTAGTCGTGGGACTACCTAATCTTGAATGGGAAAAACTCTAGAGAGAAAATTCTCCCTAGAGTTCTTGAGTTGAGAGAATATGAGAAGGCCTTATGGTGGTCATATGTTGTTGTACCTAAACCCTAGGTTTAGTGTTTAATTTATAGGAGAAAGATCATGAATAAAATATTCATTTAAAATCAATTATTTCCATAACTTGTTTAATATTTTCCATAATTAATCAATTCCATGACCAACCAATTCCATGACCAATCAATTCCATAATTGATTAATCTTTTTCATAAATGATTGATCACTTCCATAAGTGATTAAATCATTTCAATAAATGATTAATTACTTCCATAAGTGATTAATCATTTTCATAATTGATTAATTTCCAATTAATTAATTCTTTAATTAATTAATTACCCAATTAAATATCATATATTTAATTTGAGGCCTTCAATTAATTAATTCTATAATATGAATCAAAATCATATTCAAATTTGAACTCCTTCAAATTCTCTTATATCCTATAAATTTAATATGAATCAAATTCATATTAATATTTGAACTTCTTCAAATATTTATTTCTCTCATAGACTATAGTTTAATTAAATCTCATTTAATTTAAACTAAATTGAATAATTAATTAATTCATCTTCTAATTAAATACCATATATTTAATTAGACATATATTTGAACTCTTGCAAATATATCAATCTCTCAATATTATAAAGTTTAATCTCAAATTAGACTTTATATTTTAATGCATCACTATACATTATATTAATTTGTATCTCGTATAATTAACTTAATTCCCAATATGAATTTGAACTATTCAAATTCTCTCAAGATATATTTGTTCCTGATTACTCTTTACGAGTTAGCAAGGGGACCTAATGGACCTACAGATCAGAAGCTCCAATGATATGAGGTTAATAAATTAAACTCATTAATCAGGTTAACTAATATTCATTAATTGTGGGTCATTCCACTAAAGACCCACATCTCAACTCTTCTCACTGTAGAACATTTCTTTGTCCATGGTTGTAGACCTATGTCGGTAAGTCAGTCCTTCACGAGTGTTCGTAATCAAAGATGAGTCAAATTACCGTTTTACCCATGTGTTACATTTGTCTCCTTAAGTACCACGCTCCTCTAATGAACAACCTGTTTATGGTCCAACCATTAAACAAAAAGTCCCTCTCGGGCTAGTGAGAGGGCGGGATCCCTTTGTTCAAGTCCCGGAGTCACCACTTAAGGGAACACTCATCTACTTCACCTAAAAGCGGGAAGGAGTGAATTTCTTCTTGTGTTGTCATGTCCCCAGCCTCCCACTCGGTCTTGTCCCCAAAAAGGAAGGCATATGAGTCGGCGTATTGGCCACTCTCACCCATGCTAATCAAAGGACAATCCCTCATAAGAAGGAGTTCATGATACACTCAAGATTAAGACTGAGCTACCTAGGTCATCCTATTGAAACAGTAACCTAATTAGTTAACGGTGTTATAACTAATGGTTGACTATTTCGTGGTCTGGTCTTATGCAAACTCATTGCATAGGATACCCCCACTTGCATGTCTACTACATGGACGTTTTGGATCAATACGTCTGTATCAAATACAAAGCGGGTCGTATCTCATAGTGTTACCAGGATAAGGTACCCAACCTAATCCTTGTACTATAGACCTTTTAGGTTGTTACTTGAACATCGATCCTCGTATGTCCCCACATACTAGTTCAAGTTACATACAAACAACCTTGGATCTTAGTTTATTGGATTTGGGTCAAATTGTGCAATATTTAACAATAACACTTTATTGTAGAAACTCAATAACACTTTATTGAAACAAGTATACAATTTGTTTACATTTACTACCTACGAGTTTTAGGGGATAAAACCCAACAGTTGATGATGAAGGTGTAGTTTGTTCTGGATTGACCGGTGATGGAGGTGGTGTTGATGGAGAAACAACCACATCACCAGTTTCATCATCATCTTCAGGAAAAAGTAAGAACTTATAATCTTTAGGTTTATCATTCCAATTCCATGAAGCTTCCTCATCAAACACAACATCTCTACTTACCACCATCTTCTCTTTGGTTGGATTATAAAGCTTGTAGCTTTTTGAGCTGCATCATAGCCAATGAAAATAAGTTTCTCACTTTTATCATCGAGCTTACTTCGCCTTTTATCTGGTACATGTGCATAAGCGATGCTCCCAAATACTCCCAAATGAGCAATAGATGGCCTTCTTCCAGTCCATGCTTGTTGAGGAGTTTTGTTCCACGGGCTTCTAGTGGGGGAACGATTAGACAAATAAACTGCACATTCAACCGCTTGTGCCCAAAACTCTTCTGCCATCTTCTTACTCTTCAACATGCTTCGAGCCATATTTAGTATAGTTCTATTCTTCCTCTCAACAACACCATTTTGTTGTGGAGTATATGGAATTGTCATAGGTCGACGAATTCCATTTTCTACACAAAAATCTTTGAATTCATTTAAAGTGAATTCTCCTCCTCTGTCTTATCTCAATGCCTTTATGTAATAACCACTTTCTTTTTCGACAAGAGCTGTAAATCTCTTGAACATGCCAAATACCTCTGATTTCTTCTTGACAAAATAAACCCAAGTTTTTCGACTGAAATCATCGATAAATAATAAGAAATAATTATTCTTACCGAAAGAACTTGGCTTTATCGGTCCACAAAGATCAGTGTGGAAAAGCTCTAATGGTCTTCTTGCTCTTGAAGAAGATTCTTGTGGAAAACTCTTTCTTGATTGCTTGTCATAAAGACAACCTTCACAAAACTGATCCGGATGCTTGACATATGGCAATCCTTTCACCATGTTCTTCTTGGCTAATAATCTCAAGCCATCGAAGTTCAAATGCCCAAATCTCAAGTGCCAAATCCAAAACGAATCTTTCAAACACGACTTCAAACATTTTGCAACATCTATTTGAATATTTAACAAAAATATTTTGTAGTTCGTCATTTGCACTCTAGCAATCATATTATCACGATGATCTCTTATTGAAAGACTATAATCCTATTGGGTTTTTTGCCCTAAAACTCGTACATAGTGAATGTAACCGTTGACCGGATATTAATGAAATAATATTGAAATATTTTTCCATTAATTGTTATTAGTTATTTTATATTTGTCTTTGCCTAATAATAACCCTAATCCAATAAACTAGACATCCAAGGCTGTAATATGAGTCTTGAACTATATGTAGCGACATATGGGATCATTGTTCAAGAAACAACCTAAAGGGTATATAGTATACGGATAACACTGAGTGCCTTATCCTGGTGACACTATGGATACGGCCCACTTTGTATTTGATACAAACGCTGCGATCCAACGCGTTCGTGTAGGAGACATGCGAGTGGGGGTATCCTATGCAATGAGTTTGCATAAGACCGGACCGCGAAATAGTAACCACTAGTTATAACACCGTTAACTAGTTGGTTTTCTATTTCACTAGGACGACCTAGACGACTTAGTCTTAATCCTGAGTTGATTATGGACTCCTGCTCATGAGAGATTGTCCTTTGATTTGTATGGGTGAGAGTGGCCAGTACGCCGACTCAATAAGCCTACCATTTTGGGGACAAGACCGAATGGGGAGTTGGGAACGTAATCGTGCAAGATGGAATTCACTTCTTCCCGACTTTAGGGAAGCAGATGAGTGTTCCCTTAAGTGGTTACTCCGAGTCTTGAACAAAGGGCCCTACCCTCTCAATGGCACGAGAGGGTTTTCTGTTTGATGGTTGGACCACAAACAGGTTGTTCATTAGAGGAGAACTGGTACTTAAGGAAATAGAGGTAACCCAGGGGTAAAACGGTAATTTGACCCAGCTGGTGTTACGAACACTCGTGAAGGGCTAACTAGTCGATATTAGTCTATATCCGTGGACACAAAAAATATGTCTGCAATGAGAAGAATACAACTGTGAGTCTATAGTGGAATGAACGCACAGTTAACGAATATTGATTAATGTGGTTAATGAGTTTGACCAATTAATCTCACATCGTTGGAGATTCCGATCTAGAGGTCCATTAGGTCCCACTGGTAGCTCATAAAGTAATTTGAGGCAACTAAGTAATAAGTGTAAATTGAAAATGTTCAATTTACTATGGGAAACAAATATAATATATATCGATATATTATTATGAGAGAAATTAATATTTGAAGAAATTCAAATATAAATTTATGGAAGTTTGAAAGAGTTCAAATAATTAATTAATTAATTTAGGGCCTTAAATCTATTTGGGCGAGTTAATTAATTCAAGGCTAGAAATTAAATATGTGATATTTAATTGGTGGTTAATTAATTTAAGAATTCATTTACCGGGAATTAATCAATTATGGAAATAATTTATCACTTAAGAAAGTGATTAATCATTTATGGAAATGATCTAATCACTTATGGAAGTAATTAGTCATTTGTGGAAAAGATTAATCAATTGTGGAATTGATTGATCATAATTGATTAAATAAGGAATAAGATTGAATCAATTTTTGAAAAGATTGATTTAATTGAATATTTTATTCATGGCCTCTCTTCTATAAATAGAACACTAGACCTAATTGGTCCAAGACAATTGACACTTTGTTCTTGCTCTTATACTCTCAAGACAAGACCTAAAATTCTCTCTAGCCTCCCTCTTAGAGAAAGACTCCCACAAGTCTTTTGCCTCCTAGACTTAGAGACATACCGGTGTAACCTCTGTGGTTATTGTGTCATTCAAAGGAGAAATTTCCAGCGATCACAAGAAAAGGAGGCTGCTGCGTTTTCGTTCGTGGAGCGTCGTTGGCGAAGAACGGTCAAGTCTACAACGAAGGTTTGTAACGGTTCTTCCTTTTTTCTTTAGAAAAGCATGAAAATAAATTTAGATTTATTTTTCAGCATGTTTAAACCAATTTTCCAACAGCTTTAAAGAGTGTTTAAAGTTTGTTTGAGTTTTCGTAACGGTATTTTAATGTTAATTAATATACGGCGTAAGGTCCAATCGATGCGCTTCAGCTGCATGGGGACTTTTATTCCCTTCAATCGGCATCAGAGCCATCGTTGTCCCTATTAATTAATATTAAAAGTAGCGATAGGCTCTAATAGGTGGGATTTATGCATAATGTATGTTCGGTTTGCGTTGAACTGTTTGGGTTAATTTTATGGCCATAGATTTTATTTTTATGTGATTTTGATCATGTAAGGCCCGGTGTTTCGGGTATATTATGTAAAATCGAGTCCTATGTAAGTCCAGGTCTAGAATAGGTTTTTATGAGATGAAAATCGAAGCAATCGCTGCTGAAATCGAGGCCAAAACCGAAGAAATTGCTACTGTTTTGCCCAGATTCTGCCTCCAGACACAACAGCGTCGGGACGCTACCTCAAAAGCGTCTCGACGCTGTCTCGATACCGCAGGCGCCAGATATGGAAAGCGCGCAGCGTCGAGACGCTATCAACACAGCGTCTCGACGCAGTCACGATGGAGGCGTGCGTTAGGGTATCAAAAGGGGCGGTTCAAGGGAAGGCCGGTCCGGTTCGGATCGGTTCGGTTGGGCTGGGACCTATTTGGTCCGGTTCAGCCAACTTTTGGCATGGTTCGTGATTTTGGAGGCCGGTTCGAGGTGGTTCGGGGCGGTTCATGATGACTAGACAAAGTTCCAGAGCTGTACAAGGATTTTTAGGATATAATTTAGTTAAATTAATGTAATTTAATGCTTTATTTTATCCTAGGGGCCAAAATTAACCGGTTCAATTGCTATTTATATGCTTTATGGATGTCATATAGAATATTTAATCCCACGTTAGGTTATAAACATGCTCATGCATTTTTTTATATATTATAAATTGTTATAATGTATGTTTAAATGCATGGAATTGTTTTCATATTTTTAATATAAGTGTATATTAATTATATGAAAAATTGGAAAGCATGAAGCATGTCATAACTTAAATTAAATATAAATAGTTATGTTTAATGTGATGAATGAAGCATGCTTGATTGATTTTCTTGATTAGCTTATAATTGTTATATTTAAAGAAAATCAAAATTGCATGAAGCATGAAACATCCATAGTTAATAATATAATTGTTATATTATTCATGCAAATAGTGTGGTTTAATTATTTAATTTGAATGAGATTGTTAAATGAATTAAACCCTAGATTCTTGATTATAGGATTAATCATTAAAATTTGAAATAGTTCTTTAATATTAATGATTAGAAACCGTCAATCTATAATCAAGATTTGCATGCAAACATAAGATCATAGGATAAATTGGATTAATTTTAAATTATTTAAAATTAATTAGACCTAGATCGATTTCTAATAAGATTAGAATTTTTTCTTACTTAGAATTAAAAATAGTTTTAATTGACTAAGCAGGAAAAACATTGCTATGATTATAAGGGAACTCCACCGGTAATGTTCTATCTAAGGCTGTGGGTATTTAAGTTGACGGTTTACGGAACACCTCCTACCTGGGAACTGACCTGGAATACCGGAGTTGAATTAATCATAGTTAAATGTTAGCATGCAATGTCACTAGGTTTATTAAAAGTGTTTAATGCACCTAGATCTTTAGAGTAAAGACCTTACATTACTGAGGTTATAAGGGAACTCTCTCGGTAAAGTTCTGTCTAAGGCTGGGGGTATTTAAGTTGACGGTTTACGGAACACCTCCTACCTGGGAACTGACCCGAACACTGAGTTGAATTAACCATAGTAATGTTGACTTGCAATGTTGGGTTTATTAAAAGAAGTTTAATTCACCCAAAAGATTGCAGTTGAATCCTTTCCATAATTGTTATAATAGGATCAGACTTAGATAGATTGACTTAGCCGAATACTATCTAAGTTAAACAACCCTATATTAATCTCAGGACATTTTCAGTGGGAGGAAAATTACAAAACGAGATTTAAATCAAGTCTTGGTCCTATGTCCCTATATTCACAATGTGAGATTCATGCTCGGCTTCGAGTCGCCTTAGGAGTGGCCTCCCTTCGGAAAGTGTTTGCATGAATCAATATCAAGGTGAATGGAAAAAATGTCTAGAGTAAGTGGGAGCGGGACACGTGTCAACGTATCCCTCAGTCTCCACCCATAGTTCGCACCGTGAGAGTCCTGTGATCCGCCTGCAAGTTGTCCTGGCGCAACCATCCCTTCGGAGGGCCTGGTCATAGGATTCGGAACATCGTGAACTCCTGAAAAGGATAGGAGCTCTTAGGCTAATCACCAACAGTTGTCTTTCCCTTCGATAGCCTATTGGTGCGTGCCTCTGAGATCTGAAAGTGGGAGGGTTACACTTACGAGGATGAGTTAAAAGTGTTAGCAAATCCTTGACCGAACAACGGTGGCTAATGTCTATAGGAATATGAGTTATTCTGGAATTAGAATTAGCTGAGAGGTGTCTCATTTCAAAGGAGGAGTGACTGATCACCCTTCAGTGGCTGATATTCTAAACCTCTAAAACATCGTTGCAAAACTAAATCGATAGTTTTAGGGTTCTGTGATTGTCTGTTTTGCTAAATTGATTGGATTGTGTGCAATTGTTTGCTTGTATGATGGGTTAAGGCAAAGATAACTAATACGGTCATTGTTTGTTTAAATTTCAGCAATGTCTTCCTCAATTGTCTCTCTGCTTAAAAATGAGAAATTAACCGGCGAAAATTATGCTACGTGGAAGTCGAACCTGAATACGATTCTTGTTGTCGATGATCTGCAGTTCGTCTTAACGGAGGATTGTCCTCTAGCCCCTGCTCGTAATGCATCCCAAGCAGTTAAGGATGCTTATGACCGCTGGACAAAGGCCAATGATAAGACTCGCGTCTATATCCTAGCTAGCTTATCTGAAGTTTTGGCTAAAATGCATGAGGGCATGGTAACAGCGAGGGAAATTATGAACTCTCTCCAGGAGATGTTTGGACAACCGTCCTACCAACTCCACCATGACGCTCTCAAATACGTTTATAGTTGTCGCATGAAAGAGGGCACGTCTGTTCGGGAGCATCTCCTGGATATGATGGTCCAATTCAACGTGGCAGAAGCAAACGGGGCGGTCATAGATGAGCGTAATCAGGTTGCATTTATCTTAGAATCTCTTTCGAAGAGTTTTCTGCAATTTCGAAGCAATGTAATGATGAATAAAATAACATTCAACCTGACTAGCCTCCTGAATGAGCTACAACTCTATCAGTCTCTTCTTAAGAACAAGTGACAGATAGAAGGAGAGGCAAAGGTTGTTCACTCTAAAAGAAAGTTCGAGAAGGGTTCATCCTCTGGAACTAAATCTGTAGCCACTTCTTCAAAGAAAACTCAGAAGAAGAAAGGAAACAAGGGGAAAGCTCCCAGTACTGCTGCTAAAAGCAAGGGAAAAGCCAAAGCTATGGCAGATAAGGCCAAGTGTTTCCACTGCAATGTAGATGGACATTGGAAGAGAAACTGCCCAAAGTACCTTGCTGAGAAAAAGAAGGAAAATGAAGGCAAATTTGATTTACTGGTTTTAGAAACATGCTTGGTAGAACATGATGAGTTTACATGGATACTTGATTCAGGAGCAACTAATCATGTTTGCTCTTCTTTTCAGGAAAATAGTTCCTTTCGGCAGTTGAACGATGGGGAAATGACACTCAGGGTCAGAACTAGAGAAGTCATTTCACCTAAAGCAGTGGGAGTTGCGAAGTTATTTTTTAGAAATAGATTCTTACTTTTAGAAAGTATGTTAATCGTTCCAAAGATTAAGAGGAACTTAATTTCTATTTCATGTTTGATTGAACAATCGTATACAGTTACTTTTGATATGAATGAAGCGTTCATTTATAAAAATGGTGTACTTATTTGTTCAGCCAAACTGGAAAATAACTTGTATGTTTTAAGACCAACCGAAAACAAAGCACTTTTAAATCATGAATTATTTAAAACTGCTGAAACTCAAAGTAAAAGGCAAAAGATTTCTCCATCAAGTAACAATACTCATCTTTGGCATCTTAGACATGGTCATATAAACATCGATAGGACCGGCCGTTTGGTAAAGAATGGACTTCTAAGTAAGTTAGAAGATGATTCACTACCACCTTGTGAATCTTGTCTCGAGGGAAAAATGATCAAGAGACCATTTACTGGAAAAGGTTACAGAGCCAAAGAACCCTTAGAGTTAATACATTTGGATCTATGTGGTCTAATGAATGTAAAAGCTCGAGGAGGGTACGAATATTTCATCTCATTTATAGATGATTATTCAAGATATGGTTACTTGTACCTAATGGGACATAAGTCTGAAGCCCTTGAAAAGTTTAAGGAGTTTAAGACTGAAGTTGAAAACCTATTAGGTAAATCTATTAAAGTACTTCGATCTGATCGAGGAGGGGAGTATATGGATCAAAGATTCCAGGATTATATGATAGAACATGGAAT
Source organism: Luffa acutangula (assembly GCA_036850905.1). Classification (NCBI taxonomy): domain Eukaryota; kingdom Viridiplantae; phylum Streptophyta; class Magnoliopsida; order Cucurbitales; family Cucurbitaceae; genus Luffa; species Luffa acutangula. The sequence continues at coordinate 2,418,525 of CM072090.1, read as the reverse complement.
CCAATCTCAACTCTCAGCCCTTGGTACACCTCAGCAGAGTGGTGTGTCAGAAAGGAGAAATAGAACCTTGTTAGACATGGTTCGATCAATGATGAGCTATGCTCAAATGCCTAGCTCGTTTTGGGGGTATGCAGTAGAGACTGCAGTATACATCTTGAACAATGTTCCCTCGAAAAGTGTTTCTGAAAAACCTTTCGAATTATGGAAGGGACGTAAACCTAATTTGCATCACTTTTGCATCTGGGGTTGTCCAGCACACGTGCTTGTGACAAGTCCTAAGAAACTGGAACCTCGTTCAAAACTGTGCCAATTTGTTGGTTACCCTAAAGAAATGAGAGGTGGCTATTTCTACGACCCATAAGAAAATAAGGTGATTGTATCAACAAACGCCATTTTCTTAGAGGAAGACCACATGAGAGATCATAAACCACGAAGCAAAATAATATTAGGAGAAGCTACTGAAGAATCATCAAGAGTTGTTGATGAAGTTGGACCTTCAACAAGGGTTGACGAAGGAACTAGTTCTTCAGATCCATCACGTCCATCTCAAACGTTGGGAATGCCTCGACGCAGTGGGAGGGTTGTATTACAACCTGACCGCTACTTGGGTTTAACTGAAACTCAGGTTGTCATACCTAATGATGGCATTGAGGATCCATTGTCCTATCGACAGGCAATGAATGACGAAGATAAGGATGAATGGGTCAAAGCCATGAACCTGGAACTGGAGTCAATGCACTCCAATTCTGTATGGGAACATACAAATCTACCAAATGGGGTAAAACCCATAGGGTGCAAATGGATCTATAAGAGAAAAAGAGATGCAGTTGGAAAGGTACAGACCTTCAAAGCTAGACTAGTGGCAAAGGGTTATACCCAAAAGGAAGGGGTTGACTATGAGGAAACCTTTTCTCCTGTAGCCATGTTAAAGTCCATAAGAATTCTCTTATCCATAGCCACATATTATGACTATGAAATATGGCAAATGGACGTCAAGACTGCCTTTCTGAATGGTAATCTTGAAG